>CM068376.1:170554320-171754320 GCA_034769895.1 Magicicada septendecula
GAATTTTTTCTATGGCGAACGATAACTGCCGTAAATTCGCACAGAATCAAATAATGTTTTGCATATGTGCCTAAGTTGTAAAGGACTCAAGGCTTATTGATTTTGGTGAAGGTCGGTTAAGGGGAAGGGGTAGTTTACCTGCAACCTTTTATGTTTTAACAAGAGTAAAGTACTTTATTTTCACTGTAGAACGCTAGATGAAATATCTATAAATGAAGAGGGTATTTGTAGGGGGAGGGGGTAATTTTCTATAAATGAAAATGATAGTTGAAGGGTGAGGGGATATTTTGTTATATATGTGTACTACGTTGTCAGCAACAAAGAAGTAGTTTGTTTTTAAAATTCTTTTCCGGCCTGTTTGACCTAGTCCAATGTTTTCTGCAAAACCAGACGTTTCGGCAGTGCCATCGGCTGCTATCATCAGTGAAAATTGAGTGCGCTAACGAGAGGTGGTACACGTTAGTGACCGCAGTACTGTGGTTAAGGGTGAAGAAAGAAGTAGTTTCTATGAAAATATTTAATTTCGAAAATGATTTTAAACATGAATGTCAGAACATGGAAGTCATGTATGCTTCTCCATACCGATATTTTTATTCAAGTTTTGAAAATGGTGCACGTGTCGCCCGGTTGTAATCCTTTAAACCATTAAAGATTGCAAAATAAAATGCTTAATTGATTTTATTACTTTACAGAGTTGTTTCACACGTTCCAAAAGTCGACCGTATAAGGTGACGAAGTGTGTAGCTCTCGTGTTCCCGTAACGTTGTCAACAGGAAGTATCACGGACTGGAGCAAAAACTTTTCCTCCGTAGACAGACGCCGGCTCAACGTCACTAGAAATCAATTTACTGTTCTTCTCACGCGATTTGATAAGTAATAATAACCAGTCTGTCTCAAAACTTAATACCTTTCGTCGAGCAACTTCCAAAGCTTTTCAACAAATACATTTCCTAGCTTTTAGTATATGTTCGTGCCTGACTTTTAATAGTTACCGCTACTTTATGTTTGGCCGCGATTGGAGTGCGCAGGGTAGGTAAAGTGGGGGAATGGGCAGGCTTGTCGCTTGTACTACCTTTTCCCATACTTACACTCATAACGTGCTCCCTGCTCCTCATTCCCGTATCAGCTGTCGGCGCGTAAACGGCGTGTATATAATTGAGATTTCTGTATTACTTATTAATTGTATATAATTGAGTTTATTACTTATTAGTTAATAGAATTAATTACTAGGCTATAGTGAAGTGCCGTGTATTGTGCCTCCTTTCGAACTTTTGACCACTATGATCAGGAGTGAAACATCTTCACCCGGGCCATCTAAGAGGCACGTGATTCACGAGAAATAAAGGAAGGTTCTAGGAAACGTGATGTCCGCCATGGAAAAAGAGCGTTTGGACAAGAAACTCATGTTCCCTTTCAGTAGCCCGACTAAACGAGCAGAAGCATATACAGGTATGCCTAGAAGAACACTTCAGGCAATCCATCGGGAGCTACAAACTGAGGGAACCGTAATTTCACCGAGCAAAAAAAGGAAAGCTCCAACAAGGATTCCCAAAGAAGTCGACAGTTTCGATAGAAACATAATAAAGTCAACTATCGAAGAGTTTTATTTAGTCAAGAAGACAATCCCATCTGTGCGGAAACTTATCAATGAACTGAAGGTGAAAATGAATTTTCCATTTGAACGAACTAAACTGAGAGAGATACTGAAAGAAATGGGATTCAGATGGAAAAGAGCTGTGAGCAAGAGGAAAATTTTAGTGGAGAGACACGACATAATTGATTGGCGGTGTAGATATTTGATGCGTATGCGAAGAATACGAGAGGACAATCGAAACATATTTTTTCTTGATAAGTCATGGATCGACTCCAACCTAACGTTTCGTAAGTGTTGGCAAGGACCCGGTGTCGTTGGAGCGATGGAGTGTGTTAGTGGAAGAAATAGGATTATTGTTGTTGGTATTGGCTCTGAGGAGGGATTTCTACCTTGGGCCCAACTGTTCATTAGGGCTGTTGTGGCTACTGGGGATTACCATGATCAAATGAATTACGACAATTTTTCGAAGTGGGTAACAGAGAAGGTCATCCCCAACTTGCCTGCTAACAGTGTCGTCATCATGGATAATGCTCCCTACCACAGCAAAATGCAAAATAGAGAACAAGGTCCCGAATAGGTATGATACAAAAAATACAATGGTCGAATGACTGACAAAGGCGAACATTCCAGCTGTCCTGGAAATGAGGAAACCTGTACTGTACGAACTAATTGAGAAAAATAAACCGACTAAAGTGGACTACAAGATCGATAGAATCTTCGCACAATATGGACACGTGGAGTATAAGCTTTTCGAATAACGACGTATTCTGTCTAAACCATCGGTAACAGGATATTGGAATTTGCATTAAAAATAACTTTGGACTATTTACTACAACTTCTCGCTTACACTATATGTCTATCTTTAGAAATAAAAAACTCCCTCACAAACGACAAATTGTAATACACTTACTGACAGAATTAAAAAATTACAGAGATAATAATTCGACCAAAAATCTATTTATAGTGTTATGACAATCAAAATATGTTCATAATAAAGGAAATATTATTTTGAATAAAACGTTATAAAAATGAACTCCATAAGTTTCATATTAGGATTGCAATCACTGGTTGATTGAAATGTTGCACTAATTTGCACGGGTGAACAAAATTGATAAAATATTTTTTTATGATCAACAAAATTATATTATAGACATACAATTTATACAGAAATGAGCAGCATAAGATGTAGAATTACATTACAAAAAGAAATTTATAAAAATGTGTACTTCATATTTCTGAATGTACATACTGAATGGATAGTACTAAGTAGTAACAATACATCTGCCGGTCTAGTGGTGGGGACGCCAAGCCGCGCATTCCAATCGCGGCCAGACAGTACTCGTTGAAGTGACAAAACTAGAAGGCTTCCACAACGTCAGTGATATGCAGCAGGGTCTCGTTGAGCAAAAACGATAAAAGTTTGTTTTCGTCGTAGATTCGTGTGTTACGAGGTCAGAAGTTTCGTATGTTCCACACTTATTAAACCGAAATAGACTATTGATTGTGTTATCTGATCGCAAGGCAACGTACAGTATAGACTTTCTAACTGTATCCAAGTCTTTCGTGGCCTCCGTCTTTTTCTTCTTTCAGGAAGGGTCCATTCTAGAATTTCTTTAGCCGTCTATCATTGCCCATACGGCACACCTGCCCGTACCATCTTAATCTGTTTGTAGCAATTGTGTCATTTGTATTTATACATATAGTCATTTTCTGTGATTTCTACATTCTTAACCCTATCCTGCCATGTAAGTTTACAGCATCTTCCACAGTATCCCACTTCCACAGCTCGCAATCTTTTTCTCAATGTTCTGTAGTTTCCCACACTTCAACTATTTATGTTACAATACTTTGCAATATTGCCTTATATATTTTAATTTATGTTTTGTGTCTTAGTTGATTGCTCCATAAAGTGGATTGTACTGTCTCGTCACTTGTTACCCTTGTCCTATACGATTTTTTATTTCTGCTACACGTGTGACGTCATTTGTAACCATGCAAATGAAGAGCTTTTCCCATATCGATGACAGGTGCGTATCCAACGTTCTAAAGCTGAATTCAAGTACATCTTGAATAAAGTGGGTGCTATAGTACAACCTTGTAGCAATTCCTTCGTTACTGGAAATTCATCAGATAGTCTTGAGCCTATCTTATGGTACTAGTAATGTTGCTGTACAGCGCTTCCACAGCTCCAACATATACAGCATTGTCACCACTTTTTAATAACACCGAATAGCTTATTCATTGGAACAGTCTTATGCCTTCTTGAGGTCTATAAGTACTAAATGGGCGTCTACATTTTTTGTCATTCTTTTTTCAAGAAGTCGTTTCAATGCGAAGGAATAATCTACACAAGATTGGCCTCGCACGAAACCCATATTCTCATATTGGTTTTCCAATCTTCCTTTGAAAAATTGTCTATATAACCTCGAGATGTAATAGGTTACACTTGCTCCTCTGTAATTCAGTAGTATCTTTCTGCTGCCTTTTTGTGGAGGTTGGGAATACCCGCAGGCTTCCATTCAACAGGAAGCTGTTCACCTTTTAAAAAGTAATTGAAGACATACGCCAAAAGGTCCAAAAGTAGGTCTGTCCCATTTTTAAAGAGCTTATACGGAGCCCATTTGGACCTGGCTCCTGTCCATTTTTCACAGTTTTTAGAACATGCTTAACCTCGGTAACAGGAATTTTGTCTTCCTCAGACAACGATACATCAGAGAGATCAACCTTTTGGTCATTTAATATGAAAGTTAATTTCTAATTTATATTATTATTTCATAGAAAGCAAGTTATTTCACATTTATTCCATAAACCGCGCTCACGGCGAAATAGGTAGGGAAATTTATCAATATAGTACTACGAAGTGTTCTTTAATGTTTTATGTAACATATCTGTAATCTGATTAAAATTACTTTCGATCTGGCGGACTACCACGGGCTGCTCGCTCAGCGACAAATCACTTTATTTAGAATAGATAATACTGGCATGTAAAGGGTGGACATTTTTTCAGACAGTCACTGTTACCCTCAGTGACAAACGGTTGTTTACACACTCTAATCTCAAACGTGAATGTTTATGTATATTAGTAGAAAGTCCACGTTTTTTCGTAACTATAACTCAACAGCAATTTAACGAATAAGATAAAAATATTTAGATGCCAAAAGGCATCCGTGTACACTGTTTAAGTAGCGTGTACGTGAATAAGTTTTTATTGTTAGTATGTGTTTCACTTTAATTAAAGTTTAAATGTTTGACGATCTCGTATGAAGGATAGATAGCCTATGTCTAAAGACGGACCAATCGTTGCGAACGCGTCACAAAGCTACTAGAAGTAACAAGCAGGAACTGAAATAAGAGAATATATTAAGTAAATAAATAAAATTTTGCTTCCCACGCACCTTGTATAAGCCTTTTTGAGGTTGTAAAGTGTCCCTTCAAATTCCTTCCACCGCCGCGCGCACATTGTATAAATCCTTTGTAGCATTCTGGTCTATCCGGGGCAGTAGTAGGCGCGCAGTTATGGATAACGAAAACCTGAATAATACGGTAGCCTACACTTCGAACGGCAGGGTGGTACCCTGTTTTGACCTTCGGCCAGTCATGGGCAAAAGCTCTTTTGAGAGTCCAACGCATTTATTATTATAATCAATCTAAACCTAGTTTATGTAGAATGGTATAGGATAAATTTCACTATTCAGTTTTTCATCTATTTTTCTCTTGTTTACTTATTTGCCAGTCTCTTCGCTTAACCTCACTTTAGTCCTTTTCCTTACAAAATGGATGCAGTTACTTAATCCCGTGTTTATATAGGTCTCCTTTTTTTTTATTCTCAGTCTTCACTTTCCAAGCTCTTCGCACTGATCTTGTCACTTCCATATGCTGTAAACGCCTCCCCACCAACACAATTGTCTTCCTTCAAAAAATTACAGTTTCATCTCTCCTAAGTCTGTTAAAACATCCATATTTGTCATTCTGCCCTTCTCCGTAACTCTTCAGATACTTCGTTTCTAAACTTGTGTTCTGATTTTCTGCCGCCTTTCACTCTCATTTGCCACATTTATCAGTTATCACCTTCTATCGCCGACTGCTACCACTTTCTTTGATTTTGCCGTTGCTAATTCTTATTTCTTTCCTGTTCTAATAACCTGTTCTGTACATTGTCTGGCAATTTTCTTTGTTTCCGCCTATCAGAATCATATCATCTGCGAAAAGAGCCTCCCGAAATATTTACAGTTTTCTTGTTTATGCGACCTACTTTTAAATGTTTACTTCTAGCTAAAGATGTTTTAACGAAATATAGTCATCCACAAAGGGTATGAACGCTGATAGATTCAGATCCTCGCGTCTTAATCCTTATTTTTGTTGTACAAAAATAATACACCATCGCAGTTAATCACCTTCTTAAAAGATTGTTTTTTCCAAATGTGTTATACTGTAATGAGATGTTCACCATCTCCTTACATTGTACGTGCAAAAATGAATCGATGTCCAATATGCATGTGACGATACATTTGTGTTACATTCCATTTACCCAGAGTTGAGAGCAGATGGATAGGCCTACAAAGAAAATTATTCTCATCGATCCGTGTTAACATGAATATGATTAGCTGTAGCACACCAGTCACAAGACTTAAAGACTAATCAAGGCCTGAAGTAGAGCCTATCTCCGACATTGTTTAACATATATATGGACGACATTCTGACAGAATGGAATTTTAACGTAGAACAGGGTATTAAGATAATCTTTAATTCTAATTATTCCTCTTGTTATTTGAATTAGCAGTCTCCGTAATTCTAACTTCGTCGTGCTTACTTGTTAAACTGCTACCTGTTATGCTTCGGACGAGGCCTTTCAGTGTCCCCGCCATGTCGTGGTTTAGGACTTGATAATGTCCGAGACACTAAAGGCCTCGTCCAGAGCATGACAGGTAGCAGGTCAGCAAGTGAGCACGACGAAGTCAGAAATACTAATTAATCATTATATTAATACTTTGTTGTTTGCTAATGATCAAATCCTTATTTATGAAACGAAGATGGTATCCAGAGAGCCTTTCATCGTTGGGCTTGGTGTGCAAGAACTACAATATGATTATTTTAAAGCAAAAGATTCAAAGGAGTACAACCAATAGGAACAATAAGCCGAATAACATGGAATACATGTCATAGCTATTTGGGTTCCAGCATCAGCTATGATCGAAATGATCGTTTAAGTAATAAATTACCTATCACACTGAAGAATAAGACTAGAAAAGTTCTACAAAATAATGGCAGTGCCTGCATTATTGTGCAGTTGTGAAAACTGGGTCCCCTCTCATAAAGATAAATCGAGGATACAGGCAGCTGTAATGAAGTTTATACGGAAAGTTAAAGGCTGCACTTGGTTAGATAAATTAAGGAATGATGATATAAAACAACATTTGGATATACACGCGCTGAACGACCAGATCCAATAATATAGACAACAGTGGGGAAAAAACTTAGACAGAGTGGATGATGAACGACTAATCAGGCACGTGACATTATCTCCCACGAGGCAGAAGGAGTATAAGATGACCACGCAGAAGGTGATGGTGATTAGCTAGAGCTGTGTTGTCTTATGTGAACACAGAAATTGTAAATTCTTTTATTCCACGAACTTATAAAATAGTATTATTTATATTTGGCTGATATATCATTGTTAGTTGCAAAAAGAAAGCAACTTAACATAAATTACAACCGTGCTTACAACGTACAACGCTGTTAGCAGATTTATTTTTTTACCGTGATGATGAACTGTGTACACAGACAAGACAGGAGTTAAGCGATACGCGTAGACATAACAACGCTGCATTAATACGACTGCTGCTCATTAATTGGTAATTGCTCTCAAAACTCGGTAAATGAGGCACAGGATTCCAGGCACAAGATGACGGCTGTTCAGTGAAGACCATTTATCGGGGCACACGTTTAAGGACTGCACGAGTGCTTGTATCTAAATAAATATAAACATATATTGCTTGACAGAAATAAACAAGTGATCTGAGGGCTGTTCCGAAATGTTATCTCTCTCTGTCTTTCCTCTATGTTAGCTAACCTGCCCAAGTCGTTCTCCAGAGCAAAGTTGATGTACCGTCAGTCTGGCAAAGCGCCATAATTGTAGATTTTAAGTCTCTTAACCTCCACTCTAGCTACCTATGTAGTAATCTGCATTATTGCCTAGAATGCCCTGCCCACTTTCATACTGTTTTCTTAATTTGGTAAAAATTAATAATCTTAATACCATACATTCTTAGTGGAAGAATACTCAGTTTCTTGAGTCGCTTATACACCCGTTCGTTATTCTGGATCACTGTATAATTCCTTTCATTTAATATTCTAAAAATTAACGTTTGCCCTTGTTTCATTTTCAGCTTTCCCTGCTCCCATTTTCACTCCATCTGACAACTACACTTCGAGTCCCTCGTTAGCTGGTCCTCCCATATGTTTTTTGGTATCCCTCTCTGACTCGCCTCACCTTCCTTAAAGTCATATCTTAAAGGCATTCGAGGCTTATCTTCTGAACACATGCCCATACTAACCTACTCTTGGGGCCTTTGGTAAAAGTACTTTATTTTCTCCTTTCGTTTTTTGTTTCATATTGGTTATTCTCTGGCATATTCATCTTCTTGTGTTGTCTCTGCTGTCCCTGGTTCTTTCTTATAATCTTTCTTTCGAATATTCGCAGTCTTTCTTCAACTTTCCTAGTCAAACATGCCGACTCTGCTACGCGTACGTCTCCACCAGTCTCACTGCTGCTCTGTATGTTTTTAGTTTTGTGTTATTATTAATTACATTGCTTTTCGAATGTTTCGTATTCGAAATATCAGAACAGAGTCGTCTATTTTTGTTTAGTACTCTATTCATTTGTTGTTTCTCCTCGTTATTCTCACTGTAGTTCTATCCACAATTATCTATTCATACCACAATTTTTTTATCATTGACTTGTTACGATTCAGGCCCATTGTTGATGCTTGGTGCTCAACTTTCCAAAGGCGGCCAGTCGATCAACAATTTGTGGCGTTGCATATCCGTTGTTTGTTACTGTTTTGCCCGAATATTTCGCTTTATTCAGAGCTGTCACATCCTTATTATCATTACGGTTTACCTTTCAGCTGGTATATCCTTATTACCACATTAACCTCGTATGTCTCTTGCCTTTTGCATAAACATAAGATAATTTCTGCTCTTCGTACCCTTATATATATTTTTTTCAATTTCCAGTCGTCATTTTCGTATCCTGTCGTGTCGTTCTTCGCGAACTAAACAGTAATAGTGTAACTTGAAATACTGTCGATTTGTCTTATTAATTTTTTTCTCTTATAATTTATATTTAGATAATGGAGGATAATATTAAATATAAAATAAGTGGAAAGTTATTCACAGCCAGAGTAGACATTGTAAAATTGTGTAAAACCCCGTAAAAATCGTTATTTTTCTGCTATTAAACAAGAAGATAATTATTTTTGGACTATGACGATCAAAATTGTTTTCCCAATTTTTTTTACCCGAAAAAGGTGCTACTGGATTTGACCTCATCACTGGCGAAATTAATTACCCTAAAAAGAAAATGTCGTGCTAACTTACCTGTTCACGTCAGTATTTAGACTGAAATGTATTCCTAATGAGTGAAACGAAGCAGAAGTCATTATGATTCCTAAGCCAGTTAAACCTCTTGGCGAGGTTTAACTGGCTTATCGTTATCGTTTAGGATAATGTAAGGTATAAACGATACCAATAATCTTTAAATTGCATGAGAAACAACTTCGTAAAAGAATAAAATCTATAATAGAAAACGAAAATCTAATTTCTAACCATCAGTTTGAGTTTAAACATAATTACTCAAACACCGATCGAATTACCGATAGTACTGAAAAGGTTGTAGCGTCAACTGACTCCAGAACCGTCTGCCAGATGCAACTAACGAAGTCTGTATAATACGAAGTAAAAGATGTCCAAGCATCATTTCTTCTGTGAACCAGCAACATACCCACAAGCAAGGTGCTAGAGCAGCGTTTCTCAACCTATGGGGCGCTGGTAAGTTTTGTCGTGGGGCTCGAAAATGTAGTTACTTGTCTTAAAACCCTATTACGTATTTACTTTCTTTTCTAGAATGTGTTTAAGCGTAAAAGAAGGCTTAAAGTATTCGATGTTAGCAAAAATATGATTATAAACTGGCTGTACACCCGTACAAATAATTCTGCCGGCGCCTATGCTCCCGGTCCCATGAAGTTTAATATCCTTCAAGGTGGGTCCTGGACTTATAAAGTCTGAGAACCACTGCGTTAGAGGAAAAGCATGTCTGGTACTTTCCTTCACCTGCACGAGTTTTTGTAATACAGTAGCTGAACTGAATGTGCTTCCAAAACAAGAAGATGACAGTTCAGAACTTAGGATATAAGAGTGTAAAAACTTACACTAAGAGTAAGAGTTTACGTAAGAACTTCCATAAACCAGTGTGCACCTTACACGAGTGTATACAACGATAGCTACATCTGCTGATGGTACTGTCATTCTTGCAGTTTGAAATAATGTTTAAAAGCTACAAACAGTAACCAACCAAGTTATTGATTGGAGAAATAAACAGAGAATTCAGTTAAACGGACTAAAATCTCTGCGTATGAATTTTACCGCAAAAAGTTTTAAAGCAGCCAGCTGGGTGTATCAACAGTTCCGTACACAAGTAATGCTAAATGTCCAGCGATGACACTGTGATATAAAGTTAAACTGGAAAAAAGAAGTTGAGAAAAAACTTTGTATGAAATACAGAAATATGTATTGGTTTTGGGCAGACTGATTATGTAACGTTAATTGTAACTGTACAAAATGCACATGTAAATGTGCAAAATATATTCTTGCACAAGTACAAAAATTTAGGCTACATAAATAAAAGGAAACAGTACACATCGACAATGTTTGTTACTTCACGGCTGATCAGTCGATCTTAATGGCGAGACCCCGTATATAGTGTGGTTCACTGGTTAATCCGTTCAAGCACTTACGATCAAATTATAAAGAACGGTTTCCATTCATAAAATTACATTTGGTTTTTTCCAGTTTTATGATCACATACTTTAATTTCGCCGTTAATGCGTTCAAAAGTGAATGCAATTTAGAATATTACAGTTACTGAAATAGGACAGCGTCTGTATTTTCGTAGTATAGTTAATACTTATAGCTGGAATCGACAGAAGTCCTACTACCCTGAATCACGCTAATAAAGAAATACTTGAATGTGACTGACATTGTTAAGGCATGTTCACATTCTGCTGATTCAGTTGTCTTGAGTTACGCTTTCGTTACGTTTCGTTTGCTTAATTCTGTAGCGTTGCTTACGTATTGTACGTTTATTGTATTTTCCCGTTTATTAAATTAAAAGGACCAGTAGTAGGAAACGAACCGATTTAAGTTTAGCAGACAAGCTGAACATTGTAAAGCGATTTGACGAATTGAATTTACAACAGCAACCCAGAGAGAAGCGTTACTAAAAGTTCGAAACGTTATTGATCAGAAAAGAAAGCACAAAGGAAAAGTTAGACGGTGGATGAAGCTCTTTACTCATCTGGTTTGAACAGGCTAGCTGTATGACTGGCCCTATTAATCGCAGCATTCGGTTGCAAAAAGCTAATGATTTAGCACAAAAAAAGGGTGAGCAGTTTACTGCAACGGACGGGCGGTTAACCAGATGGAAGAATCGGCATGAAATAGTCTATAAAAAACTGCACGGAGGAAAACAAGACGCTGACGTTAATTCATTAAAGGCCTGGGCAGGAACAATTTAGACACCACAGAACGTCTACAGTATAGATGAATCGGGACTATATGACTACTACAGAGCGACGCCAGATCAGTGCATGGTTTTCAAAAAATCTGTAGCTTCTGCCGGTAAAAAAAAATTAAAACGAGAATTATAGTTGCTTTTTCTTGCAATATGACGAGTTCAGGTAAACTGACGCCTCTGGTGATAAAAAGCCTAGATGTATGAAATATGTAAAAATCCACCTGTTGACTACACGAGCAATTCGAATGCGTGGATGACTGCGTCAGTATCTAAAGATTATTTGCGTGAATGGGATGCGCGCTTTGTAAGGAGAATAAAAAAATCGCTTTAATTTTTAAGAATTGTACGGCACATCCAAATTTGTCTTTTGAAAATATTCGCCTAGTATTCTTACCACCGAATACTACGTCTATCATACAGCAGCTAGATCAAGGCATAATTAAAACATTATCATCTATTTGATTTCATAAGAATAATTGTTGACAGGATAGACGACGGTGAAGGAACATTGACTGAGATTGGAAAGAAAATCTTAATTTTGGATGTTCTGCACGTGGTAGAGAAAGCTTGGGATACTGTTTCCGAAAATTGCTTTAAAAGACTGAGAAAGGCTGCTCCACAAGGAACGGAACAATTAGTCGAACGTGAAAGGCCAGCAGATACGGAAGACGAGTAGTTCAGTGCATGGGTAGCCCGCACAGTCCGTTATTCAGAACGTGCAAGATGCGGGAGATGAAAATGATGACGCAGAGGAAGCGCCAAAAAAAGAACCGATAAATAAAAATAAGGTCCGGGAATCATTTACTAGTATCCGGAGAGCTTTGAAGGAATATGGAGTGGGAAAAGAATAGTACATGCATCTGTATAAGTTAGAGACGTTTTAAAATAAAACAGATACAACAAAGCAAACAAAAATAAATGCATTTTCCCACAGCTCTTGTTAGCAAAAACATTAATATACTTTAATATGTAAGCTTTAACAGGACTGTTAACACATTTCGTACTGTGTAAATGAATTTTTGTAATTGTGTAGTATTCGTTCACACTGAAAATAAAAATCCATTTAAAAAATGAAACGACTGATTCACGTTAATGAAATATGTATATGTAGGCCTACGTATGTATGACCTACATACTTCCGCTTGCCGATCAGGCTATTGCCGATTTGAGTTTACGACAAAATCCGAAGTCCCGACCTGATCACAATAACCGGCGATCACAGTATTTGTTAATGCCGTGTAGTTAGCCTGTCGCATAGTTGACCGTATGGTGCTTATTTTTAATAGGGTTATGATCTTTGGCCCGAGTCCGTTATATTACTAAGCAATGAGAGAACATCTGTACGGCGGGTTAGTTGTAGGCATATTGCGTAGTAGTGTCAAAATCAAATAAGTAGAATTTGTGTTTTAATTTGGACTTTCCATCTGAATAGCTTAGGATTTTGCCTGGTGCAAGTGGAACGACGGGCTACCTCATACGAGAGTCAAGCACAGCACACTTTGGCAACGCTGTTCTCCAGTAAAGCCACTACTTCGATCCTATTCTAGTTTCATTCAAGGTGTGGCGTACATAAAAAACCCTTCTGTATGTGTTAAGACTCGCATTTTTAAATATAAATTCAGTTCTTTAGGCTTTACACACGTTTTAACTGCTTCATTTATTTTGTTGTTGTAATAAACAAACTAGGCCTAAGTAAATATATTTATTTATACAATAAATTATAAGTAAAATATATATTTGCAAAATTAGTACAACGTGAGGGGTTTAACGAAAGTAATGGCCGATTTTTTCGTACCTTTGTCGTTTATTTTTTGCGGCAAGATCTCTTGGTGTCGCTTCACCAGTTATTTCATATTTCACTGATTAAATTATTTAAATTAGATTACAATTTTTAAAGCGATTTATACGTGCCTTGTTTCAATTTTATAGGTAACTCGAGACAGTAAAATTTACGTTCGGGTTTTCGGACTTCGGATTACCACGATTCTGACTATGAAGGTTCGAAATTCCAAGAAATGAATTGTGCGTATTATTACATTTAGTGTTCCTATCACACCTCATTGAACGAGTGAAAAGAGTTTTCTCTTTTAACTTGATCGTTTGGGAAATGTCTGTCTGTTTGGGGT
The DNA here is from genome assembly GCA_034769895.1 of Magicicada septendecula. Lineage (NCBI taxonomy): Eukaryota > Metazoa > Arthropoda > Insecta > Hemiptera > Cicadidae > Magicicada > Magicicada septendecula. The sequence goes on from CM068376.1 coordinate 170,567,834, forward strand.
AGACCTGTATCTCACGATAACTTTTGGGTGCATAAACCGATTTTTGTAAAACTTGGCATTCGTGTCCATACCTGTACCTCGTAGAACCTACTGTTTTTCAGACGTTGTCTACAAAAATAAGAGGCAGGGAACAAACGTGACGGGTCAAAATTTTGAAAAAATGCAAATTTCTTGTGGGGTATCAAATTAAAGAGAATTTTAACGACAGCCAGAATAATTTTCAGATTTGGAAATTCCGAAACTTTGGGACACCAAGGCCAAAACGTGTACCATAATTCTAAAAAAACTAAAGTTAATGTTGGGTACCATACAGGATTTTAACCAAAGGCTGAATACAGTATTGAGAAAATAACAAAAATATAACAAACCAGGCGCATGTTATACCCTGATATTCTTAATCTCGTCTGTCTGCGCATTCAGGGTATTAAACACGTAGGTAAATTTTCAAGTTGGCTTACATAGATTTGTGAGGTTATGGGTCTCTGTTCGCCTTTCCCTCACAAGCCTCGATCACGGGGGGGGGGGGTCCAGACGACTGTGCTTGAAAAATTATCGAACACAACACAGTTTAGAGCTAATCGACTACAGTGCTGTGTTTACAGAAATCGAACTACGAGCAGAGCGTAGGATAACTTTTTTGGCATCACTGCAGGTTTCCGTCTCCAAGAAAATTTTGGAAGTTGAATCTCTGAAAGACGTGAGTTAGGCTGTTATTTTCACTTGAAAATTAGAGATAATTTTGTTCGCCAAATATTTCCGACAGTTTTCACGTGCTTTGTCGGCATATTCTTATGTCAGCCATAAGAACCGGATATTCGTGTAAAACCGTTTTTAGAAAGGGCGTACAAATTTTTAATTGTTCCCTCTCCACTAGATACTTAATATCGTTTACTCGCCCGAGTTAGTATCATAATAGAATTTTGATTTTTGAGCTTCGGACAAGTTGCAGACCAGAAACCCAACTTAATGTGGGCCTATTATGCAACCACAAGGAATCCTTCATCCAAGCTACCAAGCATCCGAGCTGGTGTGGTTTTCTGTGAACGACGCTGATTCCGTTTCGTTCCATACAGTAGTTGCTGTTATATTATTTGTCAATACATGTAACGAGAAAGTCATATTTTGTGTCGTGGGTAAACGCAGGATATTTAGAACACGTTGTGGTGGTTTGCGATACCCAGTGGTCGAAACGCGTTACGTAGAAACGTAACAGCCTTTCGCCGACCAAACGAATGAATTACTCTCACTTAAAATAACGTTAAGGTGTCTGTTTAGAGAGGGGAGACAACGCGATAACAATTCTCTCTCTCTCTCTCTCTCTCTCTCTCTCTCTCTCTCTCTCTCTCTCTCTCTCTCTCTCTCTCTCTCTCTCTCTCTCTCGTACTGTCGCATCACGACACTACCGTGCTTCCAGTGTTCTCGCCAGCCTTGTTGCAACTGATGTTTTTACACTATAAACGGTGTAGAAGAATGTTCTCCATGTGTACGAAATGAATGAAAATTTTGTTAGCCTCGCAACGAAGTTTTAATCCACTACGCATCTTTAAGCGACTGTTCATAATCTATCGTCAAGTGTATAGCTTAATCATTTAGGCAACTGAGGCACACTAGGCGGTTGCGTTCGTGTACAAACAACTGACCCCCCATCCTCAGTTGAGACAGATCACAGTTAGCGTTCGGACACATCGCGTCCTTGCAATCGCTTCAGCATATCCCATCTAAGTACAGTAGAACTCCATTTATCCGAATCGCCAATTATCCGAATCGATTTAGGAAATTGAAACAAATGCAATTTCTAAAAAAAAATTTATTCAAACTGCAGTGCCGTACTAACAAAAAACATCGTAAGTAAATGAAATTTGTACAAGTCTGCGTTAGCCATGCATCATAGTTTACGTACTGATCAGTACAATGTTTCGTCGCCTACTGTTCGCGTTCTTAAAATAGAATATCAAGGACGCACCCATCCCCCCCCCAAACTTTGTTTCTAATTTGGAAAGTGAAGATGGAATGTCGTCCAGAAAAGTGATGAGAACGGCTGAAAATAAAAACCTAGAAGATGCAGTTTTTAAATGGTTTTTGCAGCAACGGTCACTTGGAAATCCCCTCTCTGGCCCCCTGTGTCTGTGAAAAAGCAAAAATGTTTACTGAAAAGATGGGTGGTTTATCCGAATTTAAAGCTAGTAACGGTTGGCTACGTAATTTTAAGGCTAGGCATGGTATTCGGGAATTAGATTCGAGTGGAGAAAAACTTTCTGCAGATAACAATGCAGCTGATAAGTTCATTGTTGAATTTAAAATCATAACTAAAAACTACGATCCTGAATTCGTGTACAATGCCGATGAAACGGGGCTTAATTGGAAAGCATTGCCCCGTAAAACTATGTCTTCAAAGAGAGAAGCTAGTCACAAACCTGGTCACAAAATTAGTAAAGAACGTGTGACAGTGCTTACTTGTGCCAATTCAACAGGCAGTTATCGACTCCCATTGCTTTTAATAGGAAAATCGAAAAATCCTAGGGCTTTCAAAAACGTTAGAAAGCTCCCGATCATATACAAAAATCAACCGAAGCGTGGATGACAGCAGCGTTGTTCTCAGAATGATTCGAGGAAACGTTTATTCCGGAGGTAAAAAAATATTAAAAGGAAATGGGAAAAAACGGAAATGTGTTGCTTCTTATTGATAACGCACCAAACCCATCCTTCAGTGGATCTGAAGAAACGGAGGTTTTAAAGTGCTCTTCCTGCCGGCAAATGTAACGAGTTTGTTGCAACCGATGGATCAAGGCGTAATAGAGTGTATGAAACGACATTACAGAAGGCAACTTTTACGTAAGATGCTGTTAGCAGATGAAGATGAAGAAGGTACAGTAGCATACCATAAGAAAACTGATTTAAAGGACTGTTGTTACAGTATAGACAATTCGTGGAATTTCATGAAAACCGTAACATTAACGAGGGCATGGAATAAAATTAATGGAATTCCGACAAAACAACAAATCCAGGAAGAAAAAGAAGAGACAATGAACACGAAGGAAGAGGAAAAAAGAGCAAAAGAAAGTGTCGAAGAAAATGAAGCTGTATGAACTGAAGACATCCAGAAAATCATTGTACAAATTCCTGGCTGTTCCGAGTGTGACGTAGACGACATAAACGAGTGGTTGCAGTGCGACCCTGGATATCCAATTTTGGACGATGATGTAATTATCCAAAGTGTAAACGATGAATCTCTGCAGGTGGACGAAGACGATGACAACGTTGCTTCAGTTGAACAGGAAAAGGAACTTACAGCGAGTGAGGCATTCGCTTGTTTTGACACTGCTTTAAAGTGGATGGAACGCCAGTCTGAATGCGATCATATGCAGCTTCTTGCCGTCAAGCGTTTGCGGGACCTGGCTGCACGCAAACGAGTTTCTACGTCAAAACAATTAACTTTGTCTGACATGTTCAGTTGAAAAATTATAATTATGTGTATTATTTTTAATTATTTTGTAGTAAAAGTGAACTTTTTGCAAAACACGTGTGATCTGGTTTTTATTAAGATAATGTACTCGCGTAATAAAAATAAACAAAAGTGATTTTTGAACAATTTTCGCGTTTTCTTTCATAACATAACCTTTTCCTGTGTTTGTCCCAATTATCCGAATTACGTCTGGCAATCATTAGTTCGGATAAATGGAGTTCTACTGTACTCCCATTACAAGGTGTCGCCTCAGTCAGTGATAATACGGAAACAACATGCACACAACTTGGCATTCCGCACACATTTTGTATCGTGTTGTAATAGCCTACACTTATCAGTGACCAGTTAGTTTTATTTGATTATTTCCGTAAATAAAACATCGTGTACACGAGTAAATAACATATTCGAAGTTATCCCCGATAATACTTATCCTGTATTATGTTCGTGTATGAATATAGGCCTAGCCGCTAACGAGAGGCATTTAGTGTTGGCGCTGCTACTATTGTCCACATGCGTGCTGATACAGTAAAGGCTTACGCAGTTTTCTCACGCGTATCAGTAGTCGACGTAATCTAATATCTAACACTTTCAGTGCCGGCATACGCAAGACTACTGATACTAGAAAACTGGGCATTTTAAGGTTCTTTGAAGATTAATAAATTCGTTTAATGATTAGTTAATGATAACATTCTAAGAAGCATCAAAATAATGAACAGTCTCCTCTTTGAAACTGTATGAAACATGTACACATGTCACTAATCATTTCGACTGTTACACGAACCATGTTTTCTATTTTTTGAAAGAGTTTAACGTGCGTTTTATTACACTTATGAAAACCTCTTATAACTACAAAGCACTTTTGTGCTAAATTACGTAGTGTAGTTTATATTTTCACGTCATGAAAAAAAATCATCAGTGAATTTTTTCTGACAGCAGTTTGCCACTGTGTGATACCTTTCAAAATACATAACGTATACAAACGAACACCAGAGTGGTACCGATTGCTCATATCAACTAAAGACTTCTGTTAGCGGATAGAGTGCACAGTATTACAGTTAAAATTCATAATAATTGTATGAAATGCTACTTGTTGGTCGTATATAGGCATCAGTGGATTTGTATAATATCGCGTATGACAGCCCGTGGCAGACACGGGCGTGTCACATTGACCAGAACATCTAGCCCATGGTACACAAGGGTATGGCGCCGAAAATGTTACAGTATTCGTCATTATTAAACTATCAATAGTTTCTTTGTAATTTCTTTGAAATGTTATTGTATAAGCATGGAATAGCCTTTCAGCAGCCACAAGGAATCGTCAGGAAGCGGACAGACAAACCTGTAAGTTCTTAGCAGTCTCTTCATTAGATCGATATCGTAGAAATTATTTCAGCTCTTCGAAATTGTAAGTAGAAAGTGTTATTTACTTTATACGCAAATTTTTAAATACTAATAAATTTTTCAGACTTGATGAATTTGCAAAACCGTCACGACATGGTACGTAACGCACTAATCTTCCTTTCCGCGCCGTCGTATGTCGTACAGACGGCCTGCCACTGGTCTAGTTATCAACATGTCGGGTTTTGAAAATTGTCCGTCATTGACGGTGAAGAAAGGGACGTCGGTCAGTTGCGTCCGCCTGAAAAAGAACCCGGTCAATTGCGTCCCTCATAGGAAATTTTACCCGGTCAACTCCGTCCCTCGTAGGAAATTGTACCTTGCTATTCCGAAAAATTTATCATAATAATAAGTATAGATACTAGTGTATCTTCCTCTAATCATTTGTGGTTTTAATATCCCAGTGAAAAGCAAAAACATATTTCACACTTATTAGATAGTGATCATCAGCTGTAGATATCCTTTGAAAGGAACTACAGTATATGTTTTGTCTAGCCACTTATAATAGTTTTGTCAATTCTCTGTTACATTTTTTTTTTTTTTTTGATGCTGTTTGTCTAGCCACTTAAATTAGTTTTGTCAATTTTCTTTGCAACTTTTATTTTAATTTATTTCTATGTATTTTATTTTGTTGTTGCTATTTGTCTAGCTACTTATAATAATTTTGTCAATCTTCTATGTTACTTTATTTTATTGGTAAAAATTTCATGCAGACAGCCTCTACATTCTGTATTCGAGAACAGGTTTTTCTGGTGTATTTATTCATTTGTTCCCGAAGATACATTTTCTTTTCTTCTATCCGTTTATATTTCCTTACATTTTCTTTGCTTCTTAATTTGATGTATGTATCAGCCTGGAAATTTTTCAAAACATCAACAACATTGTATATGTTGGGATGAGAAGTGTAGAAGTGCGCATTTAATCGAGCGTGAAACGATTCGCAGTTGTTCGTCGTACAATTCGTTGAAACGCTGAAATCCGCCCATATTCTTGGAGGAAACGTTTTCTTTTCCGTCTGGTTGTAATGCCATTAGGTCGTCTGTGAAACAGTCATCTATGTCGTCGGGACTTGGTAAGCCAAAAAATAATTTCAAAAAACGGCTGGTTTCCGTGTTTGATTTATATTCAGAAGACAACCCAAGAGCTTGAATTTTTTCCACAGGTTTTGCCCCAGATGAAAACGACAACCCTTGATCTTCATTGAAGGCCAAACAACTTTTGCAGCACCGTGTATTGCAGATTCGAAGTCCATAAACATTTCCTCAGGATCAAGGGACAAATTATGCGATTCGCACTTCGCGACAATTGACTTGAACATTTCGGTATAAGTGCAAGAGTCTTTGTCCGGTAATAGAAAAAAACTAGTGGCACATACACACCTTTTACATTTCCATGTATTGTGAATATCTGAAAATTTTTGGGCAACTTTTAAATGTACCATCAACATAGAGTTTTGGCGTTTCACACAGAATTTTTAAATTTGTCATTGTCGAGAAACAAACAAGTACTTTTTCTGGATCGTTCATCATGAGGAAGTCTTCCCCAGTATTGGTGACAATTTCCATTTCTTGCAGAGCGCGATGAGTTACACAACGACTTTTTGGAAGACTTGGATGAATCGATTCTCTGGACCGCCTAATTACTCACTTGATTAACTCAACGTCTCCATTATTTTTCAATTCCCTCTGTAAGAGTTTTGACGGCCTACATGAAATATCTTCAGCTGCTTTTCTTTTCACAGAATTTACTATTTTTTGTCTGTTAATTATATTTTCTTCCAAACGTGCATGAGTGTGTTCTTGAAAACTTTCTGTAATTTTATTTTCCAAATCAATTTTTAAGTAACACTTACAAGTCTTTGTGGTGCATGCATGCCCATCGCTGAATTCCGTCCATCAGATGTTTGTGGAATCTGAATTTGTAACCACCAACTACGAAGATTGATTTACCCTTCTCACTTTTCATAACTTCCATGATCGATGCACTACACTTGCTACACACTACACACAATTTGACAACTCTTACTAACGACAACTAAATGAGGAATACATTCCGAAAAAGGTATAAATACAGCAAGAAGCAGGTGGGGTGGGGGTGTTGAACCTTCTTATTGTTAGCAGTAACGGGGACGCAATTGACCGGTTTGAAAAAGGGAGTCAGGTAGCGGCGGACGGAATTGACCAAGCCCGGAAGAAAGACCCCAGTATGAACCGTTTGCAGCATTGCCACATATCAGATTTACCACAGTAGGAAATACTACTTTGCTACCGCTCTTCAGAAGTAGCCTAAGTGGACGCGGTATCTTCGACATCTCTACAAGCAGGATATACGCAACAAGTTTTTATGTCCAAACGACTCGAAAGTACTATATTCTTCGGTATCGGTATTATGCGAGACGTGCCGATGGCAACAGACTGAGCGAAGAAGTTTGCTATATAGTGAAACGACCGTTAAATAGACTTCTAATACGATACATGCCTTTTAGAAGAGAAAAGTTTGTAACTGTAAAATGCCCTGGCATATATAGAGATCTTATTCGTAGAGTGTCTGGATTACAAACAAAAGTATAATTATAGATACACGAACGTACTGGGTGAAACATCAGGAGGTATTATAGCCAACGATAGAGTAAGCTGTCCTGTCAGTGAAGTGTTGCTGGTCACTATTAAGGCTTCTATTTTGTTGAAGCTCGAATTTTTAAACCTTTTACGTGAAGGCATTCTTCAGATCATTCTGACTAGGAAAACTTGATCTCTGGCTTCATATCGTAAGGCGCCCTGCCTTTATACCGTCGACTAGCACGTCCCACAGATATATTCCAGAAACTGAATGCTCTGAACACGTCGCTCCAATGGAACGGTACGAAAATAGTGGTTTGTATAACAGTAGACGATAGTAGTACTCTGTTATTGATTTGTACAGAAGTTTGCAAAATATATTGTGTTGCGTCTGCGTTTTATTGTTTCTTTCGAGAGTCGTCTCACGTACGTACTTATTACGCTGACCATAGTTTCTGTTATATAACTCTTAAACAAATGTATATAAATAATAATAATGAAGTCTTTTGTAGCATTCAAATGATTTAGCAAAGACGGTGTAGGCTGCTCTCTCGATCCGTAGTGTGGCCAGCATTACTCTTCAGCCGCTACAGGCTGAGGCGACTTGGGGGAGGGGTTAAAAAAGCATCCGCCTGCTTTCTGTTTGCCGAAAGTAGAGTAGCTTTATATACAAAAAGATTCTGATTGGCCGTGTACCAGAAACACTGAAATCGAAAAATTGAGAAAAATGAAATCAATTTACAACGTAAAAATAAATCAGAAAATATCCAAGTTAATGTCTTAAATACCACAAAATGAAAAAATATTAATACTATTAACAGTAAAAAAGCAGGTTTCTTTTTGTGTATCGTAATGATGAAATGTATGTATAGACAAGAATTGGGATATGCGAGGAGGTTATAGACGTAAAAACGCTAAATTTATGTCGGTATACTCGAAATGTTATGATTGCTACTTAATGCTTGCATCATACCTGCTGGTCTAACAAAACTTGATCAAATTTATTTTCAATAAAACGTTTATTCAAATTTCATCCTTTAAATGTTGTAACACGTACAACAGAATGCTCCTAGACATGTCATATTTGACGTTAATTCTTCGTCGTATCATGTAATAATGACAAAAAAATGTGACGTGGTGAAGCCGGCGGCGATATTTCTGAGGCGCGCAAGTATAGAGATTGATCCCATTCTCACGAATATGGATACAAACAGGAATCCCAAACGAACGCCAGATCCACCTGTTCATACATGTCGTTACGTAGACATGTATTTGTGTTCGTTTTTGTTCCCCAGTGCAGGTAACGTATAGTCTACAAATAAAAGAGATTCACATACGAAAATTTCATAACCTCGATGTTCTCACAACCTATTTTGTGGTGTTTACTGTATGTTTATTTTATGTCCTTGCCTTGTATTGTATACATCAGTAGGTTTATAAAAACTTGAGTATTCGATAGTATCAATTTATAGTAGGCCTATCATTTGATCTACCTATACTGTGACATGAGATTTTACAGCAATCACTGTTATCCAAACCTTACAGATCGTGTAATAGTAAATGTCAGTGACAGGCAAGTTTCAAGTAAACTTTGTGTAATTACCTAACGCACTATATTCATAAGTAAGATAACAAAATAAAATAATAAACTAAAAGTAAACTTGGGCAAGTATTGAGTAATAATAATAATAATAACAGTAGCAGGAGTAGTAATTATAATAATAACAATAATAATCATCTCGTGTTTTCTACCCAAGGGCAGGTCTTACAGGGTATGCTCCCTCCATGCTTTCCTTCTCCTGGACTAGTTTCTTCATTTCATGATACCGCATTCGTACATCGTTTATCGTCTGATCTGTGCTCCGTCCTGTATTCCACTTTCAACAAAAATAATACTGAATTTTGAATACTAAATATAAAGATTCGTTGAAAGGCAACATTGAAATTTCCTTTACACATGCGTGTTCTGAGGAAAATATCGCTTCTTCCAGGTTTTTTTCTCTTGAAATAAAAAGACCTACCACTCCCTCTAGATCGAGCTCGTATCAACGCCTTAAAATCATCTTTGCAAGAATATATAGACTATATAAACGCTTGTACAGAAAAATAATATAATAAGTAAAGTACTTATACATATGCAATGAAATCAAGTAATTATTATTTGTGTGTGGGGCGCGCGCTTAATTCAGTCAGTTTTTTTAAAACCAATTTGACACAAGAATCGCGTATTCAAAAACTCTCCCAGACAACTACACCACACAGTGGCCAGCATGTAATAACTTCCAAACGGGTAACACTAAACGCAGATTGGCAGTGCAGAGGATGGACGTACGCAGTCACGTCCAAAAATCAATTCATAATTTGATAATCACATCACTGTTATATTTAGTTAAATAAACAAAAGGCTAAATTCATGACTTTTCACAACGTCGTAACAACTGGCCACCAATGCTACGGAGTCCGGTTTAAAATATTAATTGTCGAAGTTAGATAACTTTCTTTTTCCTTTTTCATATTGTTTTAAAGATTTTTTTTTATATTGGAGGCTCTGGGTATTTTCTGGTTAATGTTTGTCAGGCTGTTCGAAGTCTTACATAATAACTTTTCGTGTAATGTGTGCAAAATTACTTTACTTTAGATTTTTTAAGTCTCAACTGTTGCGTTTTTGTCTACAAATGAAAATAGGTAAAATTTATTTGTACGTGATAATATAGAATACAGTTTTAGTATTAACATAGTTGGTTTTTTATTCCTGTTTGATGTTAAGTTATTACGTAAAACATTAAAGTTTGCAGTTAACGTACGTCATATAATACGTAGTCATAAAACATTTACGATTCATGCGATTTCGTTATACGTGTTAAGTTCCAACTAATGGATTTACTTAACATTATTAAAATTATTTTCCGGGCCAGTGGCGTAACTAGGAGCTGCTCCTGGGGGGGGGGGGGCTAGCTTCTGTGAAGGATGAGACTTGCTTGGGGGGGGGCTAAGAGATTAGCTTGAAGGTTGGGTTCCCTATTTTTCTCAGGACAAACGAAAAATTCAGGATTCTTCCCACATAATCTTATAATTACATTTTATAATTTTTTGGGTCTCAAAGATTTTGAATAAACCGACGTAAAGTGTCTGCCGTATGTTGAGTGGCTGTCTTTATTAAGAAAACCTGACTTTATTTTATTAATTTACAAATATTATAATTCTTGTTATTTTCTACAGTTATTTATAATGCTTATTTTAACACACGCAACTGACTTATGAATAGGCCTACGTTAAGTGATTATGTAACTTCGATGAAATTTGTAATAGTTCTTGGGGATGTAATAGTTCTTTTGATTCTCCCTCCGTAGTTACGCTGTTAGGCCGTGGTCCATAAAGCACAAAATGGAAGTCACCAGGCGTGCCCACGACGGCCATCATCAATGTTACGGGGACAGAGATGTTTAAACGCCCGCGTAGGACTATGTTTCTCACAACTATATGTAACCATCTATAATATAAATTTGTATGTACCTACATAGGTGCTTCTCGTCATTGGACTGATCTCTTATGCGGGCGTTCAACAACTAAATTCTCGCACCACTGACGATGGTCATCGTGAGGACGGCCGAAACGTCTGGTAATTTCCGTTTTGATTATTACGGACCACGGCCTGGCAGCCCGGATAGTAATTATAATAATATTGACAACTCCGGCCATGAGAGTTCACGTTCTTTGATCAATGCATTGACTTGTCAGTATGTGCGACTTCAGTTAATGGATTTTAAAAGTTTTCTATTTTGCACTTAGAGGGGTAATAAAAGGACGAGTCTCCCGCCAGTCTCCATTCCTTGGAATTGGAAAACTCCTTTGTTGTTACTTCTCGTGATACCGAAAAAGTCACAAGATGGGCGTTATTGCAAATTTGACAGCATATTCTGACAACTGGAGACTGGAGTCTGTATCTCTGCTGACGTGTCTTACAGCCATCTCCACACGGCCGGCAGAATCACTGACGGCGCGGGAAAACGACTCTACAAATTTCAGGTACAGCCGTTTTTCTCTTCCATTGTAGAGGTGGAACGCAATCAGTCGTCCTGCCGGGAAAATAGTAACTTAATTTAACAAGCTAAACAATTATTAGTGTCTAATAAACGTTGTATTAAATTGGTATTAGAAACTTGGGAATAGGAGAATCGCCGTTTTAGGAGTGAAACTTGGGTCCTTACAAAACGAGACGAACGCCGACTTCAGTTGGTGAAATGAAATTCCTTAGGACAATAAAGGCTGTACTTAACAAGGCCATATCATTAATGACCTTTTAAATTTTATATAATCAGTCTGAAATTGCTTGTACTACGTTCTGTACACAAAATTGGTTTATAAACTGCGCGCGTGTCTAACTGTTACGCTCTCTCCTTTAGTAAAACTGTCTTACGACAGGGTTCAACTGGTTGCTTTCTCGGTGCTGTCCATCTAGGCTATATGTTTATCTATTTCTGATCTCATCAAGCATTCCAACCTTTCTTATTCCCCATCCTCTCTTTCCTTCCACATTTCCTTTTATGACCCGTACCAGCAGACAGGTATATGTGCTACAATATATGTGCCCCAACCGAGATATTTTCCACTTCCTTATTACTCTCAGCAGTTTTCTTTCCTCTCGAATTCTCATCAATACATCATCGTTTCCCACTCTCAGTCATTTCATCTTAATAATTCTTCGCCACAGCCACATTTCGAAGCTTGGGAAGTATCTTTCTTCCTTTTTGATACTCTATGTTTCACTGCCATATTAAACCACACTCAAAATAAAATATTTAGCAAATTTATTTCTCGTCTCAATCGGAATCCTTTCTGCTGTCTGCAACGCTTTTACTTTTTCAAAAGCTCTCTTACCCATAGATTTCCTACAGCTCCATTCCATGGCACCGTTCCAACGATATGATAGTGAAGCCTTTATTGTTACTAATTCTCATCGCTTTATTTATTTATTTATCTTTTACATTTATCATGATTCCGGACTCTTTGTCGACTCTTTCAATACTCTCCATAAAAAATCTTAGCTCTATTTCTGATCCCGCCAACACTGCTTGATCATCCGCGTATTTAGTGATTTTTATTCTTTCTCCTGGGTTACGAACACTTGCACGGAGTGACATTTTCTCGGAAAGTACGTGCGTTATCAACAAGACGATAAAACGCGCGCGTGAACTCATTGGCTCGCGCGCGCGCGCTCACACAGGTATACACCAAACAAACAAGTACTTTGAAGAGGCTCCGTGCTCTGATCGCCAACGATGAAATCGTGTCTGAGCGCCGATAGTGATAAGCCCGTGTTCTGTGCGGTGAGCTTATCTGCATCATTAGACGCGGTAACACGTGGCTGCAAATCTGTCTGTCCGTTGTTCCTCAGCTCCGTAGCCAACATTAGCCGTCCTATGAAAACTTGTACAATTCATGAAAAGACATTGCCACTCCACTAGTAAGCTCCTGGAGCTGCAGACCTCTCTAACTGTTTTGAACGAAATACATTTATTATTAATTTAGTTAAATTTCAATATTAGACAGTTTCTTATATTATTAGAAAATATATGAAAACCCAACTACACTACCATTTTGTTAGTAACATAACTATTTAAAGCAGACAATCATACTTAATACCAAAATTATTTGGGGTTAAAGTTATGTGGAATTTCATTAAAATACAAAATTTTCAGTAGTCTCTGTATTTTGTATGTGTCGTAATTTGACAGAATTAGCATGTCTCAACACTCATTTTGGATCGTTTTCAAAACATTTGTGAACTATGTCTCAAAAAAACCTCATTTTTTGTTATCAGTTATAAGTATTTGTGAATAACGTTATATATAGACCTACAGATATCTATAAAACATGCATAAATTGAAAATATATGACTAAATTATTTATCATTTAGGTATTATGGTTACAAATTTAACTAAAAATCTAACGCAGTAGTCCAGAACTTTTAGTATTTATTTTATGATTGTCTGCTCTACAGTTATTTTACTAATAAAATGGTAGAGTAGTTGGGTTTTTGTAATTCTTCTGATAATATGAAAAACTGTCCACTATTGGAATTTAACTAACGTAATAATAAATGTATTTTGTTCTGGGACCTTACTAGTGCTGTGATAATGGCTTCAGTAATGACTTGTACAAATTTTCATTCGACCGCTTGTGTTGGCGGCTACGAAGTTGGCGAACAGCGGATATACAGATATGCAGCCAGGTGTCTAATGATGCACAGATAAGGTCGGCGCACAGAACACGGGTTTTATCAGCACCTTTGAAGATCCCATACTGACCTGAACTTACTCATCCGAACGCGACGGAATTATTGTTTTCTACTTTTGAGCAATGATACTATAGTCACAAAACTCCTCTACTAAAGAGCTTCCCTCTTTTCGACACATTTTCAATACGCACTGCCGTTTCTATCGTCCTTTTCTCCCGCTTCGCGTGAAACAAGATTACATTTTGAGAAGAAATTCTTCCTTTACAGCATTTTTTATACACCAACAATAATATGCCTTTTTTCAGTCCCGTCTTCCATGTTCTGATGACCGTTGGACTTCAACAAAAGCTTTCCCTTGGTGTCAGTGAACTCCTGTGTCACACTATACAGTATGTATGTATTAAATATGAATGATCGGGATTCAGTTATGGGGAACTGAGTCATCTAACATAACAATAAAATAACGAATCCAATCTAAAATGCTTCAATTGACGTCATCAATGCACCACGTTATATTTACAATTCAGATTTCTCTTAACATGTGTAAAGTAAAAAAAGAATTATTTCAACTAGTCAACAAGGTACAATTCCATGATGCCATCTCACAACGCCAGCATAAAAAGAATATTCTTTTTTAAATTGAATGGTGCGACGACAGAAGTAGGCTGGAAATCAAAATACTGGGTGGAATGCTTCAAGTTTCCAGAGTTTTCAGATTGATTAGTAATGGTTTATAATAATGTTTCTGAATAGAAGCAGATTCTTTAAAAAAAAAACCGCTGATACACCTGAAAAGTACTCATCGGTGAAGCCTTCAATATCAGAAGCATCAAAATTTGAAAAATGTGTGTGTGTGTTACCGTACACCCGCGCGCGGCACACACACCTTTTACGAGTTTTGAGGTACATAACATGTGTATGCATATACAGTAAAACCTGACCTAACGGCCACCTTTATTCAGCAGTCACCTTAATGAACGGCCACTTTTCTGAGGAACGGATTTTATTTTCCGTAAGATCAAGGTAAACTTCCCCTCCATTAAACGGTCACCTTCTCCCTCGGCCAGCGGTCAGCCCATAACGGGTTCGTTCCCTTGTTTAAACGTCACCTATTGCATGTTCAGTCGTCTGGAATACAATACAGTAGACAAAATAGTTTGACAATACATATTTCTAGGAATACTCTAATCGTGTTTATACCTGACTCAACTAAAAGATAAGGCAAACAATCTAACCGTCTGTACCTGCATACTTTTAAATTGACAAAATGTTACTTATAGGCCTACACAATAAACTGTCTCCATAACGTGAAGCAATAGTAAGCGGTCAGTTACAAGCGAACGTTCGGAATTTATAGCGGAAGTTATAACGTTTAATTGGCCTAAGTGATCCGCATGTGTTTGAGTGTTTTTGTAATTTGTAGTGTAATTTAACAATGTGTCAAAAATAAGTAACAAAGAAAGAGTGTTACTTAAGTTTAAATTTAGAAGCTAAGCACGTGTTATTTTTTAAAGTGATAAGAGCGTTTCAGCAAGGAAACTTCCCAAAGTTTTCTTAAATTCAACAAATCAACAGCATAATTCAAAATAAAGACTAAACTTGAAAAGACTGGGAATCCAATATGAATCGGGCCATAATACGAAAACGCGAATCAAAGTGTTGACAAGTCAATGAAATTCTTTACGAGTGGTTTAAATGTGTTCGCTCAAAAAAAAAAAAAAAAAAACTCCCGGGTAGTGGAAGTATGTTACGAAACTTTTACTGAAATTAAAGTCGAAAATTTCGTAGCAAGCAATGGGTGGCTTAAGTGTTTTAGAAAACGGCACAACATGTCGTTCAAAACAATTTCGGGTGAAGGTGCGTATATGCCTGTTAATGAAGTCGATGAATGGAAATAGAGGTTACTGAGCACGAATTAAGTGGCATTTTCAACGTTGATAAGACTGGGTATATTTTATACCTGTACCAATTAAATCATTAAATTACAAGAAGGAGCGTGTAATGTTGGAAAAATTGGTAAAGGAAGAGTACCGATTACGTTATGTTATAGTGCTGCGGGAAAAAAAGAGCAGCCGTTTGTTATCGGAAAGTCATAAAAACCAAGGTGTTTCAAGAATTTGGAGACTACATTACGGTACAGTACAGTAGTTGGCAAAACAATATTTACCGCGTAATTTTGTTATAATATCATGCGACATGTCACTCAGTTTCATCACTACCCTATGTGAGACTCATTTATTCCAACAAACACGACATCTCATCTTCATCCACTGGACCAACGACATTTAAACATTTTATCGGCAAACAGTTCTAGCTCCATTGTTTCTCATATGGATGACAGCATTTCCCTTGGCGAAGAAAATTAGTGTCCTCGATGCGGTATCCTGGATCAAGACAGCCTGAACAGAGGTTGCTGGTATTGTACCACTATTAACGAATGTTTTACAAAATGTGGCATTCAAATTAGCGACGGAGATCTGCAGGCGCAATCACTATATCACATTTTGCAAGAACCCCACATATTTGCTACAGTTGCTGGACTGCCGTGTGATGAAAATAGAGACTCTACAATGTTGTGACGATCTCGAGGGCAATTGGGAAGCTTGACTTCAGGAAGATTATAAAGGTAGGTCAAGAGAAATTCTGTATTTACAATGACAAGTTTTTGAAATGGTCGATTAAAATCTGTATTATTTCGAGATTTTCGCTTTTAGAATAGAGTAACTTTTCTGCTTTTTGCAGAAAGGCGTGATGATGACGTACAGAGTGAAGAAGAAGAAATTAAAGAACGCTCCGATAGTTTAAAAGAAGTGTTACAATCTCTTGGGAGGATGGAAAGTATCTACGTTACTTTCGATAAGGAATGTAGAGAAAATGCTGTGAAACAGCCTAGTACATATTACTAGTGTTTGGTCAAAAATTACGCAATTAAAAAGAAAACTGCTACCGCCAAACAAAGCACATTTTTTCAAAACGTATAATTTCAAATACTATTTTTCAAAAGTATAATTTCTTTATCACGTGTTGTAATATACGTATTTTCATTGTAACGTGCTGTAAATAGGAATACAATTGCAAGTACATACAAAAAATTATATAGCTGATTATATCCTTTCTTAATATACTGTATTGTCACAACACTCGCCAACCCTTCATTAAACGGCCATCTTTCTAAGCGGCCAGATTTTACGGAGACCCAAGGGTGGCCGCTTAAGACAGGTTTTACTGTATATAAAAATAACAGTTTTCATTGAAGATGTTTCTTCTTAATTGAGAAATTTTACGAACATCAGCCATTTTGTTAATACTAAAAACAAAAAATGGCTTACGATGAGCAAAGTGCCTGAAGCTCGAAACATGTTTCTACATGTTGAATGTAAACCAGTATTATGTATTAAGTAATTTACTTATCAAGAAAAGAACTGTAGCAACAAATGTTAGAATGTGTGTGTGTGTGTGTGTGTGTGTGTGTGTGTGTGTGTGTGTGTGTGTGTGTGTGTGTGTGTGTGTGTGTGTGTGTTACTGATAAATATACAAAGATATAAACCATACCCTTACAGACAAACAAACTATTTTTAGGGAAGTTCTATCAAGACTAAAATATTTTTAGTTTACAAATTTATTTAAGTATGTCAGAAACAGATAATAGTTTTTCTTTTAATATAGGCCTATTTTAAAGTTACATTAAAAACAATGTATTGAAGTCAATGTTCGAAATTTATTATAAATCTAGTAAAAGATTTAAAACAAAAATCAAGATTGACAAACAAGCGTTTTGTTTTGCTGCATATTGCTTAACAAAATATGTACACGCATGACACGCCTGCCACGGGTTGGCCAGCACAGGTTTAAATTATAATTGTTTTAATTTTATTAAGCCTGAAGACTATAAAAAGACGACAGCTGAAAAGGCGTGTTAGGTTTTTTTATTTCATTTATTTTATTATTTTTTTGTGGACACAGCCGATAGAATATCGTTTCCTGGGAACACCATGAGGAAGTAGTCTCTCATAGTTCCCCAAAATTGTTGTGTGCTCTTTATATTTGTATTTTTATAGGTTTTTTAAATTTTTTACAATTTATTTATTACAAGTTACAATTTAAAATATTTGTAAATTTAAAATTTATTAAATATTACAATTTATTAACAAATTGGTTTTTACGGCAATTCTTGGATATATGCCAAGTTTGTAAGGAATGGTCTTGGTTTCCTATCATCTTCAGGTTTTTTCAAAGCACTAGAAATAACCTGATCTAACTTCTGATCAGAGTTTCTTCTCTTCCTTTCTTGAAGGTTTAGAGATATCGTGTCAAATGTGTGACCATAATATTCTGCATCTTTTCGGAGAGCATCAACCAATGAATAAATATTTGGATATGGTTTAGAAATAAATCTGTTTATTCTTTGACTCCAGCTTTCAGAAATATTGTTCGTTTAGTGCCGCCTGACGGAACAGTTCCACATTTTTCTTGGCATATATTCGTTACCTGGCCATTGATCGACGAAGTTGTCGTAAAACACTCGAAGTTTCGGGTTTTCGGGCGTACTCTCCTGTGTGCGCAAATAGCCTTCATCGATCATATTTATCGGAACTTCAGCCAAAGCAGAGCACATACGGATGTGGAGCCGAACTTTTTTCGTTTTCTTTATATTCGGGAACTAGGCTGAATTCCTATACTTTCCTCCATAGCCAATGATTAAATTGGTAATTACAACCAGACGTGTTAGCTGCAGGAAATAAAACTTTAATTGAGGGAATCATGGCAAACTCGAAATCCATAACAACCGTCTCAAGATTCCATCCAGGCACTTTGTTTTTAACGGCACTAAAAAAAAAAAACGACCATAAGTCTCTCGTTTCTTGTTTGGCAGCAATCATTTTGTTTTCATAGACGGCTGGAATCCTTTTGTTTTCATCCCACGAATTTCCAAGATCGGCATGGATGATGAATAACTACCCAAGCTGCTTGATTGAACTTTTAAACGTTACGTCGATGAAGAACGACGAACACATTGATAAAATCTAGTTTCCTTTCTCATTGGCAAATATTAATATTCAGTCTTTGGGGCCTCGATTGTCGTCGTGCTGTAGGAATTACTTCCATCGTTCATATCCAAATGCAGTTGTAGGTTCATACCTTCCGAGTTGACCGGGTCTTTTGTAGGTCCCTTACTCTTCCTCAGACCGCGATGCAACGATTATTTTGTACTTGTATGCGATAGCATCTCTGTCACAAATTCATACCCCTATTAAAGAGCTGCCCTACTTCTTCCACATATACTTTCGATATCGAGCTGTCCGTTTCCCTCGCCCGCTTTCTGGCATTCTCCAGATGCTTCCTCACTTCACTCACTGCATCGTCTGGGAGACAAACATGCAGTTGGGATAATACCTCGCTTAAAACGGTATTATTTTGGGTAAAAAGTCTTCATTTACAGTGCTTCTTTCTACATTCAGTACATTTCAAATACCGTACGTCACCTGTTGTTTGTTAGTATAATCCACTATGTACCGTTGAAACCGATGAAAATCAACAAAGGCTTTCCCTTACTGGTCTCGGTAAATTCCACGCCTCACAAGTATAATACAATGATCACCACACAAACAAAGAGTTTATCAGTGATCGCCTACACACGCACACACACCACCTGAAACGTTTCACTCTGTACTAGGTAGTAAATTCGTTTTAACCTGAACCATTAATGAGCGGGAGAGGATATACATTGCTACGGCAGGAAAGCCACTCTGACGAAATGATATGACTGTTATCATGAGCTGCAGACAGAGCAAATATGTTACATGATAAGTTGATTGTCGTCAGTGTGAATGTTCTGTTTCGTTTAACTGTAATTTGAAATAAAGACTCATTGTACATACGTAGCCCATGTAACGGGTTTTTGTAAAACTTCATCTTTGACTTTCGCACAAACGTGATTGTTTAAAAATCATAATATAGGCCTACTTCCTGGTGTCATTATGAATTTCCTTAAAGCATCGTTTTTCCGACCAAATGTCACTAAATAAGATCTCCGAGCAAATGTCACTTCAAGCAAGTGTCACAACTTCCTTTCTCCTACTACTGACATGCTTCTTGCTTTTTCTAAGGCTTTCTCTGTCGGTTTTTCAGCGTAGATATTAAATATTGTTGGAGAGAGACAGTATCCTTGTCTAACACCTCTTTCAATGCCCATCTCTTCCGTTTGATCCTCATCTACGCTTACTACTACTTTCTCTTTTGTGTACCTTTCCTTTATTAGTCTTCTATACTTTAAGCTATACCAGTATCTTTCAAAATCTTCAGCAGAATATTGCAATCAGCTGTTGAAAGCTTTCTTCCAGTCGATAAAACAAACACACATCTCCCTATTCACTTCTAATATTTTTTCTCCCAACATCCTCAGGTATCCAGTTGCATCTCTTGTGTTTTTATCTTCCCTTAAGACAAATTGCTCTTCTGTTACTGTAAGACAGTTTGGAATACCTGACTATTACAATATTCCAACAGGGCGGCGAGAAAATAAAGTTTGATAGTCTTCAGACATTAAGACGATACTTTTTATGACAACTGTTAATCATGCACACGTCGCCATGATTTTAAATATACCTTGAATTTTAAATATAGGGTGAAAATCTGTATATATAATAATAATAATAATAAATAAAATATGCAATGATTACCTGATTTTCTGAGTTCATGAAAAATTTTATATTTATAAAAATAAAAAATTATAAAAACAGAAAAGGAAAATAGAATAGTTAACGAATAAAACGAAAAAAAATTAGTACAAGAAAATGAATTAAAAACAAACTTTGACAGAGCCTTTGAGGCGAAGTCGTTTGGTGACGCGACGTTACTGACGGGAACGTTTTGGGTGAGGCCTTTTGAACTGGAAGTGGAATCATACAAAATTAGTTTTACTGGTTGCGTTGAGTTAGTGGCATCCACTTCGGACATAGGTGTATAAATAATTAATAACCTAATAATCTGTGATATTAAAGGGTATAACGCATCAGTTATTCTCTCCGTATGGCCAAACAATTACGCACAGGATTCAGTACCATGTTACTAACACACCGATGACAGAGATAACGCGCTTCCGTTCGTTTCAGATAGTACTCAGATGCGTCGATCTGAGCTGTATAATCAGTCATCACGACATATTGTGTTTCTAACGCAAATAGGGCGAAGAAAGTTTTGCGCCCATTCAAAACACCTTAGAGTAACATTTACAATACAATCATGTATTTGGTCTACTGAGTTTGCACCCCCCCCCCCCGCCCAATTGTAGCGCCCGGGTTCTCCTCCAACCTCACTGCCTTAGACACAAAATTCGTTAATTTGACCTTCCTTTGATTCAGCATCGATAAGACAGTCGAATTTATAAGATACTGTGTTTACCGGTCAAATTCTTAGTATAAATCAATTCTATATTCTTTCACTGGTACAGCTTCCGATGCAGGATATTCCTGAGCAGTAGTTACAAACCGAGAACAAGTCATATACAGTGTTGTGCGTAGCAGGCTTTGTGTAAAATTACAGTGGCACATAAAGCCAATATTGTATTAACGTTCTTGGTCAGTGTGTATGATATACACGCATACTCGGTGTCCACAAGCTAACGTGTTAAATTGAATTAAAATACTCAGTTAAAAAATACTTAATATATAGTTTATAATATAATCATAACAGGATGTATCCGATTATTCGACTTTCCCTTATTGTTGCCAACAATTATGGGTCTTTTTATGAAGAGCTCAGCCTGTCTCTTAAGAAGAGCTCCATTAGTCATTTCTACATAGACTAAACTATATAATACGGTCGTATGTGACTTACCTTTGAACTAGAAGACTTAGAAATCCATAATACGGTATAACGCAGAATAAAAAAATCCTAACCTAACCTAACGTTAACGTAATGGATTTTAACAGAACTTGTTATTATTCATAGATCCAACGTACAGCAAGTTAATATCAACCTAGATTTGTCGGAAAAATCTAGACAAATCGGATTAGTTGACGGGCTGATGTCGGAAAAGTCTGCATAGATATGAATCTAACAAGTCACATCTAATGCCAAATTGTTGTTTCTGTGCTCTGCAGATGCCTAAAGCCACAGTTTTTATTTGTGTATCAATGAATTTTTCACTTGATTAACTGTTACGTGTCCGAACAGGAATGCTGCGATTGCCATTATACGGGCTCCACATGTCCCGGCAAAATGACTGACAGTAATGTTGGAGCCGTTCCGCCAGACGTCGTGTACGTGAAAAAAACCTTCAATCTTTAAATTCGCGGCAGAACCCCCAAAAACCCATGTCCCGTGGTATAGTCGTCCGACGTTTAATTTTCTCTTCGAAAAACACAACTCATCAATTTCAACCGTAGTGCTTGGTCCTCCGATTACAATGGGTTTTGGAGTAAGTTGTTTGCGCACACTTCTCTTAAGAAACTTCTTCAGTTAGTTACTGTTACTTTTTGTTCCATCGTGACCGTTAAGGATACTTAAACTTTGTTAAAAGTAGCATTACTTGGTTACATAATGCCGGGAGGGGGGGGGCTCTCTTTAAAAATACCCGAGGCTGTCTTTTATTGGTAGCTTGTCGTGAGGCATTGTTATTATTACTTGTAAATATTTGACCGTTAAATTTGTTCCAAGAAAGAATGTGCAGCGTTGATTAAATATAGGTTCAGTTATTGTACGTAGATGGAAAGTTTACATTCTTTCTAAATAGATTGTCTCTAAGGCAAGAGATTAGTGACTAACCTACGTATTTCAACTCACGTTTTTCATATGAAACACCAGATGAAAGAATAGTGGTCAATCACGTTTTGCGTGAGTGACGAACGTAGTGGAACAGAAATGATGTCTACACTCTTCTGTACAGCACTCTTCCTCTTATTCGCTATTCACAGAATTTTAGAGTAGCCACGTGATACAATAATAACAACTGACGAGAAACTATAACATTTAAGTATACGAGTGTATTAATGTACTGTTGTGTATAAACTTATAGTGTAACTCATTCTTGTCTACACATATTTCATCGTTCCGATAGAAAAATAAGAAATACGTTTTTTTACCATCAATAGCAATCGTAGATTTTCATCCTGTGTTAAGATATCAAGTCTGGTATTTTATAAACCTAATACATTGACTGTCTTCTTTTCTGTTGACAATTTTTGTGTTCAAATGATAACAATGCATATTGTCATGCTGGTCTCGCGTGGGTCCCCCCCCCTTGACATTATCTTCGGTCGGTCAGAATTATTTTTCGTTGTATATATTTACTTTCAACTCTCGATAAACGGAATATAAGAATTTAAGGATAAACATTACACTGCAAGTACAAAATTTTTAAGATTTTTTTAAGATTTGAAACGTTTATGAGAATTTGTGTTTTTGTAACAACAAAACTTTTAACAAATGTATGATAGCTTCCTTGTTGTGTACACCATGCCTCAACGTCACCCTTTCCACACCTCCGCCACCATAACCCTCCTCCTGTTAAACGCAGACGCCCCTGAGCTTTACTCGACGACCCCGCATAAGCTCTTTGAGCCTTTCTTCCCACCCCCTTTGACAAATCGCAACTTACCAATCCAGCCAAAAACACCGACTCCTTGCCGTCCCATGTCGACAGATGGATCGGAAGTTGCACCCGCTTTAGATGTGCCAAGCGTCACTTTTTGTGTTTGACTTATTTCCCTTCATTCTCCGCATGCCCCGGCATGATTGCTCGCTTTCCAATCTCATCTAGCTTGCCTCCACTCTCTCTCATCTGACTGCTAGCTTTCTGACGGAGAGGACCTTCCGCGTGAGAGCAAATGATTCTGTCTCTTCCGAGAGACGAATTGCTGCCGGCGTCCCTCAAGGAAGTGTTCTCGGCCCCCTCCTATTCTCAGTCTACGTCAACGACGTACCGAAACAGCGTGGAATCCTGTACTGCCGTGGATCGTCACGCAGAACCATGCACACATAAGCACAACACAGCTCCCGTCAACACAGCATACTTTCTGTTAATGCTCCGCTACGCTCTGCTTACATCCTTGATATCTCGAAACTTTTCCTCAACACTTTCTCGGATTGTGATCTTAAAATTTTACTTGGACTTTCAGAAAACGGTTAAGCAAAAAACAGTATACGTCATCGCTTTGGAAAAAACGTTCCCCGCTGGATGAAAAAATGCTTACGTTCGCGTACTTATTCGATGCCTGATTGAAGAAATTTTCAATTACATTAATAATTTACAGCTTTAGTATTCAACTACTACTCAGAAAATGTATCAATTTAAGTTTACCAAAGATTTGTTATAAATGAGCGCAAACTATTAAAATATGATTCGGTATAAAGTAATGCAAATAGTCACCTATAGAGTACCGGCACGATATTTTTAAGTTGACTATTAGCTATTGTCCTTGCCAGCTGTCGTCAAGGTCAAGCTTTCAGATTGGCACCGGCGTGTATACACCTAATTCCTCAACCAAAGTGTGTTCTCCAAGATTCACCCGATTAACATACCTGACAATCGCAATTATAACATAATTCTTGCAAACTTTCGTTCTGCCCTACTCACGGCTACAGGCGAAGTGTTCCGGCGCTTCGCTGAAGCTTTTCGCCGCAAATACCTGTCTTCAAAAATGACTTCCTTGAAGCGCGGAAACTTTCATACTTTCGCTTTCCCTGATGAGCGAGAAGTTAAGGTTATCTTCCCACGGAATCCCCCATCGTACCTCTCCCATTATGATCATGCAAGAGCTGGTCTTGCTGAATCAGTACTGCATGTTGGCAAAGGCGAAAACAACGTCCTATCAACTTAATCCTTGTAAAGTTGCTTAAGACACGCCAACTCGAGGTCTATGGCCTTCAAATCTTTCTGCATCTTCTGGCGTGTGTCTGTTCCTTTGACCCGCGACCTGTCCCTGCCCATTGTTTTAACTGCAAGGTCGTTGGTCATTCGGCTTTCTTCTGCCACGCGCCTCCGCGTTACGTGCGGTGTGGTAAGCCAGAGTTGGGCCTTACGCCATTCTGGTGTAACTGCAAGGGTAATCATCTGGCCAACTACTTAGGCTGCGTTAAATTCATAGAATTCATTGAAGTAGCGGTCTCTAGGCCCTGGAGCGCAGAACTGTGTAGCTGCCCTGGCCCCATATCGACGAGGACTTTCCGGCCAATGGTTCTTCTACCACGGCCCCAGCGGTAAATCCAGTCGCATCTGGAGCCACAGTGTCGCCCGGCGCCTGTCGGAGCGCCCGGTCCTTCCTACCCGGCTGTTGCTGTGAAATATTCGCCTTCTTCTTCTACTTTAACGAAGAAACCCCAGCACATTGGTCGCCGCCGGAAGCCCTCCGGCCGACGTCTTCCCAGGCCCAGCCTGCACAACCTCAGCGGGATACCCCTGCCTATGCAGTCCTCAACTACAACATAGTGAGCAGACCAACAGTCGAGAACATAACGATTTAAGTTGTTCCATACAACTGTGGTGTTTGCGTATGCGATTCCCTGTATACTCTAATGTTGTGATACAGTCCAAAACAACAGTCTAAGGTATACGTTAACCAAAATCTAGTAATAACTTATGTGAGACGCATGTGCTTGCGTTTGAAAACACTGGGTCCGATTTTCTACTCACAGTACATTTACTGTTGCAGTTTCTTTTCATTCCTTGTAGTACAAATTTTATGGCGACTTCGAGTCATGTCACATTATTAGATACTGGTTATCTTGCAAGATTAGATTTGCAAGAAGAAAATTTTTACTTAATAAGAAGAAAATCTTTTACGGAACATCGGC
Organism: Magicicada septendecula; assembly: GCA_034769895.1. Lineage (NCBI taxonomy): Eukaryota > Metazoa > Arthropoda > Insecta > Hemiptera > Cicadidae > Magicicada > Magicicada septendecula. The sequence goes on from CM068376.1 coordinate 170,593,284, forward strand.
TAGGCAAAGATGAGCCGGTAAAACTTTCCCGAATTTCAAGACGGTTGGTGAATTTAATTGTTAAATCCAATAAACAATAGTCACAAAACATTTCTAAAAACAATTTCCTGACTGGGATTTTAGCCCTACCTGTCACTTGGTACTAATGCCAGTCTATACCAGCCTGGAGCTTACGGGGTTACACAGACTATTGTAATCAACTTCACAGTGTTGTCAAACGTAAAATGACATTTTCTGTTGTGCGTATGTCTCTGTGTCGTATCCCCATAAATCTTTCAGTTTTAGGTTACCAAACGCAGTGTTTATTTTCTGTTGAGACCCTCTCCAAAAGAATACGTTTAAATCAGTCGGGCACGGTTTGCAGACGTGTGCTGAATTGTTTTCATAGTGTACGCCTTCCACTTTGGACTCCAGGAGCCTGCCAGTCCGGCAACGTTGCCAAACGTATCCGCTTTCGAACTGATCGCTTAACTCGTTCGGGCCAGATCGTAGAAACGTTCTGTTTGGAATCTTCGTGAAACTGCTTTCTTAGACAAGCTTACCTGGTGGTGAGTGTTGAGGCACATCTTTCTGTTGTACGTACTTTCTTTTTCAGATTTTATGAAAATTATTCAGGCAAGATTTTCGTCAAACGTAAGAAGACATGAGTTCTCTTGTGGATATTTTCGATTTTATTGAATGAACCTAATGTATAGTACGAGACGGTAGAAATTTTCTTACCTTTTCAATTTGAACTTTTCTAAATATTTTTTCTATCGCGAAAGTTTTTTAAGGACTAACTTATACTTAAAAAATAGTACCGACAGAAAAAAGACAAAGTAACTATTTCATCAATTGTATAGTTATTGTATCCGACAAAAAAGACAATTGTATTTCATCCTTTCTTACAGACTACAAAATATTACACATTATGTATCTTTGTGGAATCACATTAAACCGGTGTATTTGGCAGGTGGCTGTTCTCCTATAGGCCCCAGATTCGATTTCCGGGCTCACCATAAAATCAAGATGTTCTCCCAAAAATAAATACTGGGATAACTGGAGTAATAGCAGACGGCTGAAACCACAATACCTTCCTCTGTATGCAGAACGGCCGGACTTTGCACGAATAAAATAGCAGTTTCTTGTCTTTAATTCGGAAAAATTATAAGATGTTATTTCAGGATTTTACATTAAAAAATATCGTACTTTAACACGATCTATAAGTTGCTTAAAACGTTCTTGGTACAACATTAAACTGCGAAGGGGTAATAAAAACCGAGTTTTTCAAAATGTCTTCAGAAAGACTCGTTTTTCACAAGACATATTAAGAATACAAATGAAGTAAAGTGGTATATTACAAGTATTAGAAATAAAGTGGTTACTAATGAATATTAATTAAGATAGAATATTTTGAAATCACGGCTTTTCCATATTTTTTACAACTCTTATCTTCAAGTTGGTTTACTCAAAAAACTTTGAGACCCAAAGAATTGATAAAATATGTTTATACAGTTATATGGGAAGAATTATTAATTTCCTCTTTACGCCTCTGCAGTGCATAATAAACAACTGTTTTAAGTTATTGAAAATGAAATATTATATATAAGTGTCGATAATATTATTATTATGTACAGTTTGGGAACAATAGAATAAAGGCTATCTTAAAAATTTTCTGTACCTCACGTTGAATGCAATTCTACATCAGTATCCAAAAAGATGAGAATTAAAACATGCTGGATGACTAATCAGCAAAAGTTTTATGAACTGTTTAACATATTTGATTTGATTTGTTTTTCCGTTTACTAACTTTATTCGTGTGTTAGAGTAACTTTATATTATAATTTCTGTGTTACATAAATATTATATTTTAAAATATATACTTTTATTTTTCAACATGAAATTACGTTGCCACCGAACTTGCAAAATTTTAACTTAAGCCGTCGCCTGTGGGAAATAATTAACTAAAACTGCCTCACGTTGTAAACACGGCCATAAATATTCGTAGAACGCGTCAATAAGTGACAGGTCTTTCCTATGTTACCGTTATAAATGCGCTTGCCTGCCGATAATCACTTTGGCAGGTAGGCCTACTTGATGGCATCGTTGTTCCTGTCAGTGATACTATTTACAAAGCTGTATTAAATGAGTATTTTGGCCTAATTTGACTATCGGATATCATCTCTTTCTCTGATGGCATATCACAATGGTAATTGTGATTCGCGCGTATTATATTTCTTGATTTATTGTCAGTTTCCGTTCGAAATTGTATTAATTGTCACCTGAAATTTAACCTAACTGACTGATTTATACCCTTATAGCAAAAGTATATAAATCCCACCCACATATCTTCAGGCTAATTATAAACTAATACAATGTAAAGAAGTTAATAATACGAGTGCATCTATCGACGGTTGCTGATTGTTTGGATGGCCGAAATATCGCATTTAGTGTGATGGCAAAGCCCGACAGTTAGATTTAAATTCAGATGTTTACAATCCATCACAGCCATCTTTTAAAAAAGTTGCACTAATTGTATGAGGGCAAATTATAGAAAGAACTGGACCAACCGCAACCGGTTTTCCGTAAGTGTTGTTTCATCTTTTGAAGTGCGATGAACGTACCAGTACCAGTTTCCTGGTGTGCTTATCCAGCCATCTTATGACTCAACAAGTTATCAGTTATACTGTGTCATTTCTCCTCTTTCCGGTCTCCACTTAATGATTGTTCTTCGTTGTAACATCATCGATCCAAATAAACGTCATTAGCGATCTTAATAATTCAAAGACAAATGGTCCGTCTATGACTGTACGGAAATGCAGAACGTGCGCTCCCCGCGCCCCTCCCACACAAACACACACGCGCGCACACATCGTTCGTTCATGAACATAAATAAGACGTTTATATTTCGTTAATCCTTAAATGTGTATGCCACCACCTGTGAACCCAGTACCTCAGAATGTCTTGCTAACAGTTCCCTTTAATTACTGAAAAACCATTACGTATTTGCAATCCCGATTTCATACTGATAATTATTTTCTTTTACATTATCAGAATTTCAGTAAAATATTGTATTTAAAACTTAAGTGAGTTTTCGCGGAGAGAGAGGACTGTCAGATCAGGCACCAACAGGTATGTAACGTAAGGAAATTATACTTAGGCCTCCACGATGTTACTGATCAGATTAGAGCTTCTGGTGACCTTTTCTTACTCTGGCCAACTAAGAGTTGTAGCAAAAGTGTAAGAAGCGCTTCGGCGTTTCGTTAACGCAACCATTCCACTTGCATTTTTTTTTTTAATGATGTCCTTAGTTATTTTCTTCTTCTTCTTCTTATCTGATGTTACATCCTTTGGCGGGCTTTAGCCTCCTCAACAATACTCCTCCATGCTTCCCTGTTCTCCGCCCGTCTTCTCCGCTCTCTGATTCGCATGCTAGCAAGATCTTCTGTTACGCCATCCAACCATCTCATCCTTGGTCTGCCTCTACGTCTAGTAGTATACAGTCTTCCCTTCAGCATTCTTTTAGGCATTCTTTCCACATGTCCCAGCCAACGCAACCTCTGTGATTTGATGAATTTTACTCTTTTCCATGCAAGAGAGCCTATAGTTCATTGTTATTGCGTATTCTCCAACTGCCTTCTTCTCTTACTGGGCCATACATTTTACCCAATATTTTCTTCACAAATGATTTCAAAGCAGTTTTGTCATTCTCTGTTAAAGTCCACACCTCAGATCCCCATATGTAACAACTGGTCTCACCAAAGAATAATATACTTAAAGTTTTATACCTCTTGTAACATGATTGTTTTCAAAGATGTTAATATTTGCAAAGTAGGCTCTATTTCCTGCTTGTATCCTTTTTCTTATACTCATCCTAATGTTATTATCATTTGATACCAAGTCACCTAGATAACTAACGCAGGACACTCCTTTGAAACACTTCCCATTCACATTGAAATCTTCTGGTCTCCGAGTTAAACATTACCATGCATTTTGTCGTGTTTTCATTTACCACAATTTTCATTGCTTCTGCTTCCATCAGTGCATACATGTCTTTGGGGCTATCAGCGTTTCTCGCTACTATTGCAATGTCACCTGCATATGCACATATTTGACACGATTTCCTGAATATTGTGCCCCTTTTATCAATGTTGTTTACTGCATTATGTAGAGCTATGTTGAAAAGAACCGCAGAGAGGCCATTTCCTTGTTTCACACCATTGTTAAAGTTAAAACTTGCACTCATTTCGTTATATAGGCCTATCTTTACCTTTGCTTTTGTGTCCTTCATTGTCATTTTAATTAATCGGATTAGTTTGGTGCTAATACCAAATTCCCTCAGGACTTTAAATAATTCTTCCCGATTTATACTACAGAAGCCCTGCTTTTAATCAATAAACAGCATATGTAGATCTACATAATGTTCATAAATTTCTCCATCATCTGTCTAATGAAAGTAGTTGATCAGTCGTTCCTCTGTTAGGCCGAAACCACACCGACATTCTCCAGAAAGCTTTCTGCATGCTTTTTTATCCTTCCATTCAATATTTCCGTAAAAATCTTATAGGCAGTACTCAGAAAAGTTATGCCCCTGTAATTTTCACCCCCCCCCCCATTTTTAGAGATAGGGCATATTATTCCAGTTTTCCAATTTTCTGGCATGATTTCATTTTCCAATATGTCAGGTATTAGTTCATGCATTTCCTTCATTACTGACTGTCCTCCATTTATTCAGCAACAATACCGTCTTCACCGGCTGCACGATTATTTTTCAATTTACGAATAGCCGCTTCAACTTCCTTTTGTTTACACTGGACTGCATATATCTTGCGTGGTAACAAGAGGAGGACGTCATCAACGTTTGGCCGTAACAACTGCCAGTCTGTGATGTTCTATGCGTTCGTCTCCCCCACTCTTGTTGGTTCCTGGTACATTTTTATTGATTCTTGAGAATCATTGCCATAAAACTGTTGAAGTGTGGAAAAGTCAACTCATAAAGGGGACGCTCATTTATTGTAGGCCTGTAACGAGTAAATAAACACCATGTTCTCATAGCTAGAGTGAAAACCGTTGCATTTGTCTTGTCCGCTGATGAGTCCATTGAACTGAATTTATTCTGTATATGCAGGTAAATAGGCCTACATTACTGGATGAATTGTACGCTAGGCTTGATCGTATACCACAGGAAACATTTGTTGTGTTGGAGAGACAAGCTCAGAAAGCAAGTGTTGACATAATTAAAGACAAAATATCTAGTAGCAACACGTAGATCAGGCTTAGGCCACAGGGAGTCAGGGAAAAGGAAGATAGCATGTATGAAAGATGCGCGAAATTCAAGTACATAGGAGTGCCTGTCAAAATGTCTTGTGAAATCCATGCACAAATATTAGTATAATGAAGAAATTTGTGTTAGTGGTTGAAATCACAATCAGAATTCCCGATCTGACGATGAGCTGTGAAGCTTGAAAGCGCTAATCGGAATAATTTTTATATAGTGGTGTGCAACAGTGATCATTCAAATATTAGTAGGCAACAGATATTATTATGCTTTGGGCAGTTCGTGTTTATAGAGCTAAAAACAAAGCCAAGGAAGTTGGGCTAGCCATAATACGGATAAAACAAAAATGCTTATCCAAACAAGAAGGGACCAGGTTCATAACAACACTGAGATAGAAGAGGACACAATTGAAGTGGTGGACAATTTCACGTATCTCGGAGTGAATCTAGCAAAGACTGGATCAGAGGAGCCGGAGATCCAAAGACGGACCACCATGGCTAACAAGGCATACTTCGCATTGCTGCCATCATGTAGGTCTGGGGATGTGCACAGGGAAACAAAAATGAAAATATATAGGACTGTCATCAGACCGGTGCTATGCTACGGATGTGAGGCATGGACAATCACACAGAAAACAGTCGACATAGTAGACACCTTTGAAAGGAAAATCCTCAGACGCATTATAGGCCCAATACAAGAAAATGGCTCATGGAGACTGAGATACAGCAACGAACTGTATCAAATATATAAAGAGATACCAGTCTCAAAATTTATAAGAATACAAAGATTGCGTTGGGCCGGACACGTTATGAGAATAGAGGATGGCAGGAACCCCAAGAGGGCTTTGCTGGGTACATGGGAGGGAAGAGACCTAGAGGTAGACCGAGGAAGAGGTGGGAAGATGGCGTTGCAGAGGACGCGAGAGACAGGGGGATAAGAAACTGGAGGAGGGTTGCAGTGGATAGAGTGGATTGGAGGCGGAGATTGGTGGAGGCCATGGCCCGACTTGGGCTGTAGCGCCATAGGAAGAGGAGGGCAGTTCGTGAGGTCACGAACTGTAAATGGAGAGTTAAAAAATAAAATCTGCAAGACCATCTTAAGACCCAGTGTAATGTACGGATGTGAGGCGTGGACCCGGACGGTTAGGGAAGAGAGTTGGCTTAAGCGGTGGGAAAGAAAGATATTGAGAAGGATCCATGATGCCAGAAGGGGTGGATACATATGGATAATACGCACAAACAAAGAGCTGGAGAGCATTTTCGGGAAGCTAGATTTTGTTACTGAGATCAAAAGAAATAGAATTAGGTGAAGAGGTCATGCACAGCGGATGAAAGTGTGAAGAAAGTGTTCAGTGGGAATCCAGGTGGGAGAAGAAGAAGGAGGATACTGCGGAAAAGAGGCTGGGTAGAAGAAGACCTGCAGTGGCGCAGACAAGCACAGAGACGTGAGGAGGCGAGTGCTCTGGGAGATCCGAACTCTGCAGATTCTGTAGCACCGAGGTTCATCATCATCATCAGTTGCAGATAAATATATTAAGAGGTATTTACATGACTAACTGTACGCTTAGTCATGTATATAAGCTGAGTTACAATGGAGGAGAGGGGATCTTCCAAAAGATAGGCCGGTTTAAGCCGCCTTCGTTACAAAGAGGCACGTGTTTGTTATTGTACTGTATATTGTCTTGTTATAGAATGCTGATTACTGTACTATGCTATGAATAATAATTTTATAAACAAGCAGGAAATTACAAGAGGAAACATACCTTTTATAAACCTACTTTACATTTGCTTGCTAGTCATGGATATTGAATGGAATCCAGGAAAGCAAAATACAGGCTAAAACACATAAGAGATGCAAATAAACTGGGAATTTTAGAAGAGCAGTTGTATTTGGTTAAGACATTTACGGCGTATATAAGAGGCAAGATCGATTAAAAGAATTTAAGAATTGAAAATTGAGAATATGCAAAGGGGGCAGATGCGTAGTTGAACCTGGGATCAAGTAATTGCAAAAGTTTTAAAAATAAAAGGGATAACATACGGGGTGAAGCAAACCGATTAGTAAAAGACAATTAATCTGGAATCAATCAATCAATTGGTAAAAGTCTGGAAGAAATCTGTGATTCAAAATGTGAAAAGTTTCCCTCCAGCAATATATGATTGAAAAGATTTTGGACTATTTACAAGCGAATTACTGTACAGTATATTCTTCAGATTTTACGGTACAGGACGTGTTTTACGTTCATTAGGCCCACAAGTTAAATTGTGAAATTTCTGACGAGTTGCTTGCATTTTCAATACAACTGAAAAATCTGTCATGGGAATTGTATTTCTATTTGAAATCTCGGGAGAAAAATGTTTCCAATCGTTTCACTGCTGATAAAAACTCATGACTTGGGAACTCATCGTTACAGAAACCAACGTTGACTTCTTGCCCTCAGTACTTTATAACTGATGCCAAGAAACCAATCTGATATTCGATGTTCTCGGTAATTTTATAATGTAGCGGGTACGCGTTGAAGACTTTCACATAGAGTAAGTTCGGCGCGTGACAAGTATGTTTTTTTTAAATTCTGTATCACATGGGAATATACTTGTGAGTCGGGCGAGAAGGATTTTCATTGGTCACAAATAAGGCTACCTTTCTTCTGCTCAGTTATTTCTTCACGATTCCAGCCGTTTTGGCTTCAGAACTTTTTGAGTGTTTCTCTTCAGATGTGTATGTCAATCTGCTGCATAGTCTACGCTACACAGTTGGTAACTACAAAAAACTGACACTCACTGGAGCACATATTTTTCAGATTTTTTGTTTCCAATGTCAATGACATGCCGATTCTCAGGTTCAGAAAACGCAGACAATTTTTCCTCGTTTACAACGAAAACTCTGCCTTTATTTACAGTATAAGACGTCAACAATAGAATAAAACTGCCTCGTATTAAATCAGCCGCACCAGTTTTTACAGAATTTTCCGTACTTCTGTGACTGTACATAGGTATTTCATTTGTTCCCACCTCCTAATTTGTATTCGAATAAGTTTCATCTTCAATTAAGAAAGCCTTTCTTATCGATATAGTCGTGTTTGTATCAGACTACACCAAGGCCGAGCGGCGAGACGCGGGAAACAATGATCCAGCGCAATGTTTAGACTACGTGATACGTCGTTATAACAGTGTTGTTTACTCACACATCGGAGTATGCCGAGGCGCTGTAATGTCGTTATTAACAATTTGTGTACATAATTATTGTACTTATTCATTCATTTATTATATACACATTGCTTTCATGTATTCAATATCCTGTAATACTGTACAACCTCATACAGGTGTACTCGATATAAAGGTAGTCTGGTTTACTGAATAGTTAATGATTACCGTGGCCATTATAATTTACTTTTATTTTTGTAACGTATACCGAAATTACTATGCGACGTGGTGGTGTCAAGTTTGTCTGTTCCCTTATTTGTCTGTAGTTGTGGCTTTCAGTATTTGTTCTGTCCAGAGTCTGCTGTAGCACGTGCCAAGAGTACAGGGAATGCCTGTTGCTCTATCTGACCATCTAATTGGAGGTTTGCGGAGAGTGAGGTCACTCTCGAAAATACATATCCTGATCCGTCTTTTCTAAGTAACTCGCGGGGATCCTCTGTTTTATAACGGTTGGTACTAATTTCACAATAATTTTTGGAAGCGTATACTTACTGCTTGCATTTTCGTACCATATACGTTATTCCTGTTGCGTGTGTGGTATTGTTTTTTAGTCTGGATTTTCTAGCTGATCGTCTGAGGAAATCCATTTCTGTTAATAATAGTTTCCTCTCTATTTTCATTTGCCCTACATCGCAACCGTGTATTACTTAAGCTTTTTATATTGTTTCGTAGAAGCGCATCGTGGCCTTCCTTCTTATATATTTCTGCAAAACATAGGATTCAGGCCGCCTGTGATTTTCCTAGCACTGTTGCCTGGTACTGATTTATTTCCTCACGTGTTTTTGTCAAGTTTTTCAATTGTATTAACTTCCATTAAGTTACTTCTAATGCCATTTCAACTTATACAACAAAATTTTCAGTTTCGTGTGTCTGGGCTGTGCGTATGCCTTATGAAACTGCTTTAATAACCTCTAGTTCATATAACATTTGTTTGCGTTCCACATGCGGCAGACCCACTACAAATCGAAAACTTCAACCTATTCGCGACCTGCTTGTCTTCACGGGACATTAATAATTGGTTAACTTGACATTAGCAGAATGCAGGGACATAGGTGCTTAATAAAAAATCAGGGCCAAAATATAAACTACCTAAAATTACTGGATTATCGAAAATATTGCTGTACGATTGGCAAACTAAATAAAAAGTAACCTAAAAAATAAGTAAAAAGATTGGCAAACGAAATTTTAAAGTAAGGGATACTAAACATATGCATGAAAAAAGGAACACGGACGAAGGAATACGTAATAGGAGAACAACGAATCAGCGTTGCTTGAACAGAGCAAGTGTCAACAAAATTCTCATTACAATAAATAAATATAGTAGTTATAATGAAATCCACACGTAGATTTGTGTGGCCGGAATTTTTATGTTGGTAATAATAAATTCGTTGTCAAATAATAAATCGTAGTTGTCGAAAAACGTATTTCGTTTAAGTTGTATGTTTCGAGCAGGCCCGGATTTAGGTGTCCTGCCGCCCCTAGGCACTATTGTTATCCCCCCCCCCCAACAAATAACTTCTATATATTCAATTCTCCTTGACTGCTGAAAAAACGTTGCTGAAAATAGTCATTTCAACTATCTCTATTGAAAATATCTCATTTGATCTTAAATCTAAAAGGGAAATGTGATGGAATTGTGAAATATAAAACTAAATTAAATGTATCAAGTTCTTCCCTTCATTTAAACAACATTCTCTATTATGCTTTGAATATATATGATCACGTGCAGTAGGGACTGACTTCTAAAGCGAGGCGCCCCAAGCGATACCGAAACAAACTATTTTAGTCGGCAAAAAAGCGGACAAGAATTTCAACGGAGCGTCCAGACCTGTATATACGACCGTTCTCCGCTCCGACCACCGCTATTGATAGGTCCAGTGTCAATACCGTGTTATTCAATGATATAATTTAATTAAAGGTTTCAAAACCATTCTCTTCAATTTGGCCATTATGCAAGTGCCCAATACAAATACTGTAATTAAAAAACCGAAAACATGAAATTTTAACAAATAATTTTTCACCTCGTGCAGCCCCCCAGAGCCTGCCGCCCCTAGGCACGTGCCTAGTGTGAAATCCGGGCCTGGTTTCGAGAAGTTATAGTTGTGCAACTGTGATTTTAAGAAGCGCATCAGGACGGTTCGTAAAACCTACGGCAGCGTGCAGTTGTCTTGTAAGTTAGTAAAGTGGGTTGTTGTATTTCACCACGGCCAAAGAATTCGTGTGGACGAAAATGCTCACACCTTAATCAGCGTCAATGGTTAGACCATAAAATTATTCGCAAGGGGCGGCCTTTGCTCACACCTAAATCTCCCATTAAAAAGTATGTCGAAAGCCCGACCCCCACCTAGTGAATGATGACAGGGGATCTCAATAAACCCGTAGCAACTCAGAACACGTTGGGGCAAAATAAATATTTCACACTTTAAACATAGTCGAAGAATTATGTTAACTAACAGTTACAGGCTTTTTTCTAAGTTTTGTCTTGAGCTGAAATTAATAACGAAGAAAACTTGAACCCTACATATGTCTGAAGTATTTTTTTGAAGTTCTTAAAGTCAATTGGCCATATTGCTTACATATGAGGTGCGGTAGGAATACCAACCACTCACAATGGGATGGCGATGAACGCAGGTGAAAACTTATAATATTCACTAATACATGATAACGGTTTCTGTATAAGAAAACGTTACTTAGATTTAAGTGGTTATATACCGGTACGTATTTAGATTTATGATAATGTCTTTGGGAGAAAATTGCATTTTACATTGGTAAAAAAATATCGAAATTTGTCCATTTTAGTGGAAATTACTCTGTATAGAATTTTTTTCATGTAATACTTTTTTTTATTGTAACCCATGTTTAATTCTACAGTAACACAAGTTTCGTATAATTCACAGAAATGTGTAATCAAAATTAAGTCGTTGGTTGTTTTTCATTGCATTTAATCTTTGAAAAGAATAAAATTTACATTTTTATAATTAAAACGAGGAGTTTTAGTTAGAATTTAAGTAAAAAGAATATTTTATCTAATGAGGCAGTATTGGAAATATATATTTTTTTACGCTATAGTATTAAAATTTGCGACTAACTAGAAAATCAATCAGTCGTGAACTTTCTACGAAAGTAAAGTGATAAAGACAAAGATTGAAAAATTACACCAGGCGCTAAACTTACACAGAAGTCATGTCAATTCGCGTTCCCTAATCGATATAAGCGTGAGTATTTATTTAATAGCATGTGAGTACAGGACTATTTTGTAATTGGACTACAGTTCCACTTATTTTTCTGTACATGTTAATAAATTTATTGTTTTACAGTGCTTGAAACCAGTCAAATAGTATAGAACTAGAAGAGGTGTCTGACAGTCAGGTAGAGACAGAGGATTAGGTCCAGGTCAGTTGTGCAGAAGCAGGCTTTGCTCACATGTGTTAATGACGGTTTCAGGCGTGAACAAAGGCTGCAAATATTTTTGTAGCGCGACCCTTCGACCATCTATAGGTGTAAACGTCCGTCTAGACTCATAAACGGTTTCATCCTTTCCTGTCTGACAGGAGACACTACAGTTATGTAGTCAAAGAACTGAGCACGGATCCTGAGAAATTTCGGAATTTCTATACAGTGTTGAGGTAGTCATTTCATTTATAATTTTACAGGCACGGGTGTTTTTCTATTGCTTCCACAAGTTCCAACGTTTCTTCTTTAGTCTAGGCGAACGCCCACACCTCGAAGGGTCGGGCCGTAAAAATATTTGAAAAGGGCGGGCAGACGGGAAAGAATGAAACCGTTCCTGTTTCTTTGTTTTATTGTATAGCCACCACCAAAAAGCACACTCGTCCTCATCGTCCGCCATCTACAATGAAACTTGATTGAGCACATAGTTTTGTTGATATGCGACTCCCTTGCTAATCCTTAGCGCTTGGAAGCACCACAACGTTCGTCTTCATTAGCAATATTCTGCCACTTGTGTGCCAGAACACCACATGGCCCGAGCGTGTTTGTTATATAGATCTTTTATACGCATTCAAACTGTGTTCGTTCATTATTCTGTTGCGTCTCGCTACAGGAACATACACGTAAATGTTCAGCGGGGTAGCCAGAATTCGACTAAGCATTAAATAAAAAATATTGATTATATTGAAATTTAATACTGTTGATAGAAATTGTAAAATGTTATAAGACTATTTCATTAACGCCAGTATCAAAATACATTGCACACTAGTGCACTCCGGAAGGCAAAACTTGAGGCAGGAATGAACAGAAAATGTACTTAAGTACACAAGAATGACTCCGCATCCCACAAAACGGCCCCTACGTTGTACGTACGTTTTGGCATACAGAATCTCCAATTTCGAAACAGTCAACAATTTGATTGATTACAAAATAACCGTCGTGTTTTATACACGTCTTCATTATAATCCAAAACTGGAAAATCTGTATATAGAGTTAATGATATGTTCTATCATTAAGATGAATAAGGAGAGTCCGATCTTTGTGTTGAAACGATACTGTATAAATGTATCATAAATTAATATGTATGTAAATACCTATAATAAGTAAGCAAAATTTAATGATAAATTAAAGTATTGAAGTGTACGTAGTTTTAAGTAAAGTTATAATTGAATAGTGAATCTAAAGAGGCTCGGCTGTGCGACAGACCGGCGCCGGCAAAAATATGTATAATAGACCTAAGACACCCTACATGTCGTAAACACATAAATTGTTTTGTAGTGTAAAACTAGCAAAAAACGCCTAGATACCGTTAGGTTAACGGTACGGTGTCCTTCAACAGACAAAAGAGGCCACGCCAGTAAATATGACGATTTTAGAAAGTCGCGTCACTTTTTAGGGAGTATAACGAACACCCGCGTAAAATTATCGCCCGCACTTTGGGAACCAATCACCAATAGCGTCAGTAGTGAGCGCGAAAGAGATACGACACCAGACTGGGTACATTCAAAAATACCGGCAAAATTTTGAATGTAAGACCAATAAGGAACGATCAACAGAAGATGTAGTGAGGGTAGAATTGAAGAAACTATAAAAATAACACGCGGAGCCCACAACAAGGGAGTCTAAGTTGAATTTTCACGCGAAAACACGGGAAACCTGCGTCACTCGATGTGAGCAATTTTAATACTAGTACTCTAAGTTCAAAGCATTAGATGATCCCGGTTCAATAGTTGAGATAGAATTACAACCATCAAGAAGTTTATTTTATATATGTGCGCGATAGTACGTACGGACCAGAAGATGTTTAACTTGTGCGCGTAGATTGCAGCAAGAAGTATATTATTTATTTGTGCGTGACGTATAGTAATAACGCGAGCGTGTGATGTGGTTAAAGAAAGTTAATAAAGCGTGATCAGTAAAAGTGTCGTGTGATAGTTAACGCAAGAATACAAGTCGTCATTCGCCTATCAGGAATCCTGCAACAAGTAACAATGTCTCATTTATAAATTACAATATAATTGATTAACATAAATTTCATATCTCAATAAACTCATCTCATTTTAAAAATACCCACGATGTTCAGATACTAAACATTCAATTTATGCTAGACGACATGTTTGGGTGACTTATGATATAGCAAAGTAAGAAACCAATACTAATAATTATTGAAACGATAAATGAATTAAATAATTGAATATAGATTGAATAGTATAGAAGTCGTAGCAGTTAAGAATTGATGATAGATAGACTTATATACACATATATGTTTGTTTTGATTGATAGCGATGATTGAAGTTTGTTAATGGAGTAAATTGAATCTACTAAGTACTCCTTTGAATATACTTGATTAATCTGATTTCGAAGAAGCTGTGAACTAGAAGTATTAATAAATTCTTTTGTTGTTATTAACTATAAAGATGATAGTAATGATTAAGTCTAAGATGTATTCAGTAACAAGAATCTAACAATACAATTATTAGTATCTGAACAGCTTGTTGTTATTTCATAAACAAACCTGAGATCTCCTGCTCTGGCGCCCAAGTAATAATTAATAATATAAATTTGAGTGGTGCAGTTCTCAATAAATCTTAATAGTTATTAAAAATAATAATCATAATTAACGCCACAAAAGGTGGAGTATTAAGAAAATCTTAATATTTGCCGCCCAACTGGTGGAGCTTAATTATAAAATTAAGTAAGCTCGGTAAAATGAGATGAGTAGAGAATAAGAAATAGAATATAAAAATTTAATGTTAACTAGAAGTAAAACTAGAGAATTAAGGAATTTTAATAGACATATAAATAGTGAAGTAAAAATGGCAAGTAACTATAATACCAATAATACCAATGATAGTGATGAAGGGGAGTTCGAAGTTAATAACCAGATGGGAGAGACGGGAATACTTGACGAACTAACCGATAACGAAACCGCACCGGTTCCTTCAGAGGCAAGAGGACGGGCAGAAGAAAACGTAACCAGCGCAACACAACATACAATAACAAACATAGACATAGTCACAATGCTACAACAATTAAAACAACAAATAACAGAAGATAATAAGCGATTAAATCAACAGATGACGGAAACCAATAAACAGACAACAGAAAAACTAACAAAGCAAATGACAGAAATCACTAACAAACAATGGAAAACAATAAACAGACAACAGAAAAATTAACGCAACACATGGCAGAAAATACCAAGCAGCTGGAAAAAAGAATTGAAGATGTTAAAGAGAGCATGCATGAAAACAATATACAATTAAGGACGGATATTGAACAGTACATGACAACAGTTAAACGAGCACAGATTGCAAGTAGAACAACAACTTAGTGAGATTAGGCGCGAGAACCAAGAATTATCAACAAAAGTGAGATCGGAAGCAATGGAAGTGGTAAATGAAGAGATGAAAACATTTCAAACGCACGTGAATGAACAACTGGAGAGAAAAGAACAGGTAATCCGGCACACACGAGAAGAAGTCGCAGTAGAAATTAACAAGCTAACTAAAAAGGTAGATCGAAATAATAAGAAACAAGAAGACCAAGTTCAGCAACACAGACAAGAAGTTACCCGTGAAATAAATGAGGTAAGAGATGTAACCACAGAGCAGATACAAAGACTCACAGAACGATACGAAAATAATTGTGTAGAAGTGGATGGACGATTAACCCAGGTAAAGGAAGACGTGAGAGCGAGATTTGCGCAGTTGGGAGCTGTACCAATGCAACGCAGTATCACGGTGGAGCATCTGAAGAGTGTGTCGTTCAACGGGGAAGGGGAATACCCCATGGAATTCATAAAGGAGTTGGAGGAGATCCGGAAGGAGTATTACGCGAACGAGGGGGTAAACTGGGTCGCAAGACATCTAGAAGGTGAAGCAGCGATATGGTGGCGGCTGATACGAAGTGATATTAATACATTTAAAGAGTTCCAGAACGCATTCATTGCGAAGTATTGGAACCAAATGGTACAAGAAGAGGTACGTGACCGGCTGGAATTCGGGAAATACAGGTATGAGAGTGGATTGAGCATGGTTCAATACATGGAGAGATGTATATTGCAAAATCGCCAACTGATTCCACCCATACCTGATCAACACCTGATAAGGAAGTTAGCACGCCATTACCACCACGATATAGCTGTCGCTACTATCACTAGAGGAGTCAGTAACATTGCCGAATTCCAAATGTTATTGATGGAGTTTACAGCAATGCGAAGTATGAATACAGTACAACGACAGCAGGTAAAACGAGAAGAAGAAAGTACAAATCGCCCGTGGCAGAATAGGAGGGCAGAAAGGCCGGCGGATAACGGTAATAACTCATGGCTGAACCGGGTGCAGAATAATAATGAGCACGGTCGACGGGACGTAAACAAGGGTCCACAAAAGCACGTATACGAGGCGCAGGTCAACGCCGTCGCAAGTACAAGTCAAGCTCAAGGACAAACAACCAGCCCAAATACACAATATCATAATTCAAAAAACTGAGTAGGGTTCCACGTAGTGATAAGGTAGATTTAGTAAGTAGTTATAAGGAAATTAGCACAACATTTGTAGATGTAAGGGATGACTTATTAGAAGAGGATAAAGAGACGATAAGAACACGAAGATTGAAATGTCCGGAAGTGGAGTTGTATCTAAATGGGGTACCGGTTATTTCTTTACTTGATACAGGGTCCCAGATTAATGCAATTTCCAGAGAATGGTTTAATAAAAACAGAAATAAAATGGGAAAATTGAATATACTAAGACTAACAAATACAATAGTGAAAGGAGCGGTTGGTAAAAAATCGAAGCAAATTACCCAACAAATATTGGTAGAAGTAAAATTCGGTGCGTGCGTGATCGATAGTGTGTTTATTATAGTACCCGATCTAATAAGAGATTGTATAATGGGGATCGAGCTGTTACAAGAAGGTGGCTGTATCATCAATTTCAATAACAATCAAATAACATTTAAGAATCACGTCACGGAAATAGGTGTACCTGAAAGTTTAGAAATGCTAACACTGGAAATGAACCAGGGAGAGGAACATACCACTACAATGATCCGGGAAAAACTGGAGGAGGTGACTGGGATTAGCCAGCAAACGAAGAAGGAACTGAAAGAGGTATTATTAAATAACCATAGAATATTTCGGGAGCAGCCAGGTAGAGTAAATGGATATGAGCACAAGTTCGTCGTAACGGATAACACGCCATATTGCATAAAGGGTTGGGCTATACCAATAAAATATCAAAGTGCCGTTGATCAAGAAATAAAAAAAATGGAGGAATGCGGAGTGATAGAGCGAGCTGCTAGCCCATATATAAACCCTATCGTGACTGTCATCAAGAAGGACCAGTCGGTACGGCTATGTCTGAACGCCCGGCGAATTAATTCGGTGACTATACCAGATTATGAAGGGGCGGTACCAATTAATGAGGTATTAGCGAACTGCGGTGACATAAGGGTAATGAGCAGTATTGATCTGACTAGTAGTTTCTGGCAGATGCCATTGGCCAAAGAATGTCGTGACTACACAGGGTTTTTATATAAGGGACGATGTTACCGCTACACTGTTACTCCGTTTGGACTAAAAACCAGCTTGGCGAGCCTGACCCGTGGATTGGACCATGTGCTGACTGACGAAGTGAAGCGATTCACAATTATATATGTGGATGATTGCTTATGCGTATCCCGGAGCATTGAAGAACACATAGTCCACCTGCGATTGCTACTCGAAAATTTGAAACAAGCTAACCTCACCGTGAATCTACGGAAATCAAAGTTCTTCAGACAGAAGATAGATTATCTAGGGTACGAGCTATCTACTAAAGGCATCAGTGCGTCACCAGAAAAGGTAGCTGCAATAATGAACTTCCCTAGACCAAGGAATCCAAAACAGCTAAAAGGATTCCTAGGATTAACAAACTTTTATAATAAATTTACGAGTCGTTATGCCGAACAGACTCAGCCACTGCTACAACTGCTGAAGAAAGGAGTAAAGTTTAAATGGTCGAAAGAGCAGGACGAACAGTTCGAGAAGGTGAAACAATTGTTCGTAAACACGGTGATGCTCAGACATCCAAATCCTAACAAAAGATTCTACCTACAAACAGATGCAAGTAAATATGCGTTAGGAGGGCAGTTATATCAAATTGACAACGATAATCAGATAGGAGTTGTTGCATTTACTAGCCGCGTTTTCAGGGGAGCAGAACTCAATTATTTTACCACAGAGTTAGAATTATTAAGTGTAGTACACTGTTTAAAGAAATTCCGAACCTATGTGTTAGGGCGTCCACTAACAATAATAACGGACAACAAGGCCCTAACTTTCATGCAAAAATGTCAGTTAACGAATTCAAGAATTACGCGATGGATACTCGCTATCCAGGAGTACGACTTCGAGATCCTACACTGTAAGGGTAGTGAGAACATCGTAGCGGACATACTCAGTAGATATCCCGAAGATTCACAGATGGACAGGCCCATGGATTATGATGAGGAATTAGAAATAAATGCGATAGAAATAAAGATCAACCCAAAGCTAAGGAAACAATTACAAAACATATCACAATTACATAAAAACGATGAGAAACTGAAGAAAATCATAAATCAATTACAGAGTGATCCGCGCAGTAAACTACACAAGATATATACGTGGCTCAACCAAAAATTATACCGTCAGGAGAAGCGGAAATGGAGACTGTTACTGACGAAAGAGCTGGGTGAAGATTTAATTAAGGAGATCCACACAATATATGGTCGTATTGGTATAAAAAGAACATATGAACTAGCCAAAGAATACTTCACGGGGGACCACTTGTCTAAATTTACAAAACGATTGATCCGAGACTGCGAAAGATGCCAAAAATGTAAGGATCACCACAGAAAGGGAATTGGTGAGACCAAACCAATATTACCAAAGGCCCAAGGAGAGCTGGTCAGCATGGATTTCTATGGACCACTACCGACATCAACGGGCGGTGTAAAATATTTATTAATAATTATCGATAACTTTACTAAATATGTACGATTATATCCCATGAAGAGAGCAACGACTGCCACAACAATTAATAAGTTACAGATATATATACAGGAGGTAGGTAAACCGACTGCTATATTAACTGATAATGGAGCCCAGTTCACCAGTAAATCGTGGGTGAAGAACTTAATCCACCTTGGGATTAAACCGAAGTACACTGCTATTCGGAACCCATGTACGAACCTAGCGGAAAGGGTAAACAGACAGATAGGGAATATGTTTCGAATACTGGTGGGTGGACACCACACAAAGTGGGCTAAATATATTCGATTGGTAGAAAAGTGTATCAACGAAACATATCACGATACCATCGAGATGACACCACATCAGGCTCATTGGGGTCGGAAACCAAAAAGAGTGTGGGAGATGTACGTTGACAAAGAACTGATGAAGGACGAAAGGAAGGTAAACCCAGATGAACTCTACCAAAATTTGAAAAGAAAGGGTGAGAAGAGAGCGAGGAAACATAATGAAGGGAAAATGCAGCTGAAGTTCAATATTGGAGACCTGGTGCTGATCAGAACTAACCCGATCTCTGAGTTAACAAATAAAATCACTGCGAAATTTTGTGAGCTCTACGAAGGCCCATACAAGGTCAAGGAGGTCAAAGGGGGTGCAACATACGTGGTAGCTGAGATCGACGACCTTGAATCGGTGCGGGGAATCTTCAACGTCAGACAG
Source organism: Magicicada septendecula (assembly GCA_034769895.1). Taxonomy (NCBI): domain Eukaryota; kingdom Metazoa; phylum Arthropoda; class Insecta; order Hemiptera; family Cicadidae; genus Magicicada; species Magicicada septendecula. Next base: position 170,612,911 of record CM068376.1, read on the forward strand.
ATGAAGCCATATTACCACGAATGATTCGCTATGAAAAGAGGAATTTAAAGATAAATAATATTAAAATTCCTTAACATAAAAAAAAAATTTTTTTTATGTAATCAATTTAACCTGATATGGATAAAGTGTATTAATATTTATATGTAATTAACATAACTTAAATATTATGTAACATAACTTAAATATTATGTATGTAAAGAAGATATAAAGAAATTTGATGTTAGAAATAAATGGACAAGCTTTTAAAAAATAGTAATCGAATGTTATACGTTAAGGAGAGAAAGTAACTTAAGTCTTAGAAAGGGATAGTGATTGTTTAAAATGTGTGTTAATGTAGCGATTAAGCGAGGGTATGAGAAAGTAATGTTACGTAAATTAGAAGTAAGGGTGGTAAGATATGTAGCACCGCGTATACCCTTCGAGTGAAAGCGAGAGTGACTAGCTAAGGGGACCGGTTTTGACCGTATTGTTAAAGTGTGTCACACCAAAAGTGTAACTTTCATTGAATGGTTGTGCTGTTAGAGGCATACGAAATGATTCCACAAATTATATAAAACAATTACTGGAATCAGTTCGGGGGACAAATGAAACGATCCTATATAAATGTATCATAAATTAATATGTATGTAAATACCTATAATAAGTAAGCAAAATTTAATGATAAATTAAAGTATTGAAGTGTACGTAGTTTTAAGTAAAGTTATAATTGAATAGTGAATCTAAAGAGGCTCGGCTGTGCGACAGACCGGCGCCGGCAAAAATATGTATAATAGACCTAAGACACCCTACATGTCGTAAACACATAAATTGTTTTGTAGTGTAAAACTAGCAAAAAACGCCTAGATACCGTTAGGTTAACGGTACGGTGTCCTTCAACAGACAAAAGAGGCCACGCCAGTAAATATGACGATTTTAGAAAGTCGCGTCACTTTTTAGGGAGTATAACGAACACCCGCGTAAAATTATCGCCCGCACTTTGGGAACCAATCACCAATAGCGTCAGTAGTGAGCGCGAAAGAGATACGACACCAGACTGGGTACATTCAAAAATACCGGCAAAATTTTGAATGTAAGACCAATAAGGAACGATCAACAGAAGATGTAGTGAGGGTAGAATTGAAGAAACTATAAAAATAACACGCGGAGCCCACAACAAGGGAGTCTAAGTTGAATTTTCACGCGAAAACACGGGAAACCTGCGTCACTCGATGTGAGCAATTTTAATACTAGTACTCTAAGTTCAAAGCATTAGATGATCCCGGTTCAATAGTTGAGATAGAATTACAACCATCAAGAAGTTTATTTTATATATGTGCGCGATAGTACGTACGGACCAGAAGATGTTTAACTTGTGCGCGTAGATTGCAGCAAGAAGTATATTATTTATTTGTGCGTGACGTATAGTAATAACGCGAGCGTGTGATGTGGTTAAAGAAAGTTAATAAAGCGTGATCAGTAAAAGTGTCGTGTGATAGTTAACGCAAGAATACAAGTCGTCATTCGCCTATCAGGAATCCTGCAACAAGTAACAATGTCTCATTTATAAATTACAATATAATTGATTAACATAAATTTCATATCTCAATAAACTCATCTCATTTTAAAAATACCCACGATGTTCAGATACTAAACATTCAATTTATGCTAGACGACATGTTTGGGTGACTTATGATCTAGCAAAGTAAGAAACCAATACTAATAATTATTGAAACGATAAATGAATTAAATAATTGAATATAGATTGAATAGTATAGAAGTCGTAGCAGTTAAGAATTGATGATAGATAGACTTATATACACATATATGTTTGTTTTGATTGATAGCGATGATTGAAGTTTGTTAATGGAGTAAATTGAATCTACTAAGTACTCCTTTGAATATACTTGATTAATCTGATTTCGAAGAAGCTGTGAACTAGAAGTATTAATAAATTCTTTTGTTGTTATTAACTATAAAGATGATAGTAATGATTAAGTCTAAGATGTATTCAGTAACAAGAATCTAACAATACAATTATTAGTATCTGAACAGCTTGTTGTTATTTCATAAACAAACCTGAGATCTCCTGCTCTGGCGCCCAAGTAATAATTAATAATATAAATTTGAGTGGTGCAGTTCTCAATAAATCTTAATAGTTATTAAAAATAATAATAATCATAATTAACGCCACAAAAGGTGGAGTATTAAGAAAATCTTAATAGTGTAACAGCTGGGAACATGGTCAAGACTGACATAAATCTCAGAACGTACTCGATAATTCTTGATACGCTGACCGCAACTTTCAATATTTCAATATCTCGCACCGGAAAATATAGTGTCTTAAACACTAAACTTACAACCGTGTGAGAGTTGGCACTCTAGTGTCTGTAGTCCAACTGCTGAAAGCGTAGTTCTAGAAGGATACGTCGAAGATACGATTTTTTATCGATTCCACGCCGTCTGTGGAATGTTTCCGGCAGAAGATTCTGATTCTATTTCACACAGTTCTTAGTGTTTAGCAGGTCATTTATGTTTGTGTGGCTGTTTTATTTAAGCCACTGGTAGGTAATCGATAGTTAGGTAAAGTTTTGAACCGAATGTCTCACAAAAACGACTAGCCTATAATTTCACATGTTTTTAAAAACCTTGGCCATAATGAAGATGCACTGACATTCACGTTACTGTAACCCGCTACGTTTCACACGTTTGTTTAGATTGCACCTTTCCGCATTATTGTTACAGGCGTTACAAGAAATAGGAGAATATTAGTAAACTGCGATAAAAATTTAATATTTTTTTCATATCATTTATTTCTATTTTAAAGGAAATTACGCTGAATTCTTTTAACGTCTCTTAAATTGTATAAAATTGTAATATTGTCAATTTATTTAGTAGGATCCAGGAAAAAGATATTTATTTAAGGGGAGGTCACTGGCATGGCTTGTGGAGCAGATTTAGACCAAGGCATACGTGGCCAAGACCCACCACATCGATACTTACGTGGATTCTGACGCAACTTTGACGTCTCATTGAGTCAGCTGACAGCGTTCATCCTCTGTGGCAGTTGATGCAAACACGACTGCTGCGGTGCATATTCCGTTGCCAGTTGCATGGAAAAATAAACGTCAGAAGATGAAGCGAATAGAATATTCTCGTCCGTATACCTCGGTTGTTTACCCGCGGAGTATTACACCAAGGGAATCGGACATCAGAAGTTAGCAAATACAGTACAGTCCCAATAACGTGTCTACCTTAACGATGAACTCCAGTTTTTCTACGTGTTTTAACATGATAATGTTTTTAGGCTGGGGGTCATTCCACAAAAATGTAACGTCATCGAAAAACGTGACGCTTCCACACTTTCGATTCCCCACAGTCTAGAAATTTGATATGTAAACGCATCAAGACAGAAATAATCGCTGCTGACATTGAATTTAGCAAACGTTTTAGTGAGAATAAATTTGGTTTTACATGCTCTGTTTGTGATCTTTGTGTCTTGAAAATGATTTACGTAATCCACCAAACGTAATCCACATTATAGCCTACGTTTCAAAAGCCTAAAAACATCATGCTTCGATGTTTCGGTTTCGTCGAAATTCTTTGAATGCTTATTTTTGTGTGAGCCGTTTTCTTTTTCTGTCATGGAAGGGTATTGATATTTAGAGTTACTATTTGATCTGAGAAGCAGAGTAATATATATTACTCGTTGAACACTCGTTGAAGGCTTTGAAGGGTCTACGAGATCGCGTGGCAAAAAACGTACGTCTTCCTTGAAGAAAAAACACATTAAGGATTATTTTTAATGATTTCAACCTAAGCCAGTTTTTCTTTTTTTTTATTGTTCCTTTCTTTTATTGTTTGAAATTTCTTGTTGAGATCTGTAATATGTAAATATTCTATAACAAGTAATCACAGGAAATGCATTTTATTTCATTTTTCGTTTCTTTTTTGTCATTAAAGCTTTGATCGTTGAGCTGATTTTTAAATTTATTTTTATACGTAAATGAGAACTAACAGTGTAAGTTAACAATAAGTTATTTTCACCGTCTCTGCTATTTTAACTATTAACTCTACATTTGAAAATAGTTGTAGGCCGATGTTCCTCCTATTTCCGGTTTTTCCGGATTTTCGGTACACGTACCGGTTCCGATCCCAGCAAGTCCGAATAAACGAAACTCTGCTGTACTTTTTTTATTTAAATTATTACTCGTTACGTAAAAAATTTAGGAAAACAACAAAATTTCAGTAGCAAAATAAACTCACTTATCGTTTTTCAGGATAAGCAGTATTAGCATCATCATTATCGTACGTTATTCTTCTGTGTGACAAGTCATGACACCATTCGTACCTGTTCAGAGCTTAAGCTTTTATCTTTTTATATGTCATCCACGATCTTTAGGCTTTGAAATCGTGAACTTAAAACTCTCGTTCAAGACGCAATATAGTCAGGTCCTTATATATCTCTCTTTTGCTTATTATCCATGTTCCTAACCTAATAGAGTAAAACACTCACCGGTTTCTTTCTGAGGTCCAGCTTCAGTCTGGTACACAAAATCCTTGTTGCTACTGAACGCTCTTCTTGCTGAGACTGTTTTGTGTCCAAATATGCTGTTCACTGATTCACGTACTCCTTAGCCCCCACGTATCTGTCTCTATCCGGCTCTATTCTCCTCTTTGATATTTCTATTCCTGTATCTTTCTCATCGTTTATTCCAAGGGATTTCGCTTTTCCTACTAGTGTACAATGCAAAAATAAATGGCGGAACGACCCTCCCCCCTAAAAAAAAAGACTTGTAAAGAACAACGCGAAGTAGTAGAAAGGAGAGGGGAATAATATTACAAGTGGAAAAATATGACAGAAGCACAAGACAATAGCAAAAGTGTCTCTAATAGGGAAACCATGAAAGACATGAAAGTTACGATCATGTTTCCAGGAGAAGGATTGTGATAACAGCCAGAGGCGAAAAACAGATGGGGAAGATTTTAGTAAGGAGACAGAGGAAGAGTTGGAGGAGTAACTTAGAACAGTAATTTCCAACGGGCGGCCCGCGGCCTTATCTTGGAAAAACAATTCATTAATTACTTTATTTACTTTAATAAGTAAATGAATAATATTATTTTAACTGAGAATGGTCTCGCAGGAGAAACATATGAACAAACGCTTCACTGATTTACTAATAAACGTACAGTAGATTTCACTGTATTTGATTAACGGAATGTGTCTCTCATTATCATCATATTATGATAAAGACTACGTCTGTTTCCTTCCATTCCTCGGCTAGACAAAACAGACAATACATTTAATATATTTCTTATATCGTCATTATTATACTAACATAATAAAGTTTGTCCGTTAAACATGTGTAGTAAGGTATTTTAAATGTGTAAATTACGTCGTTTTAGTATTTACAATGAACCTGTCATTTTTCACACTTATGGTGTGGGCCGCCGTTTCCTGAGTTCATTGTGGCCCTCAGGAGCTTTTAAGTTGGAAACCATTGGTTTAGAAAAATCATCAGGTACAATGCTTACTTTTCAAGAACAAGAGGAAAATGAAACATTTTTTAATACCGGCATTCAATCCACAAAAAGTTAACGTTGACGCCTAACTATTACTCATGTCAGTAAACATTTAGATATCGGACAGCAAAATATTACCGTCTTATTAAAATCACCGTGTATTGCATAAGTACGTGTTTTCTTTGCAGGCCAATCGCGGTTATAAAATTAAATAAGTATGATATCCTGCATAGAACAAATGAGACTACTTTTTCTTCCGACTTACAACTGATGTCTATGTTAATTCAGTTCTCTTTCAGTTATTCAGAGAAGATTCATATAAGAAGGTTGTGTACGATGAAACCCATTCAGTTTGTTTCGACGCGGTGTTATTTTTCGCGGATTTACGTGTGTTGCGTGCATATTAGTATTTTTGTTCGTCCGGACGTGACTGCGTAGGTGTTCGTTTTATTCTCCAAGTTTCGACATCACCTTCTCTGACGTTTTCTTCAGGAATTTTTGAAGAAAATTCCGCGTTTCGCTGCTTTTTTATTTTTCTCAGTGAGCTTTATCATCTGATTGATATGCGTCATATATTAAATGCGTACCCGCAGAATAAGTCTGTTATTATTGTAACCATTACTGTAAGAAATATCGAGAGTTGCTGTAAAGAACATAGATTACATATAGATGTACAAAAACACACCACCTATACACATCGAACGTATTAATTTTAAATAGGTCATTTATTTATGTTTATTCTTGTTTTGTGTTTAAAAACTGAGAAATTAGCCGCGCTGACATAAGTTTATTGCATTTAAAATTTTACTTCTCGTATTGAAGATAATTTATTAATTAGCGTGGTTTACACGGAGCAAGTAGCCCGCAAAACAGCCTATCGTCTATATAAATTCCGTGCCCTGCGTTGCAACAACACCATAATTCGCCGCCCATGCAAACTCATCGTTACCACTTATGTGATTCCGATGGTTACCTATGCGCACCCAGAATGGGGCTACTTGGCAAAGGCCCATAAGCCCGGAAGCGCCAGTCTCTAATGGACGAAAGTTTGCGCTGGGCCTGTAAAGCCCATTACCTGACTTCGAACAAGACTATCCATACTGCCCTCGGTGTCCGTTCCCTGAACTCTACAGTTGGGATACTTTCCTGTAAGTTCTACTACCGTTATGCCAGTTTCCAGGGAATCGCACACATTAGTGCCATCCAACACCTACGTGTGCTTGGTGATTCTTTGGACCCGACCGGCCCTGGTGAACGCTAACCCTGAATTAGACAATGTCTAATTGAAATCCCTCGGCCGGCACCGTACCACACCTAAAACCAATAGATTTTATCCTTTTCACCGCGGCGGGAGCTCATCTGAAGCTTGCGACGCAGGGGTTGAGCAGTCCCTGACCTCGTGGTTTGCAGTAAAATGTTACACACGTCAAATAGAACCGTGCCAGGCAGGCAGACACACACTATAGGAATCGCTAGTACCATTTCAGTTCGTATCATGTCAAAATATCACAGACATACCGATCAGTAACGTCGCGGTGAGCTAGGAAGATGAGGTACTTATTGTATATTTTAATTACTGATTTGTTAAAATATTATTTTAAAACGAACATGGGTTTTTATTCGCAGATGTAGTTGTATACACGAAGATAACATTGAAACTCCGTTTAAACAAATCGGAAATTTCGTTTAATTCTACGTGCGGTGCGCAAAATTGAGTGCGTTCATTCAACATTACTGTATTCCTAACATTTCAGTAGGGTAATATCGTAGAAGTTCGGTGAAAAAACAAAACAAAAGAGAATTAAGCCTAGTCTTGAGGCGGTAAAACGACATTTTAAACAGCAAATGTATATTCTTTTCATATCGTGTATGTCGAATATAGGATAGAAATAAGCAGACACAATGTAACAAATAAAACACACGACAAGCGATTAGGTCTACCTGTTCTCCAGAACTCCTAAATATTACTAACGCAAATGTACGAAAAGAAAATACAATACAGCTAAAAGATAAAGGTAAAATAAAGGAAAAGACAAATTTGTCTAACATTCAGAGGCTTACCAACCCGTTATTTTGAACGGCCGGTTATTTATCAGATTCTGGTATCGTGGGATGTCAGCGGCCAGTCGCCAGTAGAAATACTGTAATTGTAATTAGAACAATTTTGTGTTGATGTATCTGTCGCTTGCGTTGAATTTTCCCTTTCATATATGTCTCTAAAAGGTTTTATACACTTAAACACTTTGCCTTTAGGTTGGAAATTGTTTTCGTTTTTGTGTTTGATTCGAAATTACGTTTTCCACGTCTAAAAAAAGTGCCGATGTATTTTCTTCACTATTAACGGATCTCGGATTACCGTCTTCCCTTTGTTTTCGTAACTTTTCTCATGTTAATCAGGTCGTTACCGATGAAGATTTTGTTTTCATTCACTATCACTAATGAATTCTGTTAGTGTTTCTATTAAATCTGAAAGATATTTTCTTAAACTGCTTGCAGCTAGACGGTGTTTGTGTAAGTTTGCAGGCCGTGTTTACAATTTTGGTCGGGACGGAAAATGTCGCAGTTTCAATTTCCACGTGGCTACAGGTAATGTCCATGAATAGTTTATGGACTAGTGACAAAATTCGTCTCTCAGTATAAGGCCTTCAAGCAACTTTGATTACACGTGCATTGAATTTTATAACATATTTATGATAAAAAGTATGGCGTAAGGAAGATACGGGTAATAATGGTAGTAGCAAATCACGACTGTTACAGTACACAAATTGGTTTTATAAATCGGTAAACTACTCTCATTCTTACATTGATTAACTGGTGTCACGATTTCGATGCGTGGTACTGTCCCGCTTATGACATGGAAATACGGTTACCTTATGTTCGTCGGTAGATCTATCTGTCTGGGTCGTGTATTTCGCAGAACATTTATGCCGGGAACAGTGTGGGACGAAACAGGGGATGAACACACACAAGGCTTTGTTCCCGTATGACAGCGCGCGGTGTGCGTACATGCAAATGACGTGCAAATTGCATATATGTAGGACGTGTGAATGGCGTTTGTTTATTTTCGTCACGTGCTCGAAATAAACCGCCCCGTCTTCCGTAAACGGTTTTAGCAAAAGACAAAAGCATCCTTGGCCTCATTAAATAAAAATTCTTGGAAACTAGTTCAGACGCCCGCGCTGTCTACCGTAAATACGTTTCAGCATAATGTAACATCTAGGAATTGCGCGTGCGCGTGAACCACATCGTGATGGTCAGCCCGTATCCACGTGTTTGCTGTCGCACCGTGCAATATCACAATTAATTTATCTTACAAACGGTCAATTGCCGCCGCGTGCGAGCTACATTGAGGAATAGGATTGCATATTGTGCGAGCGCGTGTTTCGCACACACAACATTCAGTTTTACCTTTAGCTGTCAGCTTCTCGAGATACAGAAATATGTATTGTTCACGCCGTGGTGCGATAGTAACACTGACAGTATTTCTGTGATTTTTGTTACGGAAGAATCTACTGTCCTCGCAACAAAATGAATGAGGATTTATTGACCCACGAATACTCTAACGTTTTATCAGTGTGCGTCGTTTGCAACTACATGAAGAAGCCGCACCCCTCTAGCGACATTTTGTCTCTCGTACATACAATTAAATATAAGTTTATTTTAAATGTTCTACAATATATTGCTTCACGCAAGGTCAACTATTTTTAGTACGTGCATTCAAAATTATTTAAGAATTACCTTAAAATGCAGGTCTAATAGAAACATTTAATTGCTAAATTCGTTCTCCTACAGGCAACAAGACCGTTTTCCGTGAAACTATTGCCCGGATAACATTTTGTTTATACGGTAAACAAAATTACCCTGGCAGCACGAAAGTAAGTTAGTACATTTCTGGCAGGTCCTAAACACAGCCACACGTAACTAAATGTTCAGTTTGTTTGAAATTTGATACGGATTTGATTCTACATAACAGGTGTATTCCTGAGATCGTCGATCCTGTGACTGGTTTATACCAACCTGTCCATGTTCACAGATGAAGTCACATCTGTATAGCAGACCTACAATTCAATGCCGTCTCCGAATACAGGACAGCCCTTAGGCGTTCGTGCGCCTGCGTGCCATCTTGAATTTGCCGCCCTGTGTCTTTCTCCAATCTCAGTGTTTCTAAGCCACGGTCGATCTTAAATAACATTTTATAATTTTAATTTAGAGAGCGATATTTCGCCTCCTGCAGCTGATAATAGTTAATATAAGTAATATTCTTACCGCTGTTGCTGTATTTGGGAATTTTGAGAACAAATTATTTTGAAAAAGGTACTTTGAAAGGTACAAATTACTTTCGGCTCATTCACCAAATTCTGGAAGAATTCAGTTTTAAAGCATTCAGTTCGTTAAACCTTTCGACAAAGGCACTCAACGATAGACCAAGTGCACAGGATTACGAGTATAATAGAAAATGCACTTGAGAATAAAAAAATATGCGGAAGTATCTTTTTGGATGTAGCAGAGGTATTTGATAAGGTATGGCATGAAGGTCTGGAGTGGAAATTACAAAGAGACCTACCGAAACAGTATTACAAAATACTCAAATCATACATAAGTGACAGACATTTTCGAGTGAAATATGAAGGAGAATATTCTGAACTGAAGAAAATAACAGCTGGAGTTCCGCAGGGTAGTGTTTAGGGTCCGGTCTTGTATTTGTTACATACAAGGGACCTTCCTACTGTAGAAGATGCAACCATTGCCACCTTTGCAGATGATACTGCAATTCTAGCGACTGGAAATAAAATTGAAGAAGCTGTAGTAAAACTTCAAAGAGCCTCTGATCCTGTGAGCAAATGGACCAAAAAATGGCGCATTAGATTAAATGAGATGAAGTCAGTCAATGTAAATTTTACAAATCTAAAGATTGGTCATCGAATACCAGTTATAATTAATTCATTACCATTACCATAATTCATTCCTTATGCTAATTCAGCTAAATATTTAGGAATGACATTAGACGCAAAACTTAAATGGAAAGAGCACGTCAAAAAGAAAAAGCAGGAGTTGAATCTAAAGTTCAGGAAAATGTATTGGCTCTTGGGAAGACAATCCCAACTGTCAATCCATAATAAATTGCTGTTGTATAAGCAAGTGCTAAAGCCTATCTGGATATACGGGATACAGCTCTGGGGCTGTGCAAAGAAATCAAACATAAATATAATTCAAACATTTCAAAACAAGGTGCTTCGGTGCATTGTTAATGCACCATGGTATCTAAGAAACGACAACTTACACAGGGATTTAAAAATTGAACTTTTCATTGAGGAAATAAAAAAGCAGGCAGTGAAGCATGGGCTACGCGTCTTGCAGCATGTACACCCTGGGATACGGCGACTGCTGGATACAACTAATGCAGCTAATAGGCTGAGAAGAAATAAACGACTTGATCTGATGGATAGTAGTTAAATGGGGAGATTATAGCCAATGGGTTATATCTCTTGATTAGTGTCTTTAATTATGAAATGTAAATTACTATATGGGTAGTACTCAGTTGTAATAAAAATAAAAAAAGTTCATTAAACAAGTCAGACCGTCGATATCTGCCTGATCTCGAGAATCGTTTTAAGTTTCTGTCTCTACAGTATATAATAATTTCGTCTTTCAGCTAATTAAACAAATTACTAATGAAAAATCCAAATACGTTCTCCAGTATGTTTAAGTTTCCGAACCTGCTGTTGAAAGAGGATAAGATCTGATCCTGTGCTTTGTAAGGAAAATTCAAATTTGTAGTTACTTTTCGGATCAAGTGAATTTTTGGGGGCTTCAGAGTCTTTTGAAGTTCATGTATTATACAAGAAATATGTAATATAGATGTAATTGGAAGATTTTAAGATACATTACAAAGTTGAAACATCATTTATACACGTCGATGATGATGTGATTTGCCGCCCCTGTGCAGTGCACACCTTGCATGCCCGCTTACGGCGGCCCTGGTTGTATGTGTAGACAGGGACGGTACCCGCTAGTTTGCCATTACCTTGGGAAGGAAGGGTGGCTTAAAAGCCAAGTAATGTTTTCCCGCAGCGGCAATCCAAGTCAATACAACATATACACCACGACCACTCGTATTCAGCATTATAGTAGAGTTGGCAGTACTGCTGAATTCGTCACTCGGTCCTGTATTTACTAGAACCTAACAATGTTACAAAAACCACAATCGAACGCTAGAGGTTTCACATCTTATACCATTACGAACAAAGAAGACAACGTTACGGGTCCTCTTCTCTGCCTACTGTAGGCAGTAATAGGTACCCTAGATTGTTTGGAAAGCTAAAATATTTCGTTTTCTTTAAATCCTTTTTTCGGAAATGTAGGTACAGCATTTAAATGCAAATCAATTCAGTGTCGATAGTTTTCGTAATGATAACGATCGGCATTCGATAAGTGTCACTGTCGATATGTATGGTAGGCCTACATCCCAGGACACCCTCCGTCATGAACATTTAATACTGACGTTTCTAATCGTACTTAATATAAACGTTGCGACTACGAAAAGCGATTGCCTTGTTCTCTTCACAGTCTCAGAGACTTGGTCTTCCCCTCTTTTCCTAACGCCTTATTTTCCCAGATAGTCGAATTCGCTGAACTGAGGGCTTTTTCTGTTATTCCTCCGCCAAAAACAAACCAATACACATTCAGAACAATACTTAGATCCGCTGTCCTGCTATGGGTTCCATGTCCTGAAATGGTCGTAAGCCTATCAAAGTCTATATATTGCCCCGCACGATCGTTATTTTCTGATCAGTGGAATCCGTAAGCGAGATTTAAAGTACCATTGAAACACTCAACTGTAAACCACTGGAAAAATTTTGTTGGTTCAAGCACGGATTAGATTAAGACTCAACAACAATACATTTTCTATTAAAGAAAACCCATCAGTTTCTTGTGGTTTACGGTAAACGTCTTTATTTTTTAATTGTATCTAACTCCATAGTCACGGCTTGTCGTTGGTGGAGGAGTAAGATAATAGACCGGCCTCTGGTATTGCCTAGTCTGAGGACAAGTCGAGGTTTATGAAGGGTCAAAATTTTGATGCGTTGCTTTAAATGTTTATATATAGACCTATATTGCGATGTTAAGGTGTCGCATAGAATAAGTAGGTGTTATATATGTTATTAGAATGAAGTAGATTGATTAATGATGTTTACATTTCCTGACAATCTAGTGTGCTTTTAATACAGTTTGTAAAAATAATTAATCTGTCTCTGTTGACATTCGTAACATAAATTATAATTTAATTTCTGTACAGTGAAATAAATTAACATTTCGTTTACTCGTTATCGATTTCGAAGAGAGACTAATCTGTATAATCATAGTCTTATTTTTGAAACTGAATTTCTCGTAATCTGATTGGTTCTTCAGTAACCCCTTCCCATGATTTTTTTACAGGTAATAGATTTCCTGTATAAGAAGGTGTTGGAACAGAATAGGCCTAATTCTTGTTTAAAACCCCTGAAATATTTTACGACCGATTTTATGTGCCATAAAACCTTTTTACTTTAAAAAACGCATACATTCAGGTTACTAATTTTCAAATGAATTCAATATCATTTAGGTCTTTTTATTACAAACATTGTGATATAAGTCACATCTCAAAATTTCTCATATCTCGAGAGGTGTTTAAAACGTATTTTTTATGCATCCCGTAAAATAATTATCCTTGCGCGCCTTTTCACTGCACTTATAGATGTTTTATAAGTGGGACCTGACCCCCCCCCCCCAGATGGTCGAAAAATTTGATGAATTTTGTTAATCTCGTAATTTTTAGGCTTTTATTATTTTCAACTGTGTTTTCAGCTCGTAACTCATTTTTTAAATACATAAACAGGTTTATTACACCGTATTTGCGTACACGTTTCAAATATGAAATATAGGAAAATCAATTCAGTCAACAAGTAGGCCTATCTTGTAAACAATGTTTCAGTAACGCGTATTTTTATTGTGTTATTACCGTTTACTTTAATGTGATTTCAGGATGTTATCACGTTCTTCAGCCACTTTAAACTATGTTGATTACTCTTAACTTGTTTTTTTCTTTTGTATGAAGCCGACTCGACCGGATCCCGGACACCGGAACCCCCTACCCCCAAGGCCAAATTCTAGACACGTCCAAAGAATCATGGATGGTTGTGTACGTAGAAATATGAATTTGTTTACAAGTAAACTGTCATAAATATTACCGTTAGTCAATTTTACTCTTCATTGTTTTGCATGTTGTTTTTAACGTTAATCATAATTAAATCTGTACTCATGCGGACCATACCGCGTGAAACACACACGATTCATTGTATTGTACAGCGCGGCTAATACACCTAAACAAGGCAATAAATATTTAACAAATGAAAGTTGCAAATATATTAATAAAAATTAGCTCGTTTTATAAATAAAAGTATTTAGTCAAATATACTAGTATGGATTCACGTTAATAGCAGAACTCTCATATGTTTAGAAATGTAGCTTGAATCTATTTTAAAATAGCTTTAAGTTACGCAACTAGACAAAATAAAGTGTCATAACGGCATAAGGTAAACAGCACGCAGGGTAATATAAATACTATGTTGTGAGTCTCTGGTCTCGGTCGAGTCGTAGTACGGGCAAAACAAAACGAAGTGTGTTCAACCGATAAACAGTGTTGTTATTAACGGAAAGTTTACAAGCAAAAGCATCGCCGTGTTCGTGGACCTGTAATCACATGCATGTACGTCTGTATTCGTAAACATCCCAACCGTCGTGAAGATATACGAAATTTTGTTGGAAACTTTTAAGTTGCCCCGTCTACATGTTCCAAAAAATTCGCACTTTGGATGAGGTATGTAAACGTGGAGTTAAAGGAATTAACAGAAATTAAAAAAAATAATAAAATCAAAATAAAAATTTTTAAGTTAAAAATTAAAACACAAACCATTTCTTCTTAACAGCAAGTGTTTTCTTCCTAAATTAACGCACGTGTGCGCACTGTTTTCCACAACGTAAATATTTACGTTCCAGTTCACTTTCTAGTATTTTAACCAGAAAACAAAAAAAATAAACCGGGCCCAAGAAATATCTTCGAAATAATGTTAAAATTAAAAATGCAAATTTACAAAAACTTCGAAACATAATGTGTGCAGTGGGCCCAGCATTCCAGGCCCGTTAGTCCAATTACCTGACTAAAATTACAAATTACAAAAACAGGAGGGCAGGATTCAGACAAATAATAAAGAACTAAAATTTATATCATTTGAACTATTAAAACCCAATACAAATTTGCAAATATTACGCTAGGTTATAAGAAATATTTTACGTATAAGTAGTTTAGCTCAGTTTAGGGGGGAAAAATGTTATGTACAAATTTGCTGTGTTTGCTGAGCGAAACTCTTCATTTTTTATGTCGGTATTTGTGCAGTGGAAATGCAAACTGTAAATTTTCGTCAGTATTTAAGGCGTTTGTAAAGTTTTCTATTATTCAGGAAGTTGCAACGTTATAGAATGCGTTATTTAAACTTGTTAAGTATCCAGAAGTAACCAACTACAATGGACTTTCAGTCAACAGCAACGACCTACACCCCAGCACGCTAATAAACCCTTCGACCTTAGACCCAGACAGCGATAACAGTGTTAGTCATTGTTCTGCCATTCTTAATTTGTGTGTGTAAAACCCTTGAACGCGCGT
The DNA here is from genome assembly GCA_034769895.1 of Magicicada septendecula. Lineage (NCBI taxonomy): Eukaryota > Metazoa > Arthropoda > Insecta > Hemiptera > Cicadidae > Magicicada > Magicicada septendecula. The sequence goes on from CM068376.1 coordinate 170,628,110, forward strand.
GCGTGTGTGTTTTTGTCATTTGCTGATGATGGACATTGTGTATGTCCCAATGCGACACGGTTAATGCCGAAAAGGCGAAGGCTTAAGAGACGCGTCTTTTTTAACAGTGTTTATCTGAAATAGTTTGGAGCACAAGATCAAAATTTTACGCCGGAGCAAAGCCTGAATTTGGTGATCCTTCGAACAATTGGAATACGTGTTTTAGGACGTATGACGGTTTGTTAAGTACTCTGTGCTATCACAGAAAAGTAGGTATACTAAAAATCCAATAAAAAATTGTATTTAAAGTAGCACAAAGTAAACAGACTGTGTTAAATATCACAACCGGTATTAACGGAATGAATTAACGTTAAGTTTTTTGGTAAAACTCGTTGAAATTGAACGTACGGGAAAACTAAAAATGACGGGCTGCAAAATTATATCAAGTACAAATGTACAACTACAGTATGTTAACACATCATTTCTTTCTTTTAGAGAGGCGAAATTATCTATAATCTTTTACGTTATGTTAATAAAAAAAAAACGCCTAAATTGCTACGTCTGACGTATTGATGAGATTGTATAGTTTTCAGCCATTTTAGGTTTAGTGAAGAGAAGCATTTTTAATAAAATCATGTGTTTTGTCTTCAATTTCGGCGCCTCCCCTACCCACAGTAGTGGGAGGGGACCACTGCCACAACGAGGCTATTGCCGTTTGATTCGGAAACGTAGGGTACTTGTGAAATTTCAAGGTGAAATGAGAGCTTATTGTGACGCGACGCGGGACGCGATAGTTTAGCGGCCAGCTGACTAACACGTGCAATGTTATTGACTTTGTTATTGTTTTCTTGTCTGCTACTAAGAGGTGTGAATTTGTGACCCTTACTGCTGGTCATCACATATCCTATCACGCCTTTTTCCACACAAAACATTAAACCAAATCGACGATACATTCTGTAACGTTATAACAGCGATTCCCTCCATAAAATAATTTTCCGGACCTGGAGGAATTCACAACTTTTCTAGCAATAGTGGCATTTGTTAATACTGTCATACTGTTTATTTAATTACATGTGAATGTACCACCATATAAATGAAATCTTTGTTAAAAGTGGTGTCCAAGGTGCAAAAGTTAGTATTGTGCCAGTAAATGTACATTACGTAATTCTGTGACATTTAGACCATGTTCACAATAATAAACGTGCTACATTTCGTTCTGCAACGCTACACCAGGGGTATACATTTCCAGTCGTTTCTTCTTTTCGCCAGGCGTCACCAATTCCTGTGTCCATCCTTCCCACATCCTCCTCTACTTTCTGCAGCCATCTTTTTTTTTTGTCTTACTAGTCGTCTCATTCCTCCCGATTTCGCCGCCCAAAATTCCCTTGAGTGCCTATCTCGAATCATTCTACACGCCCTAACCAGTAAATTCTTCTACGTTGAATATATCTTCTCATTTGACGTAGCATCTGTGTCAGTTTTCTTAGCATCTTCAGTTTTCTCCTGCTTTCACAAGGCTGTCAATTTTACTTACTGTTTTTCGTTCAGACACTTTAAAAGTAGAAGTATCAGCTGTTCTAAGTACCCATGCGTTGTCACTGGCCTAATCAGAGTCCTCCAACACATCAGTATATAAATGCAGGGTGTAGCAGCGTTCATGTCAAAATTTGACTCCGAATATCGAAATCCGCGACGTAACGAATTTTTTGTGCACTTTGTACGCACGTATCGCATCAGAGCTGCCGGCATTTTACAGGGAATTATATTCAAACATCGATTGATAAATGGCATTTTTGAAACCATTATTTGTCATAGACATAAAAAGCATTTTTTCGCTGATGGTGTGATTTTATTTTTACGCTATCAACAACGGTGCCTCGGCTAGTTCTTGAATTAATATAATTTAAAAGGAAAAGCCAAGTCTATTTCCTTACTCGAACTCATAATGTTACCTTAATAATACTTCAAAATAAGGAAGTGTACCAACTTAAAAAGTAATAGGCTATATAAATACATGTAGCCTATATTTGTTAATCTATGTACTCGTTATCTCGCGCGCGCGTTTTATTTCTACACGTCATTTGAGTGTAATAAAACTTGAAGTTCTCCGGACTGAAAGTGTACGGTCTTTGTAAAAGACTTTTGAAAGTAAAAGTTCAACAGTGTATTCTGTCGTAAAATGTTGGTAATTGGAACTACCGCACGGCAATTAATTGGCTTGAACCGTTAAAGATAATGAGTTATCGGAATAAGTAAACTCAAGAATGTAGGTCAACTGCCACTCGTTTCTCCTTAGCGTTATAGTACAAAATGCGCATTTAGTTAGCGAAACGGTACACATAATCGGACGTAAAGGTTTATACGCGAGTACCGTGATAGTGTTTTTGTCTCACTACATAATACATGCTTATGCAGGACCTCTAATTATGTGAAGGAGTCCGAGGGGCGTTCTGACGTATAACAGTTATAATGATTAAAAAATGAAAACTTCATTGAGTAGCGTGACTAATAAAATTTGAAGGCTGAATAAAAATGGTTGAAGAAAAATGTCCAGTAAGAACTGTATTAAATAACGAGCTGTGAAACATCTTATTTTTTATTTAATCGCATGAAAAACTATTTTGAATTATATGGAATCTTTTTATTGTGTTCAGCGTTTTTAAAATAGAATACATTTTTAAATGAAGTTTTTCCCCCCACAAAGGTGCTAATAAAACTCAAGTATAAATATTTTATAAAATTAGGACTAATCTGACATATATATTTCAAGCCACTTTGGGCAATCGATTAAGAATTTTTGCCCGTGGAATACCCTTTTGTTTACATTTACGGGGTGTATTTCGTAGAAAAAATAAAGTGTGGACATAAGCAGGGTGGCTAAGTGGGAAACATTGGTTTTTGGCTCAGCACGGTTACATCAACACACACAAAACTACGCTAGAAGCACTAAAAAATTGACAACTCTGTGTTGTCCCGCACCTGGATTGAAAACTGTTACAAAGTTTTGTACACACACCCAAAATGCCACATTTGTGTCGCACAAAGTTTACAGCAACATAAATCATTCACCTTACGACTCCAAGAAAACTTTATTTATGAATAAAATTAGGTAGCTGTATCGTACGGTCTTTTTCAGAAACATTAGACTAGGACGCGCTTTATGTTTATAAACAGAAATATTCAGACGCTCTTAGAAAATAAATGAAGACGTGTCCTCGAAATTCTTATCTCCTCCAGGAACACGATTTGCTTTCTCCCGTCCCTAGATTTTATGAAACAAAAACTGCGTATTACATACAAAAGTATATTAATATTAATAACATAGAGGCACACTGATTTGTCAAGGTTGGGGTTCTCTCTCAAGGACGCCTGCTTTTGGCCTTATTGTGTTTGTGTATCAGAGTTCATTCAGTCCAAAGTTGATCACGCGTAGGTCGTGTGAATTTGTATGAATGTAAATTTCATAAAGTCACAGGAGTCGAAATTGATTTTACGAGAGCCGGAAGACTCAATTGAAACGGTTCGTCTGTATCGGTAATTTGATTTCGTGACAATAGCAGTGCGATTTCATTATATAAGAAAGAAATCATTTTAAATTTTAGGGAGGGTAACTTTAAAATTGTGTCTTAATAATCAAAAAATCGTACATATTTATGTGCGCCTTGGAAATTGTGAGCTGCCCTAAGTTGAGACCTCTACCCGAACGCTACTATAGGAAGAACTTAAATTTCCAGTTGTTTCATTTCCACAGTTTTGTTGAAGAAAGTTCAGCGTTATGCATTATGCATTATGAATTCATCCATTCTTCGACAAGAATTGGGTTCAGGAAATGCCGGACAACCTTGATAATTGCAACTAACCGCGACTGGTTATTGGGTACTGTTCGGATTCCTGCAGCTGACGGGAAAGTATTGCCGTGAACTAATCTCGAAATGCAGTGTGACCCTAATTAGGCCTTCACAAGAAAGCATCTTATACACAAAACGTTTCAGATTGATGTATTATATTTTGAACTATAAAAGCTGGCACACTTTTTTCAAGCTTTCGACATGTTATAACTGCGGTATTTATTTTATTGTTCTGATGGAAAAAATAGATTAACAATTAAAACAGTTCTTTGTAAATTTTAAAACACTATAACTTATTGGAAATAAGTTAACTATAACTTAATGAAAATAATCGCAGAAACAGTAGTAAACAACGATAATAATAATTTGACGCATGCTCTCTACCAGAATTGATTGTAAATTTTTAACCGTGCATGGGTGTTGCTTAAGACATTTCCTTCGGTATGTTTTTTTTATTCATTTCTAATTATAAATTGATTTCCCTATTTTCTTGTCTAAAGTAACACTATTCTTTGCTTAATGATTAATTTAATTTAAATTTCGTCAACGTTGTTTACTGATTTGTACGTGTTTCAGTTTTATTTTTAACTTTTTGTAAATTTATTATAATCTTCCTTTGGATGCGATCGGATTACCTCGGTTCCACTGTGTTACAACAATTTTTACTAGCAACATGATTTTGTCGTATTAACAATTTTCAGTATCCTACTCTTGAACTTTAGTTAATGCAACAAAAGTAATGCATGTAAAATTTCCACGTATCAAAAAGCCGCTGTATGTTTCCATAAAAAAGACGGTAATAAAAATTTTAACCTTTTCTTTAATTTATGTTTGAAATAGAAGCAGGTCTAATGATTATATGCTTTCAATCAAGAAATACCTCACACTTTTAGATTTAAGAAAATTTTCATTATGCAGAAAACTGTCTTATTTTGAAAGGTAATAATTTGTAGAGCTGAGTAAACTATAGGGTAAACTTTAAGCCACAAGATACGTCCGTATTTTCTACTGTAATGTATGTAAGCTACAATAAATTAAAAACAAAACTCGCTAAACAAATTTTTATGTATTCTCGACCTTTTATATTATGTAAATATGTAACAAGCGAGTCGTATCAAATCTCTTTACTCGCATACATTTCGACTTGCTGAAGTTTGTTTCTTTTCCTAAACAAGTTGCTGCGAAGTTTTGGCAGTCACTTTGTCCATGTTCAGGCTTTTTTTACTATAAATGTTAATGAAAAAAAGTAAAAGGAATCAACCGTTTGAAGATACAGAGTCACGAAAACCTTTACGGAAAATATCAATTTTCGTGAGAGATTCAAGACGACCCAAACACCATACATTGTATACACACAAAAAATGTTAAACATTTTATGCATACTGAAACTAAGGCTACATTACATGAACTGGCTGAAACAAAACCTGACAGACCTACTTCGTACGCAGTACTCGATTCACTCGTGGGCATACACCCGTCGTGCGAGTGTGTAGCATTGATTTTTGTTGTAGCTATGCAGAATGTACAGGAAGTATAGGTGAGAGTGACCGGTTGAAAGATTCTTTTTTCTTCTTATGGTGGAAGCGTAATTTAAGCGACGCAGTGTGGCTACCAAACCACGCGACGGGTCAAGACATAATGAATCTGGAATACACTTAAAGTTACTGAATGCCCCCCCCTCTCTCACTCTCTCTCGTATTCTGATTCCTTTTCTTATTCCACATCGATTCCTTTAATTATTCCCAAATTAACATTTACTCCGAAGACTTGGTTAAGCACTGATAGTATTGGGGGCTCTGCACTATTTAATAATGTTTAGGGGTAAGGGAGGCATTTTGTTGCAAATAGCTCTTGTAAATAAAAATAAAACGGGATGCCCAGCAAAAAAATGTTTAATCAACCATAGTACAGTGACATGAAATACATACGTTATAATAATCCTAATATCAGGAAATAATAAGTTACTTTTTTATTTACGCCTTGTGAAAAAACAAACTTAAATTCTAATATATTCTCTTTTGAAATTAACTTCCCCTAAATTGAAATGGGTTTTACTTTCGTAACATAAAATTAAAACAAATTCTTAAAATGTCTGAATGCAGTTGTCTTTCGTTTCTGAGCATTTTATGTTATATTCAGGCTTCTAATTATTGTTAATCATATCTCGCAGTGTGTATTATGTTTTTAATCAACTCACATAATTTTTGAAATATGTTCCGGGGCCTCTTTGGACCCATTGATCTCAATAAATGCATGCGCGTGTGTAATAACAGAAACAGAACTTGGTGAAATGTGCTTCCATTACGCAAGCAAAAGATATTTGAATGTTGTACGCAACGGAAGACGTGCCTCTCTAATAGTAATGTTTGAATTCAGCTTTGGCGATGTTTCATCCAGATAATGTACAGGTACACCTACACAAAATTTATGAACTTTCCATTTATCGCAAACAGCAGCGTACCACTTGCAATAAGTAATAATTAAGGAGGACAGAATTTGAATAGCCTTTCATATTTCACATGCCTGTGGTTGTTGTTTAGTTTCAACTGGTTTAATAAGCAATTGAAATTTGTACAGATCAATAATCCGTTTATGTGCCTGCGTTCCGCGTACTGTAGTTTGTGTACAGTACAATATGACAATGGCGATAACGTGAGAGCTACACGCGGTGTGTCCAGAGAAACGATGCATCGATAACGCCCAACGGATATAAAATCGGGGTTAGGTGTTTCTAGCACCGCGGGCACGATACCCTGGTGAGTGTGGCCAGCTTTCCCCCGTAAAGTAAGCGTTATTACGAAATCGGTAAACGCATATTTATAAAGCCGAGATTTGCCGAACCACTTCAGTCTCATGTAAATGTTGCGAATTTAATAAACCACAGCTGTCGTGATTACTTCACACCATTATTCCGCATCTTAATAGTTACATTCTGCGTCCGGTTGTTTGGGAACGAACAATATCTAATAGAATTAAACGAGTAGTATAGAAGAGCGTGATAGAATCAGTAGCTTCAGACGGATAGGAGGTAACGACTTTATCCCAAGAAAGATGGAAAGATTAGAAATGCAGCTGAAAGCGTGCTTTGATGAGTTTCGACAGGAAACGGGGAAATAACAGGTGAACACCTGCGGACGTAGGTTTACAGAAAGTTAGGAAACTAATCTGGTTCTTCCGCCTGTAGAGAATGTCAGAAATAAGGCAGTATAAGAATACGAACATGAATACCACAACGGCACAAGAATAGAGGCAGACCCAAATTTTCATCGAGGAAAGTCATAGAAAGTGTAACGTGCAGTAGAGGACTCCAGGAAATGGGCTGTGAGACGAAGAAAGCAACGGATATCTGTATTTTCTCGTGTATAATGAGCAAGTTTTTCCCCAGATGTGGGCGCGCATTATACACGAATAATATAATTTACACGCCGGATTGTAGATCTGCAAATGTATGGTCAGATTGTGCATGATAAAGTTAGCAACGTTGCTTAAAACTGGCAAGTTTGAGCCTGGTAATAGTAAATTCTACTGGTGAATTGGTTCGCAGTTTTTTCACCGCTTTCTCATCAGTTATTTGTTCACTTCGTAGACTTATAACGATACTGTATTGCAGCATTCTGTTACTGTACTTGTTTGTCGTCGTTAGTCCGTTGTTTTATACAGTATTTCATTACCGGTACTGCGTGTCTTGTAAAGAAACAGATTGTATTTTCATAGTGAGTGGAAGAACATCTCAGCGTCTTAAAATAGACTATAGACAATAGACAATACAACCAGTCTTGGTTGGTGTGTACGGTTTCATCGCAGAAACGGTCTTTTGGTTTGAAGAAGACCCACTCTGGCAGGGTACGAAAATAAAATTATCAAGTTTCATCGATTTATTGTACAAACGAGGATTACGAACAATTTCGATTCGTCTCAAATTGGGAATGCCGACCAGTCTTTTGTCTTTTGAAATTGCCATTGGCCACGAGTATTGATGAAAACGGTGCGAAATTGTGCCAGTCAGATGAACAAAACATAACAAACACAGGTGCATCTGAAGAAATAGAAGAGAAGAGTAATTCAACACTGCCTTCTTCACAAACAGATAAAGAATGTTGATAAATGTAAATGTTATGTGCTAGTGAAAAACTAAAAACAACAAACTAAAGAAAACCTATGACTTATGTAAGTTGTAAGTGGTTTGAAATTTTATATGATTTTAATATTTTTGTTTCGTGTTTACAAATAAATAGGCATGACAAGTATAATTTTTCCATTATTGTGTATGAAACAGTTTTTCTGCACACTATAATATTCAAATGTAGAATATTTCCAATAAATTTCTTCACCTTTTCTTCATCACAAATACGGATGCGCCTTATACACGAATTACATTTTTTCTGCAAAAAATTGCCATATAATAGGCCTACGGGTGCGCATTATACACGCGAAAATACGATATTTAGTAGCGTATAAAGTAAAATCCGGGTAATCCGAAACGACAGAAAAAATATGAATACAACTTTAAAACTAAATAAAACAACTTCAAATAACTTAACTTAGGGGCTTAGGAGACCAGAGGGTATGGCGCGTGGTTACTAATCTATAAGTCCCAGATTTGATTCCCGGGCGCACCATAAAATCGAGATGCTTTTTTCAGGGTCCATGTCAACTTACCCCGTGGCAATGCAAATCTGAGACATAATGGGCGGCCACACTACCTTCCTTGAATGCCTACCCTGCCTAACTCCTACACTGCTTAGGGAGTCATTATTATTAAATAACATAATTTAAAAGAAGAGAAAGGAACAAATTAAAATCAGTATTCCAGATGATAACAAAGTAACTGCTGAGGAGGCACTCAATTCTTTAGAAATTTCTAATAAACAGTATTTAATTTCTACTAGTCACGCTTCAGATTTCTCTCACGCCATACATGTTTACATTACAGCTTTTATTACGATTTGTCGAACAAAGTCCGCTGACGTACAGTTAATTAAACGTTAGGGAGAAACAGCCGCAAGAACATGGAACAACAACAGACTCAAAAGAAAATATCCCTCTCCCCAAATTTTTGCTATGGTGACACTACTACTTTTAATCATGTATATCACGTCAGTAAACATTTTTCTGGATAAAAAATGTTGTTTTAATAACTTAACCTTCTATTGCGTTTGACTTAGTAGTGTTTCGGAGGGGTCACCGGATCTTTTCGGTTAACCGAAATCTTTTCGACCCCATTATGTCGGATAACCGATATTTTACTGTACTGTAGAAAACCTTACATGCCGAATAACATCGTTTAGGTCTGTTGATCGGATTCTGTTATGTGGTACAACTAACAGGCCCTATTCGGCTATTCCTGGTGTAAATGAATGAATACACTGATTTAATAAAACCAGTTACAATAACTTGTAAGCCATTAATCGCACTTTTATAAAACGTTATGCGAAAATAAAACAAGGTAAAATAAAGTGGTTTTATCAAATTAATTTTCTTGTATATACGCGCGCGCGTTTTCCCTCATTCACTTATTGGTATCTTGTATATGCTTTCACTTGTATATTTCGGTAACCATAGTTATAGGTTATCTTTAGACAGATTATACCGCAACAGTTTGGAAAGCTTAGCAGATTACCTACGTGTACTATTTTTGGCCATGTAATTTGGACTTGCAACAACAGCACGCAATATGTTAGCAGACCGTTGGCATTCACTGTTCGCCGAAACGTTATGACAGACGACTGGCTAAAGAATAACGTTTGTGAGAAACAATTATGGCGAATATTTAAACTTATACTGACGTGTTTTGCTTTTTGATATCAGCGACAAAACCACAACTTCCTAATAGAAATTTATGCGTCGAATGCAGTGGACGCGTTGGCGACTTTATATCCTGTCAGGAAGTTAATAAATAACTTTTGACAAAAATTTCTGTAAATATGGAAGTGACATAACGGTGGTACCGTACAAGGCCGAACAACGTGTACAATAACTGGAAGTACGTATTTATACTGCGCCGTAATGTTTTACCGTGTAAAACCATTAATGTATTCTGGTCAAGGTGCGTAATGAATAATACATAGTGAAGACAAAGTATTTTGTGAACCATTGCGTTCTCTCGCTCGCGTCTGTTGCACGACTTAATGATAACCGGTTGGCTCAACTTTGTGGTAATACGCATTTTGTAAAGAGTTTAATCGTTTGCTTGGAATTTGTGTTGTTATATAATGTTTGTATGTACTACATGTTTGGGAAGGAACCAGCGTACGCGTTCCAGAGTCTCGTTCTTACTAGATCTGGCTTGATCGTTGTACTGAGACCGTGTGTTTAGCATATTTTTTAATTTTACGCATATGTTTATAATATGCATATAATAATAATATTAATACTACATATGTTGGTTGAAAAGTGACGTTTCATTAGTGTAACATTAATTTTGTTACATTTCGTAACCTCTTTCACTTAACGACCAAACCTCAAATGTAGTGGATTGGTGATTTTGAAACTTCGTGTCTGTTTGTTTTCCCTGAGATTCGTGGCCAATAGATTTGGGTGTATTTAAGACGGTCGATGTATTTGTCTCTAAATTATGTGATGCCTTCATTTACCGTAGGGAAGCCGTGACAGATATTCCTACTTGTGACAAACCACGGGGAATTTGTTATAGCATGGAGTGTCTGGTCTAAAACGTCGTAAGAATAGAGATGTTAGTACGGGATACCATTTCCTAAAGGTGTATCCCGTAATTCTACACTGGTTTGAATATGTCACTGTATGCCACCAGCTTACATAGGAATTATTATAGTGGTTTTCTGCCCAACAAATCATGTTATGTTTACCGAACCATCAAAATACTTTTCCGCCTCAACAGATGAACAGTCTCCATTATACAGTTTTTAAATATTTCCGTCGACGTTTAATCTAAAGTTATTGTCATCTTCGGGAAAAATCTTGTACAGTTGTTCCGAAGATGGCAATCAATTTTGACGAGACGTCGACAAAATACTTGTAAATCATATCTAGTGCGGTCATCGCTAAAAAAAAAGAAGAGATTCAGTGTCCGTTATACGGAAGTAGTAAACTCAAGTTGATGTGGCAAGAAGTAAGGTTACCCTGTGTAAAGGGTACTTGCTCTTAAGTGTGGAGGTACACCGTTTCAAGAATCTGATACTATAGGCGAACTGGCATAGCGGCCAAGCAAGTAGGAAAAAGGGTTAGTCGCAAAGAAAGGTCTTGAGTAAACTGAACACCACGACTGCGCAGGACACCTGGTATGTGTTGTTTCCGTTATCATACCATTAGGCTACGTGCCGTTCAAAAGACTTATCACCTGATTTGGTTTTAGATGTTACAATAACTCTATCGTGTTAAACATTCCTTTTGGTTTAATGCCTCACATATACTTTCACAAACAAGCATCAAAATCCGATAATGACATTGTTGTCAATGCGAAAAACGTCAAAAATTAGCATTTTAAACTGCGAACTACTTGAAAAGGTCATTGCTGTTTTGTGTAGTAAGTTTCTCACCGCGTTTAAAGTTGTAAGGGTGTTTAATTAAAGGTTTAGTCATATATAGAAAAATGTAGTAGTAAGGTTGTGCTAACTTGATTTGAGCTCTAAAGTCCTGTATTCTTCCCGAGTTTAGCCTGTAGAGAATTTGTTATTTCAAATTCGCTAAAAATGCAACTTCAATACCAACCGCATTTAGGCATAGAATTTTAAGTAAGAAAGTCACATAGAAACGGATTGGTTTTATAAACGATTTAGTTTAAGAGTAGCAAATTCGTGCAATGCTTTTTTTCAGTATGTCTGTTTTGCAGAGAAATGTTGAAACGGACGATTTGTTTTACTACCTTTTTTTGTTAACAACAAAAATAGTATATGAGGAAATGTTTTAGCTAGATTATTTGACCATTTTACTTATCTATACTTACTTACTTACTTATAGTTTTTGCATACAAAATATAATTTCATTTAATTTGTAAAAGCACAAAAACTAATCAACTCTGTATGAAATATGAAATCTTCATCCAAATGTGTTTGCCGTTGGTCAAACTATGCTCACAGCATTATGAATGCAAGTCTCAAAGTCGACTACGATTTCCTTTAACAGTCCATCGCCCGTGACTTTTTGTCTTCTCAAACATTATTTTGTAAGTTTCTCTTTTCTGCCCGGAAGTAGACAAACAGAAGGGGAACGTAATGAGCGTTCAGCACTACGAAAATCGTGAATAGTTGTTTGAAAAAGTTACAGCAATACTTGAAAGTGCCATCCAACAGGACTGTAGTACCGGTACTTTTATTTAAAGCGTTCATATTAGTTTGACAGCTATTTTATTTTCATGGTCGTTTTCAATCAAAAAATCTTTTTTTTCGTTACCACCATCGATATAATATACATTATACATCGATGGTTAACACATACCAATTCTCAAGGTCATTTACCTCCCCGCGCGGTTGTATTGTGGCGGTTTACTCACGTTCATCTTTTGCTACCTGCTTGACGTTTGGCAATTCGTATATTTTTCCAGGCGCTAAAACGACGAGTGGCCATATAAGTCGAGTCGTACAGAACTGACCCTTTCACACTGGATGCTAAGCTAAGCTGTGGTATGCCTTGCTACGTTTGTCAGTATTGCCGGCTGGGAATATTTCACATCGCACATCTTCAGCCAGCATGTGCGCACAACCCATGTTGGGCCACGTGTTGAACCGTAAACAGTTATGAATGTTTTGACGTTTGTTGTGTGTGTTGAAAAGATTACTACTAGGCTGTTTGTTTTTATCTTCTATCAGTTTAATTTTGTAGTAATTTTTAATTTGTCGGGTGTTTTTTAATAAGGAATCATTAATTGAATTAGTGAAACAATATCCATGTTTATGAAATACAAAATCAACTGATTATCGGGATCAAACTCGAAAGGATGACGCGTGGAAGGAAATAGACAACACATTAGTTGCTGATCGTATAAATCACAATAATTTATTTATGAACTTAATTCATTAATTAATTAATTTAAATTTTACCACACAAATTACATATTATAACATTATACATAAAAAGAGTTATTATTGTGAAAAATACTTATGAATGCTAAAATTATGTTTTCATTAATGAAGAACGTTAAATATCTTAAAATTTTTGCTTTAAAAATGTCCACGTAAGTATTTTCAGTTCTATTTTCACAATACGTAGAAATGGAAAAACCACAAACTTAGGGTGTACATGTAAAATAAAATATAAACAGTATACATACGTAAATTAATTTACAACTGCTCCTCATGTATATGCATATTTTATAAACAAAACAACAATATGTTTTCTTTTTGACTCAATTCATTGTGTGTGTGTGTGTGTGTGTGTGTGTGTGAGCGCGCGTTTGCATTTTTAATTAATAAACTGAATTTTACAGAACAGACAATTTAGCGGCAACTCATAAACAGTATGTTAGAAATAATTTGTTATGGGACAGATTGAAAATTATGTAGCCTACATGAAAATTACATGTACTTGAAGTTTGGTAAAAATTTGGTGGGACAACTCCCTTAAACGGGTTACAACCCGGTTTAAAAAATTAATGTAGAATACGTATTTGTGACAGTTTCATTTCGAAAATAACTGACTGATGTATAGGTTTGAAAAGAATTAAACAATCTTTACAGACAGTGATGATACTTTAGAGATTACTAAGCAGATCAGAAACAACACTGAATTCATGAGAGAAGTAGGAACCACAGCTTAGCTTAGCAATCAGTGAGATAGCAAAGAGGTATAATGTAGCCTTAGCAGTACGCCGCGTCAGTCGTTTTCTGGGGTAGTAACTTCGAGTTATAGTGTGCTTAAAAAGTGAAAAAAGCTGTAAAACGGGACGAATCCAAAATAGAGAATCGATAATGCAGTGCGGTTTCTGGATATCTTTCAACATGATGAGCTTTTGTCGAATGTCGGACTATGCTGACAAAATGAAAGAAGAGAAACAGGAGCCCTTGGGGGAGGGGGGTGCGAAACAGTAAAGACAATGACTGATAACTATCACTACCTTTAGCTTTTGACGAGCACGCATAGAATGTCATTGGCACATTCTGGTTTCAAATAAAAGCTCAACTTGTTTCACCAACTTCGTCAGTATCTTTGTCAACGTGTGTCATCGTACAAAAATAAATATATTTGTTTGTTTTATCTTAAATATACAAATATTCACTCGACCCCACACTGTGTACAATCAGCCAGTTCTGGTCACGTGCAAATACCCAAGTCACAAGCGGCGAGAACTATCCCTGTGTAAACGTGCTTTGTGTCATTATTCTTTTTTTCCATTCCACAATTAGGAATTTATCACCTGTTTCGGTCTGTATTGTGTGCCCCTCCAACATATTATTTTTAATTAGATTCTTTTTAGAAATTTGTTGAAATAATTTTTCCGCTTCCAACCAATTTCAGTTTGAATTCTGTGATTCCTGCATTATTCGAGCGTACATTTATCAAATGCTTTGTTTATGTTATTTTGAATCTTTCCGATTCCGTTCTTCTGTATACGTGAACTTTTTTACGTACGTGAGGAATTTTGTTTCTGCAGACTGTATAGGTCTATCTCTGTATTGCATTTAGTAATAATTTTTAGCAGCGCGTAATCTTTAAGGTTCACGAAAACGTTTTTGTAAATTACTTTCAGTTCTCTGGACTGAAAATGCAAATTTATCACGCGTCACGATTCGGCGAGATAGTCCTTATTTTCAAAACACTGTCCCCACTTTTTGTTACAGTTTTCCGTTTTCATAATATTTATTTCAAATAAGTATCATGGATATGAACTATAATTACAGTAGTGTCTACGAATACTTATGGACAAGTATTAAGCTGTTCAACACAAAACCTCAAAGCAATGTTAGTCTTTGAAGTCAACTTTGGTTACATCAATTTTTATAAAATCCTGGGTGATAAAAAGGATCTTCTGAGCAAGAATCATTCATTTGAAGAATACCAATAATAGTATTGGGAGTATAGGATTCTATCTGAGTGGTATCCCTCCCGCTTTCTTGATTTTCTGGTGTACATCCGACTTCATAATATAAAAAATAACTTCAATAATAAGTAGAGAGTACTGCGTAATATTAATGCCGATGTGTGTGTGTGTGTGTGTGTTTCTTACACTCACTGTATAACAAAGAAGCGTGTTTTACAACACTAATTAAACGATATTGTATTCATGCTCATGTTTCTGTCACACTAAATATTTCAGCTTAGATAAAAATTTTTGTGCTTTGAGATGCTTTGTTAAAATTCAAGATACAGTAGTGCATAGAGCGTGTTGACCAGATAAATATTCTCTTTCCTCTTCAGGATTCCTTCTTTCGTGTATTCCCTTTCCCGTGTTTCCTGTCATTCCTCCTTCCTTCCTTCTTGTGTATTCTTTTCTGTTTTCCTTTACTGTATTCAGAACCTGTCATTACTCACTCTGTCAACCACTTATTCTCTCCATTTTTTCGGGACCCGCATTTCCGAAACGTCAGTTCTCTCCGTACATTTCTTCCCTACAGTCCTCGTTCCACATTCCTATAACAGAAGGCTGCACACGTACCATTTCAGCAGTCTCTTTCCACTTCCAGATTCATTGGCCTGCTGCAAAACAAGTTCTTCATCTTATTAAAGGTTTCTTTAACCATGGCATCCCCACATTGGAACTTCAGCCCTACTTATAAGCTTACATATTCCCTTCCCATACTTCTTCGTTTCTTTTTCCAGCTTCGCTATTATTTTATTGTTGTATTAGAGTGTTAGTGGTCTCAAATATTTCTACTAGTAATTTTGTACTGGTACAAACCACTATATTGTCTTTGGTACTGACGAGAGCTTTCGGCAGTCAAGCCATCTTCAGGTCATTTACCAACGAAATGGCCTGAAGATGGCTTGATTGCCGAAAGCGCTCGTCAATACCAAAGACAACATAGTGGTTTGTACAAAATTCGCTATTATTGTTTGCAGAATTGGCTATCATATCGTTTATGACGATAACGCGCGTTGTTTGCTTGTTTGGACTTGCAAACTGGCGCCAAACGGGAACTGCTGTTACATTACGAGAGTACCGTATATTAACTGCTAGTACCTTTCTTAAGGTTACTGTCGGGGTAGAAGTTAGTACGTAGATATACAAAACCAATTTTCATTTTACGTGCTGCACTGCAGCCGTTTTTACTGGCATTTTTCTGATGAATGAAGAATCTTCCTTAGGACATTATGTTTATCACATAATCGGTACTTTATACACATGTAATCGAAGTAGTCCTTATTGATTAAGAATTCTTTCAGAGAATTGTACTGACAGCTGTGTTTTATTATTTGTTCAAAAACTATTCATGGACATTGTGGTATTTCTAGCTTACTAGCCCTTCAATACTTCCTTGAAGTAAATATTTATTGAATACGAAAATAAAGTCATTTTTGGGTCAACTTTCATGAAAAATCGGAACAGTGTTTAAAAAATGACCGTCTAATCGGAACGTTGGTAACCTTTACTGATTTCAATAGTCGGTTCCGAATGAGCGACAAATTCTTTAAGCAGAGCAAGCGTCTGGACACACGGACGTACATTCGTGTGGATAGTAAGCTGATTAATATCGTGTTTTATGACGGCGTGCACAGTGTTTTATAACCAGTCAGCCTTGACTTTGAACCGTATTTTGGGCCGACAAAGGTCCTTGATTCTACTGTTCAGCCTTCCGAATTGTTTGTGTTGTTTCACGTGGTTGTGTTTATCTTTTTTTTCTAAGTACAGAACTACATTTACTATCGTTACGACTGCCAGGCGACAAAGAATTCTTTATCAGCTGATTCTTACGTTTATTATACTTAAACTGCAGTTTATGAACGGGCGCATTGTTGACTCTTAACGATTTGTAACCCGAGGTAATAAAATTTCCTAAAATGTCTACACTACAGAAGACACCCAGATGCTGCTGAAATACGCTTATAAGGGGTTTTACTATCCGTAATGTGACTAGAATTTCAGTCTTCACAGCGTACTGTTTGATTCACATCAACACTACTGTTGATGTTTTTGCATCAACTTTGAGTCAACTTACCGTAACAAATAATTAAATGCCATGAGAAAATTATAAATATGAGCAAACATTAAGGATTATTTCAGAGTTCAATAAACTGAGTGTAGATCGTGAGACAGGCACTTATCATTCTAATCATGAATCAGAATCATGGTTCAGGTACGTAATCATTCTAATCTGCGATATTTAAATCTATAAACGTTATGACGGCCTTGTGATTCCGGCACGAAAAGCATACAATGCCGGGGAGACTTACCTTTCATAACACATAGGCCTATAGGCAGGAGAGTTTGTCCATATCTACCCCTTTTCTTATTCTTCTCAGATTTTCGCTTCTCAGGTTCTATTCGCTGGTTCCGTACAGTGTAAATGTTCACAGTAGTAAATTACAGTGTAGGTAAAATCTCCACGTCTCTTCTAATAGACATTTCTCATTCGGTAATTTTTCGCAACTCCTGAGATTCTTGATAGGTATTTCGGCTGCACAACCAGTATTTTGCTTTTCTGCCCTTTTATTCAGCATACATGATACATCCACAAAATAAAATTGATCTGCAAAATGTCTTAAATACAATCTACGTTTCTGTTACAATTTCCTGCGAGTTTATGAAATTGTTATTCGCAGCACAGTACAGCTAATTTCAGCGTTATTTCGACTCATTTTGTTCGATTTCCACCACTTTGTTCATCTATCTATAATTATCTTACGTAACTTCATCTCTCTTTCTCTTGTCATTTTCCGGCTGGTTTATAAAATTCTTAATCCTAGCCCACTACCATTTTAGCAATTTTTTATTCTTCTCGCGATCCTGTTTTATCTATTACCACCCCCAGACATTTAAAGTTTTCACTTGGTCCAGCATTGTCACTATGTCATTTGCTCTGTCAATTTCTATTTTCATATTTTCCCTTGTATCACTGATTACCATCAATTTGGTTTTACCCTTATTTTTCATAAGTAGGTGATCTGCTTTCAATTTTTTACTTCTTGCTGGACATATTCTACTGATCTCATCTATAAACATTACGGATAACGAACATTAACTGTTTACGATGTCGTTTGTACCTCGTACGGTACATAATGCAGATTTCTGGTGGTATTGTCCGTAAGAAGAAAATCACAGAACAAATGAAGTTACATGTAGGCCTATACAAGACAGTTTTTGTATCCACGTTGCTATACGGAAGAGAAAACGTCATCAGCAGAATCCAAGCCAGTGAGTTTGGAGTGTGGGCGACCGAATTAGAAATATGACCGTTAGAAATCTGTTTCAGGAAATATTGGAGAAAATACCGCTGCATCCGTTTGATCAAATTATTTGGACGGTCGAAAAATAGCTGAAGCGACCACAGACTTAAGGTTGAAATAGGCAGATTATGGGGGAACGTTAAACGCCTCGCCAACGAAGATTCCTAATGCGATTAAATAATGTTTAATAGCAGTTATTATGTTTATCATCATCACCAAGAGTACTGTCGGTATATAACTGACTACGTATTGTTTCAAGATTTGTTAAATTTCGGAATATTACATGTTCATTAAATTGGATGTATTAAAGTAGATAGGCTACATGTTCGTCAGAGTAACGTATATAGGCTTACTCTAATATTAAACGTAACCCAAACGTAAACTTAATAATAAAAGTAAGGGTGTATTAAATTAACAATTATTAGGTCTTACTATAATAATAATTGTAGGCCTATGGTTAAATTAGCATGTTTCATTCATTCAGTTTTCACCTGAAATTTGCGTCAATGTAAAACGATTTATGCAATTTCTACTACACACGTTGAAAAAGTAAGCAAAAATTATGCATATCATTTAGTGAATAATAGCCACAGTTACACAGATTTGAAACCAAAATTTAAAACCCCTGTATATATGTAAATAAAGAGTTATGCGAACGCTGCTGAGGAGATGGAGATGTATAACCGTTATGAATATTTTAATCATTTTGAGAAGGAAACTAAAGATAAAAATAAAAACACTGAAGTGTTACTGCTGAATGATCGTTTGAAATTTGTGAATTCAACTCTGTATGATGCAGCCATAAACAGAATAGCGACGATGCAAATGTAGAAGTTGGTAGTAACGTTGGAAATGGTACGCATTCCGTGAGTTATATGTGTTAATGTGTATATGACGTTTGTTCTTCGCGTGTTATTATTTTATAATTTTGTGATGAACTCTCCTGAAGATGATCAACCGGAGGATTATCTGTCTCAAAACGTGTTGTATTTAAGCAAGACGAAACTAGAAGAAGAACCACTGATAAACCTAATTTAATATTATGTAACAAAATTACATTCATTTTAGCAAGAAACGCCGATAGCCTTGAAGTTTTTAATTATCTCTATGGAGATGATAATCCACACACCGTCTTTAGGTTGGGAGGGGGGTACCGTAAGAAATATACTAAAAACAAAAATACAATTAATCAAATTTGTCGTAGGTTATTAGTAGCTTAGAAGCAAATCTTCCCATGGGACGTACTGTAAATGTGTATCTACCTGATTATTTAGAAGAATAAAAGGCCCTTTACGTGTCATATGATTAAAAGATTTAAACACTAGATTAATTACCTTAATGCCCTTATTTTTGTCTTTGTCTGTCAGCCTCCAATGATTAGGGATCGGAGTGTTCTAGTTAAACGCGTCCCCGATGTTCCATTTCTCTGTAACATAAATATACTGAATTAAATTACCTGAACAGTTAGTGTAACTAAGATGGCTTAAAACAAGTTATGATGAACCAGGAAGACAATCTTAAACATTAATATATGTGCTTTCTGGGAGTTCAGGAGACCAGTGGGTATGGCAGGGTCAGAAAGTTAGGTCGTGTCAGCGGTGGAGATGAGATGTAGGTTCTTTGTATGCCGTACTTCTCAACCTGGCAGCCTACCAGCTACTTCGGCGGTACAAAACGGAGCCATTATTTTTATATGTGGTTTGTACTCGGTTCCAAATCTGTCGTTGTATCGCCAGCAGCGACTGTTACTGAAAAGCAGCTGTTATTTTATCTATAGCCGTGTTATACCGGAACTATCGGAATCTCACCTGCCAAAGATGAGGTTCAACCAAGTCAGTATTGTCCATATGACAACACAGTGGGTCATTACGGTTGTGCCAATTTTAGAAAGGCTATAGCACAAAGGATTAGCCCCCACAATAAATACTTGTAGGATTTTATTTTTAGTAAATTTATCACAGGTTGCTTTTAAACAAAATGACTGTGTTTATGGAAATACAGGTAGTAAATTATAAATTTTGGAGTGTTGATTTTTCATTGATTGTATTAATTATAACTATATCTTTTGAAATAATAAATGCAATCAACGCTTCAAATACTGGGTTAAACACTGTAAAACATAAAGTTAAGTAAAAATACAGAGCAGGAACTACAGTATGTTGTAAGAAATAACACATACACAATATGAACTTTAGGATAAGAGCATTAGTTTTACGAATGAGGACAGTAAGTTTCGTAAACACAGCAATCAAAATACTGTAGCCGAATTAGTTATAAGCTTCGTTAAGTGTCGAGAAACAACGGGAATGGGGACTAAATCAGCACATTTAGGACGTGGGAACTAAATCACCAGTACGATACGCAAATTTATTTGTTCTTCGTCATGTGGAACTGGGACATTTTGATTTATCCGGAACTAACGTTGGATGAAGAACAAAAAGAAGATTAAATGGAGAGGCGAGATACACTACTAAAACAGGAATTGGAGGATGCAAGCGACGAACCCATCGGAAACATTGAAACTAAGGGGTAGTAATACCGGAAGAGAAACAAATGAAAAATTTTCAGCTTTACAATTTTATTTGTATAGGTTCCTGTTTAATAAAGATGAGTTTAATCATTTGATTTATTTCAAGTAACTGCTGAATCAATATATTGTAGACATGTATCCTAGAAACTGACATATTCATTCGTACCAACCAAACCAAGTTAAGAGCTGAAAATTACATATATTTGTAAGACGCGTTGAGAAACGATAAAGACATTGAGAACTAAGGCCTTCTGGTTATTCTACCATCGAGCTTTACTGGTGGACCGCGGTATATACACGAGCGAGCTCAAAACGTTTTTTGCTGTGTTCGCAAGTACTCCCGTCCCGATTATGTAGGACGAGATTCTTCGGGAGTTGCATCAGTGTCACTCGTCTCAAGATCGACACGACTTAACAGCACGAGTGTTTCATTTGAAATTCTCCTTAGTATTGCTCACTGCGTATGGATCACTGGATATTATAAATAGATATGGACAATTACAATTGTATTAAAATTGTAATCTCTTAACATCGTCTATCATCGGTAATATCTTCCTTCCCTTTCTCATTTCCCCTTTAACTGTATCCTCAAGAACAATCATTAATATAGTTTTCCTCTTATAACACGTCCTTTCCTGTTTATCTTCCCCTTCAGGACTGTAGTTAATAGTAATTTTTTTCCTTTTATTCCGGTCAGTACCTTCATTCATTCACTCGTTTACGTATACATTCATTCTGTTCTCATTATTCGCTCAGTCAAACCATTTTTACCACTTCACCAGCCTTATTTCCAGAACCATACTACTGAAAAATTGGCCCTTCTTCTTACTCAAAGCTTCTAAAGCCTAAACAATTATTGTTCTGACCTCCAGTCCTCTGTTACCTTTTTGTACCTGTAATTTTCAACCTGTATTTTTCCTTCCATTTCAACGAGATGGATTTTCTACGAAGTCAGAAATGTTTATTCTGACCGGAGAGATATGTACACACGTAATGGGACATTTTTTTCGTAAATATCAAATATTCAAATTCATATATTTTTTTCGTAAATATCAAATATTCAAATTCATAAAGACCTGCTTCGTTTTTCTGTTCAGATTTTTAATTCAGTACTTAATATACATGATGTGTAAACTACAAGAAGTACTTGTACGGCTGAATTGTATAACTTAAAATGCAATTTGTCTTTATCTAATTTTGTGAACACTTTAACAACCGAATTTCTGTTTTAACAAGAGAAATCTAACCTTCAAAAGAGGGTGTCAATGTCATCTGTATATTGGAATAATTTGTAAATTCTGTCCTGGAAGAGAGCGACTCTTCTAAGTAATTTTCGAGACAGAGTTTTTGTGGAGGCTTTCTAAGAATGAACACCAAGGACGTTACGAATGGTTAGGTCGGAGGTGGCCTTAGAGCTAACGTAGATCTCGATCCAATAGGGTTCAGATTTTTTTCTTGCGGGCTTTGGCTAAAGTAGCACCAGATGGAGATCATGTAGGAAATCACATTCGTGACGACGATGAGTTTATTGTCCAGGCAGGCTTGGAGTTTATATAACAGTGTGGACTTTTGATTGGAGAGTGTGTCCGCCAGGTGAGACTTCGGTCGGTCGAAGTGAAGCCCGAACGATGAAGTTGGCGTACTGAACCGGATAGCCGAGTGAGCAGATAAACAAACGCCCGTCTTATTTCTTTTCAGATTCTGCACTAAACGCTGTTTGTTTAATACTTTCTTTTTATGTCCCTAGAAAACGCACTAATGTATCATAGTAATGACTGCCTCGTTGTAAACTACGTTGAATTGCTGTTACGCCCATTGTTTTGGTAACTTACTAACAGTCAGCAATTTTGCGTGCAACTCAGTCGCCACAGCACAATCGTTAAGAAAGCGGAAGAAATATTATAAATAAAACTTGTCCTGCCAACACGCGGGTGCTTCCGTAGGGGCTGAAATTACTGATCGACCGGGTTAACGACCTCCGATACGCCTCTTTCTTTCGTGTTAAACGTATAATTCAGAAACAGTTTCTTCTTATTAAAATTCCACGGTCACGTGGTTAATCGTGTATCTGTAGCACCTGTGCCGGTGACGTTTCACGTTATCAACTTGCGTCACTTTGTAACGTTATGTTATGCAATATTTGCTGCTGTTGTCGATTTGGTTATATCTGTTTTCGGGCGGTCTTGCTTCAGTTTCCTCGTACAGTGTGACGTGTAAATGTTATTTTATTACTGTAATCTATGTAGCGTTAACAGTTTAACAATGGTCTAGTTCGTCGTAAAGTCTGTATTTCGTATATCACATATTCTACTTCTACGAGTACAGTTTTCACGGTTATCGTGTAAATGACCCAGCTAATAAGTTTTCGCTGTCAGTTTTACTGTTTTAATCTCTATTAATTTGTATTTAAAGAAATATTACATGGGGTGACAAAGTAAGTACGTAAGTATATAACAGATGGAGAGCAAAAGTAAAGCTCCCCGCGGACGGGTCCTGTGAGTGTGACCTTGCCTCTGACACGTCAGATATCCGTGCAAGACATCTTACAATGCCGTCCAAAGATCAAGCACCGAGGCCGCTTCTCAGCAGCGACAGGGGCGAGTGCACTTCGCGTATTCTCACGGGAAAGTAGTAGCGGAAAGTATCCCCAAACAGTGGATTGATAGCAAATACTCACTAAAAATCCTATTAAAGCCGGCACTCGTCGTCCGATATGTGTATGGTATTGCTTGACCGTAAACCCTCCTAAAGGTATAACATTAATTGGACAAAATTTTCGTGTACGGTATCCGCAGCGTACATCGCCGCCTGGACTCTACTTGATGGGATGCATTGCAGGAGTACTTTACTACACCTTTGGTGAACTTTTCTCTTGAAATACTGTAGAATCTTGATAATCCAAACTAATTGGGATCGAATGGTTCGGATTAGCAGACATAATTACTTAGTGCTTCTCTTCTACCCGTTAGGTGTTTTGGGTTTTTGCAGAGAGAACACCATCTTGTCTGATCCCAGGGCAGTTCTCTAGCCCAAGCCCACACTGCTCCTTTCCTTTCTACACTTTCTTTAATCTGTCTTCCCACTTCAATATTGGTCTTCCTCTTCTTCTCTTCTTCCTTCTGGTTTTGCTTCTTACGGTCTTCATCGATCTTCCATTCAACAGACGTGGCCAAACCATCTCAACTTTGAGCTTTCAACAGTTAGAAGATCACCCCGAGATTCCTGCTGATAGTGAGGTTTCGTATTCTACGTAGTCCTGTTTTCTTTCTAGACTTCTAAGAAATCTCATCTTTACTGCTTGAATTTTTCTTTTATGTCTTCCATTCAAGGTCGATATAAATTGATTTGTAAACTGTCAGTTTTGTTCACTTCGAGATTTACCTTTTCCCAACAAACTTTTGTTTTATGGTTCCATGCAGTCTGCTGGCTGCCGAAATACAGGAGTCTAATTCTGTTTCAATCGTGCCACCCTCACTAAACAGCGTCCACGTGCTCGATCTTACTGTTGCAGACAACTATATTATGTTGTCTTGCGTGTTCCATTGTTTTGCTTTTTGTTGAGTTAGTCATGTTTTTCTTACGCATAGCTTCTCACACATTCACGTTTTGCTGCAGATTCTGTTCTGAGCTAAAGATCAGAACAATGTCGTCAGCAAAAGCGAGATTTCTAAGTAATACATGTTGTAATCTCCAGTTCCCGAGATTAAATTTTTTACTTCTTTGTTGGCTCTCTTTGATCGTAGCATTCATCAATATAACAAAGATATATGGCGAAATGATAGCACCCGGTCTCACCCCAGCTGAGGTATTGAACTCCCTTGAGGTTTCATTTGAAGCTCTAAGTTAGCAGACACATTCTAATTAATTATATTCAGATTACACTAGACTTCATTTATTGATTTATATATGTCTGTATTTCTGTTGTATTCATAACTTTAAGTAAAATAAAATATAATAAACTGAAATATTTGCGACTACAATATAATGTACTTAGGATGCGTTCGGGTTCGGGCTATCAAGATTCCTATAATCCGTACACTCCGTTAGGAAATACAGTTGGAAGGTTTATGACGTACGGTTTGTAACATCCCAGATCGATTCTTTACCATCTCAGCGAGTACATTCGATTCCGCTACAACGTGGAAGGGAAGCAGAAGTGTGAACGTGAGAATATCAGAAACAGTCGCGGTGGTGGGATGATTACACGTCAGATCAGCGTGATCCCTATAAACCTGGGCATTCAAGACAAGGACTTTAAGAAACTATTACTCCTACTAGTCGGTTTCAACTACCTGTTCGTTTTTCCATTATACTATACAGTTCTGTAGTATTCCTTCGTTGATAACTTAGTCTTGCGAGAATCAGGCTTTGATAGGAATATGATTCGTTTTCCATTATACTATACAGTTCTGTAGTATTCCTTCGTTGATAACTTAAGTCTTGCGAGAAGCAGGCATTGATAGGAATATGATAAAAACTGCGTAACTGTTTAGATGACCAACTTTTTTTAACGTCTTTTACTTGATCTCTATGCCTGTGGGGCCAGCGACGCCGACAGGGCTCGATTACTGCTACTTTAAAGTATGCTTGTTTACAGTAACGTGAATTGTTCCGTTTCAGCGAGTACTTTTTAATAATTCACAGCTCCGATTGAATACCATTTTCAAGCATTATGTATTCATTATCACGGTATGTCTCGAAACATACAGGACGAATTATTTCAAGCTTCTCTCGGTTCATATTTCGTTATTAATTATGCTTATTGTACTTCCAATATTTTTGGAAGCAGATGATTAACTAAAAATAATCACTGCGATATTCACACAACGACTATCTCGATGTGTTGTGTGATTAGCGTGGATTGAAATCTATCCGTTCACGTGGAGTTTCATGTTTTGATCGTGAATCAGCTTCAATATGATAACACGTAACATCTTGTTCTTATCTGACGTAGCTGTTAATTGCAAATCACAGTTTCGTCTATAAATAGACGCTGTGTCACTCTGTATGTACTAATTCGTCTAACACTGTCACTTTACGTCATTATATTATTATAAACGTGTGGTGTGACATTTTACCTGACGATTCCACTGCACTGCTCCTGCTGAACGTCTTTTACTGTAGACTGAAGACTATACCTTGAACGAGCGCTTTCACGGACTCCCATTTTTTTAAGTGTGTACCGAAGAGCCGTGTTATTTTACGGGGAAACTTGCCAGGCACTGTCCAGACAGACTTTGGTTTGTCGTCTCTATGAAAAGATATTAGTCAGAGGTTGTGGGACCTTAACGTCATCACGCCGTGCGACCCGCTGACGTTATTCGTCGTCCGCGTAAACTACACTGGTATTAGGCGTATAACGAAAAACGTTATATTACAGAACGCAGTATAGAATATTTGAGCGTTAATCAAAAGCGCCAAGGAGTAGGTTCCTATTGCTGGATCCGTACAGGGTACTGGAAAAGAGTCCGACAATTTTCAGAAATTATTGCATTAGAATGAAAACATTTCAATACATCAGCAAAGCCCCGTTCCCATCTTAAAATACCTACTGGTACAGACGCCAAGAAATTACAGAATTCAGCTTCATTAACACAACAAAAGATGCAACACTTCAACAAAAGTGTAACACACATTAGTTCTTGAATAACAAAATAACACGTTTGCTATAAGGAAATTATTTATTTTCCTACTAATTTACTATCAAATCAAAATTCATGTTTAGAAACTACCTTAAGACACTTAATTCAGTCCTAAATAAAAAATGAAAAACATTTGTTTTTGGTTCTTTTCTTGTCTATTTGCAGCATAGTTAACATTTTAAAAGTTTTATTTTCTTCACTTCTCAATGGAAATTGTATAAAAAATTTTGCAATTTGTTATAGGAACTCTTGGTAACAACAAGCAAAAATGATCAGTGAAAGCAAAGAAAATTCTGTACCTATCAGTTGGCAGGTGCTCCAGCGAGGACTCTAACCTAAAATAAAGTCTAAATCTGTTTGGTGCGGCGGTTTGTCTTAGGCGTTTTGATCGTCTTGTGTGTTCTGCACCTTTCTTGCCAGCTCATTTGGGTGCGCTGTTAGTCTACTTGTCTATATAGTGCAGTGATATAAGATTTCTCGTACACAAGGCATCGTTACATAACTATCCGGAGAAACATATTGTACAAATGCTTCAGAATCTCTACGTTTGACTTAACATACTATTCCCCATAGCCTAATGCCGTAGGTCCAGATTGGCTTCAAAATTACCTTATAGAGGACGAGTTTATTCTCCAGGGAGATCGGTGTTTGCAAATAACATAGGAAGTGTCTGGAACATAGGAAACCTACTACTTGTGAAAGAACCCACCTTGGTGTTTTTATCCACCTCTGAACGATAGAATTGACCGAGCTTAAATGGTTTAAAGGCGAAAAGCGTTTGCACTAATACTGAAAACTCAATTGAATGCATACTTTTATAAGATAACGACAAATCTAGATTACTAATCAATTACTAATAATACGCACGATTCCGTGTACTGTATAAAATTATCTTTATTTTACGAAGGAAAAAGTCTTTGCTGTGCTTGTTACTCGTGGGCTGGAATGGTGAAAGCGAGTGCCACATTTCACTGTGGTCTAGACCGCCAATGAAAACCTTACCACGTGATCACACGTTTCAGATCGTTAATCTTTATACCACCCGTGTGTCTCAATGTCTCTATTAAAGTACTTAATTTCGGTGCCAGACAGGTGTCACGGGTGCGTTTCCCGTATGTGTACAGTAAAGCTAATGCAGTGTTGTGTATTTGTTCACCCGTACAATATACATTGTACTTTACGGTTCAACATTATTCTGTCGCTACAAAGGGCTAGCACGTCGCGTTTGGAGTAGTGACGTCTCCTTGCATTTTGACCACTGCATGGTGTTACTCTATAGAATTGCGCACTTCTGTTAGTGGGACGCAGAGGTAAATTGAACTGTTCTCTCCTACGCTGCGTGTTTAAAGCATACAATGTCTTTTTTCCTTCCTCTTCATCTCTGCCGTGCACCTTCTCCTTCTGTCATTAATGTATGTACACAATCCTTTTTCGAGATATGATCGATTCAGTTTGCTTTCCTCTTTCGTATAGCTCCAACCGAATTCATAAATTATTTTCCTTTTAATCCCTCTTCGTTATCTTTTCTCTCGACCTCAGACAGCGGGGTGTTAGAAGATGGAGGCAACAGGCATAAGTCAAAGAACCCTGTCTCACCCGGAGGTTGTTGCGGAGGACTAAACAGCCATAGAAGAATGAATGAATAAAGAAAAAACTATTGCATTATACGGCAATTTTTTTTCACTTTACAGAAAGA
The DNA here is from genome assembly GCA_034769895.1 of Magicicada septendecula. Lineage (NCBI taxonomy): Eukaryota > Metazoa > Arthropoda > Insecta > Hemiptera > Cicadidae > Magicicada > Magicicada septendecula. Next base: position 170,656,100 of record CM068376.1, read on the forward strand.
CTACACTTTAAACCGAATACTGCATGTATACCAGTGTTTTTAACGTTATTTTATTCGGCTTTCTAGACAGCACTTTGTTGTACGAGAGAAGAAAGAGGTTCTGTTATCCGTCTGTTCTGCTAACTGTCACTGCATCGGTACCGTCCCTGAAGGGATCGCGTCTGTCGTAACACATGTTTCACAACTTTCATAAAATCGCATTAGTCCGAATTAATTACTTCAAAATTTTGATCCAGTCGTCACGGGCCGCCCGATGTATGGAAATCTGTAAACTAATAATAGCAAATGAGTGCGCGATGAATGCTACAATTACTTGGCGTTGTTTTGCCAAAACACAAATAGAAAACTGAATTGATGGAAGAGCAGGAGCAGGGTGGTGTCGTAAATCACAGCATGTCTACTCCATTGTTGTTTTTACGTGCCAAACCTGTACAGGTAGAAAACTTTACACATGCTGTTGTTACAGTCAGCGTTAAGTCCTGTCGATTGTTATTTATTCGCCTAAGCGTAAATGGTAAATGACTTTATTTGCATTGCAGAATTATGACGGTTTACAGTTAGGAATTGTGTTAGCCGGGGCCTGTCCAATGTGGACATCTGACTTTGAATAAATATTTTAGAAAGTTTTATTAGAAAACGAAGAATTTATAAACAAATGCAGTCATAATGCCCATATTTGTCTAGAAAGAACGGCGCACAACGCAGTTCTGACCACCCTGGTGAATAGCATAGCCTGAAAGTCATGCACCGAACATAAACCAATTTCCGTAGAGACTGCTATCCTGCAGTTAGAAAACTCATATGAATATGTGTGATCTTTGCATGGTTTGCTGAACTAACCATTTCGTGTTAGTAAAACCGGGTACTATTCAGTCACTGAGTTGTAGATTTTATCATTTTTGGGCACTTTTTAGTGGCTGAACGAACGATTGGCCGTGTACGCTCCAGACCGAGCTAAACGCAGTTGAACCCCAAGGTTAGTGACAGTATTCTTTCAGTATTGATACTCATCGAAGTGCTAGTGGCTTCCATGTTTTGCCATGGTGTACTATTTATACAAGGTGTGTAGCGGAAGTAATACCTGTTGGCACCCGTACTTTATTTATTAACAGAAGTTAAGAGACAAAATTAGTCGCATATGTACACAGAATCTCTGCACTTAGAATGTCACTATTCAAATTAATCTCCGTTGCACTCAACACATTCGCGTCACCTTTGCACCCACTTGGAAAGTACTTTTCAAAAAGTCTGTGGGGCACCCTCTGACCAACCTCCTAATGGCATCTTTAATGTCTGAATCTGGTACCACAAAGGGCCTCTTTCAGTGCACCAATGAAGTGAAAGTCTGATGGTGCAAGATCACGGCTGTAGGTAGGATAGGAAACTACTAAACATGCTATTCGTGCAAGACACTGATTGTGCCTAGAGGCGTGTGAGGCTTAGCATTACCATGATGCAGTTTAATAGCATGAAATTTTTCTCAGGTCTTTTTCTTCCGATGGCTTCTCAGAGTTTATCGCAGTATACGTTCACTGTCATTGTTGAGCCTAGTTCAAGAAAATCCAGAAAAATGACTCCTCTCTCTCGTCCCAAAAAGCAAGAACCATCACCTTGCCTGCATTCTGACTTAACTTTCACAGTAGTATTCAGAAAGATTACTACATTTCCACGGAATGCACTAGCCGGCAGGAAATTTAAATGATGCTCAGGTAGCTAATTATCCAGGTATAAATATAAAGAGTAACAAAGTCACATCCAATTATAAAACTGCATACATTTTTTATACATTATGACGTGTTTACTGAAATACTGCCTTTTCTACACGGCGCTTTTATGGTAATTATTAGCTATCAACGAAATGGCTAAATTAGCTTTTGCCAAAATTTTTGTGAAAACGACCGTAGATTACGTCTGCAGCACTGTAGTCGAAATAATTATTTTCGGAAACCCCCCTCAGAGAAAAACAGTACCCACATGTCACAGATCTCTATGCACGCATACGATTTAATACTCTGTCCAGGTTAGTTTATGTTATGTTAACTGTTAGTTATGTTAAATTTTGTATTTTTTTGCGGTGGACACACATGTGCAATCCTCTTACCTGCTAGAGAGAGAACAGGAACGGCCAAACGCTGCAACCTCCCTAATATTTCAATGCCCATGTAGGGTGAGCGAAGCGGGCGCAGAGGTCTATCACATATGGATTCTGTTTTTCTCTGAGGGGTGTATCCGAAAAATTTAGTTTCGCCAATAATGCTACATACCTCTATTTAGGGTTGTTTTCACAAAGATTTTGCCAAAATGTGTGGTTCATTGATACTGAACAATTACCGAAGTTTAATTTTTATATAATTCTTTTTAAATTAATTGAATAACTGCTTCAGTACTATAATCATGACTCATTCGAATAAATGATTTCATTCAGAAGGTTTTCGCGGCATTTAATTTTTTAAAAGAGCTCAGGCGAAAAATGACTGATGTTGTACATTGCTCCAAACACAAATACAGAGCACTAGTACGATTATTCCAGCGCTAGGTTAGTACACAAAAAATGGGCGAAATGAGTAATACCGAGCTGGCTTCCAGGCTCCCGATTAATCTGCCGTTGTTTCACTTTATGTTCACGGACACTTATGTAAGTAATAAGAAAGAAAAAGACACAAATCTTTTTCATGTTCACTCATCCAAACGTTTTGTCTATTACGCGTGTAACAACTGTATTCATAGGACGTTGCTACATACCGAAATATATTGTAAAAATCGTTGAAATAGTACGATGGAAGTGAAACACAGATTATGGCCGAATGAAAACGAATAAACACGAACAAGTGATATTCCGCGTAATTAATTTGTCATTTAGTTCGGATAACGGGAGCGAATCTGTGTTTTAAGGTCGTGCTGGCAGCTTAGTTTCCTGTAAAATCGCGCGTGGAGGAAGAACGTCATGTCTGAGACAGGTGCACCCGTGTGTTCAGCTGCTTGTTTGTTTTATGCTTCTGTTGTTAGTGATAATTACACTATGACTCTATAATAGGTCAACACCGCATACGCTTACATAATTTCAACGTAACGAAAAATATTTCAGATCGTGTTCATAGCGCGATTCACATGTGCAGTAAGTACGTTTATTGAACCCCCGCTGGCAGTTAAAATGTTTTGAACATTTTTAAAAAAAGCATTCGATAATTCCATTGTGTTTTTATTAAGAGGAAAATCAGTCGAAAAGCCCGTGTACACGAGTCTTGCCACTAAACTATCCACGTTCACAAATACTTTTACGTTACCAAAATTTGGTTTAAGGTATGGCAACGATTCCCAACCTGTGGGGCCTCGATACTTCCGAAATGGGGCGTAGAAAAGTGAGATAATTATCACCAATTTACGTTAGAAAAGGTATTTTTATAAAAATTACAAAGCACAGATTCGGATAAAATATTCATGCATCACAGCCAAGACAATAAACATTACTAATCAGGAAAAACATAGTTCGGACTAGTATTCCGAAGAATAGTGTTAGCCAAGAATCCCCAATTTTAAAAGAAAATGCCATACTTGTGTGAAACTCGACATTCAGGTCTGGCAGCTACGAAGACTAGACGTAAACTCGATGTAAACATCGTGAGAGACTAGACATCAACAAACCAAAAAATGCTCTTACTGGTATTACTCCTCGTTTTGATAATCTTTGCATTCAGAAACAAGCACTTCATCACATTATGTGTCAACACTATTTGTAAAAAGTTACCTAACATCAAGTAAGTGACCAATTACAGTGTAGGTACCTCTTCTCCTCAACCCTGAGGTTGGTGGGCTTGCAATTTGTTCCCTTCCTAAGAGTGCCTAATGATGAGGTTTTGAAGAGAGTGGATGAAAAAAGGAATTTAATTACGTTTTTTTTTTTTTTTTTTTTTTTTTTTTTTTTTTTTTTTTTTTTTTTAATCTACTCATATTTTACAGAGTAATAAGTAAAAGTGGTGTATACGTCGTCACTTGAGGTGGGAACCATCCAGCGATGATTACCACGTTCACCGGGTCAGGTCATCTGGCCACTGTCTCTTCAGCCTTCTTACATCCAGTGATGGATTGAGGAGCTCGTTGATCAGGTTATTGCTGTGTCCTATGTTGCGGTTCCTGTACTTAGCGGCGTGCATCTTGATGACATCAGAAATGTATGGAATGTTGAGGTCTTTGTGAAGAGTATAATTAGAGATGAACCAGGGAGCATTCGTTATGCAACGCAAGATTTTTGACTGAACTGTCTGCAGAATCTTTGTGTTGGAAGGTTTAGAGCAGCCCCACAATTCTATACCGTAAGTCCAGATTGGTCTGAGCACAGCTTTATATATGATGACTTTGTTTGCGAGAGATAGCTTAGATTTTCTACCTATGAGCCAGTACATTTGCCTAGCTTTTAAGTTGAGTTGTTGTTTCTTAGCCTGAATGTGGGCTTTCCATGTTAATTTGTCGTCCAAATCCAGCCCCAGGTATTTAACTTCTGATTTTATAGGTATGGGGGCATCGTTTATGGTGACTTGTGGACAAGAGCTACGTTTCATGGTGAAGGTTATTTGAGTGGATTTTGCAGAATTAACTCGGATCCTCCACCGCTGGAACCAATCGATTACACGGTATAGCAATGTAAATTTTCAAAAAGGTATTGAAACGCTTATGTCTAAGTCGTGTTATTATTTTGTGTTTAGATAAAAATGTTGATTTCCTTTAATTAAAATTTTTTTTATAATTTATCTCATATTTTCTTAAGTCCTTACTTGTTAAATATGCGTGTACAAAAACGTACACGGCCGGAGGGGGCGATTTTCTCAAGTAGCTGCAAAGGAATTCTCAGGAATAAACATCTGGTTTATAGTGTAAGAGTTCGCTTCTCATTTCCTGTTTGAAATAATGGATACGCCATCCTCATAATGGTAAATCGTCCTCCTAACGGTATACGAAATCGATACAAATTCCTAAGATATATTGGTAGTAAGCCGTCTTTGCTAACTGTAACTTAATCTCAAGTAACTTAACATGTTCTGGCCACAGTTTCTTAGCCAGGTTCAAACATTATCTGAATGTTTTTGTTTCGCACCCGACACCAAAGGTAAATAATGTGGGCGTAAACCCGTGGCTTTTGGTACAGAATATAGAAGTGACGTAGGCCGAAGCATTTTTCAACAATATAATGCCTCTAGATTACTGCTCAGTACTGCTACGGCAATATAGCAAATACATGTAATTAGACAAATAACGGCATATAGTGTGCGCGTACGTTTGATATGTATGGCGTTAATAATAAATTATTATTATCTCAGCTAGATTATGATCACCTGATGTACGGCGATACCTCCAACGATGCTGTTCTGCTACTTCTGTTGTGATACCGGATGTAAACAGACGGAAGACATAGGCACGGCCGCAGTGGCCAAGGTGATGTCTCGTTTCGTGACTGACGCAAAATTTTATCCCTCCAACTTCGCGTGTCTCTCGCTTTTCTCGGTCGTACATCTCATGTTCACCATTTTGGTAAACACTTTATAATCTACCTCCGTTTTAACGATGTCGCATCACGTGTTTGGTCCCCTGATTGTCTATCCGTATGTACAAGAACGTTGTCATCATCGTCCTAGCAAAAGTAGCCGCCCTTTTGAGCTATTCTAATCCCTAAACGTCAATGGTGATGAGCATAGGGTACAGATATTCTTAATGCAAATTTCTAAAGTCATACTCTTTTCTTAAAAAGAGCCTTACATTTTTTTTTTTTTTTTTTTTGTAATGTATGAATGTTTGTCTTTTGTTGGCCACACATATTTAATATAAAAATGTATGAATATAACATGTCAAATATAAAATGATTTAATATGAACAATAATTTGTTTTATAAAATATGAATTTTATCGGTTAAATACGCGGTAAGTTTTTGTTGTTATTTGTTTTGTTTATTAGTAAATTTTATTCATTGTGTTTAAAAATGCCTAGGTTTTCCCCAAGTTGCATTATACGGTCTTTCCGATTGTCATTAAAGATCTCGTTAGACCACATTATAGATCATCATTATTACAGGTCACATTATAGATACAAGTCTGAAAATGTTAATTAATTATCGAACGAAGTACTAATGTAAACAACTAATTAATTACAATGAGTGCATTTTAATAATATTGTAGCACATAACCTACACTTGTTTGTATCCTATTCGTTATTTCCACACGTTTTCCCGTACACCCATACTAGATCAAACACTTGGATTATGTGTCTCATTACTTGTCTTACCCTATCGTTTAGTAGTCTACCCTGATGTTGAATTTGTTCGTCTACTTAACTGTCAGTAATTCAGTATATTTTTTGTCCCAAAATATACCGTTTGTACATGTAGTGCATTCAAAAAGTCCCGGGACTGATGCTGCTATAGACATACAAATGGAGCTATCTCTCTGTCACAGCTGGAACACTATGTGACAACCTTCACCCACTTTCTGTGACAATTGCATTGTTGAGGACTCATTCCATAGTAAACAGCGACACTGTTAAGTTTATCTGGTTTTTCCTTGTTGTCATAATTTTCGAGATGGAGCAAAGAGCTGCAATTAAATTTTGTTTTAAATGTGGAAAAAGTGCGACACAAACGTTTTCGATGATGCAACTTGCATATGGAAAATATTGTTTAAGTCGTAGCAAAGTGTTCGAGTGGTATGTACGTTTTAAAAATGGTCGTGAGTCTCTAGAAGATGATCCAAGAGATGGGCGCCCCTCCACAAGCGTGACTGACGAGAATGTCAAGCGTGTCTGTGCTGCACTGTCCGTCAGCCGTCGGCTGAGCGTCCAGATTTTATCAGAAGAGATCGGCATCAGTGTGGGTAGTATTTACACTATCGTGCATGACGTACTCGGCAAACGGAAACTGTGTGCCAGGTTCGTTCCACACTCGTTAACAGCAGAGCAAAAAGAACAACGTGTGGAAGCGTCGCGAAGTCTCGTTGAATGGGCCGATGACAACCCGAATTCTCACAGAACATTGTCACAGGCGACGAATCGTGGTGTTTCCAGTATGACCCATCTACCAAACGTCAAACAGCTGAATGGCGCGACCCAGGAGATGGCAGACCCATGAAAGTGAGGGCCACAAAATCAAAAGTGAAAACAATGCTGATCACATTTTTTGATTCAAGGGGACTGATCCACAAAGAATTCTTGCCACCCGGCCAGACTGTATCTGGACCATTTTACAAAGAGGTACTTAATCGCCTTTTGAAAAGAATTCGCAGGGTTAGGCCAGAAATGTACCGATCAGGGGAGTGGTTTCTTCTGCATGACAATGCTCCAGTCCACTCATCATTGATTGTCTCACAATTTCTCGCTGGAAAATCAGTCACAGTGATTAACCATCCACCCTACTCACCAGATTTGGCTCCGGCTGACTTCTTTCTGTTCCCTAAGCTGAAGGTGGCACTGAAGGGGCAGCGTTTTGATAATATAGAGACAATTCAGAAGAATGTGACAGCTGTTTTAAACACGATTTCGAAGGAGAACTATGCGCATGCCTTTCAACGATTGTATGAGCGATCTAAAATCTGTATAGAGAGGGAAGGGATGTATGTTGAATAATAAATAATAACATTTCATTTATCTGAAAAGTTGTGTCCTTAATAGCGTTAGTCCCGGAACTTTTTGAATGCAGTGTGTATGTTTCTTCTCCTGTCTTGAGTATCGAGTTTATTCAGCACAGATGTTACGTTTCACCTGTAGGAGATTAGGTTATACTGTTGTCAACCTGTTTTCATACAGCCCTTCGTCTGTAAACTTATCCTAGACCTTGTGCCGTGTACTGTCTTGTATGTGCCCATTTGGAAAGTCCTTGTTATAGACAGCTTAGTGATTTCTAAATAGCGCAGTTGTATCCAAAAAATCGCCTTCCGTGTTTTTTCTTTCTCTGTTTTAGGCAGTTACCTATCCACGCCTCTTTTACGGGCATATCATCTTCCGTGGTCTCCCTTTATCTTGTCTAGCACTTGATGCTTTATCTCGCGTTATTCCGACAACTCTCCACTATACCATTTTGTTTACACATTCATTCCGTACCGTTTTATTTCATCTCGCCACACATTGATGGCGTCTTCGTCTGATGTCGCCAGTAGCTCCAGCATAGGTTTCCCTGCTATTTTCCATAATGTTTTAATTTCTGCAGTTTCCAGTAGTTTCTGACTTCTTGTTGGACATGGCTGTTGTCCATGGAAGTGGTGGATATCGTTGATCTGAAGGTGGCTATGTATTCTACATTTTGCTTCCGTTATATGTTATTTTTCCAGATGGATTATGTAACCATCCTGCTATTCTGTTAACTTTCTTTATGTGATCTTTTACTTCCCTTTATACATCTTAGTTGATGTAGTGTGACACGACCTGGTTCACTGTATTTACGTCATCCTTTGATTTACAGCTAACTGGTCCCTTGGATGACTTTTGACCTGATTCTTTATGCTGAAATAAGCACGCTAAATATTTTTGCTGTCGTGGAACAGTTGCTGGGTACCGAGTTCTCTACGTAGGGCGGAATTTCCCTCCAACGTTATGACTGACCGCCACATAAAACCACAAGGAAATGTAATAGCAAATTATAAATATAAAAGTTATCAAATTTAACGTACATAAATCTTTAACATACAATGACACTTGTGTTAACCGAAACGACCTGCTGGTTTAAGTAGGCTTGCTATATTATAGTAGCATTCTAAACAAATATTTGTTTAATTTCACAAGAAAACATTTTGTTTATCTCAAACTATTAAATTGTATACACAACTTTACTGATTTTGGTACAGCATATTGATTTTGTAAATTAATGTTGTTAATGAAATCAGTCATTTAATCGTAAAATACTCGCCATTTTCTTTTACACAAAATGTTGGTTATCTGCAACCGTGTTCCCCCTTTATTAACGGACGTTCTCCTGTATATGCTTTCCAAAATATTGTGGGAAATAAGCGGCCTATGATCGCACATGTCATGTTACATGAGCAGGATGGGAACTCTTGGGCTTGTTATTACACTGTTGGCAGCCTTAATGCATAACCTGCTGCGGAGAGAATTTAACACGATTATACTCTGCACGTATTATTACGTGTGAACGACTAGAGGAGTCGAATGCAGAGTAAATTTGGCTAGGAAAGCTATTTCTAGTGAACAACGCTAAACTGTGATAAATAAAAACCTTAAGAAACGCGTAACGAAACATAACGGGAGCGAGGTAGAAAAGAAATGAAGGTATCTATTGCTGTCGGTTGGTTAGTTGGAGCTTTTGTTTATTTTATTGTCAAGAAATAATATAAGAGATAGCGGAGTAAATAAAAGCGCTTGTTGTACGGATGTACGTCTGTAATAAAGTAGGGAATAATTACTTCGAGTAACATTAAAATGGATGCAACAGAAATGGTGTCGCAGAAAACCGTAAATAGTTTTTCATTACAAGGAGCAAGTCTTGCAGCCTAGTCAAATTACTATCATTTCCTCCTTACCACAAAGGTATATAAGAAAGTTGAAATTTCAAAATCGGATGATACGTAGTCGCGGAAATGTATCTTTGTATGGTGCAATATTCGTACTTGATTGACGAGGATGCCTGTAGATCTTTTAAATAAATAAACAAACATTGGATATAAATTATAGAATAGTCGAGTGATTGTCGCATACGCGTTTTTACGGAGTCTGCGTTTCCTTCGTAAAAAAACTTGACCTTTTGCATTCATGTCATGACCTTTACCCATATGTGTTTCTACGACCTTTGCAGTTCGCATAAAGTTTTCCTTTTATTTTTAACATCGCGTTTAATATTCAACGAAGTCAGCATATCTGCTCATGTTTTAATTTTCAACAGGCAAGTGAGCACAGAAAACACGACGTTCGGGTAAATCAGTAATAGTTTTTATTTATTTATTTTTTTGATTTACACATGTGATATGATCAGAAGGGTTTGATCGGACTATCGTTCAACTTTACTTACTCAACGTTTCAACCGCTAAACAATTTGCGTCTTTCAGGTTATACCTGTAATTTAAACTAATGAATTTAAAAAAAAATTTAGCCTATCCGAGATTCATTCATTAACAAGCGAAAATCGTCAAAAAATAGTGTTACAAACTACCACCAAACTATAAAAGTAAAAACACAACTATAGAAAAAATATATAAAAAGAAACTTTACTTACCCTGTAAGTCCACTGAGCAGAACACTGACACAATTCACACAGCGAAGAACACATTAGTTCTGCCCAGCGGACTTAAGGGTAAGTAGCGTTTCTTGTTATATATTTTTTCTATAGTTGTGTTTTACTATTACAGTTTGGTGGTGGTTTCTGACAAAAGTTTTATATCATATGTTCTAAGCAGAACACCATATACTTAACTTTATATCTATTCATGTTTTACGTACCGAGTCACTTTATGGTTAACTTTATATATTCTAACATAACCTCACTTATCTTCATTTACGTACATACATATGAGTACATAAGCCAAACCTCATGTTTCCTAGGTTGTGTACGTATCCTGCACAACCTGTTTCCACTTTTTTGTATTAACGCTTTCACACGTATTCTGTTCATTTCCCAATTCTTTCTTTGCGTTTCAGTTTTCTTCACTTTCCTCCAGGATACTGTGAATCGCACTCAGTGTTCCAAGTTCTCCTCGGTCCTTCTCTGTGATTCTTACGTTACACATATTGTGTCCCAGATGTTTTTTACTCGCTTGTCAACTCCCATCCGCACTAGGTATCCGTATCCGTGAGTTTTATATCCTCTAGCTTATAGCACTTTCCTTACTAGTCTAAACCACCATTTATTACCTTATGTAATTTTTTCTTATCTGCCCTTTTACCCCCTAATATATTTAGTTTCAGAAGCTTAGAGTCTCTCTCTCTCTCTCTCTCTCTCTCTCTCTCTCTCTCTCTCTCTCTCTCTCTCTCTCTTTTTTCCTATTCCAGTACCTAAGTTATGCTGCAAATTGTAATAATTGTCGTTAATTTACGATACGTGATACGACTGACAGGACCGTAGTCGTCGTGGGATAATAATTTGAAGAACTCTTAACTGCAACAAATATTAAATAGAATTACTTTTCTTTTAAGCTGCTTTTATAACACCAAACGAGGTTATTGAAGAAATTGTTTATTAAAAATAAATCAATCAGACTCTGTTTCTAACAAAATGAAAATGGTAAAATTGTTTCTTTGTATAAAATAAATCACTTGTACATATTATTGTCATTCATTACTTTTGATTTGTATTATCACTAATCAGTTTTAATTTGTGGGCAGTAAAAAGCCATGGCTGAGATCCCTCGACAGTGATGAATATGAAGAAGGTAATCTGTAAGAGAAGAATAAGTATTTTATATTCTAAATACAGTAATAATGTACCGTCATCGTCAACATTGGCAGATCCCGTACACAACTGTCTGTTCTTTACTTCTCTTATACTCTCCTCTCTTAACATCGTTAATCTCTTCCTTCCTCTTCCACTGTGCCTTCAAAAGCAGTCGTTAAAATTCTTTTTCCTGTCACAACTTGTCCTTTCAGAATTCCGTTCATCTTCAGGACTGTAAGTAAGCGTGTTCTGTTTTCCTTCATTCTCCTAATTACTCTCTCTCTCTCTCTCTTTTCATTCTCCATATTTTTCATACCCGCATCTCAGAAGGTTCAGTCGTCACCGTCTCTCTCTGCCCCATAGTCTACGTTCCACAGTTGTATAACAGAAGGCTCAACACATACCATTTTATCAGTGTCGTTCATATTTCCAGATTCATTCTGTTGCAGGCATCCTCTTCATCATATTAAAGGCTTCTTTAGCCATCACAGTTCTTGTTTACTCCACTTTGCTGCTCCAGCCCTCCCGTCAGCATAGTCCCAAATATTTGTACTTTTAAACTTGTGTCTTCCTTTCCCATGTATGTCCTATAGAATTCCTTCATTTCCAAAATATTACTTCATATTATTATTTCAATATTACCTCCATATAGAAGTTAACAAGGGTTGGTGGCATATAATCTTCGCTCTCAATCACGTATAACAATTTCTTTGACGTGCATTTACTTTTACAGCCGTTATAATTCTTTGACAAATCTTCTGTCCTTCCAGAGTACTCTCTTTTTCTCATAAATTTATTCCATTTAACTCTACCAAAGGTCTTTCCCAAATCAAGAAAACATGAATTCCCCTTCCTATTTCTCTACCGTTCACCAATATTCTATCAGTCTAGTAGCTTCTTTGGTCCCATCCCTCTTCTAAAACCAAACTGCTTGTCTCCAATGTTTTGTTTCATCATTCTTGAAATTTTTTGATTCTTAACATTACTTAGGCAGCACTTACTTTTATACCTATTGTTCTACGTTCCATATATTGTTTTGGTTCGTACGTTATGTATATGCTGTCTTAATATGAATCACACGAAGGAACCACCATATATATATGTGCCACGGTAATCTGATGTCAGTTTAATAATATTGTATATGTTTCGTGTGCATAACATTATATTTTTGCTTCTTCTTTAGGCTCACACACCTCTATAAGTTTTAGCCCGCTCTATCTGATGATTCCATGTAACTCGATTGAGAGTGGTATGTGATTTGTTTCCATTGTCTCACACCCATCACTTCTTTGGCTCTAATCTAGCTCTTTTCCCATCCGGTATCCACTCCATTGTTTTCTAGGTGTTCCTACTTTTGACTTTTAATAAATCTGACTATATTTGCTCTTTGTATGAGATTTTCGAGGTGATAATATGTTCTTATTCTGGGTTGCCCATCATCCTGCACTGTTCCAATACTCTTATCAATATTTTCCTTTTAATTATTTTTAAGTTTTTCTTCGTCTGTAATCGTAATAAGCCATGTTTCATTGTAATATGTTACTACAGGTGCTGTAATGCTTTGTATATTTTAAACTTGATAGCTCGGTATGCTACTCTTCATGAGACGACTGTATGCATAGTAACATTGACTCCCTTTAAACATTATATTTCCCTGTTTCACATCATTATACATATTCAGTTCAGCTGCAAGATATCTAAACGCTCTCACTTGCTCGAATACCTTTCCATTTGTTTCTAGGTATGAAAGATGGAGATCTTGTCGTTGATTTCGGGAGCTTAGTTTTATGACAAGTTGCACTTAATCCTTGCTGTTCATAAAATTATATTTACGAAGTATAATCCATTGCGATAAGTTGTGCACAGTGGATAGAAATGGAGGCGGTAGCGTAGCCCTTGCCCTTTCGTATTATTCCAGTCGTCAACCGTTGGTCGAGTTAGTGACTCGTTCTACACAACAGGCTACCCAGAGATTTATACAACGCGGTCGTCTTGCGATTTGCGACCTTCGCTATTCTCTTTACGAACGACAACAATTACATTTTGTGTTCGACAGCTGTGCGTTTGCATAATGAAATCGCGTCATAGTGTCATTTACTAAGTTGTGTAGTTTTTGATACCGACAGAAAAGTGACGACAACACAAGATAAAAATATATCTTAGTTATTCATATAAATTAATATAACGGTTAGCAGACTCTTGTAGCTAAGGTGGCGAGTTCGATTTCAACGAACATTACCTATACTACTTTCTCTTAATACAAGATACCGTCGTCCCTCTTTGTCGAAGTGATATCCGGTATCTGTTAAAATGAATTTAAATCCACTAATTTTTTCGGTTAATGGGAAATCTCACATAAAAGACTACGATCGCAACACAAACATCCATACGTCATCTATACTGTCGAGGGGGAGGGGAGAGCACTTTAGTAACAGTTCTGTTTGTTTCCTGAAAGCAAAATATGGTTCTATATATTGTCGTTTATCTGTAATGTCTTACTGAAATAATAGATTAAATATTCCTGGTTCAATAACTTATAATGTATGAGTAAATAACTGTCTTGACTGAAATGCGGTTCTACGTAGGAAATGCCCTGTAAAACAATTTCTCATCATTCCAAAGTGTTGTAAACATTTCAAATATTGTAGTATCTTTATATCTAAAATCATATTTTTCTCGACTGAAAATTACTTTGGCCGTTATGTCGTTTGCAACTGTACGAGTGGAAGGACATCCTCGAGTGGAATTCAACATACTTGCGTGTTAACTCAACCAACGTCCGTACAATACCCTATGCTGCACTTTGCTTCCGTCTGTGGCTTCTTAGTCTCGTGCCGTGCCGTTCCGTGCCCAAGAAGGATCACCATGGCTAACAAAGTATACTTAGCTCTCTTGTCGTCATTTAGGTCCAGAGATGTGCAAAAGGAAACAAAAATTGAAAGTCTACAAGAACATATTTAGACCAGTGCTATGTTACGGGTGTAAGGCATGGGCCATAACACAGAAAACAGCCGACATTGTAGATATTTTTGAAAGAAGAATCCTAAGACGAACTATATGTCCAGTACAAGAGATCTTAGTCTTAGAATTTGTAAGGATACAAAGATTGCGCTGGGCTGGGAGTCTTTGGAGGAGGATAAACCCCTAATGGAGGAGGGTAGACCCCCTAAAAGGGTGTTATTAGGAATCTGGGGGGGGGATAAGACCCCAGAAGCAGTCGAGAAAGGCCAAGGCCTGATTTTGGCTACAACGCCATAGAAGGAACGAAAAGTTACGAAATCAGGACCCCAGTGAAACAAAGTATTGCAACATGTTGCACGACTGTATCCGACCATTATTACGAGTATTTTCCAATTAATGAATCTCTCTTTTTAACACAAAATATTTTTTAAAAAGCGATACACGAGTAATCAAAATTGACCTTATTAATTCATATTGCTTTTAAGATTTGTAACCACGAATGAGTTCAATCACTTGGCCACAAGCTGATTATTGGACTATTGTATTATTGGACACATAATCATTATTAATGATTGTAATGTTCGCTCATATCTACGATACTTACTTAAAATAAACGTTTATGAAAACTGAAAAGGATATATTTTTGCGTCGCAGTTTCGTTCAAGAAAAGTCGGAACATTGTCTTAAAATAAGGATGGCCCCGACTAAATCGGAACGTGTGGTAGGTAACCGTAGGAAGACAAAAGTTCTACGCTTAAGGCTGTTAGAGTGTGAAACTGTCTTCGTCGTCGTACGGCATTGTGAAGAAACAGAGAAACGACCGACATTGTGTTGATGAATGAATGCGGGAAACTGTCGTCCGCTGTAACGGGCAAATGCAGATTTTGGCTGTGTAGTGTTTGGCACTAATACAAGAGCTGACGTCGGACAGCCAGCTGATGCTGCCATCACTGTTATTCGTTCTATATCGCTGTTTAAAAGCTTGCGTACGAACGTGGTACGTCGTTTTGCACACAGACACCCACAGAGCGCGTCGTTTTGTGCGCGCCCACAGAGGCGAAACTAGGGAATGTATGTCTGTGTATTCAAGTTAGTATCTGTACAGAACAAATGTTATGTAACTGCATTCTCTGTTTTGTGTTACATTACAAAATATGTCGAATCAGGTTCCACTTTTATTTTCCTTAGCCATTTGTTACTTCAGAAATGTCTGGAGTAATTTCCTCAGTGGATCTTCTGCGGGTTACCAAACCACTGGCCCTTCCCTAGTTGTGTCACTGGGTACACATATTTTCAACAGCCAATGTAACTATTATTTTTGGGAAAGACATAACAACGTGGGCTGAATAATTTCGTTTCAGGAACGTACTCACTGTTGTATCTGCGCAATATCAGATTTTGTGCCATGCGAAGCGACTGCCGATAAACACACCGGGGACATTCTGCACTCAAGCTACGAGGTTACCTACGCTACGTTAAACTAAAATGACACTTTCACCCCATTTCACGAATGTTTGTTAACTTTTTTTGTTAACGGGCCGTTTGTTAACTGGCGATAAAATTTTTAACGACCGTTAGCTTAATAACCGTTTCAGTAATGCCCGTTTAAACCCGGTTAGTAATACGCTCATTAATATGACCATGCCACCATGATAATTATCGACTTTGTTTCAGATTGTCTGAAATATTAAAATAACTTACAAACGATTTGTAGGGTGGCATTCCTGTTTCCTGGTTTTCTATTTCTTAAGTGTACTTGTGAAAGTGTTATTGAGGGTATTCCCGTTTAACCTCAGTTCTTTATGTAGGCTATTTTGAGAGTAATCTTTTTTGAAAGTCTGTAGCGTTCCATAAATTTTGACTCGCTCAAATGGTCAAAATCGGTAGGCCTATTTCTGTTACTGATAACATTTGTTTCCTCTCCGTTTGGGTGATTTTATAAGAAGGTCTACATTATTTTAACGTCAAAATTTTCTCTCGGATCTATTTTTAGTTGTTACAATAGTTTATATAATATAGATATACGCAGCAATTGCAAATAAAATAAATTATTTAATGAAAGAACAGAAAACAAGAACAAAATAAATTTTCTGATCATAGAAACCAAACAAATATGTGTAGGCTATGTGTATTTTAATTACCTTACACGAATGACAGCTTCACGAAAATACAATGTACAATGGCACCAAACGTAATTTTAAGGTTAACTCCCGTCGTTTCAACGGCCCGTTCGTTACCTAACACGACAAATATCTCCCGTTAAATTAACCGACGGTTTTAACGGCCGTTATCTTTCACTGAGCTTCATCTCCCATTAAATCATTTACGGGTGATTTTAACATACTTTAAATTCTAACGGAGGTTGGTCAAACGGGTCATTGATGTGTGACATCAAACACTGGGATACACGTACTCGAAGATATCTTTACAAAATGTTAGATGAACACAGTAATATAACTTTTGTATACAAGGAAGAATAGGTCGTGTATAGTATACAATCGGTGACGTAGGTGGAGGAAAAACAAAACGTCGTGTTTCACTGCCAATTTAAGGTGTTCATAGGTCGAGCGTATTGAGCGCGTAACTTAATGAAGAATATGAACCTCTGTGAAGTTTATTTATCACAGAAAAGTCAGGATGACGGGGATGGGTGCCACATGAAAACAAATTTACAAGTATTACTGTCTCAAAAGAATGGAGAAAATAAAGAAACAGACGATTGCCATTAACTAATTTAATTATCGACAATCCATGTTTCTGCTACATTAAGAATCGGCAGTGTGTCAGACTATTCGTTACTTAAGAAATTTCTGGAGTAATTCCCCCAGTCGGCCTTCTGTACACTGGTTCGGACCAGAAAACACAGGTTTTCCCCTAGGGCCATCGCCCAATCACTCCACTGATAGATAGCCATTAGTGAGTGAGTGGCGTCTTCTTACCGAAGGTGGAAAACACACAGTGCAGAGCTCATTCACTTGATTCGTTTACATATATGTAGTGTTTACAAGTTGTCATTCATATACGACTGGAGTGACAGATTATTGTGTCCAAGCAGCCATGCGCCCTGAAGGATTAGGCGACCCTCGCACCCCCACGCGCACTCACACACACACACACACACACACACGCAGCCCGGCCCTACTAAACACTGAGCGGCAGGTAGGCCGGGCTGCACGCGTGTGTGTGTGTGTGTGGGGGGGGGTGCGAGGGTCGCTTAATCCTTCAGGGCGCATGGCTGCTTGGACACACAAAAGATGTGGCAAACGTCTGATTTCTAATTTAAACACGAATATTCCAACACCGTTAACCTTGAAAGCAGGGGTGCAGCCAGGATTTCCTTCTGGGGGTGGGGGATTTAGATTTTGTGAATACAACTAAAAAGATTAAATCCGGTCGTTATTTGCTTTTTATTTTGTGGCCAGTGAAGAAGATACATGTGGAAACTAAAAGATTACATTAATAGATCTATAAAATTTAACAAAGTCGTGAAGCAATAGAGCTGGTATCCCAGGTTACAACATAAATAACATAAAAAATACTAGGGAATCTGGCACAAATTTTCTCCCAACTTTTGCAGTCGCTGATAGTATTAAATGTTGTGTACGAATTTTTTAAAACCTCGCTTTAGTGACTGTCTGACTAAAATTTCTACGAAATGGAATTAAATCAGTCTACTGCTTTTGTCTTAGAAATGAAAAACAGATTTTCGTAAAATGGGCATTTCAGGTCTTAAAAACGAACATTTCAAAATCAGGATTCGCAGCTACGTACTTGGCTGCACATTCCGTTAAGATGTCATGCAAATCAGTTAACCGGTAGAGGCTGTGGAGTGCTTGCTCGTTCTGAACTCTGTGTTCGGTTATAGCTTTACGTAGTACGGAATAACGGACAAGCTTTAATATTTTAAGTATTGCTTTTGTGACGATTTCATTATTTAAAAATAAAATAATTAATAAATAGGTAATTTAAAAGCTGAGAAATTTTAAATTTTAATACATCTCACATTTAAACTAATTTTATCGCTATCATAAATCATAATAATATTTAATAAAGAGTTTTAATAATAAAATAAAAGGAATGCGAGTGTACAGATAGGGAAACCCTTGTTAATTAACCCTGCATAGACATGCGCTAACCGGAATTAACTTGAATACCGACCCCTAAACAAACTAATAATCCTTGAAAATTAATATTAAATAAATAAATAAACAAGACCACAGTAGTGTACTATAATGAAGTCTGTAATTAAGAATATCTTTGGATAATTAAAAGGTCAAACTTTAACCCCTTAAATAGAGGATAAATGTGGAACTATGTTGTTGCGACGCATAAACTCCGCGCGATTAACTGACCCTTCCTACATAGTAGAGTCGAGATGAAGCGCTCGCGTAGAAAACACGCGCTTGAACCATGTCTCAGAAAAAGACAGAATATTTGTATTTAGAAGACAGTTACAACAATGTGTAGCAAAAGTATTGCCAAATTAATGTGGTAGTAGTCTAAATGTTAAAAACCGAAATGCATAAATAACTGTGTAAGGGATGACATCTCATTTGTTTAATTTTGTAAGATGTCTATGTTGTTTTAAATAATATGGTACGAGCTACCAAAAGTGAGAACTTTTATAAACAATAATGTGACGTGCGATTCTGCAACAAACAAGAACATTTACGGCACTTATACAACTAACGACGTTTAACTACGAGACTTCTGAGAACCTCCACGCTACTTCATTATGAACTAACCACTTCAGGAACTTCAACAGTAAAGTTAACTCCACTTAAGATCAACCGCTGACGAACACCCTAAGAATCAAGGACCCTGACTACGAGTAAACTGATGGATACGGCAGGTGACACGGAGACTTGTTCTCTGTGATTAATTAAAATTGTAACCAATGAATTATTAAAGACAGTTGAAATAAAAAAAAAATATAGAAAGACTTTAATGATAACCACTTTATAAGATGTAGTATGTTTTAGAATTCAAAATATTTGTAGTACCGAATAATGCTGATGTATATGTATAGCTTCAATGATACAAATTTTTAGATTAAGTCCATTCTTCAAATGGCCCCCAAATAGTATTATAGAATATAAATAAGCGAGCTTAACTCATAAACAAGTTTAAGGTCCCGGATCCGTGGATAATGCTAGCACTAATAAATCCACGTGTTTTGCCCCAGTTCTTTACCAAAAATCTGTTATAAATTGTAATCTTTTATTCAGAAAACCTTATATGGGAATATTTATGTAGAGCAGTTGTAGTAATGATTTAATAAAGAGATGTCGTTACTTTACACTAAAACAGTGAGTGAATAAATCATCAGACCCCCATGTAAAAGTTCCTTTAGTTATAACTACTGCTGGTTTATCTAGTAATTAAAATTTGATTACAAGTATGGCAGCCCGTGCAATTGATCAGAGGTAAGTATGCACAGGTTCCCATATAACGTAGGTGACACGTTATAAGATGCGCCACTCTGCTTTGTAAAAAAAAAAAAAAAAAAAAAAATGTGTGCATCGAAACGCATATAAAATGCGCCACTTTGTTTTGTTTAATAAGTAATTGTGTAATATTGTGACACCCTGTTGATCTATTCACTCATGTACTTTAATATATGTCTAAAATTTTAAATAAAATAAAAATGATAATTATTATTATAGTGGTATAGTAAATAGGTAACTTTAATTGTGAATTAGATATAGGAATTTACACTATGTTAACTTAACGCCACAGGTATACGAAACAACATCAGGTACGTACTTGTCAAAAATTTCATTCATCAACGTGTCGGTTTGTAAACAAAATCTGACCGGTTAAATTCTTGTCCACGCCTGTGTAAAACTGTCATAGTTACCTCCCGCAAAGTTGAGTTAGACAATACCCAACCCTCTTCGATTGTTCTATTGTTATAAGAAGCGTGTATCATCCTGTGCGTAGTGACCGAGAATTTCCCCCTTCGTTGAATGTATATTGACGCCTGTGCGAGATTTCTCTTTCCCTGAAATTTATTTCTCTCACTACCCATGTAAATTTTAAATGTGAACTTTAATCGTTTATGTGTGAAAACAAGAAAGAATAGTATAGAATTTAATGCGAATAGTAGAATAAGTATTTACAGTCACTCACATTTCAAAAATGGCTGTATTTAACCCCGATCTATTATTAAAAGATGAATTGTGCTACGAAGCTATTTTACGCGGTTTACCTCACGCGAACGTAACAGTGTCTGAATTGCGCAAAACATTACGCGAAAGCAGATCAGATATACCCTCGCAGTTAGATAGATTACGTGAACTCGATTATGACAGCGAACGAGAAACCTGTTATGCGAAGTATAGGGAACTGACGTTGTTATCTCAAAACATTCATGACGAAAAATCACCTACTGTAATATTGCGCGTCACGCAACGAATAGAACACTTAACCCGGCGGTTGAACAATTTATTGAACTGGCCCGACGTCACCGTAACCCCTCCCGATGTGCAAAAATTTGCGGATGAGGCATTGCGTCAATTACCCACAATTATCAACGAATTGCGAAGAAAGTCAGACTCGTCTAGAATGGAAGAAATTGAGCACTCCTTACAAAAATTATATATTTCCCCGGTTCAGTCCCCTACTTTAGAACACCCTCCCTCCACCGCGAATCACGAATCACCCATCGTATCGAAGATACAACCGACTCATGAACAGCTACCTAGTAGAGAATTAAATACCCTCACGATATCAGAACCCCCACAGCCTAGTGGTCACCATACTCGCACCAGTAAATATGCGATTACGACGCCTAACGCAGCAACAAATCCTTCGAAATGTATACCAAATGTAAATTTTAATGTAGACCTCTACAGAAAGATCACACACCCAGTAGAAAAAATTATTACAGAAATTCCCTACACCGATGGCTTAAGTATTACGAAACTGTTAAATTTCATCAGATACCTCCTGCAAATAAAAGATTTACAGCAACTGAACGATTGGCAAATCCTGCAAGTAATCCTACCCAAATGTAAACCACCATTACGAGATCGTGTACTGGAATCATTAAACTCGACTCTTTCAGTAGAAGAACTTCATACTACCATAATCAAACATTTTATCCCCACGGGAATTTACGAGGAGATTAAAAGAAATACCGTACTTCGAGTACAAGGAGCCCATGAAAGACTGGCCCACTATATTGCAGACATCAGAGAATCTTCACGACTACTGCAAGTCGACTGGAGTGAGAAACAATTGGTTGATACTATTCTAGTAGGCTTATCTCCAGAAGAACGCTCTCGATTAGCACTAATAAATAGGCCCCACACTTTCGCTGATTAGAACAATGTAGTATTCACTCTTCAAATGTATGGTACGCAGATCAGAACAGACATACATCGCTATCCACTACACAACATAGAAAGGAAACGCAAGCCCTAGTCACTGATGCAAGAACTCATCGAGAAAGACGATCATTTCGTCGACCAACCAATTTTCATGACCATGGTAAGTCCAAGGAGCCTGAACCTCGACAGGAAACCAGTCAGACCCCACGTAAAGAAAATGTATGCTATAACTGCGGGATGCCTGGACAAATAAGTAGAAACTGTAAACGGAAACAGTACTATCAGAAAACCCATTATCCAAAAAACATGTAAGGCAGGGAGATCCGAAATCCTGTGTCTTCCGCAGCATCGTAAAAACAGGTAAACCCCTGAGAGACAACAAATTAAAACAAAATAATAATAACAAAAGAAAATTAGACCCCTATGTTAGAAAATTTATTGATAAATGTAACGCTATTAGTAAATGTGATTTCAGTAAGTGTCAATTACCGTATATACAAGTTGACCTCGGTGTTACATCCACCCTCGGATTAATTGATTCCGGATCAACGCGAAGTTTAATTAGTCAACAGCTAGCCGATAAATTATTTAAACACAACTTAGTTAAACGCAGTCAATCAGTGAATATTAGATGCGCTACAGCTAATAAACAAAATTTAATGATAAAACTTATTATCACTTTTAAAGTAAAAATTAAAAATCTAACGTGGTATTTTCCAATGTTGGTATGCGACGAGTTAGGACCCGAGTTAATATTGGGAGCTGATTTTATCAGTAAAACGAATAAGTCTAGATATTCACGATAAGAAATTTTATTTTGGATTCGATCGTTCACAAAAATATAATTTGGATGATAATGCAAATAACAGAGAAAGTATTACTGGAACTACTTCTACACATCTAGAACATCACGAGTCTGAATTAGGTTATCTGGAAAGTAAAGATAGACGGAAAATGCAGACATTAATAGAACAGTTCTCCAACGTCCTCACCCCAAAGTTAGGACTGACGGACCTGATAGAGTACAAAATCAATTTGAGCGACAATAAAATAATACGTTTAGCCCCATACAAGTTATCACCTCCAAAAATGGAAGTAATGAGGAACCAAATTAACAAATTGTTAGAACAAGGAGTCATCGAACCCTCTACTTCATCTTATTCATCACCCGCGTTTTTAGTACCCAAAAGTAACGACAAACATAGACTAGTTGTGGACTACAGGCAACTAAATAAACGGATAGAATTTGAATCTATTCCGCTTCCCGACATCCACAGTGCTTTTCATTATTTTACGAAAGCAAAAATTTTTGCCATCATGGATCTAAACCAGGCATTTCACCAGATACCCCTCTCGGAAGAATCAAAACGTCTAACCGCATTTGCCGTCCCTTTCAACCTGTACCAATTTACGAGGGTACCCTTTGGTATATCCCAAGGTAGTTCTGTATGTAGCAGATTATTAGAAAAATTATTTCATGATATAAAATTTAAATATGTGTATCACTACTTAGATGACATCGTTATCTACAGCGAATCCATTGACCAACATCTTAAACATCTACGTGAAGTA
This sequence comes from Magicicada septendecula, assembly GCA_034769895.1. Taxonomy (NCBI): domain Eukaryota; kingdom Metazoa; phylum Arthropoda; class Insecta; order Hemiptera; family Cicadidae; genus Magicicada; species Magicicada septendecula. Next base: position 170,679,320 of record CM068376.1, read on the forward strand.
CTATCCCGGTTGGAGAAAGCTGGATTAACCGTAAACCCCAGTAAAGTAAAGTTTGCTGTCACACAATTTTCATTTTTAGGTCACATCGTAAAAGCCAACGGAAAGGTAAGCATAGACCCCGAGCGAACCCGTGCTATCAGAGAATTTTTACCACCGCGGGATGCGATAGGAATAGCCCGATTTTTGGGAATGATAAATTATTTCCACAAGTATATCCCACATCTAGCCGAAATTGCAGCACCTCTGAATGCTTTAAGAAAGAAGGGAGTTAAATTTGAGTGGAATGTGCAACACCAAACTGCATTCGAGAAACTGAAAGAAAGCATCATATCACCCCCAGTACTACAATTAGCCGATTTTACAAAACCGTTTGTAGTGCAGACAGACAGTTCAAGTGTAGCCCTAGGTGCAGTAATATATCAGGAAGTAGATAACTCTAGACTACCTATTAGTTACGCATCACGCACCCTGACAGATCAAGAAAAGAAATACTCCGCATACGAATTAGAATGTTTAGCTATCGTTTTCGCTTTTGAGAAGTTCAAACCCTTTTTTAGAACATAAAGAGTTTCTGTTAGAAACGGATAATCAAGCATTATCTTGGCTACTAAATCACCCAAAACAGTTAGGTCGTATCGGAAGATGGGTATTAAGATTAAATTGTTTCAAATTTAAAGTACAACATATTAGAGGCACCCAAAACTTAGTTGCCGATACACTGTCACGTATGTTCCAGCCGACTAGTAAAACATACGAAAACAAGGAGAGTAGAGAATCGCCGATTATCAATACTTTAATTACCGAATTTCCTCTTGCATTTACGGACTTAGCCCAGTATCAACAACAAGACCCCCGTTTAAGACCAATTATTGAACAACTCGATAAAAGAAATAAGTCAGAAAAATACATATTAAGTAAGAGAGTGTTATGTTATAGAATAGCCAACGGAAAATATTTACGAATAATCGCCCCTGATATTATTAAACCTATGCTGATGGAATACTATCACTCTTCCACCATTGGAGCGCATATGGGAATAAAATAAAACCATACATCGAATTCGTAAAGAATATCACTGGGAAAATATGAACAGTGAGATAGCTAATTTCGTGAAAAGCTGTAAGTTGTGTGCACTCAGCAAACCAGCGAGAAACAGCCAAATAAGTCAATTAATCTCAGAAATTCCTGCTACCCCGTTCTCCAAAATTTATTTAGACTTTTCAGGACCCTACCCGCGTTCTAAATCAGGAAATACCATGCTACTAATTTGCGTAGATTCTTTCAGCAAATTTGTCTGGATGTATCCCATGCGGCGAGCGTTTGCTTCGACCACAGTAAGTATATTACAGAATAGATTATTTAAAGAGTTCGGTACTCCCGTACATCTAGTGTCGGATAACGGACCCCAATTTAAGTCAAAGGAATTCAGGAACATGTGTTTCAAATTAGGAATAGACCACATTACCACTACAGAGTATCGTCCGCAAGGTAATATAGCTGAAAGGTATTTGCGAAACCTAAAATCTGCTTTAATAGCCTACCATGCAAACGACCATACGTCTTGGGACCAGAACCTATCCTGGATACAATTCGCCTTTAATTCAGCCTATCATGGAGACATAAGTCTACCCCATTCGAATTATTGTTTAAATACAAACCTAACCACCCATTATCCACTAAGTGGAAAATACATGAGTTGCTACCCCTTGAAATTAGGGATAAAAATATAAAGAAAATCTGGAATGAAGCTCGCGCTAATTTACGAGCAAACTTAGCGAAATCACGGAAATATCACGAGCGAAATAATAATAACAATGAAGTAAAGTACCAAATCGGTGACTTAGTAATGTATAAAACACACCCTACGAGTAGTGCAATCGATAAGACTACCTCCAAGCTATCATACCGATGGTGCGGTCCTTATCAAATTCACAAATACTTAACCCCAGTAACTGTAGCCCTGTACGAACCCTCTACTCAAAAATATGTACGAAGAACACATATTTCGCAGATAAAGCGTTATCACAAAGAAGGAAAAGGTAGAGTGCAAGCAAAATAAGTGTAGTAAAAAGGTATAGGTTTTGTACTCAACTGCTAAAGAGTACTTGAGTAACAATTGGCTACCTAATCGTATAAATAGGTACGAGGCCTGATCAACCTTGAATCCTATTCATCGAAAGTAGAGCAAAGTGAGAAGTCAGCTGACATCGAATATAAGTAATAATTAAGTAATAAATTACTTAAAGAGTAATTCTATAACAAGAGTAACTCACAAACTAAAGAAAAACCCGGTAGTAGTCGTAAGTAGTAGATTTAAGAAGAATTTAGTATGTTTACGATATATACTATAATGTGTGAATTTTATGTAGTATAAGAATTAGTCTGTAAGGTATTGTGTATATATATATATATATATATATATATATATATTGATAATAAGAATAAGCAAGTCGAGAGTGACTTATGCAGCTCATAATTTTGTACAGAGAAACGAGTGAGAGAAATTTCACACGGTAATCCCCAAGCATACTCCCAGTACGTTGCTGACCAAATAACATATATTTCCCCCAGCCGGAGTTTGTTTTAAGCGGCGGAGTATGTGACGATTTCATTATTTAAAAATAAAATAATTAATAAATATGTAATGTAAAAGCTGAGAAATTTTAAATTTTAATAAATCTCACATTTAAACTAATTTTATCGCTATCATAAATCATAATAATATTTAATAAAGAGTTTTAATAATAAAATAAAAGGAATGCGAGTGTACAGATAGGGAAACCCTTGTTAATTAACCCTGCATAGACATGCGCTAACCGGAATTAACTTGAATACCGACCCCTAAACAAACTAATAATCCTTGAAAATTAATATTAAATAAATAAATAAACAAGACCACAGTAGTGTACTATAATGAAGTCTGTAATTAAGAATATCTTTGGATAATTAAAAGGTCAAACTTTAACCCCTTAAATAGAGGATAAATGTGGAACTATGTTGTTGCGACGCATAAACTCCGCGCGATTAACTGACCCTTCCTACATAGTAGAGAGTCGAGATGAAGCGCTCGCGTAGAAAACACGCGCTTGAACCATGTCTCAGAAAAAGACAGAATATTTGTATTTAGAAGACAGTTACAACAATGTGTAGCAAAAGTATTGCCAAATTAATGTGGTAGTAGTCTAAATGTTAAAAACCGAAATGCATAAATAACTGTGTAAGGGATGACATCTCATTTGTTTAATTTTGTAAGATGTCTATGTTGTTTTAAATAATATGGTACGAGCTACCAAAAGTGAGAACTTTTATAAACAATAATGTGACGTGCGATTCTGCAACAAACAAGAACATTTACGGCACTTATACAACTAACGACGTTTAACTACGAGACTTCTGAGAACCTCCACGCTACTTCATTATGAACTAACCACTTCAGGAACTTCAACAGTAAAGTTAACTCCACTTAAGATCAACCGCTGACGAACACCCTAAGGATCAAGGACCTTGACTACGAGTAAACTGATGGATATGGCAGGTGACACGGAGACTTGTTCTCTGTGATTAATTAAAATTGTAACCAATGAATTATTAAAGACAGTTGAAATAAAAAAAATATATAGAAAGACTTTAATGATAACCACTTTATAAGATGTAGTATGTTTTAGAATTCAAAATATTTGTAGTACCGAATAATGCTGATGTATATGTATAGCTTCACTGATACAAATTTTTAGATTAAGTCCATTCTTCAAATGGCCCCCAAATAGTATTATAGAATATAAATAAGCGAGCTTAACTCATAAACAAGTTTAAGGTCCCGGATCCGTGGATAATGCTAGCACTGATAAATCCACGTGTTTTGCCCCAGTTCTTTACCAAAAATCTGTTATAAATTGTAATCTTTTACTCAGAAAACCTTATATGGGAATATTTATGTAGAGCAGTTGTAGTAATGATTTAATAAAGAGATGTCGTTACTTTACACTAAAACAGTGAGTGAATAAATCATCAGACCCCCATGTAAAAGTTCCTTTAGTTATAACTACTGCTGGTTTATCTAGTAATTAAAATGTGATTACAAGTATGGCAGCCCGTGCAATTGATCAGAGGTAAGTATGCACAGGTTCCCGATGTTATAACGTAGGTGACACGTTATACTTTTTCTAAGTAGTAATATAGCGCTAAGTTAAAAAAAACTTACATACCAATCGAAAACCGTGTATAACGATGGGCACACCTGCGTAAGATTCAATTAGCAAGCAGAAAAATTTAATGTAGAAAGTTTTTAAGATGCTGACGAATAATTACTGTACAGCAAATACCATAAATCGAGTTGGATACACTGTCGACTGAATAAACAAACCTACACCCTAAGAGGACATAGACCTAACTTCAATTGGAAATGTTTGTACTCACATAACTGATTAGCGTAATTATTTAATTCGACTAATACGGCCACATTTTTACCTGGACATTATGTTAAATTTTTAACATTTTCTTTTTTTTTTATTCATCCCGCAAACCCCAACTCGTTCACTCAGCGATATGATCTGATATTGATACTGTCCTTGTATGCCAGACTGTCTATGTGCAGCAACTGCAGTTATCACCCATCGTATCGTCATCATTCTGTCTGTTTAAGTGGTACAACAACGCGACTATATGGGAGGAGCTAGAAAAGTCAATTACGCCTGATAAAGAGTTGCTTTGATAACCTACGTAAACGGGTTTCAGCGAGGCTGCTATACCTCGTAACCTTTTTTCTGCGTCAGAAGTAAACATAAAAGTATACAGTCTACTACAGAATACGACGCTTTGTGTGCCATGACAATTCTTTACTTTCGCCTCCCAACATCTCTGTTAATTGACACTTACTAACATTTACGGGGCCTAACAAATATCTTAAATCCTTTCTTATTTTGCCCCACTGTCGTGTCTGTCTCTTGAATTTCTGTTATGTACACCGGGTATTTTTCTATTTTTTACTGCAGTATTCCAGTATTTATTGTTAGTACTCCAGTGTGTTCATATTCTAGTGATAGCCAAGTGGTGGCCCGCGACCTTATCTTGAAAAACAATTTAATAATTTCTCTGTTTACTTTAATGTGTAGATGAATAATAACAAAACCTTTTAACTGAGAATGTTCTTGCAGGAGGGACATGTGAAACAAGAGTTTTAAAATTATGAAATGGTTGAGTTTTTGGAATTTGGTGCAAATATTCAAGAAATCATAGACGAGTTTAACATAGGACTCAAAGAATGTAAGACGGTGAAAAATAGTGTCTCCCTGTGTAATAATCCTATTGGTGCTCTCACTGAAGAACCAACTGACATTCAACTAGAACTGTGTGATTTACAAGCTGATCGCCTTCGTGCAGAACAGACATGAAAAAGGGTCGGATTTCTTTTTAAATTGTTACCTGATTTCCATATCTGCGGAATTTTTGACAGAAAATTACGTCGCCTCACATTTTCTTATCTGCTTCACCTATTGAGATTAGCAACACATGACATTCCTACTCAGTTTTCACATTGAAGATTTTATGTAAATATAAAATATTGATTATATTTCTTATATATTCATTATTATACGACATAATAAAGACTGTACCTTAAAATGGTGTACTACAATATGTTTTATACGTAAATTACCTCTTTTTACTTATTTACAATTAAATATTGACTTTTTTATTTTTACGTTTCTTGTCGAAAATTGATCGCTTATGATGCTGCCCACTGGTAGGTTCTTGAGTTTAATTGTAGCCTTTAAGTTGGAAACCACTGTTCTGTTCCATGTTTTAACAGTCTAATGCTTACGAGAGTATGTTCAGGTATCGTATAAGAGATTATATACACGTTAAACATTAAAACGTTTGCAAGTTATCGCTGTGTGGTTGAACTATTAGGGAACATTGTGGCACCAATTGTCACGGTAAAAGTACGAACAAAATTTTTATATTCAGTCGTTGACACCAAGAAGAGAAGGGAAAGTATGTGGTAGGCCTATACCAAAACATTAACACCAATAATAATAATCTTATGAATTCGTGAATAGGATTTTTGCATTCACGTATTACTACACAAAATCACGTAATGCATTGCTTCTACGACGCCAGAATACGTCATGTGATATCTAATTTGGTATTCCGTTATTGTGTTATCTAGGTTGAAAACACTGACGGTAAAGTACCAACGACCGATCAAGTTTGTCAGTTAGTCAATAATGCTCAGTTTGTGTGATACGGTTATAACGACCGTAGACTAAACGACAAACCTATACGAATAGATGTCAAGCAAACTAAACTACAAATATAAGAATAGACTTTATGTTTCTATTCTCATATGTTGTGCCTAATGTCTGTATGACTTACATTGTTGTGAAAAGTTTTAACCGTAGGCGAAAAAAAATATATTGCTAATATTTTTTGTAATGCTTTATTGTAAGTTGTTTTATGTTGTTTAGCTTCTGAGGACGATCCCAGATTCCAGGGATCGAAACGTCACGCGACAAAAATATTACGATGGAAGCAGTCCGAATGGAGGGTTTACCTGTAACAAATCACCCATCGTTTAGAGGTTAAAAAAAAAAACGATTTGTTAATACAATCATTCATAATGTTAATTATGACTATTCTTATTTACTAGTAAACACTTGATATTTTAAAACAACCATTAATTAAATGATAACTTTTCCACAGACTGACGACCATTTATTCATGCCCAAAAGGAAAACTAATTTTGACGCGTTTTGATTTGTTCACTTTTAAGAAAAATATAAATACTGTATAAGTTCTACTTTAAAACTTGCACTGTTAGTTACAGAGTACGTTAACTGTATATATACTGTACTCAGTACTCGTTAGCGTAGTTCAGAACGCGTCACCTGTGCAACGCGCGCGATAACAGCCTAGAGGTTATGATGCAACCTGTCCACGCTCAAAACAAAAATTTTTTTATCAGTGCGCGTGTCGCTCCGTCTGCGAAAACATGATAATTAGCAGTTATCAGTTATGTAATAATTGAGTGTTATACTCGGTATGAACCATCTGAAGCATCTTAAAATTTAATTATGGTCACGATATTAAATAAACAATTTCTGAAGCAATTAAACATTAACTTGCTGTTTGATACAAACAAACGACTTTCTGTTATGTTACAATAACATGCTGCCTCTGGCGCGCGCGCGCGCGCGCGTGTGTATGTACATTATATCATCATAATCATTAATATGTCGTCGCATCGTCTAATAAAAATTACATGTAAAAAGTATAGTATTGTTTGGAGTAGATGTGTGGACAGTGAACACAGTACTTTTCTGGAGTAGAGCACATGGTAGATCCAGAAGAGAAAATATTAGAAATAAGGTATAAAAACACTGATGGAAAGGCCAAAATTAGATGAGTTGGAGCAAAGGATATTAAAACGGTATGGCTATGTAAAAAATAATGGGGGATGGGAGTATACATAAAGAAGTTGAGAAATTGAATATTGCAGCCTACATGTTTACTACCTTCTCCTCTTCATAAAGTTGGAGGGCAGCAAGATGATCTACTGAGCTAATGTGCTCACTCAGCAGTGCCAGATTTTTAATCCAGTCATAAGGGCGTCCACCTTTAATGGCATTAATAGACTGAGCTCGAGCCTTTGTCACGACGCATTTCCTCCCTACACCATACCCTAAGTTCCTCTGACTGTGAAACAGAGTGCTGCACAAAGTATCCAATAAAAGTGATTCATCTGTAACTTACTGTCTCTATGAAACCACTGTTTTCTGCTATTTCCTGTAGAACTTTTCATTTGTGACTTTGCTAGTCGATGATATTCAGAGCATGCCTTTGCGATGGGTACCAGAACAAATGAAATTATGGCTAATGTAAGAAGATATAGAAGACAGAGATAGATAGAAGTTTCTGACTATTAGATTAATTTATAACAAAACTGAACATCTGTGCTAAAATTTAAAGGTTTATGTTTTGTTAAACTTTTGTACATGGATCATCCATATACCATTTGGGCACAAAAACCTCAGATTTGAAGATCATTCTCAGTCAGAAAATAACAGTCATGTGCATTAGCACATTTGAATTACATTTATGCTGGTTTATATATAAGAATTGTCCTTGCATTTCCTTTTATTAACAAGTGACCTCTGTGTAGATATGTGTCATGTTCATGTTATCTGTACAAGTGTGTGAGAAATTCATTACCAGTTGGATTGGAAACATTATTATTACACAGAAATGCTTAAGTACAATAAATCAGCCCAGCAAGCGAACTTGAAGTGAATGTGTGTCACAAGAAGAGGGAAACAGCATACTGGAGCTTTATGGAGGTTATGTATATGGAGAAAATTTGTTGTTAATGCTATGTACACACGAAATAATGGCTAATAACAACTGACAGGATAGATTGTAAATTGCTGTAGCCAGCTAATTGTGAATATTAACACAAGACAGTTGATTACATGAAACTAAAACAAAAATTTAATGGCCAAGAAGAAGCACCATATCCAGCTCAACAACCATTTAAAAAAAAAATACCTTCTCAAATAAAGGTTTTCCATTTGTGAACAAACAAAACAGATTAAAATTCAGCATTATTCCAAACTGACATAACTACCTTAAGAGTATCTTTACAGTAACTATGTTAAGACTTTGTAAATATTATATGAAAGAAGGCACAGACGACTGTACAATCAGTATTACTTTTTCTGACTACAAGCCAGTATGATATTTTGCCATTCTCTTTGCTTTTTGTTGTTCAGTGTAGGTATTAACTGTGTCAGAATTAATTTGCAATTTTACTACGTAAGAAACTCTGTGATTATTGGGGCCCAAACCTATACTATGCTTCCTGTGCATAACTTGTACATCAGTGTTCTTCACTGTTTTTACATCAATTTTTGTGGAATTTTAATGAAATATCAGAGCTTAAAAATATGTAATGCGTGCGTGCGTGCGCGCGCACGTGTGTGTGTGTGTGTGTGTGTGTGTGTGTGTGTGTGTTTACTCACAGTATTCTAGTTCTTCTAATTTATGATAAATAATAATACTTTATATTTTGTAACAAGAATGTATTTTGTGGTTTTTGTTTACAATGTTCCGACATTGTAAACTATAATTTACAATTATAATTCTGATAATGACAGTACACTAAAAAACTATCGAAACATTGTAAACAAAAAACAGTAAAATATAGTCTTGTTTCAAAATATAAAGTATTATTGTTTATTATAGGTTTATACATATATTTGTATTTAATTCTCCGTGTTAACACTGGTATGTACTACACGTGTGTGTGCACTAATATTCTTGTTTATACAGGTTTACATTGATCGCTATCATTAATGTAAGCTGAGGAGGTGGTTGTACCATATTAATAGTGGTGTGACAGAAATTGTTTTTTGTTCTATAATAAAAATCTGTTTTACATTCTTTTATAAGTACTAAACACTACTAAAATGTTTGTTATGATTCTGTGTCACACATTTGGATGATCGTGTAAGAGGTTTGTTGTTAATTAGTAGCATTCATCAGTTGTTGGGAAAAAGAACAGTGTAGCAAGCAAGAGTTACCATTATGTGTAACTGTATCTACTATTGTCCTTTGTTCAACCAACCTTGACTGTGAGACAAGTATAACAGAGAAGAACGCTAACATGTACTAAATTTTATAGTAGGCCAACCAGTTGGATGGAGACAAAATTTTAATGTCAATGTTTGTTTTGTGTAACATATAACAGATGCATTTATTTGTATTTCTCTGTACCTATTCTCTATTCTCATGTAATACTACTGATACTAACAATAATAATAATAATAGCAACAACAAAAATATGATTATGTCTTAAAAGGATTAGATATAATATATAAAAAAAAACATTTGTAGCAACTACAGGCTCTCGTCAGTTTCTTTTTATTGGTGTAAAGTTTCATACTTTGGCCTTTTCTATCTGCCAGCTGTTGAACATTTTTAATTTTCTATGTTTATGTTAAATACAGAAAACATTGTGAATTTACAGTATTTATATTCGAATAGTAAAGGAAAGTACGTGGATCGTAACTATATGGCATAACATAAATCAATTTTTTCCTACATAGTAAAACATATTTAGTTTTTATATTTTACCTTAACTCACTTCATAAAATTAATTAGTCTAAACAACCTTTAAATTAGATACTATTCGACTATAAACATTTACACACTAAAATATAAACTTACTCAAAGCATGAAATGAAGTAAACTGTCCCAGTAGTAACAAAAACAGCTCAAAACTGAATAACTTTTAATTGGCTTAATGATTTAAACAGTGTTACATGATTATAATAACAAGTCAAAATGTAATATATGTACAAATGGTGTTTCTGTTTATCAGAAAAATAAACATCACTTGGCCCTACAGTATTGAGGTGAAGATGAGCAAGAAAAGAACAGGTACTTGATTTAAGAAATTAAGTTTCACCTAATCATTTTTTGGATGTTTTGAATTATGTGGTTTATTATATTGTCCATTGTGGTGTTTAATTAATTAATTTGAAGACCAGTTTTAATAATAAGTTGATTTTTTTAACCTGCAGTGTGTGAACTCTGAAACATTAGTGTCTGAATTAGGAAGTTTTACTGCATTGTAAATTTAGGGAATTTTACTCATTTCCTTTTCTGCCTTAAAATTTTTTAAACCAAATTTGGGAAACAGTAATGTATCTCTTTAGACAATCAATGAATAATGTTAAAGCTATTCAAAGTTAAAGCAAAGTCAAAATACAGTATTAGTAGATATTAGCTAATTAGTGAAATCACTCATCACTCTCGATTATCAATGTTTGGAACTGTATCATGGTTTTGTCAGGAAGGTGACCAAAATACATTTATTACTAGGCAAAATCAAATCAATCTGCAGCTGTGACTAAAGTTCTTTGTATGATCATTTCTTAGCATTAGTTAAGAATCACCACAAAGAGGTGGCCATACGTCATTATCACGGTTAATTGAGATTTTGCTGTACCTTAAAAAGTACTAAACAAATAATTATGAAAATCCTGCTTATTAATTTTTAAATAAAATATCAGTTGTGAAGCAAATAAGTTAGTTGTTATTACTTTTTAATTGCTAAGTGTACAACCATAATGCCTAAGTGACAAATAATTTACTCCTAGCTTTTAAGTTTGTGTACATTTTCACAGGTGTCAATAGGCCTGTGTGGAATCATTTTCACAAGATATGTAACTGATATCAAAGGGAATTTTTTTTTGCAAATACAGTATCTTATAAACTTCTTGAACGTGGTCAAAAGTTTATAAGGGGTGATGGCAGATATTAATTTTGTCAAATTATTAAATGTATTGGCTTCGCTGCCCTACAAAGTTTCAAAATTTTGACTACCATTTTTGGCCTGTAGGTGCCAGTAGAGTAAACAAATTCAGTGTAAACATTATATTCAGAGTGGGTTAAGATTTTCTTATCTCTGATACCCAGCACAGGCTTACAGTTTGATGTCATCAAATTCTGAAATAGTAAAACTGAATACTATATTCAGATTGTCTTAATTAAAATTATTTTTAATTTGATACCCCCACAAGATTATTGCAATTTTTAAAAAATGTTGGTGACTTTTAAAATGTCAGGTCCTTGTCCAGAATTCTGGAATTTCAAAATCTAAAAATTATATTCGGATACTAGTTAAAATTCTCTTTAATTTGCTACCCCACATGGATTTTTGTATTTTTTTTCTTTGAACCCTCACATTTTTCGTCCCCTTATTGCTGTGTGGATCAACCTAAAAAACAATTGGTCTGTCCAACAGACACATGCCAAACTGTTAAGTTAAAACTTAAAACTTGCTTCACTTGTTCAATAATATCAACTAGTAAGCTCCCTGAGCTGGACAACTTGCTGACAACTTTAAAAGAAACACATTTATTACTATATGATATTAATAAATAAATATTAAATATAGAAATATAGAAGTTCTATATTAAAAATATAAATAAAGAAATTAATATATACTAGAAGTTCTTCCTATATATGTTTCTTAGTGTTAGCCTTGAAACATCATACACTGTTACCATGGTTTTACTGTCGCTTAAAAAATAAAAAAAGGTAAAAGAAAATATATAAAAACATTCTTATTAAAATTCCCCTTCATATAATATTTTGTAAGTAAAACAACAACTGTAAAGCATACAATAATTATTGTATTTTTACTTCCATGTTCCGTAAGGAAATGAAAGTATGGTGATCGTGAAAAAAATCGTGTTCGAGATAAGGGCTGATTCTGATTGTACGACCCTCAAAACATGAAGAAAAGTCATTTTCTGAAAAGTGTGTGTGTGAATTTTTTCTATGGTGAACGATAACTGCCGCAAATTCAAACAGAATGAAATAACTTTTTGCACATGCACCTGAGTTGTAGAGGACTCAAGGCCTATTGATTTTGGTAAAGATTGGTTAAGGGGAAGGGGTAGTTTACCTGCAATGTTTTATGTTTTAACAAGAGTAAAGTACTTAATTTTTATAAATAAAGTATCCTGAAAAGAAGGTCATAATAATCCACTGTCGAAAGGTAGATGAAATATCTATAAATTAAAATAGTAGTTGAAGGGGGGAGGGGGTAATTTTCTATTAATGAAAATGATAGTTATGATAGGGGGGGGTGTAATGTTTTATATGTGTACTACGTTATCAGCAACAAAGAAGTAGTTTGTTGTTAAAATTCCTTCCCAGGCTGTTAGGCTGTGGTCCAATGTTTTCTGCAAAACCAGATGTTTCGGCAGTGCCATCAAATGCCATCATCAGTGAAAATCGAGTGCGCTAACATGAGGTGGTATACGTTAGTGGCCACAGTACTGTGGTTAAGGCTGAGGAAAGAAGTAGTTTCTATGAAAATATTTCAGTTCAAAAATGATTTTAAATATAAATCTTAGAATATGGAAGTCATGTATGGTTCTCCATACCAGATTTTTTTATTATTATGAATACGATAAACACTCACTAAATACCACAACACTGCATTCTTCTTTTTTAGCGTTTTTTAAAGTTAACATTACAACCATTGTGTGTAAATTACAAATAATTCAGTCCGCCCTTTTAATGTCTAATACTTTTCACATAACTGATAACAGTATGTAAAGTTTTATTGCTAACATAGCTTATAAACATCTTGAAGGCACTCCAAACTTTCCTACGCATGTTGACAGGTATTAATTTTGCCAATTTATTAATCATTCTAAGTTTGTATTTTGAATAAAATTCATCATAATTTGGTGCCCCCATATAAACTTTTACATTTTGTTCAAAATTGTGAATTCTGTTTTTGTCCATGATGCAGTTAAATGTGAAAAATGTTCAGTGTAAACACTTTATTCAGACATTGAGTAAAATTTGCTTTAATCCGATACCCAGATGAATTTTTACAATTTCACCCAATATTTTTATAAATTTTTTTGGGCCTGGTGTCCTAACATTGTAAAATTTCCAAAACTGAATACAATACTCAGATTGCAGTACTCTCTTTACTATAGTACCGCACATTTTTTGTGATTTTTTCAAAATTTTCACACTTACATTTTTGACCCTACTCCCGTATTTTCAGGGGGACTCAATCTCAAAAACAATAGGGCTCTGCAGAATAAAAGTGTGGTCATGAAGGCTATGGTTCATTTAAAAACCAGTTAATGCATTTGAAAGTTATCATAAGACATGCCCAAACAAGAAGATAGACAAACAGATGCAAAGTGGAACACTTTTATTTAGTTGTACAGCTATTTTAAAGATACAGAAATCCCAATTTTTAGTAATTTCAGGTATTTTGAAAATATCATGTTGTATAGTAACCATAAGAAATATTGTTTTCCTTCATAGTTGGCATATTGTTAATATAACTGTGGTAGGCTAATAAATAAAGTGTCACATACTGATGTTTTAATAATTTAATAAAATATTTAACTTTCACTTTGTTTTAATATAATATTTAGGCTGTTCATTTTGTAATGTTATGGTAACCATTGCATTATAAATATATTTGACTCTCATATATTAAAATTTTACATTTTGCAACATTTTGAATTTTTTATGGCAAACTCTAAAAGGTTCAACATGTTACTAGTAAGTATGTAGAAAATTGTATGAAGCAGTTTATGTGTCAAAGTACTAATTACCACTGGTATCTGTGGCTAATCTTTCCAATGGTTATTAATTTTTGCAGGTTATGTGATTTTGTAAAGTAGAAAAATATAATCTAACTAAAAAATAAAAGATGAGTGATATTTCCCGTACATAAAACGTATGTATGCAAGTTAAGGTTCATTAAAACCATAACAAAATGTAATTTATATCAGTTTAATAATTATAAACATGCTATATAATCAAGGGGCAATTCAAATTATTGAAAATTATATGTGATTTCAAATGATTATGATTAAGTTATTGCAGGATTTATAGATATTATGTTTGATCGTCTAGGACAAAACAAATCTAGTCAGTAATTCTCAGGCCTCACTTAGATTTCCAGCCATATAGTAAAAAAGTAGATGAATGAGCACTGTTACCATTATTGATAGATGATACTGAATTACTGCGTGACTATGTGATGCACATGTATAGAGCATGTGGCAGACTTACGTAATGCACTGGATCATTCGACAGAACCTATTAAACAATGGAAACAGAGGACACCTCATAGAAGAGTAGTGTAAGTGGTAATTAATTTTAAAAAAAGGATACCAGTCAGTTAATGGAATCTTTCCAAGCACTGCTACTGCAGACAGAGAAACTACAAGATAATAAAGCAGAAGAGCGACAGAAAGCACTCGTGCTGGAAACACAGGAACTGCAGAACAGACTCTTTCTCAAGTAGGATGAACAACAAGACGAGAAATGTAAGCAGGAGGGTCATTCCATGTCACATCACCCAATAAAAAATTAATTTGACACCCACCTCCTCAGATTTTGATGAAACTTGGCACAATTATTACTATCCTGATAACACCTGCAAAATTTTTTTTGCCCTATCATTTATAGTTTTTTTTTATTACTTTTTTAGTTTTTTTAATTTGGCGCTATCCGAAGCCTCGGAAATCGCGCCTTTAACGTGCACTCACAACTGTAAAAATATTTTTCTTGAAAACTAGGCCTATTCAAGATGTCATCATGAAATTTTGCAGGAAGTTTGTGTGTTATACCTAGAAGCAGCGAAAAATGCTCTTATTAACCTATTTCAATCCCTCAAAAAACTAAAAATATATTTAAATATAATTTTTTAGAAATTTAAGAAACGGGTGTTTTGTTTTACAAAAAACACAATATCTAGAGTCTCAGACATGATAGAATGCTCAAATTTGATTTAAAATACTCTTAAATATATAGGCTATTAGATAAATAAAAAATATAGTTGGCTTTTTAACATGTTTAAAACAACTCAAAGATATACTAGTAAGTTTGAAATGTAATAATGAGGGTAACTAAAAGTAATATTTAAAAGCTCAGTACTCAGATTTTAATCTCAGTACTCTGATTTGGTGAATTATCAGCAGCTCAGCTGTGCTGCTGATAATTTACATGACTCACCAAGCCTGTCTCAACAGGTTCTTTTCCAGTGGTGACATGCTCCTCTCTACAGTTGAATTAGTGCAGTTGTTCCTATATTTCATTAAGTCAGGACATACCTACAGTGACTAATTGTTTCCTAGTTAAAGATTGTGTGTAAATTAATGTTTTTAAGTTAAGTGTTATTGAGGCAGTAATAATATAAACTTTTTTAAATTTACTTTGGGTTTTGAAGATAATTTAAATTCGTGTGAATATAAACTTATTTTGTTTACTTTGTGTTTTGAAGAAAAGGTAAATTTGAGTGTACAAGTAGGGCATGGATGTTTTTTTAACAATAATTCAGTTGAATCTGTAAGTACTGGCAGTTTGTTTACAGTTTAAAACCCTCTAATAAGTACTCCCTTTTTTTGCTAATTACTAAAAATAATATATCACTATTATTTTTTTGTTTTGCTTCAATAACTAAAATATTTTGGAAGTATTATATGAAGAATAATACTTAAAAAATTTTTCATAACATGCTGTGAAGTATGCAAAACAGCATGGCAGATATTCAAGCCTGTAGCATTGGACTATTTAAAAAATCCGACTGTTTCCAAACAATCTACATACCTTCAAAAAAGTTACAATGTGTTTCTGAATTAAGTGACGAAGAAAAAGATTTGATTCGCCTTAGATCTGGAATTAATTTGTGTGAATTTAAAAATACCTGTTCTCATCACAGCTACTACTTTTTAAACGTATTTGAAAAGTATCAAACAATCTGTGTAGACCCGTTAAAAAAACACAAAAAGCCTATTAAAAAATCGTTGAGAAGTGTAAGTTTAAGTTTTTCAAAACAATTGATAGCAAAAAATATTTACATAAAACCTGGGAAAAAGCTTTGTTCAACATGCCGTAACTTTTGTGAAGAAAAAATAAAAATAAAAGTCAGTGAGAATGAAACAGATGATGAACTCATGACTGAATTAGATTCATTAGAATCAAGAAATGTATCCCTCTCACAAACAAACACTGCTCTAGATGATTTAGATTTAACACCAATAAAGCTTCACACCTTGTCATCACATAGTAAGGGGTCGTATTATAAAAGAAAAGTTGATAATGTAACTAAGGCTGTGAAAAGAAAAATTTCAAAAGCACTAGATTATGATGTACCAAGTTCTGATGACGAGGAAGAAGATACAAGTATGGTTAAAAAGGCACAGGATTTTGATGTGATGATTTGTCTTTTGAAAGAAAAGATTTTATCTGTTGGGAGGTCTCAAAAAATCCAGATTTTGACTTTGGCTCCAGAATCTTGGAGCAAAGAAAAAGTGATGAAGGAATTCAATGTGAGTGAATACATGGTGCGACGAGCAAGAAAGCTGAAACATGAAAAGGGTATTTTGGCAATTCCTGATCCCAAAAAAGGTAAAACACTTTCTGAAAATACAACTGAACTTGTAACAGACTTTTATCAAAATGATGAAAGTTCAAGAGTGTTACCTGGGGCTAAAGACAAAGTAAGTGTTAAAAAAAATGTTTACATGCAAAAAAGAAACCTTTGTAACTTGAGAGAACTCTATTCTTGTTTTAAATGGGAATATCCAAATGTGAAAGTAGGGTTTTCAAAATTTTGTTGTTTGAGACCTAAATGGTGTAGCCTTGCTGGTTCTGCAGGCACACACACACTATGTGTTTGCTGCATCCACCAAAATGTAAAACTGTTACTGGATGCTGCTAAAATTGAAGAATCATATAAAGACCTAATTAAGATGCTTGAGTGCAACATAGAAAATTCCAACTGCATGCTGCGCCATTGTGATAACTGTCCTGCAAACACTGCATTAATCGATTATTTGACTGAAAAATTAAGTGAAGATTATGATTTAGAAGAAGAAATTGTAATAAGCCAATGGGTGAATACCGACAGAGCAGAGATGGTAAAACAATCTATTAGCGTAGAGGACTATATTTCTTTATTGAGCAGATCACTAGAAAAGCTAATACCCCATTCATTTGTCGCTAAATCGCAGTCATCAGCTTTTAAGAGACTGAAAGAAAACCCACCACCCAATACAGCAATTGTAGTAATGGATTTTAGTGAAAATTATTCATATGTCATTCAAAATGAAATCCAAAGTTATCATTGGAATAGAGGGGGTTGTACTCTTCATCCAGTAGGCATTTTTTTTAAGAAACAAAGAGAATGTTTTGATTTCTAACCATTGTTTTATAAGTGACGATCTTGAGCATGACACAAGTTTTGTTAACTATGTCCAAAGGGAAATTATAAAATGGCTGGCAATAAATCATCCAGAAATAGACACAGTTCATTATTTCACTGATGGCTGTGCTGGTCAATATAAAAATCTAAATAGTTTTAAGAACCTGTCTGAGCATTTGAAAGACTTCAATATGAAAGCTGAACACTCGTTTTTTGCTACAAGTCATGGGAAATCAATATGTGATGGTCTAGGAGGAACGGTAAAAAGAATTTTAAGGAAAGCAAGCCTCCAGCTCCCAGATGAAGATCAAATTATGACAGCAAGTGGTGTCTACAAGTATTGTGAAAAGAACATTGAAAACATTCACTTTCACTTTACTGACAAAAACGATGCTGATTCACTACGATTGGAACTAGAAAAACGATTTTCAACAACCCGGACTATCCCTGGTACTAGAAGTTTTCATAATTTCAAACCACTTCAGACAAACAACCTTGAAATTAGAAGGACTACTGATAGTCTTAACCCAGCACTAATCTTTTCTTATAAAACTTCTTCTGATTGGGTTTGTGTTCAACCATCTTCAAATAACTATGTGGCTGCAAATTATGATGGTAACTGGTATTTTGGACTAGTAAAAACTATCTTCAGTGAAGAAGAAGATGCGGAAATTCTTTTTCTCCACCCTTCAGGACCAGCTGCATCTTTTTATTGGCCTCAAAGAGAAGATTCGTGCATAGTGCCTTTGAAACACATCATCAGTATAGTAGACGCACCTCAATCAAGTGGCACCAGAAGAATGTATTATTTCAAAAAAGATTGTGTGAAAAAAACTGAAAGTGGTTGGATGAAGTGGAAAAAGTATTTCAATCAGCATTAACATGTATTAAAAAGACAAACAACTCACAATATTGAATGTGTATTTTGAACAATAAATTGTGTTTAACATAAGTACTCAATCATCTTTTGAATTTTAAAAGATATTCTTCTGTTGTGCACAGTAATTAAACATGTTAAAAAGCCAACTATATTTTTTAATTATCTAATAGCCTATATATTTAAGAGTATTTTAAAACAAATTTGAGCATTCTATCATGTCTGAGACTCTAGATATTGTGGTTTTTGTAAAACAAAACACCCGTTTCTTAAATTTCTAAAAAATTATATTTAAATATTTTTAGTTTTTTGAGGAATTGAAATAGGTTAATAAGAGCATTTTTTTGCTGCTTTTAGGTATAACACACAAACTTCCTGCAAAATTTCATGATGATATCTTGAATAGTTTTCAAGAAAAATATTTTTAATGTTGTGAGTGCACGTTAAAGGCGCGATTTCCGAGACTTCGGATAGCGCCAAATTAAAAAAACTAAAAAATTAATAAAAAAAAACTATAAATGATAGAGCAAAAAAATTTTGCAGGTGTTATCATTATAGTAATAGAATCAATTGTGTCATGTTTCATCAAAATCTGAGGAGGTGGGTGTCATGACCTGGGTGACTTGACATGGAATGACCCAGGATGCAAAAGTCATAAAAGCACTAATACAGGAGCAAAAACAACTGCAAGAGTATACTACTGTAGAGTTGGATCTTCTACAAGGTGACCTGGGTGAATTATGCAGTGATCTGAATGGGAGATAAGATTGTCTACTGTAGAAAAATCTGTCACAATTATAGAGGAATCAATAATGATGAAAATATCTGTTCCAGTAGAGGAGTCAGTTGCAAGCATAAGAGAGCAAATTAAAAGTGAAATTGAGCAGTTAATGCAAGTACAGCCATGTGTTTTGAAACAAACAGCTGAAGAGACAGTACCCATGATAAAGACAGAAAAGTACATAGAAAATAATGTATCAGAGAAAGTGGCTTTGGCTGGAGTTGGGTTAGTTCGTGTCAAGGCCCCAACATTTGATGAAAGCACTCACTGAGCGATATATCTTCTGAAATTTGAAGCTGCTGCATGAGCAAATAACTGGACAGAGACAGATAAAGCAGTTTCACTTGTTCTCGCTTTAAAAGGACCCATTGCAGAGCTGTTATGGAAAGTATTACTTGATACCCAGAACAGCTATGCTGAATTGATGAAAGCTCTAGAATTACTCTACAACGATAAACATTTGCTTGACATATACTACACTCATTTGAAAGCAAGGCGACAGCATTCTGAGAAAAGCCTCCAGGAGTTTGAAGCAAATGTTAACCAGTTGATAAAATTGGTGTATCCTGAAGCACCAGAAGGCTCCTGGATGCAGATTGTTTTCCTTAATTTATTAATGGTATCAGAGATAGTGAACTTCAACAAGTGTTACAAATGACATTACATCAAAATAATTCAGACGTTGTTCAAGCCCTCAAGTTTTAAGCTGCCAAGTCAGTGTCCTGCTACATTAATGACTTCATGTGGTCACACTGTAGTCACAGGATCCCATTACTGCGTTGCCATTACAGTGGAGGCAGGGGAACAATGATATAAGACAAACAATTCAAGGGGTCCAGAGAACTACAACGATTGATTTGAATGATGGGAAGACACAGGAGACCAAAATGTTACAAATGTGGAAAACGTGGCCGTCTACCAGCAGATTGTTGAAAGAATAAAATTCAGAGTGAAGGGCATGAATGCACTAATTGGAGAAATAAAGAACAGTACACAGTTTCCACATTTCATAAGACTAAAGGAAACTCGACTGTTAATGAATTTGTTGAAGGTAAACCAACATCATTTATAGTTGACATGGCCACTATAATGTCCATACTGTGCGCTGATTCAGTTCCCACCGCCAACTTCAATTGAGCTCTTTTCTGACTGTTGAGTAGGATTTGTGTACTACTTTTATTATTATTTCTGCCTATTAATATTACAATTACAAACATAATTCTCCCTGTGGTGACATTGGAGTAACAATAAACAGGTTAGTTAGCAAAGATAATCTTCAGTGGACTAATAGTTGACACATTAATTCATGATCAGAATCTTAAAGGCATAAAAGTTATGTGTGTCATGCTTCAGAAAATATTGGTACAATTACCAACAGAGAAACAGAAATTTACTCCAAAGAACCGCTTATTCATGTAATGATGTGTAGATGAGCCAGTTCAAATGCATAATATGTTGGCTGTCCACATATAGTATATATTTTTACTATAATGTTATGAAAATTAGAGATCATTACATCACTGATATGGGTGAGAATGAATTTTACAAAATAAATGACAGCGCAAAAGGTTTGAATGTAATGCATTGATGCAGCAGCCTATCGGTTTCAAACAGACAATTGTGGGAATGGATTATGTAGCGACCACAATTAATTTGAAACTAGTATACTTTGTGAGAATTTTTAACTTACATTTAAACAATACACGTTAAAGAATGCAAACATTAGTTTGGGCATTTGACCATAACTGATGATATTTGAAACAAGTAACATCTGTTAGTTATCATTTTTTATTTTATTTGCTGAATACTAATGATGTGCTTTAATTTTATATATAATAATCAACATCTGAAGGCTCAAATAGTCTGAAATTACTGTACACGTCCCTCCCAACCCTCAATTAAAAGATCATCAAGATCATAAATTGACTGTTGCACACATATAGTCTTTTATCGAAATGGAGAGACTAGTTTCAGATCACAGAGATTCTAATTTCTAAGTACTCGATTTTGAAACTTTGAATTGTCATGCTATCAAATTTGGAATAAATAGACTTCTAAATAATGAACCACAGTGCTTACAAACCTCAAAGCTTTATAGTTCAGTTTCATTGGCACTAATGTGCTTTGAATATTGAACTCCTATATTCCTAAATTATTAGTATTATTATTGTGTGTGGGGGCGCGCGCGTGTGTGCGTGCAATATGTTTGATATTGAAAAACACATTACTTGCCGAGTTCTTTTGTCATTTCTCAGAATCCATGAAACTGAACTATAGATCAGTAAACGTGATCTAAAGGTGAACTAGTTTGTGATGATTTTGACTTTAACTCTGAGTATGATTTGTAGAGAATTGTGTGTTATATGTGCTACTTACTGCTTAAAAATTGTAATAATTTTCACGAAAATCGTAACTAATTCTGGACACATTGCTTCCCGTATAATCATCGCATGGGGCATCTGATAGGCCTACTGCATTAAAATTATTTTACAATACTGCTCAGTAACATTAATTAGTTTTAATAACAGAATTATATGACTCGGAAATACATAAACGCTTATGGTAAAAATTAGGTTATGTTGTATGAAAGAATAATAAAAGCGTTTTAAATAAGATGCAACATTTACCTTCAGGCAAGACGGTGTTATTTGTTGCAGACCATTCAGACAACGTATCACTTGAACAAAATTTCACATAAACTGGTTTAAAAACGCACACGAACAGAAATAATATGACAGCCTTATATTGGTTTCATATAGTGACACCAAACTTTTACGCCATCTTGATCGATGTCCGCAATATTTGTTAGAACTCAAAAATTCACTTAGTCATAACGTCACGTAAGTCAGAGCCGCCGGTCTTTTGAGACTCTCGGTACAATAAACTTCGCTTTCTTCCATGATCTTGTTCTTGACCTCTCTTCCCGTTCCTTCTACCCTTCTAACGATTTGTGCTTTTTGCCCGTATCCTTTCTTGTCATTTCTTCGATATTTATTCATTCACGTCTTTTGCACACTGGAAATTGATTTTGCTAACTTATCAAATTTAGTCAAAATTTCTTTTTGAAGTGTCGTTTCTTCGACATGTTCCCATGCTGCCACATCATACATAACGTATAAAATATTGAACTGTTTCCAGAAACATAAATTCTTTACTCTAATCAACATATTTTTTATTCATGTAAATGATGTTCCTTTGTATTAAGAAAGTTACGTTTGAAGGTAAAAATTTACCAGTATTTTCCCGTTATTAGATTTAAAGCATTTTCGCTAGCACTGAGGTAGCAGTGTCAAAAAGAAGAGTGGTCGCCATTTGTTGTAATTCCAGTGAGACACAATTTTTTTGATAACAGTAACGATAGTAATCTTACAAGTACATCAATTTTCATTATTACAGTCTTACAGTATTTTATGCACGTAATGTAGCTAACAGTATAGTACTGTAAACTGTTCTATTTAGAGAATCGGACTTTCTCTCCGAATCAGTAAATAACATCGATCATGTAAGGTTTCGGCTTATTTCTGTATTTTCGATTAATTGCTTTTTATTAAATGAGGGCTGCAAAATTAAACAAACAGTACACGTATAGCCTATACACTATCATACTGTGGCAGTATAGTGAGAGATTGATAAATGTGAAACGTGTTACATAAGTAAAATACGTAACCAAAAATTAATTCATGTAATTCTTGTACGAAAATTGTTGGCGTCATAATTTTAGCTCTCCAAAACGAAAGAAACTCGACACAAATTAAAAACGCAGCGGATAAATTTTAAAGAACCCATTTTGATGAAATTTAACACAGACGCAGGGTCACAGGGTATTTTATTACACGGTAATATTGAAACAGTATTTTTACACGTCTTGTCAAACACACATCAAAAATTGAAATTAAATTTTGTAAAACAAACACTGAATACAGTAACATCTAAATAAGTAAGACAAAATTAAAATATTGTCAATGAAGATGGAATCTGTAAACGAAATTCAAACACTGTACTGCAGGCACACTAATTTAAAAACAAAAGAAATCTAAAATCGGTTGCCTGTTGTCTTTTATCAGAAGGTCATTAGTAAATCTCTTTTTTTTTGAAATTTTTGAATCGTTACCTTTTTATGGACGTACTGCTAACGGGGTCTCTAAAGCTTACCATACTTTTTTATTTCTTCCTACCGGTAGAATTTCGTTACAGAAATCTCCATTGACCATATACTTTTGTTTGTGTTGCTTTAGGTGTAGAAGCTATTGGTTCCAGATGTCTTCCTCAGGGAGTCTGGTGCTACGGTAACGTGTTTATATATTGGCATCCGATAATTGTACTTTCAGCTAAGCCTTCTTTAACAATTATGCCTTCTTAAATGAACCGTCCTCGCTTGAAACATTTTTTAATGTCATTTTCGGACACCTGATACCATGAAATTTCTAAACAAAGCGTCCAGAAGAGATATTTTCTTCGCTAATTCGTTTGCAGTTGTAGCTTGATTTCCTTCCATAACCGACAAAATTCTTGAACGTATTTCTCAACGGTAGTAAAATTTTATTCCTTGGTCACAAGGTTGGTAAGCACCGTTGTATTGGCAGGAAGGTACATCACTCTAATGTTTTTTAACAGTATGCTAACACTGTGTGTTTAAAGTTGTCTGCAAGTAAAAATAGTCTTTTAATCAACAATGTTATCCCATTTAATTAACCACTCAGTAGAAATGGCTGCCGTCATGTAGGTTTTAGAGGTTGTTTAATACCCTAGTGGTAAGTTGTTTACTCCTTTTAAAGATCGAGGGCTTTTTGCTTTTCCAATAACGAAACGATTAAAAAAACGTCTTTCAGAAAGTTACCATACGTATTAACGCACCACAAAGCAATAATGCGTTCTCAAAACTTTTAAAGTCTTCGGCATCTTCGTTCTCGAATAAGTAAGTGTGTTGGAGCAAGGCGCGATAGTAAATCGTAGCTTCATCCATCCAGGGGCGTAGCCAAGGGGGGGCAGGGAGGGGCAGCTGCCCCCCCCTAGATGAAGTTACAAAGTAAAAAATATAAAATAAAAGTAGATAAAAAACGCATGCGAGGAGTGCTAGAACAGGAGCAGTGATGGACAGTTATCCTTACTTTACTTTAAAGAATTAAAGAAACATATATAGTTAATTTACAGTTTTGAACTTCCCGCTTTTGTAAGTCCCTAGTTTTAAAGCATCCGCCATTTTCCTGGTGAACAGACCAGTCGCGTTATAGCTCAACTCGGCTTTGCAAGCTTCTTTTTAGTTTCCGTCTTTATTTAAATATAGTCTAACCTCATCAGAGACCTCACTTCATCCGCAGTACCTACAGGACACATCAATAGTTTAAAACCCTGGACCTGGTCCAATGCTCAAAACACATCAAACGGATCCTTGGAGTGATAACAACTCATTGTAGTGATGCACAGAAAGTTACTACAGAGCTTGTAAATGGTGTCGACGAGATTACCAAAGATGTTAGAGTGGAATTGACAGTCCCAAGATCTATTCAAAAACAAAAACATCGCTCCAATCCTCCAGCTTCCAGTCCTTTAGAGTACTGGAACAGATCCTTGGTAATTCCTTACTTGGATTAATTAGTTTCTTCACTGGAGGCACGTTTTTCAGATGAACACTCACCTGCCTTTTCAATTTTGTCTCTACACCCATTAATTATGCTCGAGATAACCATGAAAGACTTTAAAATAAAAGTCAAGGAGCTCTCAGATTTTTATAACTTAAAAGATGTTGCCTCCGAAGTTGAATTATGGTACACTATGTGAGAGAAGAAGAAATCAATAAAGAGCAGCTAAAAAAACTGACAATAGCAGATCTAGTAAAAGAGGCTGAAATCTTTTACCCGGCCACAAAAAAAGCGCTGCTTATCTCTATTACTCTGCCTTGCACCACTTGTACTGTAGAGCGGTCGTTTAGTACGTTGCGGAGAGTAAAGACCTGGCTTAGGTCGACGATGACAGGGGAGCGTCTCAATGGACTATGCTTAATGAGTGTCCACAGAAAAACTGCTTTAGAAAAAAAGGAGCAATTGGAGAAGGAAGTGCTGAAAAGGTTTTCTGAAAATCCAAGAAAACTTATTTTAGTTTAACATTTTTTAGTTATTTGATTTAGTTTTTATTTTAGTTTAACTTATTTTAGTAAGTTATTTTAGTAACATGTTTTAGTTTAATACTTTGTGATAATATATCCTTTGCTAGTTTGCATACGAAAAACTAATATTGTTTTAAAAATATATAATTGTATAAAATTATACTGTACTATACTAATTTTATATCATACCGTACTATAAAACTTTAATTTTTTCATTCATCACGGTATTTTTACGTAACTCTGTTTTTTCATTGTTGCCACGTTTTAATTAAAATCACATTATTATTTGTGACTTTTGGTGATTATTTAACCCTTAAAGCATCTTGGGGTCTCAGACACCCCAGAACATCTTTTCTTGGATCAAGTGTTCCAATCTTTAATTTTACCCCTTGAATTAAAATATTTTTGAACTTCTTGCGGTATATATTGACAATCTAGGGTACCCTCTTAACGACCAAATAGAAGTAATCGCCCAAGAATATAACAGTGCCTAGTACAGCCACGAAAGTAAAATATATCAAAACTAAGTGTGCACTACAATGGTTAAATCTGAAACATTTCTTCGTAGTATTCTTCATTCCAGAGAAAAAATTCCTAAAGTTTTTAAATAAAGGAAAAATTTAATTTTTAACTCGATAACGGTGCGTGTTACTAAAAAGTAGCTAATAAAAAAAAATTTTATGTGAGAGGTAACTCACAAATAAAGTAACATAAAAGTCTTTTAAATAGATCCGACAATCACTGCTTTGGATCAATAGAGTAAAACTGTTTTTAAATTCCCTTTTGGATTAATTTTAAAAACTTCTTTTTAGCTTAGATTCCTATAATAGGTATGCCATAGTTATACTGACGAGCCTTAATAACATACCGAGACGAAACAATTTTCTTATTCCCCCCCCCCCCGGCGCTTTTTAAGTAACCCTTTAGTCCTCTGCCCCCCCCCTATCCAAAATCCTGGCTACGTCCATGCATCCATCTGATATACTACTATCCAAAGAGGATACTCAGAAGAATTCTTAGACCATTCGTTATTTATCCAATTTTCGGCTTTCGTAAAGTCGACGACTTTCTGTTCACCATGCGTTCGTTTAAAGACCATGTTGTCTCTTGTCTTCCGACGATGAAACGGTGAAACCTACTATCGTTGGCAAAAAAAAATTGTTTTTCCCATTTTTCTAGCAAGTTCCGCAAGTCCCTTCGATTTTGGGCACATTAGTGGACCGTTAACACGAGCATCTTGATCACGAATATTTTTGAACCACAGTTGTAATGCTGCTCCAACTTTGTTCACATTTTCCGCCTGTATTTCTTTAACTTTGCAAGTTATCCTTTTATTTTGCAGCTGTCAAATAACATGTTTTTTTTTTACTGAGAAGCCGCATTTCTTGGGTTCATTTTCGACAACTTATAAATATCGGTATGGAGAACCATACATGACTTCCATATTCTAAGATTTATATTTAAAATCATTTTCAGCCAAACAGCCAGGGAAGGAATTTTAACAAAAAAATACTTCTTTGTTGCCAATAACGTAGTACACATATAAAAAAAATTATCCCCTCCCCCTTCAACTATAATTTTGATTTATAGAAAATTACCCCCAGCCCGTTCAACTAGCCTCTTCATTTATAGATATTTCATCTACGTTTCTACAGTGGATTATTAAGATCTTATCAGGATACTTTATCAAAATTAAGTACTTTACTCATGTTACAACAAAAAATGTTTCAGGTAAACTGCCCTTTCCCCGTAACCGATCTTCACCAAAATCAACAGACATTCAGTTCTCTATAGCTCAGGCACATATGTAAAAAATTATTTGATTCTGTTTGAATTTACGGCAGTTATGGTTCGTCATATAAAAAATTACCCATGTTAAAACATAAAACATGAGATTTATAAAACATATCTAAGATTTATATTTAAAATCATTTTTGAAATAAAATATTTTCATAGAACCTACTAACGCTGGGGAAATCAGAGCCAATCAAGAGCCAATCATTGGGGGGGTAGCCAATCAGAGTTGGGCCTACCTGTCACTCTGCTGAATTTGGTGGAAAGCCCTGTCACTGTCGTCAAAGTATCAGCCTTGACAGGGTCCTCTTTTTCTGCAAAATGGGAGAGGAGGCTTGAGATGGAGTGAGTGACATGGTCCCCACCTCAATGAAGAACCCATTGTTTTATAAAAATATATTTAAATTTTGAAAACTGAAAATTCTTTTCTTGTTGTAAATATTTATATTTTATAATCAAAATGACTTTATCAAAAAACAAACATTATTTTTTTATAATAAGTACTTACATATGTTTCTTAATATGCTTACTTTTTCTTCAATGTTGATGATCATTTCCAAACATTCTGACAAAATTGTATCTACAGAACAGTTAACATTCCCCAGGTTTCCATTTCTGCTAATTTCTCATTACACCTTCCACTGACGTATTATTAACCATTTCATAAACTATCGTATAATCTTTTCAGATTGCCTGGCAACAAAATTATTTTATTTCAACAATTACCATTGTTTGAAAAAGTTTAAATGAATTTTCAAGTACTTTACTCTTGTTAAAACGTAAAAGGTTGCAGGTAAACTACCCCTTCCCCTTAACCGATCTTCACCAAAATCTAAAGGCCTTGAGTCCTCTACAATTCACTGACGTATGCAAAAAATTATTTGATTCTGTTTGAATTTGCGGCAGTTATCGTTTGCCATAGAAAATACGCTTGATAAAAAACGTTGCAGGTAAACTACCCCTTCCCCTCAACCGATCTTCACCAAAAACAATAGGTCTTGAGAACTCTACAACTCAGAGCTGTATGCGAAACATTATTTAATTCTGTTTGAATTTGCGGCTGTTATCGTTTGCCAAAAAAAAAATTTCCCTTGATAAAAAAAAACCGTTGCAGGTAAACTACCCCTTCCCCTCAACCGATCTTCACCAAAAACAGTAGGTCGCGAGTACTCTACAAATCAGGGCTGTATGCAAAAAATTATTTGATTCTGTTTGAATTTGCGGCAGTTATCGTTTGCCATAGAAAATACGCTTGATAAAAAACGTTGCAGGTAAACTACCCCTTCTCCTCAACCGATCTTCACCAAAAACAACAGCTCTTGAGTACTCTACAAATCAGGGCTGTATGCAGAAAATTATTTGATTCTGTTTGAATTTGCGGCTGTTATCGTTTGCCATAGAAAATACCCTTGTTAAAAAAACGTTGTAGGTAAACTACCCCTTTCCCTTAACCGATCTTCACCAAAAACAATAGGTCTTGAGAACTCTACAATTTAGGGCTGTATGCAAATAATCTTTTGATTCTGTTTGAATTTGCGGCTGTTATCGTTTGCCATAGGAAATACCCTTGTTAAAACATAAAACGTTACAGGTAAACTACCCCTTTCCCTTAACCGATCTTTACCAAAATCAACAGATCTTGAGAACCCTACAATTCAGGGCTGTATGCGAAACATTATTTGATTCTGTTTGAATTTGCGGCTGTTATCGTTTGCCAAACAAACAAAATTACCCTTGATAAAAAAAAAACCGTTGCAGGTAAACTACCCCCTTCCCTCAACCGATCTTCACCAAAAACAGTAGGTCGCGAGTACTCTACAAATCAGGGCTGCATGCAAAAAATTATTTGATTCTGTTTGAATTTGCGGCTGTTATCGTTTGCCATAGAAAAAAATCTACAGACAGACAGACACACACACACAGACACTTTTCGGAAAACGACTTTTTTTCATGTTTTGAGTGTAGTACAATCAGAATCTGCTATAATCTCGAACACGATTTTTTTTGCCATCACCATACTTCCATTCCTTAAGGAATATGCAAGTAAAAAAAATTACCCTTGATAAAAAACCGTTGCAGGTAAACTACCCCTTTCCCTTAACCGATCTTCACCAAAAACGACAGGTCTTGAGAACTCTACAATTTAGGGTTGTATGCAAAATATTATATGATTTTGTGTGAATTTGCGGCTGTTATCGTTTGCCATAAAAAATACCCTTGATAAAACAAAAAACGTGGCAGGTAAACTACCCCTTTCCCTTAAACGATCTTCACCAAAAACAATAGGTCTTTAGTACTCAAGAAATCAGAGCTGTATGCAAAAACGTATTTGATTCTGTTTGAATTTGCGGCTCTTATCGTTTGCCATAGAAAATACCCTTAAAAGCATAAAACGTTGCAGGTAAACTACCCCTTTCCCTTAACCGATCTTCACCAAAAACAAAAGGTCTTGAGAACTCTACAATTTAGGGCAGTATGCAAAACATTATTTGATTATGTTTGAATTTGCGGCTGTTATCGTTTGCCATAGTAAATACCATTGTTAAAACATAAAACGGTACAGGTAAACTACCCCTTTCTCTTAACCGATCTTTACCAAAATCAACAGGTCGTGAGAACTCTACAATTCAGGGCTGTATGCGAAACATTATTTGATTCTGTTTGAATTTGCGGCTGTTATCGTTTGCCAAACAAACAAAATTACCCTTGATAAAAAAAACCGTTGCAGGTAAACTACCCCTTTCCCTCAACCGATCTTCACCAAAAACAATAGGTCGCGAGTACTCTACAAATCAGGGCTGTATGCAAAAAATTATTTGATTCTGTTTGAATTTGCGGCTGTTATCGTTTGCCATAGGAAAAAAATCCACACACACACACACACACACACACACACACACACACACACACACACACACACACACACACACACACACACACACACACACACACACACACACACACACACACACACACACACACACACTTTTCGGAAAACGACTTTTTTTCATGTTTTGAGTGTAGTAGAATCAGAATCTGCAATAATCTCGAACACGATTTTTTTTGCCATCACCATACAGTACTTCCATTCCTTAACGAATATGGAAGTAAAATCGTTCAAAAATGTCCAGCTTTTCTTTCACGTTTAAATCATGATGTTTCCTTTCATATTTCGCCATTGTCTCGTTAAGAAAACATTACCGGTTCCGAATTAATAGAGAAAATCTGTATGAAAGAAAGTAAAATCCGATATACAAAGTGTAGTTAATAATGATCACACAAAAAAAAATCACGATTTTAAACACGTTTGTGGTGCAAATTACGACCCAGAACTCCAATAGGACGTTTATTAGACAGTTAAAAATAGACATTAGACTTTTTTCAGTACGTGTACTGAGCCATGTGGTCCATACAGTACAATGTTAATAAAAGTCACAGTAACAGGAAATGGAAGATAATGCTGCGCAGAGGAAACATAAAACAGTTATGCACATATAGTGTGCACGGCAGAATTACGTATCGATCTGGATCATTCCACATACCCCTTCCAGTTGCTGCTCGACTATTCTACTGGCATCCAGGCTGGCAAAGTATTTAACAGCGATATCAGAGTGAGGTTTGGAGTGTTTGTTGTAGCGACTTGCTGTTTTAATATAATTGTTTTATATAGTGTTAAACCGTAATTAGGTGACATTTATTGTTGTGCATTGGAAAAATTTGACTTGAATAAGAGTGCCTTTGTTGATTTGTAATTGTTGTTTGTTTCTAATTAGAGTTGTAATTAGTGACTTCATCTGGTCAGTTATTCTGTTTCAACTGTACAACACGATGGATGATCCATGCGATCATCGACCATCATAACAGTGGTGTTAAAAGTGCGATAGGACCTTTTAAACAGTGGAAACAAAGGACACTTCGTAAAAGAGTAGTGTGAGTGGTAATATTGATTTAACAAAAATGGATACCAGCCAGATAATGGAAACTTTCCAAATGCAGCTGTTGCAAGCAGAGGAACAACAGAAACCAAGCTTGCTGGAAACACAGGAACATCAGAAAACAGTGTTGCTCAAGTCAGAAAAACAACAAGGCGAGAAACTCAGACAGGAAGCAGGAGAATAAGTAAAACGACAGTTTTTGACAGTTTGAAGAAATGTAAGCGAGAAAATAACATAATAGAAAAGTGGCAAAAAGAAGAATTTAGTCATGATACAGAAGGCATTGATACAATGGCAGAAACAGTTGAAGGAGCATACTACTGCAAAATTTGATCTCTAGAAGGTGAGCTGAATAAACATGTTCATAAAGTATCTGAAATAGAAAAATCTGTGCCAACTATAAATCATACATGTCAAGTATAGTAGACTGTATTACACAATGTAACAAAAAATTGAAGTTAGTGTCAGACATTTATGAAAAAAATAATTGACAAAGCAAGGGCATTAAAAAACGCTGAAGAACATTCAAAGCATTAGAGCAATGTAAAAGCACCATCAACTGTAGTGGGGCAAGTTTACACAAAGGTCCCAATGTTTGATGGAAGCACTCACTTGTTAACTTAGCTTTGCCAATTTGAACCTGATGCTCGTCTAAATACATGGTCAGAAGAAGAGATACATGGCCTTTCACTCAATCTTGCTTTAAAAGGACCTGCTGCAGAACTGTTGTAAAAAGTGCTATATGGCAGCCAGAACACCAACACCAAATTAACAAGAGCTCTGGAATGACAGAAGGGTGACCAGCTGTATAATGTTCAACTTAAAGCGAGGCAACAGTGTTCCAGGCAAAGCCTTCAGGAGTTTGAAGCAAATGTCGGCTGACTGACAAGACTGACTTATCCCAAAACATCGGAGGACTTCCAGACACGAATTGCTCTGATTATTTTTATTGGTGGTATCAGAGATAGTGAACAAGACTGGCATGGCATCAGAATAGCTCAGATGGTCTTGTTCATACTCTTTGTTTTGAAGCTGCCAAGTTGGTGACCTCTGTTAATAAAAGTATTTTATCACATTGTAGGCAAATGGATAAAATATCACAGTACCATCACAACAGACAAACTGATTGTTAATATATTTGCTGAAGGTTAGCCAATGTCATTTACAGTTAACATGGGCACTACACTGTCTATTGTGTGCCTAATATAGTCAGCCACTGCCAGCTTCAGTTTAACTCTTGTACCATACAGTCTGTGACCGGAAGTCCCATCAAAGTTGTAAGCTTCTTAGTTTAGCCACCAAATGCTCATTGCAAACATTGTTGATGAAGTTATTCTTGGCATGGACATTATGAATGTTTACAGGTTTGTTGTGAACCTAAGAGAGAATTTCCTGAGAGTTGGCCAAGAGAAGATAAAGTGTCCATGGCTAAAATGATAGGATCAACCAACTGTTCAGTCAAGCAAGTGATGGTGGCCAATAAAAGTATCAACAGGTGCAGAGAAGGGGAACCCTTGGTGTTGGATGAAGAAGAAGAACTATTAGATGAAGTACCAATTTGTATGCTGACAATAGAGGTGATTAGAAAACCAATTTTGGTCATCAAGGAAAGGCTCTTACTTGTTCCTGAGTTAAAAGAACCGGCCAAGGGAGAAGCTGCTTGAGAGAAAGAATTGATTACCTTTAAGGATTGTTTGTAGATGACTGTAACAGCGTGAGTGCGTAGCCATTATGACCATGAAGAATGTACCAGATGCACAGGTAGTGGACAAGTTTGGAGATGGGATGACCTTGTTACAGGATGAGAAAACGTTGCTGAAGAGGACGTTATGTAAGATGTTTGAGGTATAGTAGGAAAGCAAAAATGGAATCAAAGATGCATTTGTGAGTGATGGAGAAATTTCACTGTGGAAATGAAAGAGTCAAACATAAAACAACGAACTCAAGAAGATTTGCCAGTTCAGGATGAACAGGCTTCAGCAGTGGGCAGTGCTACACTGAGGAAATAGATAAACACTGCATCAGTGTATGACTACGTGACGCTTTACTGTATAGTGTGCATGGCAGAATTACATAATACTCTAGACCAGTGGTTCTCAACCTTTTTAAATCTGGGACCCATCTTGAAGGATATTACACTTCATTGAACCAATAAGCATGGGCACTGGATAAATTACTTGTAGGGGTGTGTACCCTATTTATAATTATATTTTTTCCTAACATCACATATTTTCAGCCTTATTTTATACTTAAACAAATTATACTTACTTAGTTATAGAGAAGTAAATATGTAACAGATTTTTAAGACACAGTAAATCAGTTTTCAAGCCCTACTACTTTGCGACCCACCAAACGCCCCGTCACGACCCAGCAGTAGGTTGCACCCCCATAGGTTGATGAAAGCTGCTTTAGATCATTCATGATGCCCCTTCCATATGTTGCTTGACTACTCTTCCTTGATCCAGGTCTATTGTGTCGCTATGTACACAGAAGGAAATTAATAGAGCAGCCAGTGGCCGGCAAAGTTTAATGTTAGACCAGTGATATTAGAGTGAGGTTTGGAGTGTTTTTTAAATGACTTGTGGTTTTAGTGTAATTGTTTTACTTAATGTGAAACTGTAATATGGTGACATTTATTGTTGTGCGTTGCACATATTTAACTTGAATTACTGGATAACAGCCTTTGTTTATATCTAACTCTTGTTTTTTTTTTGTATTTAGAATTGTAATTAGTGCCTTCATCTGGTGTCAGTTTTTCTGTTTCTAGTGTCAACACAACAGTCTATACTACAATCATAACAAACAGATTGGTTCAATTAAAATTTTGAAAGCAGCCATGTATGTACCCCAACCCTGAGAAACGATACGCATGTGATAGATAGACAGAGTGTGTGTGTATGACCAAATGTGTGACAAAGTGTTTTTATCATATAGAGGAAGACATTGGGATCATGCCTGAAATACACTGTGTAAAGAAAAGCCAGTTTGGAGTTTGTGCTTAAATTTATCGTCCGTCCTCTGCTATACAAAACTAAACAAAAACAATAGGTCTTGAGTACTCTACAATTCAGGGCTGTATGCAAACAATTATTTGATTCTGTTTGAATTTGCGGTTGTTATCGTTTGCCATAGAAAATACCCTTGATAAAAAAAAGTTGCAGGTAAACTACCCCTTTCCCTTAACTGATCTTCACCAAAAACAATAGGTCGTGAGTACTCTACAAATCAGGGCTGTATGCAAAAAATTATTTGATTCTGTTTGAATTTGCGGCTGTTATCGTTTGCCATAGAAAAAAATCTACAGTCACACACACACACACACACACACACACACACACACACACACACACACTTTTCGAAAAATGACTTTTTTCATGTTTTGAGTATAGTACAATCAGAATCTGCAATAATCTCGAACACGATTTTTTTTTCCATCACCATACTTCCATTTCCTTAAGGAACATGGAAGTAAAATTAGTTTATAGAAGCATGCAAATTATAACATTAGCTGCAGCTATGATTCCAATAATCTCTATATTTTCAGGTCAATTATAATATACAGCTGTACAAGATTCTGATAAAGCGATAACTTCCAAAAACAGTCTTGAGATATGAAGTCTTTACTCTTATTATTTATGGTGTATTATTATTTATGGCTTATTATTTATATCTTTTATTTATGGTGTATATAAAGGAAGTTGTGTTTAGAGATAATAGTATACCCATATTTTTCTTTCATTAGATTTAAAGTGTTTTTGCTAGAACTGTCAAAAATGAGTACCACCTTATCATGGAGGTAAGTGGTCGCAAACTTGTCGAATAAAAATGCCTTTTTTGAACCATCTCCACAAGAGCATATTTTCCATGCAGACATTGCTTTGATTCTAATAATTTGCCTGTAAGTTGGATATAAATGAGCATTTAAATAAGTGAAGGATTTTTTTCCAGTGACAGCCAATTTTAATATAAAACTTGCTGACACATTAGAGCATTATGCTGCTAGTTGTTCAATACTAGGTTTATGATACAATGTGGTCTCCCGTCGGTCAGTAATAAATGAATTCTGAAGTTCTAAAGTCAGAAAGGAATTTCCAGTGAAGTCCAGTGTTATTTCAATTAGAATAAAGATTTGTACTGAAATTTTTTGTTTAATTTTATACACCACTTCAGTGATTTCATGTATATAATGGTAGCTTGCATTGAAAACTTCGTCAACCAGCCTTATGAGGCATTCATCTTGGTTCCTAGTGTATCCAAAAAGATCTTCGCATCTTTCACACAAATAAAACAATGATAAGTGCCTTGATTGATATTTGCTGGTTAAACAATTTTAACATGGCATTGTCAAAATCGTCATACATGACCGGTACTTCTTCATTGGTTTTCACTTTTTTAGAATGCTAAAGGAATCTGAAGATGCTGAAAAAATTAGAAGATAATTTTTATTGCCACAGACATTGTATTCAGTAACCAAATTGCATGACAATATTCTAAACTGGTGTCCCATTTTCTAATTAATGGAAATTTAAAGTATATACTGAATGCAGAGCACTGTATGCTTCTCTTTTTTCTGGTTCACTAGAAAAACATTTTAAAGATAATATTACATGTAATTATCTCAGAAAGGAGCATTTATACTTGGATTGGTTTGCACTTTTATATCACACCTTGTTATGATCAATTTAAAATTAAATCTACATGTTAAATGTTTAGTCTGGGAGCGATGTGTAATACACAGGGTGGCCACAAGGCTGGAAAACCTTGAAAACCTGGAAAAGTCATGGAATTTGAAAACCTCTGGAAAACCTGGAAATTGCATGGAAAAATGAAAAAGAACCTGGAATTTTTGTAGTAATTTAAATTATTTCGCTTCTTGTTATATTTGCAACAGCTATGATCATCCGCAAATACATTTCCACACTTCATTTGCGTCTTTACTCTGTCATGAATTACGCTTTGCATTTGAAACTCCCGCTGCAGCTCAAGTTGATTGCGTTTCGAACCCGAGTCGGCCGCCTCAGCCAAGACCGTCTACAATTATATCAGACCTTAATGCAACTATCGATAGTAGTCAATATCGGTTGGTTGTCAAAAGTAAACACGTGCTACTTACATGTGTTAAAGGTTATAGTGGTTGTAGAAAATTTAGGTTTAAAGTGAGGTCACTGCTTTTTTTAAAGCAGCATTGTTATAAATGGGTCGGTCGTGTTGCATGCCCGGATGTAAATTGAATTACGAGATCTCAGATACTTCAGCATTTAGATTTCCCAAGGATGGGGTTATGAAAAAGAAGTGGATCAGATATATCCATCAGGATAATTTTATGGTTACCAACAATACGTTAGTTTGTATAAAACATTTTGGAGACAGATTTATTGTGAAAACAGTTTTATTTCCCGTTGGTAATGGCGAATCAGTCTCCATTCCAAGGATTCCAAAGCTCACCGAAGATGCCTTTCCCCCTCCCCTATGCTCCCGTCGCTTCCCCTTCTACAGTGCCGCATTTGGCCCATGCCAAGTCCACGTAAATAAACAAGCTGTAGCGTGTCCGATTGTTGCTTTGCTGATAGTGCACATGCAGTTGTCCAAGTGTACTTATTGTTCTCTGAAAGAGCCTTGTTGTATATTTATTGGTACGTGTGGTTTGCATGTATTAAACAATGCCTTCAAAAGGGGACCAAAGCCGACAAAGTGGAAACAGTTGAGTTTCTCCGAAGTTTGTATAATTTTTTTAAAGATGTACCAGCCTGTAGGAGTGACTGTATAAGGATTACAAACTCTGAGCTCATGCCTTTCAAGTTTTGTTTTATTAGATGGCTCTTAAATAGGAAGTGCGCTGATCGAGCGCTACGAATGGTGCCACATTTGATAGAGTTCAAATTGTGCCTTGAAAAAGATCCTCGTCGAAAAAAAGGTTCCAGATACTCTTAGTTACAAGATTATTTCTAGTTCCCTAGAAGATAAACTTTTGTCTTTGAAATTGAGCTTCTTCAGTTATATTGCTAACCAGATAGAGCCATTCTTAACTAAGTACCAAAGTGATGAACCACTATGTCCCTTTCTTTTTACTGATCTTTCAGCTCTTATGTCAGACTTGTTGAATGTGTTCGTTAAAAGGAACTCTTACAGGGTTTGTCTTGTCCTGCTATAATTAACCTAAAGGTGCCAAAGAATCTGATAGGGCCAAAGAAGTTTCACTTTAACTTTAATGTAAGAATGGAACTTAAAAAACTCTCTAATGTAAAAGATTCTGAAATCTTACAGTAAAAAACTAAATGCATTTTGATGTTGAAGGAATTGTGCATTAAGCTACAGACAAAGTCACCCCTTGCTAATGAGTTATGTAGAGCCATATCATTCTGTGATCCTCGCTTATTTATGGTCATAAAAGACTGCTTTTAAACGATTAAATAAGACTTTAGAAATTTTTCAAGAGAATAAGTGGTTGCAACTTGTGATAAAATTCTCAAAGAATTTAAAGTTCTTTGTCTGACTGAATCTGCCCAGTCCAGCATGAACTACTATGATTGTAAAAGTAAACGCCTTGACCACTTTTGGAGAGAACTGCTTACTACAAGTAATTCCAACGATGATCTTCAGAATTTTGTTAAAAAAGTATTAATTTTTAGTCATGGTATGTCAGTGTGGGTCGAGTGTGGGTTTTCTGTCAACAAAGAAATGATAGTCGATAACCTCCTAAATAAAATGTCAGTGGGTCAGAGACTAGTTTATGACAGCATTAAGTGGGTCAGAGACTAGTTTGTGACAGCATTAAATGTGCTGGTGGCTTCTCCAAAATTGAAATAACAAAGCAAATGATCTTTAAATGCTGCAAGGCCAGAAGTGCCCAAGAAGGGCACCTGAAGATGGAAAGAGAGTGTCGGGCTGAAAAAATTGAAGCAGAGGAAAACAGAAAGAGAATTCTGAAAGATATAGCTGACCTGAAGGAGAAGAAAATGAAAGTAATTGCTGAAACAGAAAAAAAGAAGGGAAAAATTGATGAAGACATTCGAGTACTTACAGGGTTACTACAGAAAGGGCAAACAAATAGTTTAGTGCAGAAAAAATGATCGTTAAGTGCTGCAACAGCCATAAAAAATTAATATGCTGCTATAGTTAAGTTTTTATTTTTATTGATTTTTTATAGAAAACCTTCCTTCATGCAGTACAACACTGATCTTAATGTGTGACAAATATTTACAGTTAAATGGGTTTTAGACTCCAAAGTTCTAATTTTATTTTTATTGATATTGTTACGACGGTCTACTTGATCATCGTAGGTACAGAGGAAACAAAATAAGTACTGGTACAAGACACCGATTAAGTCACTATCACCAGCTTTAATTTTTACAGTTAAACAGTTCGTTATTAACAACACAGTCTCTTATAACAAATAAAATAAAAAATTGTTCACATGCAATAAAATGTCCACTAAAATTAAACACAGTTGTATTACAATATACCGGCCGATTATAAAACACAACACTTTACTAATAACCACTTGAACGCGCATAGTAATAACTCGAACCGCTCTGTAAATATATCGCAGATATCCTGAAAACTTAAGGCCGCTGCCGCCATGTATTTATAGTCCCACTCACAAACCAGAAGCTTCCAAACTGCGTCTCATCTCTCGTGTGAACTACGTAATTAACTGCGGCCTTGACACAGTCAGCGCGGCTGGCGCCTTCGAGAAACCTCTCGAAAATGCGTCGACAAGCACGTACGCCACACGCGTTACACCGAGATTCTTCTGGCACATTTGACAAACACGTAAATTGTTCTGTGATGTCGTAACAATATTGTTTTTGTTTTTGACCTGTTGAAAATAATAAAAAGAAATGTATGTTCTTTATTAGATTGTTGAATGTAATACTACTACTACTACTACTACTACTACTACTCTCCAGCACTACAGCCCATGGTGAGCCCTGGCTTCTGGTACGACCCGTCTCCACTCATCTCTGTCCATTGCCCTCAGTCTCCAGTTCATAATGCCCATCTTTCTCAGATCTTCTTCCACATCCTGCTGCCATCTTCTTCGAGGCCTGCCTCTTCTTCTTTTGCCCAATATTGTTCCACTTAATATAGTTTTGGGCATCCTCGTAACATTCATACGGGATACGTGTCCCAGCCATCTAATTCTAGCTGATTTTATGTGCCTCACCAGGTCTTGTCCACCAATCAACTCATTTATCTCACTGTTATTTCGGATCCTATACATATTCCCTTCCTTCACCAGTCCAATGTTGAATGTAATAATGCAGTTAAAATAAAGCAAATAAAATGTTCCTACTTTAAAACTTCTTGCTTTTATTGTACCTTATCATTTGTAAGTGATTTTATACGAATTTTTTTATAGTACCGATTTTTTTTATAGTACCTTATCGAAGAGATTTACGTGTTATTTATGTCATCTTTGTCACTAAACCCTAAAATTCCTTGTCTTTGAGTGAGAGAGAATATCCCTAAGCAGTGGTTTTTTTGTCGTTATATTATGTCTGTAAAGGCTTGCCAAGTTCCACCTGGAAAACCGTAAATTTGGGTCTGGAAAAAATGGAAAAGACATGGAATTTTGACCACAGGTTTTTGTGGCCACCCTGAATACAGTTCAGTGATCCCTGTTTTTGTTTATTCCTTGGCTAGGGCATAGCTTTATATTTATTATCATTGTTTGTATGAGTCATGTAAATCATGAAGTAATTTAAAATGTCAAGACGTATAAATTGATGATTGCAGGTAAAATCATAAGGAAAAGGCCAAGAATTGAATTAGATAATCAAGAAAATGAACAAGTGAAGCAAGTTTACTTCCTTATCAAGTATGATTAGGGAAGATGGTGAATTATTAATTATGTATATCAGAAGTAAAAAAAGGAATAGCACTTGCTAAGCCAATTTTTGATAATAAACATAATCTGCTCACAAATAATAATCATATGAATTTAAAAACTATTAAGTTGTCTTTTACAAAACTGTTTATTTGCAGTGAACTTTTGGAAGTGAACTTGGTTCTTAAGAAAAAGAAGATGGTCAGGCTGGAAGGAATGGAGGTGTGGATATTTAAAGGGTTATAAAGACAAGCTTGTTAGAGCAGAAAACAAGCATTTCATTTTTAAAGGCAGTAAACAAGGAATAAGAACTTAACAAGCCTACTGGAAAATAGGAAGACAAAATTTCTACGTCATGTGATCATACATAATAGATTTATTCTGAAAATGTTTTTGAGGAAAAGAGGAAGACATGTGAGTAAGACAGGAATATGGTCAGCCAGTAGATGAATAAATACTTGGATGACTTGCAAGATGTAGTCTACTCAAAAGGGTACTAAAGGGCAGGATGCAACAAGGCCTGGCCTTCAGACAAATAAATTTATTTATATTTTATCACTTGCTTAGGTGTTATAAAATAGGCTATTGTAATCTAAATATTGTACAATACAGTATATGCTGTACAGCAAGGATTTTCAACTTTTTTAAGATTGAGAGTACATCTTCAGGGTAAGAGAGTGAGTACCATGAAAATGTTTGATAATAATTTCACACATTGTTTTAATTGACTTATCTGGTATATCTGAATTTGATTTTCATAATTGAGCTAATAGAGTGTATATGTGTCCATGTGAATTGCATTAAATTTTATACCATGGATTTATGTAGCGTATTCTAAGAAGAAATAAAAAATGGGGACAGTAAGAAAACCTCTATAAGCAGTGTGCATAGAAGTGTCTGGGGTTTCCAAACTGTAATCTGTGATATTCTGTGGTTAGTGGAAAACAGCTGTATGGCTGTGCTAAGTAGAAATTTAACTGAAAATTAAGAACTATTGATGCTTGTGAGTGCTCAGGAGCACCAGGATGAGAATGCGTGCCGTA
This sequence comes from Magicicada septendecula, assembly GCA_034769895.1. Classification (NCBI taxonomy): domain Eukaryota; kingdom Metazoa; phylum Arthropoda; class Insecta; order Hemiptera; family Cicadidae; genus Magicicada; species Magicicada septendecula. The sequence continues at coordinate 170,720,438 of CM068376.1, forward strand.
TAGTATGAAATAGCCTAGCCTTATTAATATTCAAATAAGTTATGCATATATGTTAACATGCAAATCTGATAAATTACCAGATAGTTTGTAAGATTGTATTACAAATTTTGTAAATAACTGACACATAGCACAATTTTCAGAAATATTCATGCAGAGTTCAATGATTTGTCTAATGAAATTTTAAAATATTGTTACAAGAGTACTATACTTTTGATAAACAAGTAAATGCAAGCAATAAATATGTTATTTTACATTAGATCATGGATGTGGATAGAGCTTGGTCAAGTAATAGATTGTTGTCTTTGTTTTCAGACTGTCGAGGGACACCAAGTTGATGAAGCTGTAGCAAGCATTTTTCATACAGTATTATTTCACCGCACTCTTGGAAAATTTCGTTATAAAGAAGAAGGCAATTATTCAGTTGGCACCATTGGTTACGCAGATGTTGACTGTGATTTCATTGATTTCACTTATGTAAGATTCAGCTGTCTTATTCCTGAATAAGACAAATTTTCTGTCCTTATTTAATAACGTGTATTGTGTAGTAAAATTTGAGCAGATGTTAGGGATAATTATATTAAAATATTACCATGTACTGCATAAAACTTTTGGTAGGCGCTTTACTAGTTAAAAATATTTTAGTTTTCCAATTATATTACTACAGTATTATGACAAAATATAAGTATAAAAACTGATTGAAATGTGTTGTATTTTATATTGTCATTAGTTTAGAAACTGAAGTGTGTAAATATATTTACAAATGGTTGCCTATGATAAACATCAGATGCGAGAAAGTTATTTTAAATCACCGACCACACTGATATGCCATGATTTTCTGTCCGTTGTATGGTTTTCTGCTTGCCATATATGGGACAAAAAGAAAATAATGCATATCAGATTCCTCAAATTAGCTGATATGCAGTTTTAAAATTTTAGTTTTGATATTTTTATGAAATTGTCACTTCAGTACCTTCATATAAATGCTATTGTGCAACATGAAGTCCATAGGCTCTTGATGCATGCATTTTCATTGTAATATAGTAAACATTGCACTTGCTTCACAAAATGAATTAATATCATATACAAATAAATTGTTTATATTGTTAGAATGAAAACTGAATAAGTTGCTCACTAGTCAAATTTATCCTTTTTATTCAAATATTTCATATTTGTGAGCCAGCTCTTTGTATATTGTTTATAGATGTTAGTTGTGTTTTCACCATAGTAATTTATTAAAGTTTATTAGAACAAGTATACAGTTATGTGCTACTCTTGTTCAGTAAGATTTGTGTTGACATATGTAAATATTTTGGCTTAAGAATATACAACATGGGCAAAATGTTCTCAGTAAATACAGTTGTTCTGATCAAAGTACACCATGTTATACTGATTATGTACATGAAAGAATTACATTATGAAAACATTTTCATTTTACTCTATACTTTTTGTAATTTCAGTGATTTTACTAATTTACATAACTTATTATATTTTTAACAATTGTAAACAATGACTGTGCGAACAAGTTGATTATGTAGATTATTGTTTTGTTGAATGTGCTTAGATTTGTTTTATTTCCAAAAGTTTCTTACAGTGTTGATTTTGAGGTGACACATAAGAATTTTTATTTTGGGAAAAAAATAGTGGAAGTGATTGGTTACAAATATTAAGGATAGTCCTAAGCGTATTGGGTCCCAAAAATTTACATTATATGTACATTTTATTATAAGTAAATGCTTTTATGAACAGTTTCAATATTGCCTGTATTTATGTAGAAATTAGTGGTGTATTTTATACAAAATTTAATGTGGTTTTATCGTGCGTAACAAACTTTCTTATGTAATTGTGTATAATGATTAATTCTGAAACAAGCAGGAACACACAAATGAAAATTTTGTTAAATATATCAAATGTTAATTTTGTTATAAGGAAGATTCTCACCATAAATATGAATAAAACAAACCATCTTACAGGTATATTATTGTCTGTAATCTTGTGAGAGCTAATATCAACCATACATAACATAAGGGTAACTAATGTTGGAATGTAAGTTTAAATTTTTGACCAATTACAGGTTTGTACCTATAATTTTATTGTTTAACAACTTTAACTCAACGACCATTCTGCAGTTTCTTTCCTGAGTCTAAATTGCCAGTCAATCTGAAAGTGATAGAATGGTAGAAGATTTGCATATGACTGTAAACCTAAGATGTAATTTGTTGTATAAATGTTGCTGTTACTGAAGTCAGCAAGTCGGCAGTAAGGTTCCCATGTTTGAGACAAATTCTTCATCCACATTTACAATTTAGCTTCAACTATATAGATATAATTGTATGTAAACATAGATTTAGTTGTAATTACAAAAGTTAGTTGTTTGTATTTTGTCGTGTTTAAATAAGTATTACCTATAAGAAATGTTGCAACTAACTCACGAACACAATGTTTTATAATCTTATGCATAAATAATGACATGAATCAGTGGCAGCTTTAATAGTGTTATAAATGTACTATAAATATAATGATATTTTTTATAAGAAACATTCATATTATTTTTCCTGATAAAGAGTTGTAAAAATGTGTCAGTAGTGTGTTTTTACTAAGCAATTCTTATTTTATCAGCAATTTCATGCAAGTTATTTATTCTGTTGTTATCAGCAATTGACAGGATTGGACTTGAAGCATGATGTGTGCACATGATCAATGCCTTAGACACTTGTGTTTTACTATTGATCCCAGTTTCTGAAAATAATGAGAAGTGTACATTTTAAGGGTCAGTTGTTAGATTGGTTATTTACTGTTAATAATCGCAGTAGAATATTTTTGTGTTTCCAGTTTCAGTCTGTCAGAAATATTAAATTGAATGAAAATATTTCAACAGGAAGCGAAGGCAACTGTCCTTACACAATTGTTGATCCATATAATGTAGTTTACCATAAACATGTAACAAACTGTAACATATTGTCTATGTACCATACTTCATAAGCATAATTGGACAAACAAATATAATTATTTTCAGAATTAATTTAATGGTGTGCAACTTATACAGAGTGGGCAAAATGTCAGTAATTAGTATATACAATAATCTATTGATAAATATTAATTATAATAATTTTATCAGGTGATACAATTAACTACAATCCAAAATTTCACACCTGTTACAGATTTTAAATATGTATGCAGGGAGAACCGTCTTTTAGCCCATGCTATTCTGTATGTTGGCATTTATTATTAAGTTAATTGGTCAGTTAAGACATATTTTGTCATATTCTTGCAGGTGTGTTGTTCATCAGTATCTTTAGATCATAATCTTAAACGTGAAATCTCAGGCTTCTCAGAGGCTCTCCGCGGTACAGATGGACCAGGTTCAGGGCAGATCTCACTGGAGTTTTTCCAGAAGAAAAAAACCATTTGGCCTTTCCAACCTGAGTGCATACCATGGGAGGTGTGGAATGTACGATTGGAACTCATTAAACTTAACAATGAACATGGTAAACATGTTTTGGTTTAGGTTTGAATCTGTTTTAAAGCTAGGGTTGTCTGATACTGTGTTTATTATACTTAACATTAGTTTCTGTGTTTGAAGTTGAAACAGATTTAACTAGTCATCTGTGAAGTTCTGCATAATGTAGCATGGACTAAAAAGCAATCAGATGGGCTGCATGGGAGTCTTGAGCTAACTGATATAAAACATTCAAAAATCTGATGTGTGGTCTTCCAAAGTAGTCTTCCCTGTTCCCAAATGTTTTATATGGTAAAAAAATTGATTTAATAAATTTTATAAAAATCATGAAATTGATTTCATTAAGTCTATGTCCTTGGTGCACCTTATCAGAAAAAAATTATTTGATCATTGTGTTGCATAGGTGATTGTTTAGTTCCTTTGTAATACAAATTATAAATTGAGTGTACCCAATTTTAAATTCACTTTTAAGCCTCTAAGCTTGATTGAAGCTTTCTGTTTATTCAGTTGAAAATTAACTGTCTTCCTTTTAAGTGACTGCACAAAGTGAAACTGTAGTCAGTACTATTAAAATTATTAATATAAAAAGTATTTTAAATCAACAAAATCATCCATACTGATCAACAGAACTTTCATGATGACACTACAGTATCAACATGGTGTGCAAATGTGATATATTTTTACCATGAAATAATTCTGTCAAAGCTAGATCATATTAGTTGTTCAATAATGTATGGAGTATTTGGTTTTTGTGTAAGGTTTAATAAATCCATTTGGCTGTTTGTTTTTGCATTCCCACCTACCTAACACCCCCACTCAGCAGCAAGCCATAAACAGCAGACAGTCATATTCCCTAAATGTAACAGTAAGTTTTATCAGAAGTTTAATGAAGAAAGTTGTGTCAGTGGTTAAAATCACAAACAGAATTATCACTGTTGCACACCACTATAGAAAAATTATTCTGGTTAGCGCTTTCAAGCTTCTCAGCTCATCGTCAGATCGGTATTAACAAGCAGAGGTAAAACCAAACCCTTCCCCCCCAATTGTCCACACACAACAAGCTATAACTCTGTCTTTATATAATAATGAAACTTTCAACTTGTGAACTTACTTGTCTTTTCTTGTCGAACGCGTTTCGGCGTGGTGTTCGCCTTCGTCAGCTTTGAGACAGACTGCCATTAATTTGTAACGGTTTTTACTTGGAAGGTATAGTGGGAGTGGTGTGTGGAGGAAGGGGATTGGCATGGGGATCCAAATTATTGTTATTTTTTTGTATAACTGTGTTAAAAAGTTATGTGATTTATACTGTAATTGGTCGTTAAGTATGTTGTTTGGTTGTGTTGTGTGGTGTTTGTATATTTCATATTGTTCTGCTGTGTTAAGTTTTCGACCTTTGGGTAAGTAGTGTAATATTTCAAGACAAAAGACAAGTAAGTTCACAAGTTGAAAGTTTCATTATTATATAAAGTGTCGAAAACTTAACACAGCAGAACAATATGAAATATACAAACACCACACAACACAACCAAATAACATACTTAACGACCAATTACAGTATAAATCACATACACTTTTTGACACAATTATACAAAAAACTAACAATAATTTGGATCCCCGCGCCAATCCCCTTCCTCCACACACCACCCCCACTATACATTCCAAGTAAAAACCGTTACAAATTAATGGCAGTCTGTCTCAAAGCTGACGAAGGCGAACACCATGCCGAAACGCGTTCGACAAGAAAAGACAAGTAAGTTCACAAGTTGAAAGTTTCATTATTATATAAAGTGTAGTGCTGTGAAAAAAGATGATGAACAATCAAGACAACTATAACTCTGTGTTTAAAAGAGACAGAATCAAAAGATAGGGAGTTAGTTAAAAACGATAAAGGGAATTGTAAGAAATAACAACTATAACACCAACATAGTGGATAAAGTTATGAAAAGTATTAACATACAAAAAACTAAAATAGAACCAGAACAAAAGAATTATGCAGGGTCATTGACATACATAGGATCACATACTAGAAAAATTATAAAATGTTTTAATAAATACAGAGTAGATATAGCTATTAAGAAATGTGAAACAGTATTTGATAAGATAAGGAATAAAAATATAGAAAAAATCCCAGTATTACAGAGAAGCGGAATTTATAAATTAAAATGTAAAGACTGCAACAAAGTGTACCTAGGTGAGACAGGACGGAAATTCGTATGCAGGTTGTCTGACCACAAACGTGGAGAAGGTAATAGAACAATGAATTCATTATATGCAAGACATTTCATAAATTTGTCAATCCTTTGGAAGACTATGAAATTGTGAAAGTAGTAAATAACACAGTTGAAAGGAAGCTTAGGGAGGAGTTAGAAATATTGAAAGAAAGGGAAAAAGGGTTAGACAATTTAATGAATACTAAGACTAAATGTGATAATGAAGAAATATTTTATAATATAATTAAAAAGTAAAAGATAGAGGACAGATAGATAAGATTAAGAATTAAATTGCATAGGACTAATTGGATGTTTTTTAAAATAAGGGTGAATGACCACGCCCACAAGTGTGAATGAGAAAGGCGGTACAACTTAGGTTTAAAAGGACACACACACACACACACACACACACACACACACACACACACACACACACACACACACACACACACACACACACACACACACACACACACACACACACACACACACACACACACACACACACACACACCACACACACACACACACACAACACATAAACACAAGGAATGTGCTAGAAAAATATGTAACTGTCCAGACAGGGGTGACAAGGCTTGCAGGTTGGGAAGGGACATTTAAATTATAGCTTGTTGTGTGTGGAAAGTTGGTAGGGTGGGGGGTGAAGGGTTTGGTTTTACCTCTGCTTGTTAATACCAATGTGACGATGAGCTGAGAAGCTTGAAAGTGCTAATCGGAATAATTTTTCTATAGTGGTGTGCAACAGTGATAATTCTGTTACCGGTAGTAAGTTTTATGTCAAGCAAGGCATTCAGTTATTCATAAATCTGTTTTATAGTCCTAGAATTGTGACAGCTACCTTCACAACACTTCTTGCAAAGATATTAGTTCACGTGTGTTGTGATTTTGCATTCTAGTTCACATGTTTTGGTAACAGTCAAGTGTTTGCTGTGTATTGTAATAACCGAAACACATAAAAGGAACGATACAGATTTGCAACAGCCACTTACCTGGCAGACAACCAGGCAGCTATCTGTCCCACTTATTTTTGTAGATAACATTTTGGAATACAGATAAGTTTACTCCAAAGATAATAACCATCTGTGTTCGGTGAAATCAGGAGATATAATTTTGCAGCTTTATGCAAGTTGTAGATTTGTTTATATTTATTAACTTTTCATGGTGTGGTTCATATTATATTAATTTGATGTTGGCAAATAATATAAATAAGTTACAATAATTAAAAGAAAATTCAATTATACATGTTTTGCTCACAAGTGGATTTAATTCATTATTTTAACACACACACACACACACACACACACACACACACACACACACACACACACACACACACACACACACACACACACACACACACACACACACACACACACACACACACACACACACATGTTTTGATTTTCTTTCGTAGATAATAGAGTACATAATATAACATGTTGTATTTTTTATGAGTATGTAATTGTGACAGTTGTAAACAAACATAATAATTTGTTTGGGATGTAAAGCAAATTGCTTTTTCTGTACATTGAAATATAGGGCAGTAATAGACATGTCTGAAAGTTCATGTAGGTCTGTGTTACTAAAACATATGCAGTTTTCATATAATCTGTGTGTGTGTGTGTGTGAACAATACGTTTACTTCAGTTATAACAATTGGACTAAATAGTTTCCCTCTGGGCATTCCTAGAAACTGTCTATATCCAATTATTTATGCTGTTCACTTTTTCATGGTTTCTTATATTGAGGACTTCGTGGCACCGTGCACTGCAGGCTTGTGATGACACAATTTATATAATTAATAGATTAATTTGTAGTTTTCTTTAATTGTTATTTTCATTAATTTCCATTGTTTGGTTGATTTTTGTAATGTTGTTTACATGAAATAAAGAAAAGTCTAGTTATATTCATATTTTAAATCTGTTTAAATATTTTTATTCTAAATTGTATAGTTTTAGAAAGTTTATAAATACCTGTGTATTTGTTACAAGTAAATTAACAACAAAATACATTTGTTTCAACTAATTTTAACAAAACAAGTGTGAATTCATTTTCAACTCAAAACAAATGTCATTACCAGTCCTGTCAAAACCTCTAACAAAAATTATGAAAACTATAATTATTGAAATATGTGTTAGTATAGTCAGTGTTATGTAAGTCCATGTCACATTATCACCATCACCAAATAGTATTCTGTCATGTCACAAGTCCTAGACCACCATCTGCGATCATGTCAATTCCAGGCTTTAGCCTTCAGCTCTTCATGTGACACCCCACATCGTATATCATCCAAGAGCTTTAATCATCTTCCTCCTCTCTTCTTCTCCCCTTCCACTATTGCATCAAAAACAGTTGGTAATAACCTCAGGATATATTCAGTACAGTTTCTCTTTCTCATGTTTATAACCTGCAGATATGTTCTGCCCTATTCAATAGTTTTGAGCATACCTTCATTGCTAAATGTGTCTACCCACATTTATATACTTATTCATCATATTTGTCTCCAATTCCACATTTCCAGTGCATCAGTCATATTTCCGTCCAGTTTCTTCATTGTCCACATCTCTGACTCATAAAACACTTCACCAGACTCTTCCTCAGGTACTCTTCCATGGCCATTGTACTCCCAATCTCTTGTTAATGGATCCAGTCCTGATCTATTCTTCTCTCTGAGCAGAAACATTATCCCAAGTAACACATGAATTGAAAGATTATTCTATATATTAATAAAACAAAAAAGTTAAAATTACATTATGTTCAGTACATATGAACATTTGAAATAGTTCAGTGGGTAACACAATGCTTACAATGAGTTAACAAAAATATTTATGTCAGTGTGGGATGTGTTTTGTAGTCTTTTCTTGAAATAAAATTTCTTAAATTTGAGACTATATGAGATATTTGAGGAGAAATTGTGGATTATGTAACAAAAACTAATTTTGTTATTTTGTAGGACAATCACAAATCATCTTTCGTCAGATTCCTAGGATACATTGCCAACAAAAGTTTTTACCTTACAGCTAATGTGCTTAACAAAATTTATTTCCAGTTAATTAACTTATACTATAAGAATAATTAAAGTTTCATATTATTATGTATTGTGGTTAAAATTTATGAGTATTTTCAATTACGTAGCATCTGTTTTATGTGTCACAAGTACACACTCGTGTCTTGGTTATTTTTATAAAATGGGTTTAACAAACGTTTTGATCTCTTTGTTTCAAGAACGGCAGCTGTGTAGAGAGAAGGTTGGTGAGCTCCTAGCAGAAAAAATTTTATATATAGCAGAGATCATGAACAGGCATGATTATGTTCCAAAAATGCCAAGCCAGCCTGACTTGGATCTCATTTTTGACACAACGTATCAAGATTGTCAACCTTACCTTTATAAGGTGATTTTTTTTTTTAATTTGTAGTAAATTTTTTTTACTATTGTTAGTAATTATTACAACTAATCTACAATTTATTACTAAACTATTAAACTAAATATAGACTAATATGACTCCTCTAGTATATTGACATAAAATGAAACATTAAGTTCATGTGTTATTTACAGATATCATTATCAAAGCTCAAAGGTTAAATTCTATGGAATTCTCTCCATAGTATTTTTCAAAAACTGGCGTGTATCAATGTTCATGTGATTGTGGGGCCTCTCCTCATGTTTTACTACAAACCTCTTGCCTTCTGTTACTGTAGACATATTCAAATCTCTTTATCGTAATAACTTTGGATTTACCAGGGCACATCAGTAATATTTATGAGACCTATATTTTAAGTCTGCACCTTTTAGCTTAAAAGCACCTGAAGGCAACAGTTAAACTCATGAACCTACCAATGGGGTGCATCAAAAGTGATCAATTTTTGACAAGTATCATACAAATAAAGAAGGCATTATGAATTTAATTTTAAATAAATAAAAAGAAGTAATTTATTTGTTGAAAAGAAACACATTTGACATGTCTTACTACTCATCTTTAATGATAGTCTTTACTATGTCAGTTTAATATTGAAGATATAAGAAATATATTAAAAACTGTACATTTACAGAAAATCATCAGTGTGAAACTGAGGTTGATCTGCTGAAGCCACTAAAGTAGGAATGTCCATATCAAGCTGAATTATTGCTAATTTCAGTAGGTGAAGTTGGTAAGAGTCTGTGTGGTGACTTCTGCTGTGGTTCTTGATTAACTACATTGTGGAGAACACACTTTCATAGATGTATGTACTTCCAAATATGAACGTCATTTCCTGTCCAAAATTTTAAAGATTTGGGAATCATTTACGAGGTACGAGTATAAAGAAATCCAGTTTCATATCTTGCCTGGTCTTCAGAAGGAGGTTCAACTTGTAAATCACACAATTGTAGTTGTGTGTCGGTTGTTCTTCAGTGACAATATCAAGAGGATTATTAAGTAGCCAGACACTATTTTTCAGCACTTTAAATTCTTTGAATTGTATGTTAACTCGTTTCTTGAATGTTTCCACAAGAACCTCCCCCCCCACCAATAAAAAACATATATTTCATCATTTTTAAACTCTTCAGCTGTTTGCTAACAGCTTACAAAATGAGCCAATTCATATTTTTCAAAGAACATTTGAAAATTCTTAAAGAAATTAACATAAAGTAATTTTTAATAAGTAAATTGAGTAACTGTTAAATTGGTTTCTCAAGATTAGGGCATGGGCCTAAATTTTGTTGATATGACTTTTGCACAGCTCAATTGGTCCAAATGGGATTTAGGAATTGTTTATGTGGTTTATGAAAGAATAATTTATGTTATCCGTTGTCAATTGCCACTCTTCCCTAGTGAGCCAATACATTGTCCTTACATAAGATTATTTGTACAAACAAAATGAGTATATAACAGGGGAGGATCCAGCAAGAAATTTGGAGGGGAAGAGTTGACTTTGAGGTGATATGTAAAGTTGGATGATTATTTAATGATCTAAAGTATAAATCATAGGAATGAGTGAAGATAAAAATACAGTGTGTTATTATCAACACAGTAAGTTTATTAACGTACAAGTTTAAAATCATATCTGTGTTTGTCAGTTTATTGTTCTTTTAATTATATTCACTTACAGTTTAAATTACCCACTACTCATTTAAGTTATGTATAAAAAAAATAACATGGTGGTAAGGTACAGTTACAATTAAAGTAATTTTAAAGAAAAACTGTGAACCTACATAACATGATATGAATTTTGTATCATACTCAATGTTAATTCTTTGTATTTGTTCATTATACCCGTGCGCAATCAGCCCACGCAATTGATCCTATATATGCGTTTATTATTACCAAATACAACCCAGATATTAACTTAAATTTTGAAGGAAATATAAAGTAGAATTTTAAGAGTTTCTTTTGCTCAGTAAAGTAAATGAACTGACAACATTAATTTATCAAATGATATCAAGTATTTTGTTTATGAATAATTAGAATGGTTATACATTGTATTAAATGGCTGCATAACGCGTGGCATAAAAGTAATTAATTAATGCAAGTAACTGCATATTATCCATTGCAAATAAATATTAATATAAACATCATTGTAGTAAATGGCGTCCAACTTCGGAGCTAGATACATGTGAGAGATCGATAAATTTATATAATTAACAATTAATCAATTTATGCAATTAATACGCATACATCATTGTATTAAATGGCGCCCATCCGCACGGCATGATACGTAGTAACGAAAATAGTTAAAACGTACAGCTTTGGCAAAGATCAGGCAGTAGAAGAAGTAGATAAAGTAGCGTTATAGAATTAGAAATAAGATAAGTATTAGTGTTATAAGTCAGTTTGAATGATTACGCGTAGGAAGGCAAAAATGGCGAGCAATTCCGATAGCGTAGAATTCGACGTTAATAACCAGTTAGGTACGGTAAATACGGAAGATAATACCACACCTAGCAAACCAAGTAGCGCTGTAGAGAGTCCAGAAGATAGGGCGCGAGGACAGACATCAAAATCAGAAGATGTAAGTCTACAAACGTTGATGGATTTTATCCGACAGAGTAATCAATTAATTAGTGAGAAACTAGAGAAACAAGAAGAAAACAGTAAATTAATTAGTGAAAAATTAGAAAAAGTAACAAATTAATTAGTGAGAAATTAGATAAACAAAGCAAGAAACAAGAAGAGAGTATTAGATTAATTAGTGAGAAATTAGAAAAACAAAATGAAAAACTCGACCAGCATAAAGAAGAAATTATGCAAAATATGAATGAGCAGTTCACGCTGTTTCGCACGGAAATACGTGAATACAAGGATACCTGGAAAGTGGACAGAAGCGAAGTCCAGAAGAAGCAAGAAGAAGTGGTGAATGAGAATTACGAAGATATGAAGAAAGTACAAGATACTGATAACACTGTCGATCTTACAGATGTGCAGATACCAAGAAATTATCAACTGTTCGATCTAACGTAAGTTCAAGAAACAAGTGGATTAAGAAGAAAAATGACTTTGTTCCTTTGTATATGAGGAAGTGGGAAGAGGATGATCCAGACATGGATAGAGACTGTAAAAATTTACTACTACCAAGTAGAATGCATAAAAAGTACAAATTAATTAACAAGGGAAGAGGTACTGCATCAGTGAATCCTATGATGAAGTATCCAGTTTGTGAAATAAGCATAGATCGGCGAAGTAGTCGAGCCGCATCAATAAGAAGCATGAAGGGAAAGTTTAAAGTTGAAACAAATACCGCATGTTATAAAGCTGAAAACAAATTTACGAAAGCCATGGATGATGTGAAGCGGAAGGACCTACAAGATCCGTATACATATTCATTATGGACAAGAAACGTTATGAGAAAAAGGAGAAGAAAGAATTTTACTAGACGACTTAAAAATGTTGTAAAGGGTTGTGAAAGTACTGAAAGGAGAGTCCAAGCACTCGAGGTAAGATTTCTTAGGAACCTAAGAAACAAAACTTTATTATGTAAGCACACGAGTAGTGAGCTGATTGTCGAACAACGGAGTTGTATACAGGCCTGGAAACGACAACAAAAGCAGAACGGCGCGTGTTTACTCAGACAGAGTTATTGGAGAAAACGGCAAAAACTACTCAATGTATACGTAAACAATGGTAGTACTGCTGCGAAAGGTTGTCTGAGGCAAGGAAAGCGGTTTAACGCGTATATACCCGAGAAGGGTCGACAAAAGGGAAGGTGTGACACATTTCTCACTCACTCACATAGAAAGAGACAGAGAATGGTCGTAAATCTTAGAAGCACAAGTGCGGCACATTGTACCAGAATAACGGGGACAACTGACCGGCTATTGGGAAAATATGTGACGCAAACCCCAAGGTCAAATACCTTACTGTTTACAAACAAAAATGCGTGTGTTAGTAACAGCACTATATTGACAGGACATACAAATATGTCATCACAAATATTATTTAAGAATGAATTAAGAAGACGAACTTAAGAATGTTTGAAAATGTAATGATTAAATTAGATAGTATTGAATAAAATACATTAAATACATTGGTTGTATAGGAATACATAAACCAAAGAAAATAATTAGAGATGGATATTGATGAATGAAGAGTAGGAGATTAATGAATAAAATAAAACGAAGCCACATATGTACTCGTCGATTGCGATGACGAAAGCAAAATCCGCGGCAAATTTAATGTCAAACAGATGAAAAAATATCATGAGCCAGAAAATTGAAGGTGAAGGAAGAGGAGGAAGTTGAAGAATATATCATAATAAGTTAGCTGATGGTGATGAGTCATCTGCGTTAGGGTAATTGACGCGCTTATCTCATTCAAGCTGGCTTAACCAAGAAAAATTATGTACTCTAAATGTCAAATGTAACATAAGAGTTTGCTTAGTTAATTAATCACTAATTAAATGTTAGATAATAAGGGTGAATTAACGTTTTGAGTGACATTTCATGAAATATTGTAGTGAATACAAGGGACATTTTAGTTGCTATTACTTGATTCACATAGTAATAAATTATTGGGACAAAGTGAAAAAAATAGGACACTTAAAATTAAATGAGTGATATTATACAAAAAAAAACTATATCGTAAATGAACTCTGTTAAATTGAATGTATATAAATAATAGACTAGGATTGTAAATGATGCTAGAATGAAGTAAATAACTCATTAGCAAAATGTATTACGTGTATGTATAAATTATCAAACAATATGAATATAATTACAACTAACGTAGCGAATATGTTAATTACCAATCTAATTTTAAATAACATTTTAAGAACAAAATTATTGGTAGGACTATTAGTACTGCACAAAATGTATATGTATAGGAGATTTCTCTGATTTCATGTAAAGTGTCACATTAAACCAATTGATTTGTTTGATAATATATTGCGAGAATAATGTTTTAGAAAGTAAAAAGATTATTCAATTAATTAAATTAATTAATTGCTCATTGAATTATGGTTCGTTTTGTAATTAGAGAGATAAGGTATTTATATGTAATCGATATGTAAATACGATAATGTTAAATGCGTTCAGCCATCCCAAATAGCTAGCAATAAATTCAGAGATCCAATTAAAACTAAAAGGGGGTACACCAATTGTAATATAAGTCTTTAAAAGTAGGTTATCATGTAATACCCTTCCCTGAGGAAGATGAACATGGCGAGGCGACGTACAGGGCGCAGAATTTGGATTTGAGTTGTTCCCTGAGGTCACATCATCAAATCAAAATTGAGGACACTGTAACGAGCAAAAAATTTAAAATTTTTTAAATTTTCACCTCGACGGAGTGCGTTCACACGAGGCGGTGTCAACGACTTATAGTTGACGCAATAAATAAAGCGTAATGAGAAGATGTCAGAACAGCGTCGCTAACTTGACAATAGAAGGACGTTAAGTTCGATCCGACTATAGAAATTGGTTGCACAAGATGACAGGGAAAGTTTAGTTCAGAATTATTGCCCAAACAGCTGTAACAATGTAGGCGAGGACATTCACACTTGTACTGAGAAAAGGGGCAGATGTTCGACCAAATTACGTCAGTATACGATAGACGACAAAAAGAGTGAAACTACATATTACAATGGAACGGATGCACTGCACCTTAAGAAACAATACGAAGGCAGAGATCAGACAAAAACTCAAGTCCTGTTACGCAGCTGGAGTTATCGTCTAAGTGACAGACAGAATTTACGAGTGGAAAGTTGGGGTGACTTCACCAGCCAGCAGATGTTCAACATTATTAATAGCTACAAAAAAGGGGTATGACACAAGAACAATACGCCGGGAGAACCGAAAGTACAGATAATGGCAATCTAGAGAAACACTGAGTTTACTTCAGACAATAGGTTGATGGACAAGTCTGTAATCGCCATAGTTTCTACGAAAAGGGTCAATGTTCGACAGAGCAAAATCGGGGGATGTCTAAGAACCTATCAGATGACTAAAGCCATGGAGAAAACTGGTAGAGAGGATTGTTTCCATAGCAACAGAAACGAAGGGCCTATCGGAAGAACGATGACGTAGGATCTTGACATAGTGGGACAAAATATTCCAAGAAAACTCAAAACTGACCAATCACGAATAAAGAAGGCATAAACAGCGCCAGGGACAAAATTTTGAGTAGGGACGAATTAATAAAACTATATGTCCAAGACGGGGACGAGGCAGTTTTACTCAAATTTTAAAACAGTTCATTTCAATTGCTTGAAGCGAGTATTATTTTAAATTTTCACGAGTTTACTTTAAATTCGGAGCCAGTATCATTTCAATTTTCAAACAGTTTACTCTAATTGTTCGGAGTCAGTTTTACTCTAAGTTCACAAGAGTATATTAATCGTTCGGAGAGATAACTCGAGTTCGGAAGTAGTACGTTAACTCGTAACTTAGAAGACTTAGTGAAATCTTCATGTCACGATAGTCAGACTTAGTAAACTTTTAATAGTGAATTTCGAAGTGCGATGTAACAGACTTAGATAAGAATTATTCAAAGTGAACAATCAGATCGTTACACGAACAGATATCACCACATATGTAATATACTAAACAGTTGAACTAATTCAGTGTTACTACACCTTATTAACACCATAATGAAACATTAAACTTATTAATCAATCACACGACTATTTGATAAAGCAGTGATAGAAGTGGAACTAGACATGTACATTAACGTTACAACGAACACACAACATACATCGTAAGATGAAGTATTTAATTGAACACTAAACATCAACTATTCACATAAACCTACGCCAACGCGAGTGACCGGAAGTGTGGTGCAAGTGTTTGTGATAACAACGGCATCCAACGAGATGTATCTTCATGTCATCCTCATCACTGGGACTGAACTTCACCAAAGATTAATGGATATTTCATAAATCAAGTAACCATTATTTTAATCGTTACTATTTAGTTACTTCTACTGACCTGATTCTTTCAAAGAATTCATCCCTGAGAAAATTATTAATAAACGCAATGAATAAATCAGAATTAAAACGTAATTAATGAATATATTAACAAAGAACTATCTGGGATTAATGAACGCATTAATAAGTAGAATATGAATTGTTGTCTTATTTGATTTATATATGTATGTATGTTTCTTTGTTTCAGCATATATTAAAACATGAATTTGTTCTTATAAAATATGTATGTATTACAGGTACATCGACGTATCATATGTACAATTATAATTTATTGTTAATGATAAATAAACTAGTAATTTAAGTTGATCCTATATATGCGTTTATTATTACCAAATACAACCCAGATATTAACTTAAATTTTGAAGGAAATATAAAGTAGAATTTTAAGAGTTTCTTTTGCTCAGTAAAGTAAATGAATTGACAACATTAATTTATCAAATGATATCAAGTATTTTGTTTATGAATAATTAGATTGGTTATACATTGTATTAAATGGCTGCATAACGCGTGGCATAAAAGTAATTAATTAATGCAAGTAACTGCATATTATCCATTGCAAATAAATATTAATATAAACATCATTGTAGTAAATGGCGTCCAACTTCGGAGCTAGATACATGTGAGAGATCGATAAATTTATATAATTAACAATTAATCAATTTATGCAATTAATACGCATACATCATTGTAACATACCAAGTGAATATAAATTTATGTTTCATATGATCCTTTCAATTTTACATAATTTTGTATACCTTTCAAGGGCATTCGACTAAAATAAGCAGTATTTAAAAAATAATATAACTTTTTTCTTTATATCAGTTTCAATTTGACTATGAACTTAGATTTTTTGCGAACTCAGCAAGCTTATAAATTTTTCTGTGAATCAATCACAAACTTAAATAACTTAACAAGCTTATATTCATATTTTTTTGATTTAATTGTAAATCATATTTTTAAATAGTGTTCATAGCAATAGGAATTATACTGTTATGTTGTATATGCTGTCTATATCAGTATTTAGTACAGCATAGAATTAGTCTGAGATGTGTTAATCAATGGTTACCGTGTTGTAGTGTGACTTCATAAATTAGATAACCTGCATTGGTCTTGTTCATCTCTCTGCATTCACTCATTTTTTCTTATTATCGTTTCGAATCTTCAAGTAATACACAATCATGACTGATATGAAGGCGCTGATCAAAAAGCGTGGCACGATCAAGGCCTCTATATCGCGCATAAACACCTGCACGGATAATTTTGATCACGATACGCATGACCACCATGCACTAAAAATAAAGCTTCGTCATCTGATGGAGCTATCCGCAAAATATGATGAGATTCAAACGCAAATTGAGTCTGATGACTCTGATTTTGCATCCGTTAGTGATAGAGTTCAGACGGAAGATGATATGTGTAACATAGAATGCAAGTTGCAAAATTTATTATATCATGCCGAAGAGATGAGCAAGAAAATACTAAATCAGTCCGAAGTCGTCACATTCAGTATGCCTCTTATTCAATTACAACCAATTAAACTACCCTGGTTCGCAGGTAACATAATTAACTGGCAACATTTTTACCATATGTTTGTGGAGTTGGTTCACGTCCGAACAGACCTGACCAGCGTCCAAAAATTTCACTACTTGCACTCCTCACTAAGGGGTGAGGCGCTGAATGTTATAAAGTCACTCCCAATCTCGCACGAAAACTACACGGTGGCCATTGAGTTGTTGAGAGCCAGGTATGACAGTAGATTGATTGTTACGGCGTATTATGTGGCTAATGTCTTGGGCATGAAGCACATGCAGCAGGTCTCTATGGTTAGCATTTCCAAATTTATAGATGATCTTACCACTAACATAAACGCTCTGAATTCATTAAATTTATCAGTGAACAGATTCGAAATTATTTTTGTGAATTTCTCGCCCAAAAACTTGACGATCGCACATCTAGATTATGGAAGGAAAGTTTAACTGACGAACAGCTTCCGAATTACAATAACTTCATTAAATTTTTAAATACTAGGCGCCAGTTGTTGCAAAATGTTAGCGCGCCGACTAGTTCATCGTACGGAAGACAAGTTAGCGATAAAACTTCTTATCGCAAACCGGCTAGACGCGCGGAGTTCACTGGGTCACTAGTACATACTCAAACAAGCAATAGATTTTGCCAGCTGTGTCGTGGCAATCATAAACTGTCCGAATGCCCACAATTCGTGTCCTTACATCCGAGTCAACGGAAAGACGTTTTAATAAATCACAAGCTCTGCCTAAATTGCACACGCTCGGGCCATGAAACCTTGTGTTGCCCTTGAAAGTCTACAACTTTTAATTAATTAATATATTTAAATAATATACACAATCACAATTCCCTTACCTGTATCGGGCCAGAGTCTTCACGTGAACTCGTACCTATAAGTGATTTAGGGTTAAGTGTTCTTTAATAAATTACTCTCTCAATTTCGGTATTAGATAATTATATTTTATTCAACAATTCCTTTTAAATTTTACTGGCTTTTCATTTATTTCTCCTCAAAACTATCATTGATCTTTTTAATTACTTTCCAAAAAAATACCAACAAAACATAGTAATTTACTTATTCTGATAACTAATTCAAATATTCTTTATTACTTTTGAATTGGTTTTTTCTCGGAGTTATACTCCAAACAATATTTAATTCAAATACACATATGACACATACTATCAAAGTTTGATATTCCCTCTGGAAATACTTCCTACTGAACAAAATGTAATGGTTTAACTTAATCTATAATAAAGGCGACCCAGCATTGCACACGCTCTCACTGATTCAGTTATTACCACATAATTTTAATTTAGAGATCTCTGTTATAATTTTTTTTTTGATTTTTAAGAAAAAATTTGTATGATGTACTGTTACTTGGTCTGATGTTCGAGTCGGCCTCCTGCTATTTTTGTTGTTCGTATTATGTCCTCATTGCGTAATTTTGATATCACTGCCGAATTGTCACTGTTTAACTGTTGTTTTGTATTATTAATTACTTTTGCACTCCATTTTTATTACTTTTTCAAATTTAAGGCTCGAGAGCCTATTTCTCGAACCGTGTCTATTTACACCACTTTTCCTATCTTCGGCCTGTCGGTCTACATGATTTTAATGTATTTTAGGCGGACGGCGCGACAACGCAACAGTGCGCGTTAGATGTTATTAGCCGACTGCCTCTGCTTTCTGTGCGCACCGCGCGAAAGAATTTCTTAATACGTGACCCAACCATGGGAAAGTTCGCCTCCTGTGTGCGCATGTGGCTGGGAATGCGCACCCCTCGTTGATAACTGCATTCCTGTACTACCATGCAACAGTTTGACTATACAGTCCACTCACTGTAATTTCTTCTTCATAATTCCCGATGCGTATTTTCTGATGGTTACGGGACAGTACCCTGACTGATTTAAAAATGATTAAAATTTATTTCCCCCCTTTTGCCCCGTTACATCCTTCCAAATTTTCATGCAGAGCATGTTCGAAAAGGCACCACACCATGATTCACTCTTCAACAAATAATTTTTCGAGCAGGAACAATAATCAATGTTCCCTAAAACTACAAACCAACAAATCAACTTTATTGTCTACCACCGTATGTACCACAACCGATCGTGCCGGTAACAAACGCCCGGTAAGAATCCTGTTGGATTCAGGTTCACAAGCAAACTTTTGTGCCATGGGCTTCGCACGCCGCATGGGCTTAAAATTAAACAAGTCCGAACTGCCTATCACGGACATAAATAATTATCTATGCCAAGCCAATTTCAGTACAAGGGTGCGCCTAAACTCACGCTACAGGGATTTCAGTTTGAATGTACACTGCGCTGTTCTGCCTAGAATAGAATTACAAATAACCTCCCTACAGAACCCTTTAATATGTCATCATTAAACATTCCAAAAAACATATTTTTAGCTGACCCGCAACTTAATTTTTCGTCACAGCTCGACATATTGCTCGGGGCACAGTATTTTTTGCAAATGATTGAGCCGACTAAATTCATTCACAGTCCGCACTTTCCGATAATACAGGAAACAAAACTAGGTTTTATCCTCGCCGGAAATTTACCCTTTAACGTAGACATGACAAAACCAGTTTCGTCGTTTATGGCTCGTGACGACAATAATGCCATCTCGTCACAGTTGAGGAACTTCTGGCAGTTGGAGGACGTTTCTTTCTGTACTCCCTCAGCTGAGGACGTGGAGTGTGAAAATCATTTCCTCACAAACACCTTTCGAAACACTAGTGGTAGGTTTGTTGTGTCACTACCCCGTAAGACGGGGCATCTCGGCGATTCACTCCCCGGAGCAGTTCGCAGATTTCAGACACTCGAACTCAAATTCAGGCAAAACCCGTCTTTGTACATAGACTATAGTAACTTCATGCAGGAATATTTAAGCCTGGGTCATATGTCTCCACTCAATTCATATGATTTATAAAACGTTACGGGTTAAAAAAAAATTATTTATATTGAAATATTGAATTTTATTGTAACACTTACCTTCCGTAAACTTCCAGGGTCTCGTCTGGTATACTTATTAGCAGAGAGAAATAGGTAAACGCAATGACCAATACATCTTGATATGGGAAACTACTACTGTTTTATTATATTTGACTTCAACATCTAAATAATATCAAACAATTTATTTTACGTTACATGGCCAGCAATTTGAAATTTAATAAGTAATCCCCATTGTATATGTTTAATTTTACTCACATTGTACAGGAAACCAAAGTTGTTAAAATACTTAACGCTAAAGCTTATACCCTAACCATGTAAATGAATTAATAAAAGTTATTAAATTAATACGGCCGCCCAGCCTGCTCTCACGCACACAAACATTCTTAAAAAATTTTGTTTTCTTCAAAAAAAAATAGAGCTCTATATTCTAATATTGACATCATAGGTTTTGTGATACAGTTACGTTTTGAAGAGTCGTCATTATCGGCCACGTGTTGCTCCTTGCATTCTTTACCACTTTACGTCCAGAAACTGTCATTGCTTTACTTTTTAAAAGATTTCAATTAAGTTCCGTGTTCTATTAATCACATTTTTTACTGGTTAAGTTTTGTTAAATGCACATTTACAAGCAAAATAATTTTTTTGACACACGTGTACACACTAGAGCCGGCTGGCTCGCAGGTTTGCTGAACGACAAAGACGCTTTTTCCAAGCGTCTGTCCTCACCACTTCCGTCCGCCCGATTGCTGATTGGTTAATTTCACCCACGTGACCAGTGGATTATTCACGTGGTGGGTACTTCTGGCAATGATTTTGAGTTTGAGATTATAGGCATCAGCACACAAGCGCGCACTCCCAGCCGCATTCCTATGTAGTTGGGCGTCAGTCACGAAGTTTTTGTTACTTCTCCCCAACGGACGATACGCGCAGGTGCGCATAGGCTTATATTCCAACGCTGTTATCGCTTGTGCCAAGCACGGACTGGTACGGAATTGCATACAGGGTGTCCAAACAAGTGTTAGTGGTCTCGGTGGCCGTAAAGGGTGTCCAAACAGATCACTCTCAATATTGTTATTAAATGAAATAAAAACATACATCCCTCAAAATTGCCCCATTACAATACCCCCCCCCCCAATGAGAGATCTTCTGTCGAAACAGAAGAAATCTCATTGCTAGAAAACCCTTAAGAGGATCGGAGAGGATATGGTGCCAACAACCCCCCATTTGCTCTTATACATCATGGGTAAACTACCCCCCTGGCTCGGCGACTATGGCCACATCTGAACGAGATTACTGGACTTCTCAATACGACATCCCAACACCATAAAATAGAACAGACACACACCACAGCGTACCTCACCTTCTATCATGGCACCCCACAATCCAAATCCCTGGTCTTATATCATGCCAGATCCTCAACCGATATGTTCCCCCTTATCATGCACACTGGGCTGCCTTTAGCAGTTACTGGGCTTGTACACACACTTATTGCTACATCCTATCAAATCTTGTTATCAAATTTAGGAGTTTCTTTAAATTGAAACCAAATCTACATTACCATTAATCTCAAAAATCAAAATACAAATCTTTTATCTGAATTGAATAATTCTCTTCATTATTTTTGATAATTAGAAAAACAAATAAATTGAACTTTTACTTAAAATATGAACTTCCTTATCCTAACATGTGATTAGACATATCCTAAACAATACAATTCAATAAAAACACTATTAATACACACAAATAATAATATAATCAAAATCCAAAAACATCAATTGGATGGCAGGCATAAAATCAAAAATTTTTTTTTGTTTTCAAAAAAAATTTAAATTTATTTAAATATATTTTTTCTCAATATTAAAATTATTTAAATTAATTAAGAAATAAAATTGGCCTCACTTCATTGCCAAAACAGGTCTAGTATAGAACATCACCCATCAGCTGATCAAACTGGGTCAAGTCTAGAACCTTGACCTATATAAGTTATACATAAGTTACAACAGAAAATACATTGAACCTCTTTAAAATTCTATCTTTAAACACAAAAACATAATAAAATAAGACATTTAAAAATAACAAAGTATTATTATAATTAACAATAAAATTGACATTTAAATTACTCAAAATAAACATTTTACAACTTTACATTTTTTCAAACTCTATTAAATGTCTTAATAGAGACACTTGTTTCAATCAAAATTTTACATTTTTACTATAACTCTCTTTCTTTAATATTCTCATTCCCCATTATTTTGGGTGATTTAATTACTCATAATGACTTGATTTGCCACTTGGTATGTATACATTTATAATCTTTACCTCTTTGACCCTAATATCACTAACAGCTTTAACTATCATGACACCCATCTCTATCAAAACATCTATCAAACAATCTCTAAACCCAACTCACTACTAAACTCAATCCGCATCATTCTCTCGTTAAAAAAAAAATATACTCTCTAACCCTTTGTACTTAGGATGTGTGTTCCCCCCCCCAAAGCTCATTCCCTTAATCTGGTTCCTGGATTCTACCTAAGGCAACCCCTTCCGGCGCTAAACGGTCCCTTCCCGTCCCAACCCTTTTGTTGCGGACTCCTACACTACACTATCCCCTCTTACAAAATTACCACCCCCAAATTATCATTCTCATCACATCACTTCAATTACAACAAAATATCATCATTTACTTATTACCTCAATATATCAATCATTACTCTACATATATTCCCCATAACTACTGTGTCAACATCAATACTTCTCAAATTCTATTACATTAACTCACAACAACATTATTCTCTCTATTAGCACTTTAAACTCACTTTGGACTGATCTACATGTCCCCACAAAATATCAATCACCCAAAATTTACCTTTTACTATTTTGTCACAAATCATTTAAAATCTTAACTTCATCAAATTACTTTCCTCATCATTTAAAATAAACTCTTTAACACATTAAAACATTATCTACAAGCATTAGTTACCCTGGAAATTAGCAAACATTAATAAGTGACATTCTACAGCGGATCAGCTGATTTTCTTAGCAAGGTGAATAACCTTACTACAAACACATTTCAAATCTCTACAAATTACATGAAACACATATTTTTCTCAATCCTTATCTCTAACACAATAAAATAATACATTTATAAAACAGAATAGACACAGTATAATAAACATGTGAACACCTATTTATCAAAGCATACTACAAGCATTTAATTAGTGCAAAAATGAGTTATCATCTTTAAGTTATAAAATTTAAATTCGTTGCTCACCTGAGCAACCCCCCAAACCACACACACTATTGTTTTGTTCTGTTGGACTGTAGCGCCCATTGGCCTCCACAAGGACGGCATAGTTGGAGGAATTGAACATCTCCTTGTCCTTGTTTCGGCGTTACGTTTTAAAGATTTTTTTAGATATCAACATATCTTTGTTCTATAGTTATACACCCTTAATGCGGGTCTACCACCTGGCTCTGCTGTCCCTACTCGGACAGAGTGGCAGCCGCTGTTCCATAGTTTCCGGGATTTCCCCTAGTTTCACCCCCCCCCAATAATTTCTAATATCAACCAATTTCAAGCCAGCTATGGTCAAGGGACTTAATTATGGCCATAGCTGACCGCTAGCCAAAACCACGATTAGTGCTGGTAAGGCAGTAATCGCCCGAAAAGTCGGGGAAATCAATCTTTACCTTCATGCATGTTATCATCATTATTTTTCTGCACGGCACGGCAGTTTATCAAGGTACAATATAAAATTGTACAAAAAGGTGTGCCGTGCATTTTCGCCCTTTTGGCCTCCGATGGGGGTAATACTCTCTATAACCCCCAACACTTTCCGCTATCTACTGTGGCACATGCCACCACAGCAATAGCACACTAATAGCTAAATTAAATCTGCCTTCATTTGCAGTTTCTACACTCCATTATTATATCACTTCTATAAACACCACTCTACCCCCCAAAATTACCCACATATCTTGTATGATAACAAGTTTTTTTTATTTAACACATTTCTCACACAGACACCTTTGCAAGTCCAAATTTTTTCTGTATGACCAAAATAGGAACTACAACAATGGATCACCTTACAAATTTACCTTAAAAGTACAATACATTTTGTTTTCTGAAGGAAAACAACTTCTTGAAAAGTTAAGTATTTAAGTTACATAAATTCGGTTGTTTCATTCTGAAATTTTCCAGTTTCAATTTCTAGAACAACCTACTGTAGTTCGTGGATTTTTTTTTTTTAATTTTTTTTATTTTTTTATTTTTATTTTTTTTTTTTAGTACCTTACCTTTCCACGAAACTAGGGGCCCCCCTCCCCGTTCAATGATAATGTTAAATTTCTAGTTTACACCAATTTGTGGATTAGGACCATCGTTGATTTCACCCTTTGTGGGGCTACCGTCAACCATGGTCTGCCTCCAGAATGCCAAAAACCACGATCAGAGGTGGTGAATCTGTGACCGCCCGAAAATGGGGGAGGATCCCTTCTACTTTTAAAATACGATAACTGGTGTATAAATAACAATATAATATTATAATAATAAAATATAAAAATGTCTGTTTGTATATGAAAATTTTAATAAATACAAAAATATCTATCATCACTCAGCTAGATAATACTTTTTTAATTGGGTCACATTATAAGTTCCTTTTATTTCTCGAGTTTGCAAATCTACTAAAACATAAGCATTCTCCATTTTCACTTGGCTAACCTCATATGGACTGTCATACAATAGGAAGAATTTTTTAATTTCTTTGTCCAACGCTGATGATTGATCGTTATTTTTTATTAATACTAGTTGTCCTACCTCGTATTGTATGGGTGTTAAATTCCGGTCATGTCTCCATTTCCGCTGTTCGGCCTTACTCAGCAGGCGCTCCCTAGCGATTACCAATTTCCTATCATGTGGTATTTCCGTCCGGGTTGGAAATTTTACTAGCTCTTCTAATATGCGTGACGGCCTTCTCTGAAACATTAACTCACATGGGCTGTAACTAGTGGATTCATGTAAACTATTGTTAATACACCCCTCTATCTTGCACACAAAAGTAGCCCACAAAGAATGTTTTTTATGGCAAAAGGTTCTAAACATCCTCCCTAACTCCCGCATAACACGTTCACTGGGATTTGACTGTGGATGATACACTGATGCATGTTTAAATAAATATTTTCCCAACCTAAAGTTTCCCGCCAGGTGTTGCTGGTGAACTGCGAACCATGATCTGATAATACTATTTTAGGCTTACCTACTTCAATAAGGTATTCATTTACTATCTTCCTAGCCAATACTGATGAGGTTGCCTTTTTAATCGGGTACAATTTTACAAATTTGGTAAAAACATCTAACACAACAAATAAATAATTTACCCCTCCACGACCTTTGGGTAAGGGTCCATATAAATCAACGGCAACTAATGCTAAAGGACTGTCTGGCATTACATGCTGCATTAAACCCTCCTGTTTACGATTGTTTACTTTAGCTTTCTGACAAATTTCGCATGTTTGTAATATTTTACGCACCGTTCTTTCCATATTGTTGAATTTACATGACTCTTTTAATATGTCACTACATTTCTTGGGGCCTATATGACCATACCTTAGATGGCAATCTCTCACTACTTCAGGTATTATAACTTTAGGGATGCACACCTTCCAATCGTCCCCCTGTTCATTTGCCCGATGAAATAAGTGTTTATTAAACAAACTAAAATGTTTCTCCCACTTGTGAGGTACGTTGGGTATTTGACTCAAATCTAATATTATTTTATTAAGTTCGGTGTCTCTATCTTGTTCTGTGGCTAAGTTACTTATTAATTTCTTCATATTTACCTCCCCCACTTCTTTTACTATAAATATTTTATATGTATTTGCTACGTCTACTTCAGTATTATTATCAAAATCTGTTCTGGATAGGACATCAGCTACTATATTTTCTTTACCCTTACAATACTCAATTGTTAAGTCATATTCTTGTAATATTAGCACCCACCGCACTAACCTACCATGAGTTAATTTACAGTTCTTTAAAAACGTTAACGCTTGATGGTCAGATCTTATGATTACCTTATTTCCTAATAAGTACATTCTGAACTTTCTACAGGCGAAAACTATTGATAACGCCTCCTTCTCCATCGTAGTATAGTTCTTTTCACTAGTTAATAGAGATCTACTTGCAAAAGCTACTACTTTGTGGTTACCACTCCCATCTAACTGAAACAACTCTACTCCCAAGGCAATGTCTGACGCGTCTGTGTGTATATAAAATGGTTCTGAAAAATTAGGATGAGCTAATATAACTGTGTTTAAGAATTTATTTTTTATCAGCTCGAATATATTTTGCTCTGTTAAATTCCACTGCCATCGATTGTCTTTATTTAATAAATGTCCCAATTGTACTGTTAAATATGAATATTTGTCTACAAATTGCCTATAATAATTGCACAAACCTAAGAAACTTTGCAACTGTTTAACATTTTTTGGTATCGGAAAATTTTGTATTATTTCTACTTTTTTAGGGTCTGTACTGACACCCCTTGCTGAAATTATATGTCCTAAAAAATTAACTTGTTCTTTCAAAAATTCCGACTTCTTAAATTTAACTGTTATGCCATATTCATGCAGTCTACTTAGTACCCTATCTAACCTTTCACAGTGTGTATCAATGTCTGGTGACGTAATTACTATATCGTCTACATAAACGGTTGTGAATTCTAAAATCTCTCTCCCTAGCACATAATCCAGGCATTTGATAAAAATTAAAACACTTATGTTGAGTCCAAAAGGTAGCCTGCGAAATTGGTAATTCCTACCGTTGTACAGAAAGGCCACATACTGTCGAGACTCCTCTTCCAGCTCTATCTGCCAGTAGCCTGCAGTCAAGTCTAAGGTGGTGATGTATTTGGTCCCACTAAAACGTTGCAGAATTTCGCTTACTGGTTCAGGTGATTCTCTGTCTGGAACAATTATTCTGTTTACTTGTCTTGCGTCTAAACATAATCTTATCGATAAATCTTTCTTTGTCACCACTACTAAAGGGTTGGAATATGGTGACGTAGATTTTTCTATTATACCTTCCCTCAACATTTTATTTATTTCCTCCTGTACTAAACCCCTCTTGGAGTATGGTACCGGATAGGTTTTAGGTGCAAAGGGTGTTTTTTCTTTAACGACTAATTTACCCTTAAAATTCTTTACTAAACCGGGTTCTTCTGAAAAAACTGATTTATTTTTGTTTATTATTAGTACTATTTTTTTCTCTGTCTTGGTAGCTAAATTCCCCATCTTGATATAGGATTTTATTCATTTTCTCCTCCCAATTATTTTCATTTTCAAATAATTCATTACTATTTACTCTCAAGTTACAATAATTGATCATTAAAGGCCTACACTCGTTTATGTCATTGTCAGAAATTAAAATTCTCTTACTAATTATTTTTAAAGCTTTCATTCCTACAGTTTTCTTTTGTATGAATGGTATTTCAATTATATTATTATTATTGTTTAATTTCATAGTCTGTGTGTAATAGTTTAACTCTACTTTGAAATTATTTAAAAAATCATTACCTATTATAGCTCCCATATTTAATCCTGGAATAACTAAGAAAGGTACATTTATTGTGTTCTCATTTACTTTTAATTGTAGCAGTATTTGTTTAGTTACTTTTTTACTGCGAACACCCGTTACTCCTATAACACTAATTCCCAGTACTGGTAATTGTGGAATTGTCTCTGTAGTCTGATTTTTGATTTTTTCAAACATTCTATCGTCTATAGCAGTCAGTTCACTCCCTGAATCTACTAGAAAAATGTATTTAGAATCAAACACTTCGGCTTCAAATTCTGCCATCCCAAAAGCATTACTACTCTCTCCCGCTTCTTCGTCGGATAGATCATTATGTATATTGGTAATTAGTGACCCTATTGTTAGGTGATTACTAGACGGCTGGGGGCTTTCTTTTTCAACCGCCCTGATTAGTTTAACGTATTGAAGGTGGTGGTTCACTGTAAACCCTCCTACTGTTTTGATTATGAGCTGGTGCTTCCATGCCCAGAGTTTTCGTTTGGGTTACTAACATATCCCCCTCTCCCTCTATGATTAAAATTTCCTGACACTCCCCGATTACTAGTGAAACCTCGCCCTCTATGATTCCCTCTAAACTGATCGAAACCCCTATTATAATTCTCCACTCTCCCTCGGGCACTCTCCCTAGGACCCTGACACGGTAACATTGATTCCGCGACCCATTATAATTACAAGCTCCACAACTAGGGTTTGGACACAACCACGCCCCCTCCCCTGATCTACTCACATTACTAATAAAATGGTCTGGTCGTCTTATTTCAGTATTTATTTGATTCGATTCATTAATTCTGAACTGGTATTTATTATCTTCTTCCTCTTTCATACTCTGGTATGCTTCTAGTATTTTTTCTAATTCTGCAATATTAGCAAACTCCCGGGTTCTGATTGTGGACCGTATGTCCTTAGGTAAATGTTTACTAATGTATCTTATAAAAGATGAAAGAGGCATTGGTGGTTCTAAGTATTTAACCTGACTATATAGTCTCGTCACATACGATTGTAATACTCATGTTTTTTATATTAAAATTTCCCCACCCATTATGGTACTATGTAACCCCTCTTGTTTCTCTTCTGACCAATACTTATTTCTAAATGCTAGCTCAAACTCGTTAAAATCTACCCAGTTATCGTTATGAGCATCCGCCCATATTTTAGCATCCCCTTTAAAGTATTTTAAAATTCTTAATAACTTAATTTCCCAACTTTCTTGGTTATATTTGTTGAAACTTTTTATAGAGTTTTAAAAACTGTATGGGGTTCATCCCCCCTACTTTCATTACTAAAATAACTAACTCTACGTCCATGTTAACTCTCTCACTCACACTAGTAAATTTTTGGTTAATTGCTACACTTAAATCTTCTCTGACTTTAGTTATTTCTTTTTCGTGTTCTGTGTGTTTACTTTTCAAACTAGTTACATCAGTTTTAATTGACATCAATCTGCTCAAGTTACTTCTGAATTCATCATTATATTTTCTTGTATTTCACTTGCTCGTTTGATTTGTTCACACTCATTAATTATATATTGAACATTACTGTCAATTTTGTCATTTTGCTTTTTAATTTTATCATTAAATTTAGTTGTCAATGTGTCAAATTTTTTATTTGTCTCTAACATTTTCTCTTTTTGTTTTTTGTTAATTATTTTTATATCGTTTTTCATTTCTGTTTGTATCTTATTTATATCACTAGTCAGTTCATCTCTCACTCCAACAATAGTCTCACTCATACTTTCCAATCGGCTGTTCATATTTACATCACTCATTTTGAGTTCGCTTCTCTTCTATTTTCGCAAACTTGTTATTCATTTCTACTTTTACTACATTTATTTCTGAT
This sequence comes from Magicicada septendecula, assembly GCA_034769895.1. Taxonomy (NCBI): domain Eukaryota; kingdom Metazoa; phylum Arthropoda; class Insecta; order Hemiptera; family Cicadidae; genus Magicicada; species Magicicada septendecula. Next base: position 170,750,436 of record CM068376.1, read on the forward strand.
TTGATTTCAGATTTTAAGTTATTATTTTCTGATTTCATTTCATTTAAGCTCATATTTACGACATTTATTTCGGATTTGATCTCAGTTTTCATTGCTGACATCATCTCCATCATCAATGCTAATTGGTTAATTATATTTACCCCATTGTCTTTACTACCCCCGCTACTACAGTTTCATTTACGTCTATTTCAACACTTTCATCAACAATATCATTGGTTGTTACCATATGATTGTCATATTTAAAATAGATTCTTCTACGCTACTTTTACATAAATCTGCGTTCTTATTTCCCTCTGCCATTTTCGACCAGTTTGTAAACTAATTTAATTTTTAATTTACAAAGTCACTGTTAGACGGGCACCATTTAAACATTACGGGTTAAAAAAAATTATTTATATTGAAATATTGAATTTTATTGTAACACTTACCTTCCGTAAACTTCCAGGGTCTCGTCTGGTGTACTTATTAGCAGAGAGAAATAGGTAAACGCAATGACCAATACATCTTGATATGGGAAACTACTACTGTTTTATTATATTTGACTTCAACATCTAAATAATATCAAACAATTTATTTTACGTTACATGGCCAGCAATTTGAATTTAATAAGTAATCCCCATTGTATATGTTTAATTTTACTCACATTGTACAGGAAACCAAAGTTGTTAAAATACTTAACACTAAAGCTTATACCCTAACCATGTAAATGAATTAATAAAAGTTATTAAATTAATACGGCCGCCCAGCCTGCTCTCACGCACACAAACATTCTTAAAAAATTTTGTTTTCTTCAAAAAAAAAATAGAGCTCTATATTCTAATATTGACATCATAGGTTTTGTGATACAGTTACGTTTTGAAGAGTCGTCATTATCGGCCACGTGTTGCTCCTTGCATTCTTTACCACTTTACGTCCAAAAACTGTCACTGCTTTACTTTTAAAAGATTTCAATTAAGTTCCGTGTTCAGTTAGTCACATTTTTACTGGTTAAGTTTTGTTAAATGCACATTTACAAGCAAAATAATTTTCTTGACACACGTGTACACACTAGAGCCGGCTGGCTTGCAGGTTTGCTGAACGACAAAGACGCTTTTTCCAAGCGTCTGTCCTCACCACTTCCGTCCGCCCGATTGCTGATTGGTTAATTTCACCCACGTGACCAGTGGATTATTCACGTGGTGGGTACTTCTGGCAATGATTTTGAGTTTGAGATTATAGGCATCAGCACACAAGCGCGCACTCCCAGCCGCATTCCTATGTAGTTGGGCGTCAGTCCACGAAGTTTTTGTTACTTCTCCCCAATGGACGATACGTGCAGGTGCGCATAGGCTTATATTCCAACGCTGTTATCGCTTGTGCCAAGCACGGACTGGTACGGAATTGCATACAGGGTGTCCAAACAAGTGTTAGTGGTCTCGGTGGCCGTAAAGGGTGTCCAAACAGATCACTCTCAATATTGTTATTAAATGAAATAAAAACATACATCCCTCAAAATTGCCCCATTACATTTATCAATCAATAAGTCGAATATTTTTTACTTACCACACCATGCTGTCGTCAAGTCCACTAGCACAACCACCAAACTTCGCGTTGTTTTCGATGGCTCAGCCAAAACATCAAATGATTTATCTTTAAACGACACACTCATGGTTGGTCCTACGGTCCAGCAGGATCTTTTCTCCATCATGTCCAGATTTAGAACGCACCGATACGCACTCATTGCCGACATCGAGAAAATGTATCGCCAAATCTTGGTGTCCCCAAGGGATTCTAGCTTGCAAAGAATTGTCTGGCGTGACGCTCCCCACAAGGAACTTAAAAACTATGCTTTGAGAAGAGTCACATATGGGACTGCAAGCGCTTCATTTTTGGCCACTAGATGTTTAAAACAAATCTCACAGGAAAATAGTATTCAACACCCTACTCTGTCATTGCAAACGATTTTTACGTCGACGATCTCATCACCGGATCTGATAGCTCACACGTCTTAGCCCGATTAAACTCTGACATTTCTGGTTTATTAAGCCGGTATGGCTTCAGTCTGCATAAATAGTCTTCTAATGACCAGAATATCATATCGTCACATACCAACTCGTCCCGGGACTTCAACAAAGACCAAACTGTCCGCACTTTAGGTATTCAGTGGGACGTTCAGGCTGACAACTTCATATACAATTTCCAAAGAGATCTTAAAATCGATGTGTTTAATAAAAGAAGGGTATTATCCATCATCGCTGGAATTTACGATCCATTAGGGCTCATTGGCCCTATTACATTTTGGTGTAAGCACTTTATGCAAACGGTATGGTCATCGGGTACCAATTGGGACGACTCGCTGTCTGACTCATTATCAATTCAGTGGGCAGAGCTTTACGCTCAATTAATTTCAGACACTCATTTTAAGATTCCAAGAGCTATAAAGGATTCATGTAATTTTCCAATCATTTCATTTCAATTACATGGGTTTGCCGACGCTTCAGTAAAGGGTTATGCATGCTGTATTTATGTGCGTACAGTATATTCTGACCACAGTATATCATCTCATTTATTGTGTTCCAAATCTAGATTAATTTTGTTTTATATACGATGCGCATTGGACTGTGCCGAGACTATATCAGTGTAAAATTATGTCTGGTGTTTTTATGTGTTTTAAGTAACTGACAACCCCGTTCGGGTGAATTTGATGTTTTTATAATATTAAAAACCTGAAGATGAGGATTTATCCTCGAAACGCGTCATTTTAGAAATTAAACAGATAAGTCACAAGACGGAAAGTTAATACAGGTAATGCCTAATATTAATTCTAATTAGTTACCAAATCTAGAGTCGCCCCTTTAAAGCAGATATCTTTACCTCGACTTGAACTTTGCGCCTGTCTATTATTGGCTCAGTTGGTTTATAAGGTTGTCAACACTGTGACCTACAATTTCAGCGAGTTGTATTTTTATTCCGACTCTACGATTTCCTTACACTGGATTCACCAACAGTCGTCCAGATGGAAGGTATTTGTTGCCAACCGCTTCGCAGAGATACAGCAGCTCACTGCAAAGGGCACCTGGTATCATGTTGCTTCGCATGACAATCCTGTGGACATTCTATCCTGCGGTTGTTTACCCCATTCTTTGCACCACCACCCACAATGGTGGCATGGCCCATACTGGTTGTCAAAGGAGCCATCATCATGGCCCACCAGTCCTTTCGAATCCAACTCTTCCTGCACTCATCCAGATCTGGATAAAGAAAAACGTAAACAAGGTCAACTCTCTCTGGTTACTACTTCAGCCACTCCTAATTACATTGAAAATTATTCCTCGCTTTCAAGACTTATTCGTGTGTTTGCTTACTGCCTACGATTCATTCAGAACGCTAAGTCTCCCGTCGCTAACAGAAACACTTCCTTTTTAACTTCACAGGAGCTACACAGCACACTTTTGATTTTTATACGTCAATCCCAGCTATCGCATTTCAAAATCGAGATTAAAGAACTTCAGGCACAACGCCCTGTACCTAAGACTAGTAAAACTTTTTTGCTTAATCCCTTTATAGACAACACGGGGATATTACGCGTGGGCGGACGCCTTCAACATTCTCAACTCAACTATAATAGTAAACACCAGATCATACTTCACCCACAGTCTCATCTCACTAGACTAATTATAGAAAACGAGCATATTTGACTACTCCATGCCGTAGTACAATTAACGCAGTGCTCTCTACGTCAGAGATATTGGATCATCAATGACAAATCATACATACGCTCCATGATACACAAATGCATCACTTGTTTTCGATTTCGCGCAATTGGCTCAAGCCAACTTTTAAGACAATTACCCTCTTCCAGAGTCACTCCTTCTAAACCATTTTCACAATGTGCTGTCGACTATGCCAGTCCCATATTTCTACGTCAGGGCGGGCAGCGGTCCAAATCATTCACAAAGGCTTACATTTAACTCTTCATTTGCATGGCCACTAAGGCAATGCACCTTGAATTGGTATCAGATTTGACTTCAGACGCCTTTATAGCTGCTTTAAAACACTTCATAGCTCGCAGGGGCATCCCTGCACAAATATTTTCTGACAACGGTACAAATTTCCGTTGTGCTGGCACTATTTACACGATTTGTACAAACTTTTTCAACAAGACGAATTTTAACAAACCACTCAGGACTTCGCCAGCTCATAGGGTGTCAAGTGGTCTTTCATACCTCTGTCAGCACCTCATTTCGGTGGTCTATGGGAGAGCGGAGTCAAGAGCGTTAAATTTCATTTACGGCGTGTTATCGGCAGGACGCTTCTCAACCTTGAAGGGCATTACACTGTTTTGACTCAAATAGAGTCATGTCTGAATTCACGTCCCTTGTTCGCCATTTCAAATGACTCTGGGGATCCCGAGGCTTTGACTCCAGCACATTTCTTAGTTGGTTCTCCACTTATTTCGCTCCCAGAACCCGACTATTTGGATATAAAAATGGGTCGCTTGGGGAGGTGGCAGCTTCTGCAGAGATTCACCCACTCTATATGGAAGAGATGGTCAAGAGCTTATTTGCATCAGCTGCAACAACGAAATAAATGGCGCAAACATTCAAAAAATTTGTCTCCAGGACAACTTGTCCTCATTTTAGAAGACAATTCCCCACCCCTGCAGTGGAAACGTGGTATTGTCACCCAAATCTATGTAGGTCAGGATTCATTAGTACGCGTAGGAGATGTCCGCACCACAAAGGGCATCCTGCGTAGGCCTATCCACAAACTGTGCCCACTTCCCGTGGCAACAGACTAATTTGTTTTTCAGTGCTTCATGCCCGGGACATTTCCGGATGAGCATGTGCTCTATGTACTACTGTAAGTACAATGTTAAATGTACTTATTTATACATTTATATTTATATTTATACGAAGTTAATGTACACTATTTATATGTGCATTAGTAAATATTTTAAGTGTTTTTTCTTCAGTGTGATGTCAGTTATTGTGTATTGTTTGGTGCAGTGTTATCATTATCATGAATTTTTTGGGTATATTTCTATTGTGCTATTATTATCATGAATTTTTTGTATATATTGCCATTGTATTATTATGTAATATTGCTTATTATGCACTTATTGTCATGCTATTATTACTGAATTCTTTGGATTTCTATTAGTTATTGCTACTTACTATGAGTTATTCATTGCCATGTACCATTGTTATTTTGGGTATATTGTCATTATTATTATTAATGTGTCATCAGACGGTCTAGCATTTGTATTTTATTATTATATATTATTCGATGAGTATTGATCAATATTGTATTTATGCTATCTAATGGGCCATCTATTGATGCGTCAATATTCATTATACTATGTATTATCATACATTTCAGGTTCGTATCTTGTTAATGTATACTAGCATTTTTTCAAGCAACTTTTCATACTGTAACCCTTTTCAAAATTGCCTGATTTTGGGCAGGCAGTATGTTAAATCTTTGTATGTGTTCATTATACCCGTGCACAATCAACCCATGCAATTACGTCACTCGCTTAAAGTGCAGTTCGCTAACTGCGAGCTACGACAGAGTGGTTAGTTAACCCTCAGTGTACGATATAATTTTGATAGTCTGAAGGTATGACGCTTTTCTTACAGTATAATTGATAGCCTCTGGTGAGCTCTATAGCAGCGTAACATGGCAGAATTGCTAACGAGAAATAATTAATAGCAAAATGACTTACCGTAATCTCACGAATGGGTTGATCCTGACACTCAGGCAGGATAGACTGGTTGGGAAGAGGACGGGTTACATGCAAAGGATTTCTACCTGCCGAAGAGTCCGGCTCGTGGATGTTAACACTACAAAGGTTGGCGTACGACAAAGGCTTCAGGCCCAGTGCATGCATTGACTCTACACAAGCCATAGTGCCAACCTCGGAAAATGAAAATTATTGACCGGTTCGATCCGAAATATCGAACACCGGCCCCCGTTGACCACAATGGGTCAACAACCAACTACACCAAAAGAAATGGCCAAAATACATTACAAAAAATTTGGTTTTTAGTGAACAGGAACACTCTCTGAAAAATTACCCTTCAACATAGGAGGGGGTCACACGCAAACACAAGAAAATACAAACATACAGAAAACATGCCGAACAACTCCGCCGCGGGCGCACCAACCAGGCGAGCAATCTGAAAGGTTCGGGTAGAGCAGACAAAACCCAACAACATGCAATAAACAATGGCCCAGCCAAACACAACTTAAAACTCAGCAAATCAACTTAGTTAATATTCCCTAGTTTTTACAGGTTTTTTTTTTTTATTTTTTGTTTTATCATTTTTTTTACTTATTTTTGTTGTTGTTGATTTGTTGAGCATCCATAACTCCCAATAGACTGGCACAACGCCATGCTGGCACAATGTGGACAACAGCTGGAAGGAACCACCTGGGAAATCCCATAGAAGTGTCAAGTAAGTCCACAACTCAATCATTAAAACTAATTCTGCTCACCCGAAAACAAGACAAACCCAATCACGAAGATATAGGCAACCTGTATAATTTGATAGCAGGTCGTTCAAAAGAACCTGCGGAAGTTTTGACTGAAGCGCGACGAACAACCCCGTCGCTCCCCGGAAACACAGCTGAAACACGGCCAAGAGGCCACATCAGGGGAGGAGAATTCTGTTCCTCCATAACCACCAGGTCCCCAACCATTAAGTTTCTAGACTTAGACGACCACTTCGATCTGGCATGAAGTGCCGTCAAGTATTCCAAACGCCACCTTTTCAAAAATGCTTGGAGTAAAGCGGCAATTTTTTTGTAATGACGGACGGTCCCTTCATTTAACGAGACTTCAGCTTCCGGGGGCACGGTAATGGGGCGGCCAACCAGAAAATGGCCAGGCGTTAAAGCCTGGTAATCACTTGGATCAGAAGATAGGGCAGTTAAAGGACGGGAATTTAAGATTGCCTCAATACAAATGCATAATGACGAAAATTCTGCTACAGTCAATGACCTGGTCCCAATCATGCATTTCATATGAAACTTGGCCAACTGGACAGCCCATTCCCACAAGCCACCCTGATGAGGGGCAGACGGAGGGATAAATTTAAACTCAATGTTGTTAACAACAGCAAAAGCTGTTATCTGAGCTGACATGTCAGGATTGGAAAGAACATTTTTGAGCTCCCGTTTAAGTTCGGAGCGCGACCCCACAAAATTCCTGCCACAATCCGAATACAGTGTTTTAGGAGCACCACGACGACTAATAAACCGCCTCAACACATCAATAAACTGTGGAGTTGAAAGATCCATAGCTACTTCAAAGTGAACTGCTTTAGTGGCTAAGCAGATGAAAATGCATAGATAAGCTTTGACTATAGGTGCCTTCCGAACAGCGTAGGCCCGTACCATAAAAGGGCCAGCATAATCCATGCCGGAAGAATAAAATGGAGGTGCCGGATTAACCCTAGGGATTGGCAGATCCCCCATTAACGGGTTGGTGGGGCGAGGACGCGCCCTGAAACAAGGAAGACATTTCCACATTATGGTTCTTATGACCTGACGTGCGGACAAAATCCAATAATTTTCAGCAAGCTGAAATTGAACTTGCAAATGCCCAGCATGACCTAACCACACATGGGTGTGATGAATTAGGAACCCCACTAAATGGTGATGCTTGGGCAGTAAAACCGGAAAACGATTTCTAGTTACCGTAGAGTTGGTCAAGCGACCGCGTACTCAAATGAGGCCAAAATCATCTATAAACGGGACCAGGCACTGAATGTGGACCGGGAGCCGCTTACCTAAACGAAGAGCCGCGACCTCCTGTCCAAACATGCTACGCTGAATGTAGCGTAAAATATAGTTAACAGCCAACCTCTTCCAGCCCACAGCTGTAGAAGCTTCAATCCGCGAAGGCATAGCCCACCTTAAGATAACTGAGGTAACCCCCACCACTAAGGGCCACGAGGACAAGTGATCGAACAATTCCATCCGGGGCTCCTGAGTGAGAAACGAAGAGACCTTGGTCTCCAAGGCAACATCTTGCACGTCGTGATTCGGGCGATAATTAATAGGGGGCCACTGCAGAGCATCAAGCTTTAGCCAATCTGGCCCTGACCACCACAATGTCGACGACTGGAGGCTGGAGAGTGAAGTACCTCTAGAGGCCAAATCAGCAGGGCTAGAAACACCATGAACATGACGCCAAGACTTAGTATTGGTCCACTCGGTAATGACCGCCACCCGATTAGCAATAAACGTCTTCAATTTAAAAGTAGGCATATTCAGCCAATCCAAAACAATCGTCGAGTCCGTCCATAAGAAAACTTGACTCATTTGAATACATGAAGAGAATAAGCCAACATAATGATGAACAAGTTTGGCTAAAAGATAAGCTCCCAACAACTCCAAACGTGGGATTGATAAAGTTTTAAGAGGTGCCACTTTAGTTTTAGAAGACACCAACGAAACCACAGGAGGACCAGAGTCAGTATAAATGGACAGGTAAAGGACGGCGCGTAACCCAACTGGGAAGCATCACAGAAACCATGTAATATAACCCTTTCAATACGCCCACCATTAGGGAGGAATGGCCGAGAAATAGTGATTACCGAAAGATGATTCAGAGAGGACACGAATTGACTCCAATAATCATTTAAGTCATCATTGAGAGGAGCATCCCATTCCAAGCCCTCATCCCAGAGTTTTTGGAAAAAGGCCTTGGCCCTGAAAATCACTGGCGAAAGCCAACCACATGGGTCAAATAATTGTGCCATCTGGGATAACACGACACGTTTGGTGAATTGTACCTGAGCATTACTGCAACAGGCCAATGGAGGAAATGAGAAGCAATCGGTTGAATGGTCCCAACTTAAACCCAGAATATCCTTAGCAACAACGGAATCACTCGGAGCGGCTGATTCAGGTAGGCAGTCAGGTTGATTAGTACACCATTTTTTCAAATTGAAACCTCCTGACGATAACAACAGAATTAGTTCCTGTTGTAATTTGCAAAGCTCTGATTTTGAATCAGCACCCGCAGCAATATCATCAACAAAAATATTACGGCGAAGTACCGCTGCTCCCGCAGGAAAATTAACTGCCTCATCCTGAGCCAGCCGCTGCAAGGTTCGCAATGCCTGAAAAGGGGCACAAGCCAGCCCGTAAGTAATGGTACGCAAAGCGAAAACCCTTAGTGGGGCGGTAACCTCCTCACGCCATAAAATACACAGGTACGCCGAGTCATCAGGATGCATGGCAATTTGGCGATACATCTGTTCGATGTCACATGTGAAAACATGGCTAAACCGCCGAAACAAAGTCAAAACGTCGGAGAGTAAGGTCTGTAACTTAGGCCTGACGCATAACACATCATTTAAGGAAATCCCGGAGGACGTCTTCATGCTGGCGTCAAACACCACCCTTATTTTTGAAGTATCGCCTCTAACTTTAAAGATATCATGATGAGGGATGAAATATTTTGGAAAATTGGGGTCAGACACCAACGACATATGCCCCTGAGTGACATAATCAGTTATAAATTGCACATACTGGCTCTTAAACTGACTGTTAGACGCAAATTTCCTTTCTAACGCGAAAAACCGAGACATGGCTCCCTTAAGGGAATTTCCCAAAGTGTGAGAAGAGTTTTTGAAGAACGGCAAGTGCACCTGGTAACGACCCGATGGCAACCGACTTGTTGACTCCATATAAAACCTTTCAGCAAAGTGATCCTCTTCAGATAATTGGTGGGGCACAGCTGGAGGCTCTTCGACCTCCCAAAACTGATGAACTTGCTCAAGTAGGTTTGTTGTATCCGTTGATAATGTTGTGACGGAAGGATAAAAGTGGTGGAAATGACAGTGAAGCTGATGTGCAGACACCAGATCCAAAGGAAGGCCAGTGAGACCGCTAGCACAAGTCAATGCACAATTAAGTGAAATTGGGGCTCTACCCATAATCACGAACCCAAAACGTGTCCTAACTGCAACAGGCAAACCTGCACCCAAGGGAATAGTCTCTCCCAAAAGAATAGCCGCTACAATATCGGCTCCAAACAACGCATCAATTGGGGCTGCTACATCGAAGGTAGGGTCAGCTAACAAAAGGTCTTTTGTAGCCTGCTTAACTTCAGGCAACACCTGGAACCTAGGTGAGTCCGATGAGATCTTAGAAAGAATTATGAAAGCATGGTTAGACGCCACAACCTCGCGTTTTAAAGTTTCCAAGGAAAGATGGCACACCTTTTTTGCTTTGGTGGCAATATCACCTACCCCATTGACACTTATTGAAGCGTCAAAACATGCGCACTTTAAGCGAGATGCACATGCTTCAGTGATGAAAGAAGCATGGGACGCGCTATCCAGGATGGCCCTAACTACGCTATAACCACCATTGGGAGACGACAAGACTGCTAGACATGTGGCTAACAGAACCCCTGCAGGATGGGGCAGAGACACAGTCAGAGTAGTGCTAGACAGATCAACTTGGTCAGCAAGCGATGTCCCCGAAGCCTTGAGTTCAGCTGTTTCAGAAATCTGTGAACGAGACGGAGATGGACGGGCATTTTTGAAATGAAGTAAAGTGTGATGGTACTTAGAGCCACACGTTTTGCACCTATTTTTGCACCATCCCGAATGTTTATGTTGAAGGCACGAAAGACAACATTTTTTATTCTTAAGACTTTGAAATCGAGCCCTAGGGTCCTTACTCAGCCACGCCGGACACTTGAGAAGCACATGGGTCCGGGAATCGCAATGAAGGCAACGTGAACTAGATGAATCCCATTGCGTAACCTCCGCAGATAACGTAGACACAGCAAGAGGAGTAGCCTTAGAAAAGGAAACCTTCTGGGTTTTCTGGTGGCTAGTGCTAGGAAGAGCAGGTAAAGCCGATTCCAAAGATGCCTGTTCTTTCTGTTCCGCCATGGCAGTTAAAAATGTCATAATTTCTGTTAGGGCAGGGAGATTCTCTTTGTCCATAACAGATGGCTCAAAGCGTTCACGCAATGATAGATCCAGCCTTGACAATACAAAAGACGCATATATTGCTTGATATATATCAGCAATGTTTAGAGCTGACAACGCTGAAAAGTTAGCGTTGAAGCTGTCCACCAATTTTCTAATAGACGCAGCTGATCGCATAGAAGCAGCTGGTAACTGAAGCAGATTGGTACAATAGACCCGGGCGGCTAAACGAGGATTGTGATAACGGCTTTTAAGAGTTGACAGTGCAAGCGAATAACTATCGTCAACTATGGGAAGTGCGGCAACCTTCTCATAAGCCTCACCCTTAAGATGAGTCAATAAATATAACAATTTCTGCTTTGGAGTGAGGGCAGGACTTTCGTCCACTAATGTGGTAAACTTTGACCAAAACTCGGACCAACATTTGGCCTGGCCATCAAAACAAGGTAAAGAGAGCTTCGGCAACTCATGAATGAGAACACCTGAGTGCCCGCCACTTGCCAATGAAGACCGACCGGAACCAACCGGTATCTCTGGTTTAGTTAGTTTTGACGCTAAAATGCTACCCCGGACATAAATATCTTTAATTTGAGCTACCACCGAAAAAATGTGGTCCTCGTCCAATCCCTGGGGCAATGACTCGGCCGATAGGTAAGGATCTACCTCACCTAGAAGATCCTGATATTCTTCGGACAACCTGGAGGCCAAAATACCGGCCTCATGCTGATCCACGGCTCTCAATTGCGGCAACCCTTCCAACTTATTTATTAAATGTTGCAACGCAAGTATTCCCACCGAAGTGGTCCGGTCAAAAGCTGCCAGCGACAATTTAGCAGGCATACTGATTTAAAAAATGTCGCGCAACCGACAACCACCCTGAATGAGAGAATTAGAAATTAAACAATAATCACGACCAGACCTAGCCTAACAGTGATCCAGATAAATAGGCCTCTGACACAACTAGTTTTCATAAACAATACCGAGCCAGATAAATACAAAAGTAAATTAGTGCAAGCCAAAATACAATTTACACAATCCAACAGGCTAAGAGTACAAAACACAATAAATTACATACTCAAAAAACACGCAACAAATTAATTTACACAGTGCAAAAGCACGAACAAAACACAAGTTGCACAAGATTAAAGCACATACGGTGCAAAATAATGGTACACCAAAGTGCACCCAAAAAACATGTATAATACCAAATAGAATAAATACACACAAAAACACAGCAAAGTACAATATACAACAATTCACCAGTTACCGAGCCAAACACAATAACTTGGACACATTAAATGCAAAAATTGATGGTCAACGCGGCGTGTATGGACAGGATATCGCATATGCAAAATATAAACCACACCAAAAGGTAATAGTCAATACCAAAAAAATTAAATATAAAGGCAGGCTATACCGAAAAACCCAGATAACCTAAAACCAAACCGTTCCCCACACGCCTGACACAGTCGCAAGCACGTAACATGTTGATTTCATGTGTAAAGCAGACCTTAACAGGACGGGAACAAACTTCACAAGAATTGACCCAGTAATCAAACGATTACCCAAAAAACAAGGTGCAAAATTTTGAAACAATATTTGCTCACCCGGCCACGCACACGCGACGAAACTGCTCAACACAACCAACAGCATTAAATGCAAAATAATGGTTCACATGCATATCATACCAACGTGCTTCCGTGCCATAGCATGCAAATGACGAACATTTATGTAATTTAGAAATTAACAGCATGCAAAACAACCACGAGCAGGCACAAAAAAACGAAACGGCATGGCACATTTGTAATTAAAATAAAAATCACGCAGCCAAAACTGGCTTATAACCTATTTACTCAAACCGCCAGCAGCAACATGCAAAAAATTACAAAACACGTGCTCCCATTCGTGACGGCAAGCAATTTAATTGAAAAAACTAGCTACCTCATGAATCCTATGGTAGTAATAATATGTACGATATTATTTTGACAGTCTGAAGGTAAGACGCTTTTCTTACAGTATAATTGATAGCCTCTGGTGAGCTCTATAGCAGCGTAACATGCAGAATTGCTAACGAGAAATAATTAATAGCAAAATGACTTACCGTAATCTCACGAATGGGTTGATCCTGACACTCAGGCAAGATAGACTGGTTGGGAAGAGGACGGGTTACATGCAAAGGATTTCTTCCTGCCGAAGAGTCCGGCTCGTGGATGTTAACACTACAAAGGTTGGCGTACGACAAAGGCTTCAGGCCCAGTGCGTGCATTGACTCTACACAAGCCATAGTGCCAACCTTGGAAAATGAAAATTATTGACCGGTTCGATCCGAAATATCGAACACTCAGCCTTCATTCGCTCAATACTCTTTTCTATTTGCTAGCCGCGGTGATGTGAAATTTGATTATTTGCTTAACTTCTTTATATAATTTTCAATCTTCAATCGTTATTTATCTTGGCAATGTACGCCATACGTAATTGCATGGGCCATGCGCTTTATTGAGTAATTGTCAATGAACGCTTTATTATATAATTTGTCAATAAACGCTAGTTAACTCAAAATTTATACTGTCCACTTCGTCTTTTAAAAGATATATCCGATTCCTTAAACCAGCATGAGAAATACCAACTCAAGAAATACTCGAGAGCGTTGATCATGCAACACTCGCAATCATAAAACCATTTTTGAATCACAAGACAACAACAAAAGTTTGTTTCATGCGACCATTTGGGGGAGGTGCCTGGTATATAATGCGGATTCATGGGGACTCATTGGATTTTGTTTAGTGTTGTTTTGTGATATTGGTGTGATCTTCATTCCATGAGAAGTTACATCATAACTACACAGAGTTGGTGTAGAAATTACTTACATGAAAATTGTTTGTATCATATTTTTTTATAAGTATAAAAATCTGTTCTCTAACTTTTCCATGCATATGTGCTACTATGATGCCTTTGTACTACTACAATTTGTACCTATAACAGGTGGTCTTCTGTACCCCCCTCCTAATAATACTTGCATGATTTTCTTGTCATCATTCATACTTAAATAACCATCTGATTTATATTAGAGTGATGTGTATGTATAAAACAATATATATGTGTTTGTATCTTGTGATTGGCTTTAATGCATATTCCTGAAAAGCCACTAACAGTCATGTGTTGTACTCGCTAATGTGAGTGTGGTATGAGTCCCCTTATCTTAGAACTGCTCCCCCATTACATCACCTCTGAAACATGGATCTTCACTCTCTTTCTTACTTTAAATTTAATAGAGTATTACACCGGGGTTTTAATTTTATTTGTGAGATATTTCATTACTTTTGCTGTGAGATATTTCCTCACCAGTCTCTAAAAGTATTGTATCACACCTTAGATATCATGTGTACAGCAGAACATTGGTACAGTAGCAGTTCCATGAGTGTTTTACTGAAAATGATATTCATAATAAGTCATTATTGGAGTTGAATTAATGTTTGTTTGTTGTTTATAATAAAATTTTGAAATTTTCAGATTGCTTTCACAACATCTGGCCCTCCAAACACTTCGGTGGGTGCAACAATGAAGAAACTGATTAGGGAAACTCTTTCTCTCTGACAACAAAATAACGTCCATTTGGTTTACAAAGTGTTATGTGAAAATCATAACATTGGTGGCAGTTAGTGTTTAAATACTGAAGTTTTGCTGTGCCATCACATATTAATTAAATTCACAGTTTTTATTATTATTGTACATTATATTCTTAACACTATAAGCAGCTCTTAATTTGTAAATATTTATATAGTATAAATAGAATTTTTTATTGGTTTACTATTATTTTAAAGCATAAGGATAAATTACTGTATAATAATTTTTAATCTGTTTACTGTAATTAATTTATGTCCATTGTGGGGGAGTAAAACCCACAATATTACTGTGTATAGTACATGTTAATTATTGAATCCATTTTGAGTAAATGAGTGATATTTAGTGTATGCGGTGTATGTCTGAATGTAAGAAATACCAGTATGTCTGATTGTACATGTGTGTATTGTACGTATGTATAATAACGTAGACACAATGAACTTAAAGAATCCAATGAATTTTTGTTATTATTGAGAAATAATTTTGTGTTGGTTTTCAAGTAATTAAATTAAAATGACCACTTTCTGATAAAATATGAGTAGTTTATTCATTAAAAACTTGATCCATTTCTATCCGTTCTGATTTATTTTCATTACTGTGTTAGAACACACTTATGGATTTATGAAATTCTTTCATATCTTGTTTGTAGCATTTTTACAATGCAGAACATTATACAAATAATGTTCATTACAAAATACATGAAAGGTTTTTAATGCAAAACTGTATGAACTATAGAATTAAACTGCCACGTATTATCTGGATTTTTGAAACAATACTTATTAGACAGAATGGCATTCTTTTAGTGACTTTGTTGCTTACATACATAAACTTTCTTTATAAGTACTTTTCCCAAACCAAACCCTACAAACCTTTTCATAGCTAAATATAATTATTTCACTACTGACTCAGAACACAAGACTTGTGTTCTGAGTCGGTAGTGAAATAATTATATTTAGTTAAGTAATGGACACGTCATGGACAACGAAATCCAACCTTTTTATAGGTTAAGAACTGTGACTCTTGAAGGCTGCAATGTAAACCACAGTGAAACCATAAAACCTTGATTGAAGTAAACCATTGATAATAGTTTACAAGTTATAAAAGGTGACTGTAATTCATAACTTTTGATTTGCACAAACTAACTGCAGAATTCTTTCCAATAAATATTCTTAGATTTCGTTGTCCATGTCGTGTCTTTCGTTGAATAATGCGTGCGATTTGAATTGTGTCTGTTCGTTTAGGATGTCGTTTTTATTTGTTTTTGTGTGTTTGTATATTACCAATTTTTCTAGAGTGTCTAGTTTTCGGCCTTTTGTGTGTACGTGTATAATGTTCATGTTATTGTCGATGTTTTTATATGTGTGGTTTGCTTCAATGAGGTGGTTTGCAAAGGTGGATTCTGTAGTGGAGTGGAGTGCCTTTGTGTGTTCAATGTATCTCTATTTGAAGCTACGTCCTGTCTGGCCTATGTAGAATTTACTGCAATTTGAGCAATTTAGCTTGTAAACACCGGGTAGATCGAATTTATTTTGTGCTTTGTGTATGTGTTTTGATAGTGTGTGTTCTGTTTTGTTAGTAGTTTTGTAAGCGATTCTGTATCCTGCTTTTTTGAATTTGTGGGCTATTTTTTCAGTTTGTTTATTGATGTATGTTAGTGTTATGAATTTGTTGTTTTCTGTCTTTGTCTGTTGTTTGTTTTGTGTTTTGTGTAGGAGTTTACTGACTATTGTTCTGTCATATCCATTAGATTCTGCTAGATATTTTATCGTGTTTAGTTCGTCTTTGTAGTCTTTTTCATCTAAGGGAATGTTGTTAAGTCTATGTATCATGGTTCTGAAGGCAGCTAGTTTGTGCTGTATTGGGTGATTGGAGGTGTTGTGTATTAGTGTGTCAGTTGTAGTTGTATATAAAATAGGTTAATTACCTTCTGTCAACGTTTCTTAAAATCCTTTTAGGATGACTCGAGTTTCGACACCATTTGGTATCATCATCAGATCGGAATATGAATTACGTTAAAACATTTTGATGCATATACATCACGTCAGATATTAAAAATTAAAAAACAACACATAACATTATATAAATAATAAATAAACTATATCACAACAAATAACATTACAATAATAAAATATAAAAACAACGCGGCCGCAAACGAACCTGTACAGGAACGCCCCCACGGTAAGACTAATCAATGCCGGTTTGACCTTGGTTCAATTTTATCGATCTGATATAGCCAATTTCTCGCTCTATAAGATCGATTCTATTAAATAAAACATTATTGGTATGTATTGCTTTCTCATTTAGGATACGATTGTGATCCTTCTTTATGGCTTTATATATCTCGAACCTTTCAAGGGTGTCCAGCTTTAGTGACTTTTTACATTTATGTAGGATATCCAAATTATCATTAATACTCTTTATATTATGGTTATATGAGCTCAAATGTTCTGCAAATGTAGATCTTATTACATTTGACTTGGAGCTTGGGATATGTTCTTTATAGCGTAATTTGAAAGAACGACCTGTTTGTCCTATATAGAACTGTGTGCAATCAGAACAATTAAGTCTATATACACCAGTACCATCAAATATATCGGAGGGTGTATTTTTGTTAGTAAATGTAAGTTTTTTCTCTAGTTTATTACTTGCCTTTGAGGCCAAAGTGATATTATGCTTTTTTAACTGGTTTTTTAAAGTATGGTATAGATTTTCACCATATTCTATAGCAATGTATTTGTTTACTTTTTCTTTGGATACATCAATTGGTTTATTTTGTTTTTTATTAATTATTCTATCTACTATATGACTTTTGTATCCATTGGCTAATGCTATGTGTTTGATAATGTTTAGTTCATTGTTATAATCATCTGTGGATAAGGGCAATGCCAGCAATCTATGAATCATACAGTTGAAAAAAGCTTAACAATACGAGGGTAAAACTGGTGATTTATTATTCGTAACTTATTAAAAAAACAGAACGACACGCAAGAGAACAATATAATAAATCACCAGTTTTACCCTCGTATTGTTAATCTTACTGGAATACAGTTCAACAACGAAGAAACCAACTTATTGAATAAAGGCTTAAAATACAATCTTAAAAACAATAGTTCCAAACAATCACTCTTTAATGAAATACTGAACGCTGAAACCGCAATAAATTCCATATCCAATGAAGAAACGAAAACAGTAATAAGACATGCAATTGATAATAAAATAAAAAAAGTTATGAACGCCGAAAACATAAAGAATACAAAAACTATTTACCATAGCGAAACAAGGGTGTTTAATGAGATAAAGACGAAATTAATAGACCATAACGCAATCGTCACCAAAGCGGACAAAGGTCAAACTCTCGTAATTTTAACTTATGATGATTATAAAAACAAGATACGGGACTTCATTAAAAACAATAACATTATTGAGATTCATAGCGATCCCACTCTTACATTTAACAATAAAGTGAAATCAATATTGAATAAATCAAAATACGTCATAACGAACGATGAGAAAAAATACCTAAAAATGATAGATCCCAAGGCCCCTAGACTTAAGGGCCTTCCTAAAATACATAAAAATAATATGCCTGTCCGTCCTTTAGTTAATTTTATGTCTGCACCTTCATATAAAATTGCCAAAAAACTCGAAAAAATTTTTAGACAACACATAACATTCAATAAAAATTATAGCTTGAAAAACAGTTTAGAACTGGTCGAACTTACAAAAACTATTACAATCGAGCCGAGACACACTCTCGCCTCATTCGACATAGTAAATCTATACACGAACATACCTATTACCGAAACGTTAGAAATAGCTAAAAATTTATTACTATCTAAGTCCACATTAAATCATGAAACAGTTGATGAGTTAATCAATTTGACAAAAGTAATATTAGAACAAAATTATTTTACTTTCGACAACAAATATTATTTACAACGGGATGGTTTGGCTATGGGATCACCATTGTCAGGCATCCTGGCTGAAATTTACCTAAATCATATTGAAACAAACGAAATTTTATCAACTAAAAACAAACATTATACAAAAATTTTATTTTACCGACGATATGTGGATGACACAATAATGATTTACAATGGCAATTGCAGACAATTAGAAATGCTTAAAAAACATATGAAAACAATTACAAATAATTTACAATTCACATTAGAGACTGAAATGAATAATAAAATTAATTTTTTAGATTTAACTTTAACTAAAATAAATAATAAAATTAACTATAATATTTACAGAAAACCAACAATCACGGATCATGCTATTCACGCCTCATCGTATCACCCTATTTCACAAAAAATGGCTTTTTTCAACTGTATGATTCATAGATTGCTGGCATTGCCCTTATCCACAGATGATTATAACAATGAACTAAACATTATCAAACACATAGCATTAGCCAATGGATACAAAAGTCATATAGTAGATAGAATAATTAATAAAAAACAAAATAAACCAATTGATGTATCCAAAGAAAAAGTAAACAAATACATTGCTATAGAATATGGTGAAAATCTATACCATACTTTAAAAAACCAGTTAAAAAAGCATAATATCACTTTGGCCTCAAAGGCAAGTAATAAACTAGAGAAAAAACTTACATTTACTAACAAAAATACACCCTCCGATATATTTGATGGTACTGGTGTATATAGACTTAATTGTTCTGATTGCACACAGTTCTATATAGGACAAACAGGTCGTTCTTTCAAATTACGCTATAAAGAACATATCCCAAGCTCCAAGTCAAATGTAATAAGATCTACATTTGCAGAACATTTGAGCTCATATAACCATAATATAAAGAGTATTAATGATAATTTGGATATCCTACATAAATGTAAAAAGTCACTAAAGCTGGACACCCTTGAAAGGTTCGAGATATATAAAGCCATAAAGAAGGATCACAATCGTATCCTAAATGAGAAAGCAATACATACCAATAATGTTTTATTTAATAGAATCGATCTTATAGAGCGAGAAATTGGCTATATCAGATCGATAAAATTGAACCAAGGTCAAACCGGCATTGATTAGTCTTACCGTGGGGGCGTTCCTGTACAGGTTCGTTTGCGGCCGCGTTGTTTTTATATTTTATTATTGTAATGTTATTTGTTGTGATATAGTTTATTTATTATTTATATAATGTTATGTGTTGTTTTTTAATTTTTAAAATCTGACGTGATGTATATGCATCAAAATGTTTTAACGTAATTCATATTCCGATCTGATGATGATACCAAATGGTGTCGAAACTCGAGTCATCCTAAAAGGATTTTAAGAAACGTTGACAGAAGGTAATTAACCTATTTTATAGTCTTAATCGTTTCTGGAGGCAAGAAAAATGTTTAAAGTTGTAGTTGGTTTTCTGTATACACTGAATTTGTGCCTGTGTTCTAGTTTTGTGATGGAGAGGTCTAAGAAGTTTATGGTATTGTTGTGTTCGTATTCGACAGTAAAGGTTATGTTTTTATGTATTTTGTTTATGTGCATTAGTAACTGTTCACATTGTCTTTTGTTTCCCCTGTATAGTATTAGAATGTCATCAACGTATCTGTGCCAATATAGTATTTTATGTGAGTGTCTGTCATTGTTTGTGAGTATTTTTGTTTTTTCGAACTAGAATGCTGGATATGGGGGAGCCCATGGGTAAGCCATCGTTCTGTGTGTAGTATTTATTGTTATAAGTAAAGTAGTTTTGTTTTGTGATAATGTTCAGAGTTTCTGTTATTTCGCTGATAAGTTCGTCTGGTGTGTTGTTCTGTTTGAGTTTGTTTTGTAGGATGGTGATTGTTTCAGAGATGGGGATGTTTGTGTACAGGTTTTTAATGTCAAAGGAGGCTAATGTGGCATTATGGGGGATGTGTATGTCTTTTATTTTTGTTACTATGTCTGTGTTGTTTTTTACTGCAATGTTGTTGTCTAGTTGTGTGTGTTGTCTGATAATTTTGTCTAGATATTTTGCGAGTTTGTGTGCAGGGGCATTACGGTAGTTGATAATGGGGCTGATCGGAATGTCTTCTTTATGGATTTTGGGAAGCGCTTGGAGGGTAGGGGCTGATGGTCGGATTTGTTTCATGTAGGGCTTTTGTTTATGTGTCATTATGTGTTTGGCTTTGTTGACTAGTTGTTTTACTGCGTTTTGGTATCTGTCGGTGGGGTCGTGTTTTAGTTCTGTGATGTTGTTCTGTTCCATGAAGTTTTGTACTTTTTTGTGTAGGTTGTCTGTGGGTATGATTACAGTCGTGTTGCCTTTGTCTGCTTTTACAAATGTGATGTTGTGTTTGTGTGCCTTTTCCCTCAGTTTGATGGCTGTGTGTATTTCTGAGTTGTGGTTGTTGTTGTCTGGTGTCTTATGTGCTCCTATTATATTGTATATATTATGTCTTAGTGTGTCTTGATGTTCTGGTGCTGTGTTTTGTATATTTGTTTCAGTGTCAACTATGAGCTTTGTTAGTGTTTGGTTGTTATGTTTGTAATGTATGTTATGTTTTAGGCCTTTATCAAGGAGTGTTTGTTCGTTTTTAGTGAGTGTGATGTTCGTGAGGTTTACTGTACGTGGGTAGAATTTGTGTGAGGGAATTATATTTGTGTTGATTGGTGTCAGGTTTTTTATTTTTCTGTCGTGTTTTGTCTGTATGTTATGTATTTGTTTTTTTTTCATTCATTTGTGTGATGTATTAGTTCAGTCATGTAATTGTGTCTGTATATGTTGGTGATCTGTAGGTGTAGCGTTAGTGCTTTGCGGTTGAGAACTAACAGAAAACTCTGAACATTATCACAAAACAAAACTACTTTACTTATAACAATAAATACTACACACAGAATGATGGCTTACCCATGGGTTCCCCCATATCCAGCTATCTAGCAGAAGTCTTCCTCGAACACTTAGAAAAAACAAAAATACTCACAAACAATGACAGACACTCACATAAAATACTATATTGGCACAGATACGTTGATGACATTCTAATACTATACAGGGGAAACAAAAGACAATGTGAACAGTTACTAATGCACATAAACAAAATACATAAAAACATAACCTTTACTGTCGAATACGAACACAACAATACCATAAACTTCTTAGACCTCTCCATCACAAAACTAGAACACAGGCACAAATTCAGTGTATACAGAAAACCAACTACAACTGACACACTAATACACAACACCTCCAATCACCCAATACAACACAAACTAGCTGCCTTCAGAACCATGATACATAGACTTAACAACATTCCCTTAGATGAAAAAGACTACAAAGACGAACTAAACACGATAAAATATCTAGCAGAATCTAATGGATATGACAGAACAATAGTCAGTAAACTCCTACACAAAACACAAAACAAACAACAGACAAAGACAGAAAACAACAAATTCATAACACTAACATACATCAATAAACAAACTGAAAAAATAGCCCACAAATTCAAAAAAGCAGGATACAGAATCGCTTACAAAACTACTAACAAAACAGAACACACACTATCAAAACACACACACAAAGCACAAAACAAATTCGATCTACCCGGTGTTTACAAGCTAAATTGCTCAAATTGCAGTAAATTCTACATAGGCCAGACAGGACGTAGCTTCAAACAGAGATACATTGAACACACAAAGGCACTCCACTCCACTACAGAATCCACCTTTGCAAACCACCTCATTGAAGCAAACCACACATATAAAAACATCGACAATAACATGAACATTGTACACCTACACACAAAAGGCCGAAAACTAGACACTCTAGAACAATTGGTAATATACAAACACACAAAAACAAATAAAAACGACATCCTAAACGAACAGACACAATTCAAATCGCACGCATTATTCGAACATATCTCACCCACACACACAGCATCGATCTTTCGAAATTCGATTTCGTCACCCACAACAAGACGGATAGCGCTACCTGCGGCAGCCTCTGAAGAAGCCTTTTAAAGGAGAAAACCGGTTAAGGCTGTAAGGTAAAACTTTTTGCTTTTACTTATAAAAAAACCTAGTGTTCCGAGTCGTTAAAGTAATAGTGATATTTAGTCCAATAAATATGTTTGGTAAGAGGCTATTTGAACATGTGATTCGTGCAGACACCTGAATAAACAATTCAATTTTGTAAAATAAATTTTCTTTAAAGTAATTCTACACCCTAACTGCAAAAGGTTTTCTTGTCAAGAATAGTCTTTAACATTTGCCATTTCCTTGCAAATGAAGCAGTAGTTTGCAATAGGAATCAAAATGATCCTGTTGGTGTAAGTTCTAACACATTATCTTTTAAATTGGAGATACAGAGTGCATGTTTGTTATGGCTGCTTCATTTCTTTGGGTACAGTGATGCTTGATCATTTTTTGTATGCACTAAGATCTATCTCATGAGTATCGAACCAGCTCCATCCAGTTTGAACTTTTACTGGCTTATATGTGGGTTTGAGGCTCTATGGAACATGCTGAGTTCACCGTGGTGCACAAAACATTAAAACATGTTCTCTTGGTTGTGTGTTATCAGTGCAAGTTTATAATAATATGCTTATCATGTTTTACTTCCAGTTCAAGTACAGAAAGTTTTTGAAAATTCAGTCATTTGTGTGCCGTTTGTGTATGTTTTTGCAGATTTACATTTAACACACTATATCAAGATTTGAGAAACAATGATAAGTCACACTGACCAATACACTTTTTTCTGTGATGTATAGATATTCAAATATTATCTAAATCAAAATAGCTATAAAATTCACCCCATATACTGGTACAGTAAAAATTAGTGTAGTCATAGTATGTGTACAAGAAACGCATGTTTGCTAATATTTCAGGAAAGCATAAATTATACTAACCTGTAAACATGAGACTTTAATAAATTAAAAGTTAAATGTACTGTATACAACTTTGGTATGAAATGTGATAATTTCAGTTCAGATTTGAATGAAAATGTCTGTAAAATTGAGCTGGAGATACGTATATAGGCCAGCAACAATTTTAGTATTGTATCTTGACACATATAAGAATAGTTGTTCAGATGATCTTAACTATCCAAGTTTAGTAATCTTATTTATTTAATA
Source organism: Magicicada septendecula (assembly GCA_034769895.1). NCBI lineage: Eukaryota > Metazoa > Arthropoda > Insecta > Hemiptera > Cicadidae > Magicicada > Magicicada septendecula. The sequence goes on from CM068376.1 coordinate 170,774,077, forward strand.
GTGGCAGCATAATGATACACTCGTTTAATTCTATTTCTCCCCCTTTCTCTGTATATTTATAGAATTATAATTTTTTTCAGCAGAGCAATACTATAAACTTTATTTGTAATTAATAAATGTAGAGTGTAATGTCTGTAAAAAGTATTGAGTATTGTATAGACTTGTGACAATATTCCATGTCAAAATAAAGAATCTGTAACTATGGTTCTTTTCATTTTTGTTAAAATGTATTTTTTACTCAATAATGACTTGTAGAGTCAGAAGGTGTAGTGTAGTCATATGTTTGCTGCATGAGTAGGTTTTATAGGAAGTGGGGACTGAGGATGAATTTAGTGATTGAATGCCGTGTCAGCATCTATTTCAAGACATGAAGAATATGTGTGCCATATTAGAGTCAGTTTAGAGTCTCCCACATTCACTTGAATAAAACAAGATTATCAGTTTGTTTCATATTTCATGACAAATGAAAATATCTATAAAGTTGCACAGTGAGGTTAACAAAAACACAGAAATTTTAAAATGATTAATAACTCTTGGCAAAACAAGAGCTGCCATTTAGAGGCCAAAATGAGTCTGCTGAATCTAAAAGCAGGGGAAATCATATAACATTGCTAAATCCTCTTACTGGCTATGGTTTTTTTGCTTGGCATTAATTTGCTATTAAAAAAAAGCTCACCCTTTATGAAAATCCAAGATACAGCCTTGCACTTAAATCAGTGGAAGTTACTTAATATGTCTTCTAACTCAGTCATAATCAATGCTTTTCTTTTAAGCAATAGCAGTATTGATTATGACAATTTTGTCTGATATACTGCAGAATATTTATCTCATTTGATTTGTAATCATTATATAATTATCTCGCAGTAGCACTAGCCTTTTCTTCAGCAAAGCTAATTATATTGTACAAACTAAATTCTACACCTTTTTATTAAATAATATTCCCATGTCATTTCAGTTGCATTCAAGTCCAGTTTATATAGTAAAAGCCAAAATATTCCGTATTAATATTAGTTAATTATTATTAACTAATCTGATTGATGTTGTAGTTGAGCTGTATACTTCCAGTCAACAAAATTTTTCAGTAAATGACAATTGTTTCTCACAAGTGTTATGTTCATTCTCTGTACTAACCAGAACAGGTATGCAGATAACCAGTTTTTGTGTTACAGTCAGGAATGTGTCATTGATTGTTATTTATAAATGAATGGATGTAAGTTTCATCCAAATAAAAACAATACAACAAATATAAAAAAGTGCTCTCAAATATTTCATTCAAATTCTGAGAATTTTTGGGATGTCAGTATTTTTCTATTCTTTTCCATTATAAGGGAACCATGTACACCTGGTTATACATAAATCATCTTTATGTACCTTTTTCTCAAAACCTGTTAATGGCAAGAAGTTGAAATTTGTTCTGCATATTCTGGAAAGGTATTCTGTACATCTGAACCAAAATATATACCAACTATTAGCTTATATTTAAAAACAAACTTTTTAATTGTCTAAATATTTCTATTTTTATAAAGAGTTTATAAAGAGTTTTATTAATTTTTTTTTAATTATTTGGTTTACTCTTTTCCAACGTTTTTGAGGTTCAGTGTATACACTGTAATTAGTCATACAACATAAAGAAAGAATTGTATTTCTATCTTTTATAGAAGCTGAGAAAAATTAACAAAACCTTTTTATAGTTTGTAAAAAGTTGTTTTTGAGAAAACTTACTTTATTGTTAGTACCTCCATAGCTACACAACAAAGCAATATTAAAAAAGTCGTGCACCATACTCTGGGTTTTCAACATTTCTTCTGAGCTTTTCTTTTTTTCTTGCCATTTTATTTTATATTTTGCTTTACTGTGCTCTGTTACTTTCTTATCAGTCTATTGTACTCTCCTCTCATCAGTTCGTCTCAATCGTGCCCAACAACATTCACTATCAGTCCCAGTTTCTCCATCACAGTACATTTGCTATAAGCTCCACTGCTGAAAACTAGCACTGCACCATACACCCCTACTTGTATTGTATCTATCCCAATATAAAAGGGTTTTGTTTTGCTAATCAGGTTAGGTTAGAACTAAACAACTAACACAACAGTACCGTATACAAAACTGAATTACAAAATTATCAGCTGATGACAGAGTAGCCAACTAATCTATAAATTAAAAATTACCCACTGTATGTGGAAAAAACATATATATATATAAGCTATTTGTTTCCAATTCTCAACAGCACATTGTTTGGATGTCATGTTTTGCACTTTCTAATGCTATGTGCCAAAACTACTAAAAGTGTCACTTAATTTCCTGAAAGTTTATTTGTTTCAAGCATTAGAAGAAGAAAGTGACTCTTCAGCTAGATAGATGATATACTTACATGCACTGGTTCACTGATAACTACATTTAATATATTGTAGTGGCAGAAATATAAAATGATTTTTTTTCCTTAAAATGCCCTTCTGTAAACTGTACCCATCGTATATACACAATCTAAGATTTAAAAATGTCAGTTTGTATCTGTAAAAGTCTACCATATTTTGTATCATTCACTGCACAGGCTTGCCACATCTGTAGTGTCAATCAACATGTGCAAGTTATTATGAGGGGTATCCAAAAAATAAGTTTCCCTAATTTTTATATCCAAGTATGAACAACTCAGGCACTTCCCGTGCACAGGGAAGTTTAGTTTCGGTGTAGTGGCAGCGCTCGCAGCTGGACTGGTGGCCGTGAACTGCTCAAGCGTCAGTAGCGAGCCGAACGCCATGGAGACTCCACTTCATTTTGCTGCCAGTTGTGAAATACGTGGTGTTATTCGTTTTTTGACTGCAAAAAATGAATCTGCCATGGAAATTCATCGTCAGTTATGCAGTGTTTATGGTGAAGATGTCATGTCTGTACAAATAGTTCATCGTTGGCGAACAATGTTTATTGAAGGCAGAGAAAATGTTCACGATGATGAGTGCAGCGGCCGACCAGCAACTTCGCGCCAAGCCGATGCCATTGCTGCTGTGCGTGACATCATCAACTCCGACAAACGGGTCACGCTTGACAAAATCATGACTCTACTGCCACCAAATATTGAAATTAGCCGATCCTCTCTTCACAACATATTAGTTGAAGACCTTCTACTTTCAAAAGTGTGTGCAAGATGGGTGCCGTGCTTATTGTTTGACGCCCATAAGCACCGTCGCTTAACAGCTGCACAATCTTTCTTGCAGTTGTTTAAAGATGAGGGTGAAGACCTGTTTACAAGAATAGTCACTGGTGACGAAACATGGATTCACCGTTCAACTCCCGAAAGCAAAGCGCCAGAGTATGGTGTGGCAAAAAAAAAAGGAGAGAAAGCTCCCCCAAAAGGCCAAAGTGCTTGAGTCGGCAGGAAAGGTGATGGCCACAGTTTTTTGGGACTGCCATGGAGTATTGCTAATTGATTATCTGCTAGGTGGAACGACAATAAATGTAGCACGGTACTGTGACGTGCTGACCAGACTTCGTCGCGCTATTCAGAACAAACAGCGGGGGCTTTTGTCACTCAAAGTTTTGCTCCTTCACGACAACCACATGCTGCTCGTGCAACAGGCGAGCTTCTCGCCAACTTCCGATGGAAGATTTTTGTGCATCCTCCGTACTCTCCAGACCTTGCTCCAAGTGACTTCCATCTGTTTTCGGAGCTCAAACATCATCTAGGCGGTCGGCGCTTCGCCAATGACGACGAAGTGATAAAGGAGGTGGATAATTAGTTTCAGAATTTGGGCAGCAGATTGGTATGAAGCTGGAATAAAAAAACTGTTACCTAGGTACCAGAAATGCTTGGAAAGGGATGGAAATTATATAGAGAAATAAGTACTTGTGTACAAAGGTAAATAAATATTTTTTGCACTTTTTAAATTATTTTTTTTTGTTTTTCCTTGATAAGGGAAACTTACTTTTTGGATACCCCTTGTATGAGCTCAAGGTCAAGATGAGGCAAATTTTCTTAAACAAACTTTCACCACTGCCTTCAAGTACTGTATTGTGTCACAGTCATTAAAACAGCTGTGCACCTAAAGTTAAATAAAAAAAAAACAAATATTCACAGTGTTGAAGTGACTGTTCATTGCTCTATTCATATGTGTGCATTAATTACAGTATTCAAGTTCCATACTGCAGTCTGTGGTTGCTGAAATTAAAACAGTAATAGCTGATCAATGAGTAAAGGATAGTGTTGAACAGAGGGCATCCTCTATGTGTAATATAAACATGGAAGAGAGAAGAGGCTAGATATGAATTTTAAATTAAGAGTAATATGTGAGGTGAAACAAACAAATAATATGCAGGCTGCTAAAAAGTTTGGTGTTTCTGCATGTAATGAACAACATTGGCAAAAAGATGAAGGAAGTTTAAGAGTGCCAGTGCATGAAGTACAGAATTCAGAGGACCTGAAACTGGAAAATTTATAGACCTTAATAGGCTTGTTTCGAAATACATTAATGAGAAACAAAACCAAGGATATTCAATATGGCAAGAAGTTATAAGAATGAAGGCACTGGATGTGGCATATCTACAGCTGATGAAACGTCATGCGTTACTGTGATGCTAGGAGTAACTGCTGATGGGAGAAAACTTCCTCCGTATATAATTTTGAAGAGAAAAATGCTTCGAATGGAACAGTTACCATTTGGGTTTGTTTTTAGAGCAGAGGAAAAGGAGTGGGTGACTAAAGAATTTATAGCAGATTGCCTTAAGGTTATTTGGGGACGTCAACCAGGTGCTTTACTAGGGCAGAGAGGCATGTTAATTCTTTTTGATTTTCATGGTCACACAACCAGAGCCGTCCTTGGCGAAAGTGAGGCCTGGTGCAAAAAACTTTTGCGAGGCCTTTCCAGTCCGATGAATCTCCCCCCCCCCAAAACCACAAACCCCCAACCTTCAACACTGTCATTCCCTCGCCCAAACCACATCATTATATTACATTATATATATTTTGACTCCAGCCTCTTGATTGGTTTTTAAATATTATAATTACAACAGCAGCAATTTTATATAAAAATTGATACCAACGTCGCGTTTATTAATTTAATAATAATGTTTATTATTATTAACAATAAATAAATACTAAGAACATTTTAAACTAAGGAACACACCATTTTTATGTTTTTTTCAATAAAGAAGGAAATCTGTATTGAGAAAGAAAGTGACACAGTTTGTTTTAAATGTACTTTTTTAATTATAATAAATGGTAAAATATAATGTAGGCCTACAGTCTACAATAGAGTAATTTAACAAAGTTGTCTGAAGTATAAAGTTCAAAAGCGTTCATTCAAAGCTCATTACTAAAACTACACAAACGCAAAAACCATGGTTCAGAATATCTTGTAGGTTCTTTTGTAATGAGGACAACAAGAGGGTGCTAATGTTAATTCCTTTTCAGAGGGTATATTATAAAAGAGGGTATTAATAAGAGGGTATTATAAGAGGGTATTAATAAAATTCCTTTTATCCTTTGTCTTCCTCTTATATTACTCTGGAGAGTGAAGAGCTCGTGCAGCGTGCTTCCAGACTGCATACCTGAAAAATGAAGCGCTATATAACGAGGTGTTAATAAAGATATATGTAGTCTTCCGCTTCCTGTCAAGACAACTAAAAAGATAACAAAAACAAACATCATCGATCCAAAAAGTCACCATAAGACTTAAAAAATGTATTAAGCTTTATAATGAAAATGCTGAAAAAATGGGTAGGCCGCTTAATTTTTAATGTTTGATTATAAAAATAAATATAAATACAGCATATACACTTCAAACCCAAAAGATGAAAAAATTCTAATTTTAACATTATTACTGTACAAAGTTATCATTTGAAAGTTGTTCAAGATTCTAAAACTAAAGTTGCAAAAATAATATTGGTCATCGGAACTCACCTCATACAAATTTAACTTTTCTTGCTTTCAATCCAGCGAAGTCATCAATCAAATCATCAAAATTAACTTTGGATGTGGTGTCTGCTTCTATTGATAATGTTGCCAAAGATGTCAACCTTTCTTGGCTCATGTTTGATCTTAAATAGGTCTTAATCAACTTTAAGCGGGAAAAACTCCTTTCTGCGCTTGCAACTGTTACAGGGATAGTAAGCAGAATCCTGTACGCAATAAATGCGTTAGGAAATGGATTTTGTATTCTATTCATAAATCTCAAAACTCCAGCAGCTGTTTCAACTTCGACAGGAAGTAGTTCACGGAGAACTTTTAGTTCTGTGAACAGTTCATCTCCACTAATATCTCTCTGTTCTTCAAAACTTAAAATGACTTCTAAGTCCTTGCACTTTTTCTGCAGTTTGTCTTTTTCTATTGTTTTTAGTTCTTCTACATTGTGCAGGAATCCAAACATCGTGTCATAACGGGCCATTTGTTCAAACCTTTTTGTAAGGGACTGCTGTACAATCTACAATACGGTAAAAGTACTCCACTCTACAGGTTTGTTCAGCAGATTCTGAAACAGGCTCATCATCCCCCTCATACTCAAACAGTCTTCTTCTCTTTCTTTGTCTAACTTCTTGGAACTTTGGCTCTGTACCCAATGCTTCGCTCATTTCTCTTGCAACCATTGTTGCTGCAGCAAAACCTTCAATTCTAAACTGATCAAAAAACTTTACCAGTCCATGAAGTAACTGTGAAGCCACTCCGAGATGCATTTTTTCGGCCTAGAGGTTTTTGCTTACACTGTTTACAGCAAAAAGCACATCATGCCAAATAGCCAAAGCTACTAAAAACTCGTAGCTACTTATTTCATTAACAAGCGATCTAGCTTCACTTTTTGCTTTGGGGTCATCAGTCGTCTCTACCACTTCAACTAAAGCATCATGTACTTCCTTAATCTGGTAACGAAGTGCTTTTACACTTTCAAGTTTGCTTTTCTGGTACATGTTTTTTCAAAACATTCCACCGCTGTAAATTTGTTGACGCTGAAAAAACTTCATAAACTCTTTGGACAACTCCAAAAAATGTCATGACTTTAGGTGAACACTTTGCAGCATCACAAATCAAGAGATTCAGGCTATGGCTTGCACAGGGCATGTAAAATCCCATTGGGTTTATTTCCAAAATTCGTGCTTGAACTCCAGAATGGACCCCTTTCATGTTCGAGCCATTGTCATATCCTTGCCCCCTACAGTCTTTAATCTCTAAGCCGATTTTATCTAACTCTTCTAGCAAGACATCTGTTAAATTCTTACCGGTTGTCGACTTAACGTCTAGGAATTCAATAAAATGCTCTTCAACGCTCACACCCTCATTCTCAGTTGCAGTTCCATTGTTTTCAAACTTTACAAACTGTATCACCAAAGACAGCTGCTCTTGGTGGCTGAGGTCGGGAGTGCAGTCTAATAATACAGAAAAATATTTAGCTGCCTTTATGTCCATAACATTCTTCTCTTTAACCTTTTCAGAAAGCAGTTTGATCAGCTCGTTTTGGATATTGGCTCCCAAATAGTGATCGTGAATCTCAGACAATCTAATTCGCCTCACATGTTCTTGCATAACTGGATCAAACGTAGCTATCATTTCAATAAGGCCCAAAAAGTTGCCATTGTTTGGCTCGTACAGTTTGCAGTTTGATCCCCTAAAAGCAATATTGTGTTCTGCTAAATATTCAATGCCATTAGTAATTCATTTGAGAACTTCACGCCAGTGTTCTTTTTCTTTCCTTATCATACTCCTATGTTTTTCATCAATAGCTGACGCTTTACCTAAACGCGTTTCGCATTCTATCCACTTTTTAACATTCACAGCATGCCCTGGTGAGGTCTCGTGATTGTTAAGCCTGCTGTTAATATGTCCCCAAACACTGTACCCTTCACGAGTTAATTTTGTTCCTGACTCATTTCGGAATAATTTACAGCAAAAACAGTATGCCTTGTCTCTGCTTTTGCTGTACACTAGCCATTGTCTGGGCACCTGTTCTCCGTTGGCCAAGGTACGTTTGTACAACTCGGCAGAAAAATGCCTTTTATCTGCATTTAATGGAAAACGAAAATTTGAAACTTGCAAAGGGCCCTTTTGTATAATTTCGTCAAACTGATAGGTTGGAATAGTACGTGGCCATAGGCTAGGATCATAAACATCTAAAACTAGCCCTTCAGTTAAATTATTTGAAGTATTATCTGATGATGTAGGTTGAGTTTCGACAGAGTCAGCAAAGGTATTAACAATCATGAGATCTTTTAAGGATTCGTTTTCCTTACTAGTACTTGGAATTGGAATGATTTCAGTTTGTTTACTCACGTCACTTTCAGTTATTTCATCTTGCTTTGGAATGATTTCTGTTTGCTTACTAACGTCACTTTCACGATCATCTTGCTTTAAAAACTTTTCAAACGCTCCCTGTTGCGACCTTAAAAACCTTTCATGTTTATCCCTTTTTTTCTGTTTATCATATCCACTTTCAAATTTTCTGTAGGCCTATTTGTCATGTTCTCTCGACATGATTTTATTTACGGTACTTAACGCCACAAAATAAACAAAAGAAAAGACCACAGTTCCACCACACTCAGAACGACATCATAAAATCCGCGCACAGATAAGACAAGTTCCTGTTGTGACAGGCTCGTCGCATGCTTACTCACACATCACACACAACACAACGCAACGTGTTGCCGCGGGAGTCTAGTCTGCTACTGCTCTTCCTTTTCTTCACAGTACGTTAAATTTTAATTAAACGCACACACTGCACATAATTGCTCTGAGCAAAGAACAAGCAATACGCTTGCTGTGCTGCATTTATTTGAATAACATTCAGATATTGCGTGGACACATTTTACACTGTTTTGATAAGTATACGACCGCGTGCATCATATTTCAGACACTGCGCGTGCGGAGCATCTTTACATTAAAACGCGTATTTTGTAACTCGCTAACTACGGTATGCGTGGACTTGGAAAATTAAATGACACATACATTTCGATAGATTTCTTCCTGCTCTTTCTAATGGTGTCATTAGTTTGTCACGAAAAAATTTTTTCTTAGAGAAAAACGAGTTCAAAATTAAGTGTGGTTTTTCGCAAAGTATACCCTTTTTTATTTCAAAATAAATTATATCAATCGAAAGTACAACTCTTTAACAACATCTGTGTGAAATTTCAATTTGGAGAAACCATTGGTTCGGATGTTATTGTAAATTGAACCAGAAAGAACGTCGCGTGCCGGCCAGAAAAGCGTAGCATGCTTTTGTATATCTATATATATTCACGACTCGCGCGGAGATATACAAAAGCACGAGGCGCTACGCTTTTCTGGCCGGCACGCGACGTTTTTTCTTGTTTAATTTACAATCGCATCCGAACCAATGGTTTCTCCAACTTGAAATTTTGTCTGAAATAGGCCTATGATGGATGCGGTCATAAACTTCTTAATCGGTAAACTCAGCAAAAAAACCCCTTGCGCGATGCCTGGTGCGGCCGCACCGATCGCACCACCCTAAGGACGGCTCTGCACACAACTGAGAAAATAAAGAAACTGGTTGTAGAAATGAACATTGGTCTTTTTATAACCCCTGGGGGGATAACTACTGAGCTTCAAGTTCCAGATGTGTTTGTTAATCCATTTAAGGACCACTTATGGAAGAACTCTGGTGAGTGGTTAAATATTGGAAACCATGCATTGTCTACAACAGGCAAGTTGAAGAAACCAAGCACACACGTACCGGCCCAGTGGATAATCAGCGTGGAGGAAAATCAAAAGTGAATCCATTGTAAAGGTGTTTAAAGGACTTTACAACTTTGAAACCATACAGAAATTTATTCAGATAACTTACAGAATTGGTTGAGGTGTCATTTCAAAGCAAAACACATCAAGTTTGTCACCCAACATTCATTGTGGTTTGATGTGGCTACCATTTGTAATGTGGCATACATCCCATCTGAAGTCGATTTCATTCCAGACTTTAGCCAGTAAGTCGGGCGTCACTTCTGCAGCAGCGGCGTTAATTCGAAGTCTCAGCTCAGCAGGTAAAGGTGGTACAAAAACCTGATCTTTAATGAAACCCCACAAGAAAAAATCTACCGGTGTAAAATCTGAGGAGCTAGGTGGCCATGTAATGGACCTGCACAACCAATCCACCGACCTGGGAATCGGGTATCAAGAAAATCTCGGACTTCTACGCGGTAGTGAGGTGGTGCCCCATCTTGTTGATAGTAAAGGCGTCCATCTTGGTCATCCTCATCTAACTGAGGAATTAGAAAATTTTCTAGAATATCCAGATACACGATACCATTTATGGTTGCCTCCTGGAAGAAGAACGGGCCATACACTTTTTGTTTGCTAAGGGCACAAAAAACATTGACCTTAGGGCTATCACGAATATGCTGCAAGGTTTCATGGGGTTTTCACTACCCCATATTCGGCAGTTATGGGTGTTCACCTTGTCACTGATGTGAAACGTTGATTCATCACTAAAAATTACATTGTCTAGGAATGTCTCGTTGTCTGCAATTGTATCAAACATTTCCATACAAAATTGCTGGTGAGCAACTTTATCTTCATCTGTAATGTGTTGAACCATGGTTAGTTTGTATGGCTTCAAGTACAAGCGTTTACATAATACGCGCCAAACAGTCGGTTGTGGAATGCCAGTCTCACCGATTGCACGTCTAGTTGATTTCTTAGGACTACGGGAAAAGCTTTCTCTGAGTTGTTCCACAGCAGTTTCAGGAACTTGTGGACGTCCTGGTGATTTTGCGTGTCATACAGAACAACCAGTCTCAACAAAGGTTTGGTGCCAAGAGTAAATTTTTAGGCCTACTAGGAGGCTCCCTACCATACTCTGTACGGAATTTACGTTGAACTGCAGTTGCTGATTGCGTATCGTGAAACCAAAACACACAACGAGCACGTTCCGTACCAGTAAAAGTAGCAATTTTCAACAACAATGGTGACAGTGCTACTGGTGGGTGTATTCGGTATTAATGGACTACATGAGTCAAAACTTGATGTGTTTTGCTTCGAAATGACACCTCAACCGACTCTGTAAGTTATCTGAATAAGTTTTTGTATACTTTCAAAGTTGTAAAGTCCTATTTGAATCACCCTGTATTTATTAATTTGATTCCATTACCAGTACTGAAGATGAACTTGGAGAAGAAGAAGATGAAGAAAGGAGAAGAAACAAGGATGATGACTAGGACTAAAATTAATAAGGTACTTTACCACTTATATATAATTTCACATTTAGTGTAAAATATCCATATTAGTTTCACCTCAAGATATGGTATTTAGACCACTTAATTATCTTTCTCATAGAACTCCTCAAAAAATTCAGGATCGTCTTATATGCAGACTCTTTTTTTTTGTAAAACGCCTTCAAAAAAATGTATGCTCGTCCTATATATGAGGCAGTCTGTTATTAGGGCCAATACGATAATCAATAGTTTAGATTCTCTATTTAAAAATATAAATTTTTAGATTGCAGAGCATATCTGTTGAAACAGTCACTGAATAGACAGTCAGAGCTGAGTAAAAACACTCTCTAGTAATATAGGCTATCTTTGACTGTGATGATGAGATCATAAGCATATGGATGTTAAGTCTATGCTTCAGAAGTGAATAAAACAAACTACTTCTCTAATATGCATTAATGATTTGCAATGATCTGCAAACTATTTCAATGTGGACACTAGTGTTTTAGATAAAATTTAAAGAATGTTTACCTTATTGCCTGAGCCAGCTTTTGATTGTTGCAAGCTTCATTAGAGGCTCAGGCAAGAAGGCAAACATTTTTAGATTTTTATCTAAAATACTAGTCTCCCACATTGAAATTGTATTTGTAAATCATTAGTGATACTCAGACACATCGTGGACAAAAAAAACCCAAGAACTAAAATGCATAATATATTTGATAAAACATACGTAATTAAAACCAAATTAATCATACTGGTGTTTCCCTAAAATGACTGGTATAGTCTAACATACTGTTCCAATAAATGACAGTACTAAAATTAATTTAATATAGAGAGCGTAGTTTATTAGAATCAGTTTGGGATTTCAGAAATTTATTTAATTAAGTGGGTGATTCAGTAAGGCAGAGAAATATCATACTGTACTGCAATTTCATTCAGTAACGAAGTTATTCAGTTATCCCATCGTTGAGTTAACTGTAGTTACCAACAAATTAATAGTAGCCACTTTTATTTTAAACAAATGTTGCATTTATTACTAGGTAAATACTAAAGGGGCAGTGATTATTAAAAAAATAAAAAAATATTCTTCCAGATACAAAAATAACATTTTATATAAAAAACACCATCCAAGAAATAAAAAATACATTTTAAAAACAGCAAGTTTTAATGACATCGTTCACACCAATTTTTTATGAAATAATAAATAGTAGTGTATAATAACTGTGTGTGTGTGTTTCCAATTTTGTGTATTTTACAATGAGGTTGTGGAGCAGCTGATTAGTGTATGCACCTCACTTATCAGTTTTTGTTACAATGTAAACTGTGTGTTAGTATGTTGTTTTCAATAAAAGTTATTATGTGATCTGTGGATTAGATATAAAGGATCTTTTCTGTTTAGTGGTAGCATGCAGTGAGCAATTACTCGACATAGCAATCATCAGGTACTTGATGTAGACACACATATTTCCCCCTCCACATTACTGATAACCAGCGGGAGTTTTTATTTTTATTTTTATTTTCATTTTGATCTACATAAAATTTTTTATTTAAATTAATTTTTTATTTTTAAGTAAATATAATTAAACCACTACAAACTCAGAACACAAAGTTTTTTATGGGTAAAAACGTAAAAGTTTTACCTTGTAATCTGAACCAGTTTTCGCTTTTAAAAGCTTTTATAAGGTAAAACTTTTACATTTTTACCCATAAAAACTTTGTGTTCCGAGTCGGTAGTAATTTAATTTTATTTAGCTTTTTAAAAGTGAAAACTGGTTCAGGCTATAAGGTTAAACTTTTACGTTTTTACCCATAAAAAACTTTGTGTTCCGAGTCGGTAGTGATTTAATTATATTTAGTTAAATTAACAGACACGTCATGGACAACGAAATCGAAGAATTTTTATTTTTATCTTTTGTGTATCATATTTTTATCATTATACATTTTGTTTACTATTTATATACCTTTATTTTTTATATTTATATGTTCTTGGATTTCGTTGTCCATGACGTGTCTGTTACTTAACTTAATATCACTATTACTTTTAATAATTTAGTGTTCCGAGTCGTTAAAGTAATAGTGATATTTATTTATATGTTATTTATAATTTACTAGTAATTTACATTGTATTTGCAATTTTACTTAGATTTTATTTACATTTTACAATTAATTTCCTACATCACTAACAACTAAAAATTAATTAAAATTACAAATTTAATTTATAACTGCAAATGCAAAAATACATTTCATAATTTATTGCAGCTACAAATAACAAAATATAAAATATTTGGGAGGCATAAATTGAGCTATGTTTTCAATCATTTTTTCAAATTTATCATCAACTCGATACCTTTGCTGCCACATAAATTCAGCCAACAGGTAGGAATCCAACATCGGTTGCGAAGTACTCCAGTGCGTTTTGTTCCTCATTTTGGCCTCAGCCACATGCTTACTACATTTTGCATCTGGGCTTGGGTCACAGGATTGACACATTGTATCGAGTGGTTTACTGCTAAATGTTGATAATTTTGTCATAAATTTAGGTATTCTCACCACTCATCAGACAAAGATGCCTGGGGCAACAAATTAATTTATTATAGACACTAAAGTCGTTGTGGATGTGTCGTTGTGTCTGGAAAGCTCACAAGGAAACAGTCTCATATTTTACAACAAATTCTGCCAAACGCCCATTGATTTGATAAAACTCTTCCCTTATTTATTTTCTTGTAGTGAAACAAGTCTCATTCACTTCTACATGCAAATTAGGTCCACCAATTACCTTTGGCTTCTGTAATAAATGGTGCTCACACACTTGCATGAAGGAATTCCAATCCACGCATGTGCCGTGGTTCATTTCCAGCTCATCTTGACACAATTTCACGGTTTTGTACTCCTTACTCCAACAGAAAATGAAGTATACGATTGTGAGGAAATCTAACCGAGAATTATTGAGGAATGTATCTTGTCGCACTTGTTTAGATTCCCGACTGTTCTTTTTCAAACAAACTCATGTGAAGTACTATTAATGTCACTGTTCGGGCAGTCAATTGTGATGTACTTCACCTTTACCATCTTTACACATTAATATGTAACTCAAACTTACCTTGATTGAGTCCAGGGTTACAACACACGAACTGTGAAATATAAACGTGACTCAGGGTTGTGTATAGCAATAATTACACTCATTGACCATATTAATTAGTTGTTTATTAATCAATTGCAATATCTGGTTTAAATTTACTTTTTACTCTTTTTTTTTATATCTCAAAATTATTACTGTTCATGTGAATCATCTTTTATTAGAAACTTTTACAAAATAAACCTTTAGGCCACTTTATACTTAATTAATATTCATTTTCTTCTCAAATAGATACTGTTGATCTTAATTACTCTTCTTTAAAAAAAATACAAAACAATCGTTTAGGCTATTTAACATGGTAAATATTCTACCTTAACGTAACATTTACGTATATTATATATATCTATATAGACAGCCCAGTATCTGCACACACACACACACACACACACACACACACACACACACACACACACACACACACACACACACACACACACACACACACACACACACACACACACACACACACACACACACACACACACACACACACACACACACACACACACACACACACACACACACACACACACACACACACACACACACACACAGTCATTCAGAGTTTCTACCCCAGTGATTTGTATTTAAAACAAGAAAGCTATATTGTGAAATTTAGATAATAAATTCAACGTGATACAATTACGTTGTAAGCGTCGTCACTGTTGACCACGTGCTGTGTCCTGCATTTTCATCCCACTATGTCTCCAAAAAGATTATTGTTTTAATTTTGAAAAAAGTTCACTTGAGCTTAAATCGGTGCACTGTTGATTAAAACGTTTTACATTGTTTTACACACCTTGAACACACAATTTGCTGGTCGGCCGACCCTAATTTGCTTGAGCAAAGATTTAGATGACCGCGCGCGGTCTGAAACTGTAAGTTGACTGTGACAGCAAGCTGCCGGGGTGACGCACTTCATTCTTTGTATGTAAATCACCACGTGGCCGCTAACCGGATGTCTCTTCTATAACTCGTTCTCTCATTGGCTTAAAAGGCACCACGTCACATGATAATTAATTATTTTTCCTGTTCCTTCCATTATCGACTTTGAGTTGGAGAGTATAGAGAGCGGCACACGTGCACACATCCACATTCCAATGTTTTATCGCTCTCGTACCTAGTGCCGCCTGACACAAGGTGAATACAGGGTGTTACACAAATTAAGTTTTCGTGACCATAAATGGTGCCCAAACAGATTAGCCCCAAATAATTATTAAATAAAAAAAAAATAGAGCCTTCTCTTAATTTGCCCCGTTACAATACCCTGCCGAAACAGAAAAACTCTCATTGCTAACCCTAAGAGGATCAGTGAGGATATGGCGCCAACAACCCCCCTTTAATTCTTAACACGTCATGGGTAAACTACCCCCCTAGCTCGGCGACTATGGCTATACCTGAACGAGATTACTGGACTTCTCTGTGCGAGATCCTAACACCATAAAATCGGACAGGTACTCACACAATACCACCTAACCCTTTGTCATTTCACCAAAAAATCAAAACTGGCTTTATACCATACCAGATCCTCAACCGATATGTTCCCCCTTACATGCATACTGGGTTGTCTTTAGCAAATACTAGGTGCGTACACATATTCATTACTATATTATACACAATCTCCATATCTAGAATTCATAAAGTATTTTATCCTTTAAACTTCATTTCTTTTCTCAACTTTCATCGACTTGATATTACTGTTTCACATAAATGGCAATTTATGTCACATAAAAATAAATCAAACTAAATCATTTAACTTTTGTTCACCTAAAGGAATTAATCTAAGTTCCATATCAAAGATTCGTATTACCCTTAATTTGATCATCTCTTTCCATTTACTCTCAAAATTTCAAAAATTTTTTAAATGAATTTACAACTCTTCTTAACTAGCTGCTAACAATCATAATAAACAAAATAAAATGAACACCTTATTTTATCCTAAATTCTCTTATCATTACATTTGTTTACAACACAATATAAATCAATTAATACAATCGCAATACACATAATCAACAATATATACTGAACATCAAAACACAATCGGTACTTCAAGCAAAATACAAATTAAAAAAAATTTTTTTTTTTAATAAAATGTAATAATGTTTTATTAAACCTCTATTCTGCCAATAAAAGAAAATTATAAAAGAAAATATAACTTGAACTTACATTAATTATTTAAAGAACATAGGAATTGGTTACATTAACCATTATACAGTTCATCAGCTGATGTCTTACTAACCGGTGAATGACCTCACTATAGGCACACTACATGCAAATAATACAACGTAAAATACATAACACCTGTTTATAATCCCTACCCTCTAACATAATAACATAATAAAACATAAACATCCGCAAATAATACAAAACTCATTTCATTAGAAAAACATCTCATCTGTATCTGAATAAAATTTACCAAATTTGGGTTTAGTTTCAAATTCTATTAACTCTTTATTTAGTTACTTTTTTATTAGTACATTTCCATTATGAATTTCTACTAATCATTTTCATCATCAATTGTTTTGGGTGATTCTCATTTATTCACAATAATCTAATTCACTGAAAAGGCATTAAAATATAATCTTACTCCCCTTCTGACTCTAACACTCGCTAACAGATTTACATAGGGTGACACCAATCTCTCCAAATATTTACCTCCTTTAACTTACTACTCTAGCTCACCTTGAATCATTCTACCCTTATAACAACATACCCTCTTTGTACTTAGGATGTGTGTTCCCTCCCTATGCTCATTCCCTTATTGGTTCCTGGTCCCCCCCCCCAGGTAACCCCGCCAACGCACATACGGTTCACCTCCTGCCACAACGCCTTTCGTTGAGGACTCCTTATCACACCACCCCCTTTACAAAATTCTTCCATCATCTAATTACTCTCCAATTACATCACTCTCATTACTCTACATATATTCACTATCGCTACTGTGTCCCCACTAATACTCAGTTTCTATATTACTTTTATTCCCAAGAATCTTATTCTGTTTAACATCCATTTAAAGTTAACTCTGACTGATTCAAATGCCTTATTTAAATATTTATCACCCAAATTCTAACCTTTATTACCCATAGAAAATTCATAACTACCTTAAATTGATTTCATCATTTAATTTAAACTTCTTAAACACATTGAAAATTTATTATTCAAACATTTAATTATATTGATAAAAAATCTGCAAACCAATTATAAGGGACATACTACATATATAACACCAGTCATCAGCTGATATCTCATGGTCAGGTGAATGACCTTACCCTAGATACACTTCAAAATTATACAATGTAAAATACATGACACATATTTATAATACTTACACTCTATCATAGTACAACATCATAAAACATAATAAACAAAATAGAATAAACACCTTCTCTCCACGAACTAATCTTTTGCAAAATCAGTAAAGTCATTTATAAAATTATTACCCAGAACACAACATATTTAAAGCAATTACTTCTGAACAAATTATCTACTGTAATCATCTCTTGGATCAAAATAAAATCATTTAATTATCTTATCAGCTCATTTAGTTTACGTCATTTTAAGGTTTCAATCCATTACTCCCCTGAGTAACCTCCTTGCCACACACTCTATGACCCCCCACTGGACTGTGGCGCCCAGTTGCTTCCACAAGAACGGAAGTTTTTTAGGGGTGCCCTGTTCTTGCTTCAGCGTTATATAAAAATTCGGCATTACTGATGTCCGAGGACACCAGTAATCCTACTATATTGATTCACACACCCTTAATACGGCACTACCACCACCTTCGATGATAGCCGCTGTGCCATAGTTATGTAGATTCCCCTGGTTAACCCCCCTTTTGTATTTGTAAGTTCATCAATTTAGAATATATTTACATTATAAATCCACGGTCAGGGTTCGGTGAAGGCGTGACCGCCCGAAATGTAGGGGAAACTACTAAAAAGACATACCAGGTTTACACTGACACTGCTACTGCAATTCACAGAAGGTAAACCCTTATATGTTTGGCTATATTAACATTTAATTTAATAAATTATTTACCTTAAATTATCCGCAGTGTGATTTCTTGTGCTTTGTCTATGACGCGTTTCAGAGCTTATGCTCCATCATCAGATATTAAAAAGGTAAAACTATCACTCTTGCGAGATCGTTAAGAAGTTAAAATGTCAAAATTTGCATGTGAACCATACGCGGATTTGGGTGCGCACCCGTTCAAGTTCATTCTGCCACTGAGCGGTTGCTACCTTATCGTAGCCCCAGCGAGCAGACTCAAGGCGGTATCGTACAATCGGTTGGATACAAAGTTCAGGTGGTCATTTAACATGATATCGTGACTCCTTGGGTTTGCATATGCACTGTAAATTTCAAATTCCTCCAAGGCATTCATGAAACGGCCCTTCTTACACACATGTAACGGTATTAAATTGGAACTAAAATCTAAGATGTATTTAATTTAACATCTCTGAGACTCATTTACCATTTATTATTCACCCATTAAACATCTTATGTTATTTAAATCGCACTATAAATTTAAATTTCATACTTACATTACATCACTCACATACTCGAATTCAACATGATTACTGTCATAGACACAAAATATAAACATTCAGGCCCGTATTTTGGATGTATAACGCCCCTGTGCAGTCATTAATTTTACACCCCCTATTCCCTGAGCTAAACTTCAGTGTCGCTATTCGTTTACAGACTATGGACAATAAATTGTTTAATTACTTACTTCAATTTTAAACTGTATTATAGACAGTATTTAAACTTAACTGAATACACAATATATGAAACAAAGGTGCAAGTTAAACATTTATACATTATTCTGAAGACGATATATGGTAAACACATAGAAAATAATCACTACAGTTTAATAACCTCAGTTAAAAATATCACTGAAACATCCAATTTGGTCAGTCAAACGTATATGGTAGAAGCACTGCAATTTGATACTAACCATTTTGTGAAACTTACCGAACTTAGAGAAATGACTTTCTTCTGACTTTTGGATTTGCAAATGCATTTATCACTTCCTCAAAATCCAGACTGACAGTGATGTCTGATTCTATGGCGAGCACTCCAAGACTGACCAGTCGTTCTTGATTCTGTGCTGTCCATAGATAGTTCTTGATTCGTTTTAAAACTGAAAATGACCTTTCAGCAGAACAGTTTGTTGCTGGAGTACAGTTGTAGATCTTGAGTGCAGTGTACACATTTGGGTAGACATCACTAATTTTCTTCGAAGCCAACATTCTGCAGAGAAATAGAAGAGACGATAATTTGTTACCATCTTCTGTCTTCATAGATAACAGATAGCTTTTCAAATGGATGCATTCTTCACCAAAGCTGCTTTCTATGTCGGAATCATAAATGGCTCGAAGTTTCTCTGCAGCATCATAAATTTGAGGAGCTTCTAGTTTGGTGATATTTGAGAGAAATGAAAATATTAAATTATATTCTATGTAGACATTAACTCTCTTCTGTAACTCAGTCTGGAGAGTTTGTATGATCTTGGAATATGAAATTTCCATTCGTCTCCAGATCTTGTCATGTTCCAAGTCATCTGATCCTAGTTCTTCTTCAGGACTTTCTGGTTCCGCTTCTGATTCAGATGATTCATCAAAAAATCGCCTACGTTTAATTTGACGTTTTGGTCTTGAAATCTCAACAGCTGAAGAAGAAGGAACTGATTCCAGACTCCTGATCTGATTAAGTTTCTTTTCAGCTGAATTTCTGTGATTGGGGAAACAGGTCTGAAGCTCAGTTAAATACACTGTAAGAGAGTCGTACATTTCAATAACAGTGGAAATGTCCATTTCCTGAGCTTGCAATTTTTTCATGACTTTGCCAAATTGTTGAAGAATAGAACCCCACACTGATGTCATGAATGCTACCTCAGTGCTATTTAATTTCCTAAGAAGACCCTCAGCTTCACATCTACCTTTACCCGTTTCATTTTCTGAAATAGTTCTTAATGCAGAAACCACTGCTTTCCAATCTGCATCCAAGCTCTTGCAAGCATCCTCACGTGCACACCATCGAGTTGTTGACAGTGATTTCAATGTCATGGTTACAGAATCAAAAAATGTTTCCAAGATATTCCATCTCCCTGTAGAATCTGCGAAGTAATTATATAAACTTTGCAATAACTCAAAAAACCGTACTGCAGCAATACAGCATTTCACTACTTGTGAACCAACTAGATTCAGTGAGTGAGCTGCACATGGAATGAAGAAAACAAGAGGATTTCTTTCCTTGAGTCTTGCTTGCAAGCCAGAATATATTCCAGACATGTTGGCCGCATTGTCATATGATTGACCTCTACAGTTATCAACTTTCAGACCATGTTGTTCTAAAGAATTCATTAGTGCTTCAAAAAGCTTTTCTCCAGTATGGCCTGTATTTTTCATAAAACACAGAAATCTTTCAACTGAGAGCCCACAATCAGTTATATATCTAACAACTACACTTGACTGGTCATTATGAGATAAATCTGGCATAGAATCTACTATGACCGAAAAATATTTAGAAGAAATAATTTCATTGCCTATTATTTCACTCACTGACTTTCCCATAAGATGTATTAATTCTTCATAAGTTGCTGGTGACAAGTATGATTTAGATCCTTTTTCAGGATTTCCGAAGCGTGCAATATGGTCAGCCAGAAAAGAATCGTACTCTGCAATTAAATCCAAACACATCGTGAAATTTCCATTTTTCACAGAGCCAAACTTCTCTTCGTCTCCACGAAATGCTAAACCCCTAGAAGCTAGTTTTTTAACTACAGAAACAACTCTTTTTAGTACATTTCTCCAATATGTAACTTCATGTTCATGCTGGCTGAGCAATCTTTTGTCAATTCTGTTCATCTCATTTCCTCTACTTTTCAATTTTAACAAGCAGTCTCTGTGAGAAGCAGAAATTTCATGTTCGGCTATTCTTATGCCACCATGAAATCATTGAAACCAGATGTTGCAAACTGAGATGTACCACCGAATAATTTGCATGGGGCACAGAACAGTGATCCTTGGCTGGGAGAATAAACAAGATATTCACGGTTCATAATTTCCCCATTTACTAAAATCCTATGGAATAGTTTCTTGCTGCAAAACCGTTGTGTTCCATCAGCATATCACCGCGAGGACTGTGAAAAGTCAGCGTCTTTGTTTTGATTAATACCATTTTTTATCAAATAATCCCAAGTGTGGTCAGAGTTTTCCCAATAGAATGGATCATTACTAGGAATAGACACTGCAAAATCGACTTCTGTAGAGAGCGTAGCTTGTTCCTGTACTTCGAGATTTTCGACTTCCACATTGTCTTTACTGTTTTCCACTATAATTTCACCCGAATTTTCAGGCCTACACTGTTCACTTTTGTTTTCATCACTGAAATATGAGTCCAGTCGAGGTATTTTCTGCAAAATTTTACTCTCCCTCTGTCTTTTTTCCTCAGCTTTCTTGCGATATGCAGCACCACTTAACCTAGATCGCCCATCCATACCGTCCCTAAGCTATAATAGCTTAACCAGTGGCGAAGCTAGTAGTTAATGAATGGGTAGGCAAAAATCTTACCTTAAATTTTTTTTAATTAATCACTAAAAGAACGGTGGTTCAAATTGGACGCTGAGGTAGAGTTTGCTGTTAGCGAATGGTTCGCAAACAACCTTAAGAATTTTACTAGCAGGGAATCTACAGATTAGTGCAACAGTGGGACTCATGTCTTAATGTTAATGGAGACTTCTTTTAAAATCGTTGAATAAAAAATGCTTTACATCTCTAAACGTGTTTTTATTGAACAATCCTTGTATAAGTCATACACAATAATACAACTGATTGAACTTCAAATTTTTAAACTTGATTAGTTTCTACATATATATTTAATGCTACAAATAATTCAAATAACAATCTTGATCATCTGTTAGTTCAGCGGAATAACAGGCACACTTTTAATAACCGCATAAAATAAACACACTTATAAACAACACAGCACGCTTTAACTTAACTGTTTGGACCACAGAAGTAAGACAGCCTCAACGCTCTATGTGTACAGCGCGGGACAATCCCCCCTCCCCCGCACTTCCCTTTCACGACAGCACATTGCTTACATATGATGTATACAAAAAACCCTGAGGCAAGTTCACGTTGCCTCATTCCTTTAAACGAGCTATGCCGAATCTCACCTGTTACCATCTAGCGGTCGCTTAGTAAAGCACGTTTCGGCTTAATAAATTCGACAGTCACAGTAACAATATATAATCTTTACGTTACGTAGTTCATACGTATTTATAATTTTTATTCTACAGAATTTTTTAGGGTAGGCAGTGCCTCAATTGCCTCCATGTAACTTTACCACTGATCTTAACGGAAAAACCTATAGAAATACTGTTTTGTAGAACATTTAAAACTGAATAATTCACTGTCAACAGTTAAAATACTCGGCGTATCGTATAAAATGCCTTGATTTTGAAAGTTAATAACAAGTTGGAACCACGTGGAACGATGAAACGCCAACTTAACTCTGAACTAATAACAACATACACACCAAAGAATATGCACACTACTGCATCCGCGTAGAGGTGTACGAGCCACGAGCGTCTAGCCAGAGTAATTTCAATATAGGTGCTGCCATCTCGAAGAGAAGTGGTGCACTAATAGTACCATACTACTTTAATGCCAGAGCCAGAACGCTAATCTACTTCGGGCTTTATAATGATATGAAGCGATGTTTTTTTTTAACCAGCTATATTTTGCCGCCCTCAAAATTTTTTGCCCTGTGCACCTGCACATGTTGCACATGCCTAAATACGGCCCTGTAAACATTTATCACCATCAAATAATGTACATGACTCCATGTATCTTCTGGAACATAACAATCATATGACTCCACAACTAAACACATTTTACATTTATTCATTTACTATTTATTATCAAGTTTAAATCATTTAAATTCATTATCAAAATTTATCTATACATTAATTAATTAATTAATCTCAAATTCTTTAATTCAATCAATTGTTCAAAACACAAATTATTTTAATTACCTTACTCCAAAACAATTACAATTCATTTATTATCACCTTCATAATTATTCTCGTTATTTATTTAGTCTGCCAAAATATTATTATTATTACATCAAATACATTTTACAACAACATAATTAATTTCACTATCAATTTATTTACAATTCTTCGTCCTTAATTTTTCTGTTTACCACACCTCATTTCATAAGTTAGCAAGGTCATTACCATAAACTACAATATTTAAAATGTCCATTCACTTATTTTTTATTTAACCCCCATCATCATATATTAACCTGATGTATCTATAACATAACTCATTCTTCTCGACACATTACATTATAATTATTATTGTAATGACTACTTTCGTTAATTATATTGACACAGTAATTAACTACATATTTGTCTCCCATTATTTCATAAAGCCCGTCTACATTGGTGATTTTAGTTCTGTCTCCATCAGTATTTTTTGTTAACATAAGGTACATTCTATCAGCATATTCCTCCACTATATCTATCACATCATAAGGTAAGTATTTTCCTCTACAACGGCATCATCAAAATAATCATCAATCTTTATTTCACAAGGTAAGTCAATTTTCTCTCCTCTCTCAATATCTAAACTCTGCACTAACATTTCATAACCTCTATTAATCTCAGGAATCTTTATCTCTCTCTTTTTCTCTCTCTCATTATAACGGCTGTATACTATCTTTTATAACTTCTGTATACTATCGCCATTATAACCTCGGGAACCCGGTTAATTGACGTCGGTCAATTAAACAGGCTGCCATAATATTCACAAAATATATATATTTAATTAAAATACAACGTAACAAAACACTTAACAGGAACCTGTGAATTAAGGAATATTAGCTTCGTGTTGCCAAATTAATCCACGCATGTTTATGTCCATGACATCTCTTTATTTACATACCTGGTAATTAGCATAAAAGAAAATGAGTTACTGTCTTGTTATTAAAAATTAATTAGGCTTGTGATTTGTATAGTTAAAACATACATATATATACTTAACCTACTTTTCGTTTACTCTATTTCGTTCAACTGATTAGTTAACTATATTAAAAAAAATAATAACTGCATAATGTATTCATTAATCAACTTGGTTAATTATTTATAAAACTTTGGTAATTCATACCCTCGGATCCGAGATATATCCTTTCTTTATATTAAAGTTAAACAATTTACTTTTGCTGCCATTTGAAGAATGGAGTTATTAGTATTAGCATGTTATAGTCATTAAAGCTAAATACATCATATTGTTTATTACAAAGTTACATTGGTAATTTAATTCGGCCAGTCTTTAGTATAATTATATTAATTTTATTTTGGTGTCAATTGTCTTTCATATTTTTATTAAGTAATTTCTGAACTACAGAAGTTTGACTTCTGTATCACCTGTATGTAGTATCCTCGGCGAATCGGGGTTGTCTGTAGTAAACGGTGGCTATGCGGCTTCTGGTCTATCCTGGAGACTGAAGAAGGTGTAATAATGGAAGGTGTTGTTGTCTCTCTCTTTTTGCAGGGTTTATCAGGTTCTGGTGCTGGTGGTGGTGAGAAACTTTCACTTGAACTCACTTACTTCGGTTTACCGCACTTTTACCTTATAGTTAAACTGTTACATATACTGTGATCTTTATCACGTTGACGTGATATTAAATCAACTGCAGAGATGTCATAAACACACATTTAAAACGCATCAAAGATGTTAAACATATTGAAATTACTGATAATATTTGCTATCAGCTTTACTAAGCATTAGCTTAAAGAAACTAAAAGAGTGAATGACATATTCTTTCATTGTCTATAATTTTGTAGTTACTGACTACATTTTCAACTGTGTTGTTCTCGCTGCGGAGTCTGATTTACAACTAACTTTTGGGGTGCATCGCTGGCTTAGCGAAGTGCTTGTCCGCGCATGTTGTTATTTACCGGTGCGAGAAATAGTTCTTAATTTATTAATTATTATTTTTACTTATTTTAAATTGCTGGTTTATTACGTCTCTCTATAATTTATTACTCGCTGATGAAACAGGAGGTGGTTTACATATTTATTTGTTTAACATTATTTAGTTTTCTATTTATTTCATAGGGAGAGAAATTATGGGGAAATTATGTAGTTTCATTTAGGATTATATTATTTTTACCTTTTTTTTTTATTTTGTGCTATTTAACCCTATTAAATCGTCACATCATCACAAAACCTCTCCTCCTCATAACACCTGTCACCACCTCACTGACCTATTTCATACCACGCAAAGGGCACAACAAACTTACTATATTTCTTGGCTCTTCCAAGAATATTACAACAAATTAAGGGACTATTTGAAGACACCTCATCTTCCACACAACTACTGGAGGAAACTCTGTCCTCATACAACACTTGTGAAACCTCTGTTTCACCATATACTTGGGGAAAATTTGCCCTTTGGCCACCTAACCTTTCGTCACACTCTCTCTCAGCCTCATCAGCACTCGTTAACAACTCTACCTCACCACAATCTTCATTATCACTCTCAACATTAACTACCTTATTCTCTAATTCCACGTTTTTAATTATATCATTATAATTCTCAGTTTTTTCTTCACTATTCGATTCACTACCGTAATTACCACTTACCTTGTTCTCAGTTACTTCATTATTTTTCGTCATATTACCACTGTCACTTACCTTTTTATTCATTATCTGATTTATTTTACTGTCTAACCTTTTATTCATTTTGTTAATTTTTTCCTTGCAATTGTAACTTATTGATTCTAATATCTGCTCCGACATATTATTACATTGTGTGTTAATTTCACTCACTTGCTTACTAAAATTAAAATTCTGTTGTTAATTTCATCTCTGATCTCATTAAATTTATCATTAAAATTACTATTTTGAACGTCAAAACGACGATCGAATTTTTCATCATTACTATCAAAACGACTCTTTATTTCATTAAATTGATTTAGTAAAATACTCATCATGTCCTCATTAAATTTACTATTACATTTTGTTGAGGTTGGAGTTAACTGAACCCCCGAATCCTCTGTAACATCTGTTTTATCTGTAACACTTACATTTATGGTTTTATCGTCTTGACCTACATTCGGAGTCGAATGAACTCCTAGGTTACTCATGACAGCTGATTCATTAAAATTACTTATTTCCTCTATCTCATTTTCATTATTTCCTGCCATTTTTAAATTATGCAATTATCATTTATTTTATTATATTATATTTTAACAATCCTTATCTTACATTCATTAAGTATTACTTACATATAACCTCGTTTTTTTGTAATTTTTTATGCACTCCCAAATCACGCTTATATTCACTTGTAGGTGTGATTTATAAATTATTTTATCAATAGTCACTGTTCAAGGCGCCAATTGTGATGTAACTTTTTAACGTCACTGTTCGGGCAGTCAATTGTGATGTACTTCACCTTTACCATCTTTACACATTAATATGTAACTCAAACTTACCTTGATTGAGTCCAGGGTTACAACACACGAACTGTGAAATATAAACGTGACTCAGGGTTGTGTATAGCAATAATTACACTCATTGACCATATTAATTAGTTGTTTATTAATCAATTGCAATATTTGGTTTAAATTTACTTTTTACTCTTGTTTTTATATCTCAAAATTAATACTGTTCATGTGAATCATCTTTTATTAGAAACTTTTACAAAATAAACCTTTAGGCCACTTGAACGTTTTCATTTTCTTTTATACTTAATTAATATTCATTTTCTTCTCAAATAGATACTGTTGATCTTAATTACTCTTCTTTAAAAAAAATACAAAACAATCATTTAGGCTATTTAACATGGTAAATATTCTACCTTAACGTAACATTTACGTATATTATATATATCTATATAGACAGCCCAGTATCTGCATACACACACACAGTCATTCAGAGTTTCTACCCCAGTGATTTGTATTTAAAACAAGAAAGCTATATTGTGAAATTTAGATAATAAATTCAACGTGATACAATTACGTTGTAAGCGTCGTCACTGTTGACCACGTGCTGCGTCCTGCATTTTCATCCCACTGTGTCCCCCAAAAGATTATTGTTTTAATTTTGAAAAAAGTTCACTTGAGCTTAAATCGGTGCACTGTTGATTAAAACGTTTTACATTGTTTTACACACCTTGAACACACAATTTGCTGGTCGGCCGACCCTAATTTGCTCGAGCAAAGATTTAGATGACCGCGCGCGGTCTGAAACTGTAAGTCGACTGAGGCAGCAAGCTGCCGGGGTGACGCACTTCGTTCTTTGTATGTAAATCACCACGTGGCCGCTAACCGGATGTCTCTTCCATAACTCGTTCTCTCATTGGCTTAAAAGGCACCACGTCACACGATAATTAATTATTTTTTGTGTTCCTTCCGTTATCGACTTTGAGTTGGAGAGTGGCACATGCGCACACATCCACATTCCAATGTTTTATCGCTCTCATACCTAGTGCCGCCTGACACAAGGTGAATACAGAGTGTTACACAAATTAAGTTTTCGTGACCATAAATGGTGCCCAAACAGATTAGCCCCAAATAATTATTAAATAAAAAAAAAATAGATCCTTCTCTTAATTTGCCCCATTACACTCAATGGTCTTTACCTGTTGTAAACAGTTTCATATGATAGCCATTCTTGGGTACAAATTGTACCCAGTTCATATTGGGTACGTATGATGGCCATTCGTATGGTACATGTTCTTGGGTTGTGTAAAATACTTTTACCTTGTAGAAATTTTATGACTGAATCTTTCTCTGGAAACTGTGCTGTTAACTGCAGGAAATTCATGATACTGCTACGATACTACTACACTTGCGACTGCAGCATACAGAGTGTAATATGTTGCCCCTTCCACTTTACAAAGTGTACTGTCACCAGATTGCAAAATGTGTTTTTACTGGCGACTGCTATGCCGAGTGATTGCTTACTGCATACTGCCACTAAACACAAAAAATCCGATATAAATTGGATATGGAAATGTCAAGAAAGAACAACTAACTTACGAAAGGAATAAGGTGGCTATTTCTAAGTGACAGACTTCACTAGACAGACACAATGTAAGTCTGGTGAGTTCATTTGTAATGATAAGGTTATGTTAGTACAATATAACTATGATTTTCGTATACCTTATTTATGAAGTCCCTGGCAAAACACCAACAACTGGTTTAAGACGTTTACTGCATCAATAACTTCAATAAAAGATTGTTGCAATAGAAGAATTTGATTTCTCTCTTCAAATAATACATGTTTTATCATGTGTGACTTCTGTTAATCTTCTTCTTCTTCTTCAGCGGTGTGAAAACTCATTACTAAGTCAAGGCCCCCTTTAACAGCCTCTGCCAGTTGTCCTGGTCAAGTGCAGCTGCTCTCCAGTTCCGGGTCCCAAGGATATGGTGTGCATCGTAGTTCACACCATCTTATCAACATAGTTTGGGTCTACCAACTCTCCTGGTGCCATAGATCTGTTCTGTGAGTGCCTTTCTTGGTATTTCATTCTCCCCCATTCTGATCACATGTCCAGCCCACCTGAGTCTACTAAGTTTTATAATTTTCACAATATCTGGTTCATTCAGAAGAGTGTTATGCTCTTGGTTGGTCCTTTTCCTCCATTCACCTCCCACACATATTGGTCCAAAAATCCTGCAGAGGATTTTATGTTCATGAACCAGCAGGATTGACTCATACTTTCTAGAAATGGCAAAGTCTCAGAACCATAGGTAAGAACTGGGCGGTTCAGTGTTTTATACAGAAGCAGCTTTATGCTCCTGGCAATTGTTCTGCTCTGGAACAGGGGTCTTAGGCAAAAGAAGCACCTATTAGCTGAGGTGATTCTTCGCTTTCTGTTGTTTCCCCCTTGGAGTTAACTTGGCATCCTAAAAAAACAAAGTTGTTGACTTTTTAAAAGGAATAGATGCCAATTTGGATGCACTCTTCTTCTATAGCTTCCTGTTCTGTGAACATGTAGTTTGTCTTGCTTTCATTTATTATGAGACCCAACCTCCTTGCAGGACCTTCAAGAGCAAAAAAGCCTTCAGTGACTGCTCAAAGGGACCTCCTGATTACATCTAGGTCATCAGAATATCCTAGGACCTGCACCAACCTGTTGAATACAGTCATGGAGGAATCTGTTCCAGCATCTCTCATAGCTTTTTCTAAGTCATTCTGGATCCTCACCATACCCTTACTGTCAGCATTGTCATCCTACACAGTCTTATTAATTTCTTTGGTATGCCTAGTTCTTCATGAGCTGTGTAAAGTTCTTATCTAGCAATGCTATTGTACGGTAGCGCGATGATTTTGTTTTCTAGGTTGGCTAATCTGCTTACTACCTCGCCTCAAAATTCGCGTGTTTGTACTTTGCACAGTGCGTAGCTAGCTTCCTCGGCGCTCGGTTCGCCGAATCCTTCGCTGTCAATTAGTGTCGACATTAAATGTAGGCTTTAGGCCCTTATATTCTCGATTATGGCCGACTAGGCCCGCTTCATGATTATCTAAATTCATAATACTTCGCAACATGCAGTATTAGCCAACCTCATTTCAAATTAATACAGCTGTAATGTAACTAATTCAGATATTAAAATTATTCAGATATTAAAATATACAGTCCACTTCTTGTCATTTTCTTCCTGCAGAATCAATGCATTTATTACATATCATTTCAACTACTATGGAAGACCAGCCGACAGAATTCGTCACTCAAGAAGCATACATTTAGCCCACTTGGGCCCAATTCATTGACACTTTCTTGTCCACACTTGCTGGATCATTATTTTCATTCAACAGTTTCGGTCCACATGGACCGGGCATCAACCATTTTTTGGTCACTCCGGACCTGGATTTCCATTTAATATTTTTACATCTGTTTCTGGCCATCACGGGCGAATTAGCACGTCAGCTAATGCGACCGTGGCGTGATTTGCGTCGCCATTTCGCTCGTCATCTTCGGACAACGTAGTAGCAAGTATCCCTTCCGGCTGCAGTGCTTACTCAAAGTGGTCATCTCTGCCAGCTGTTCACCATCTTCACTAAGGAGCCGATGCTGCGGGACGTCGCCAACGAGGTACCACCAACAACAGTAAAAAGGTGCGTAAAATGTCTGAAGAAGGCCTCAAGGTGCTGACCAGAAAGAGAGGCGGATTAAAGTCCGCGATAGTGCGGATACAATCCGCGGTAAATTCATTTGACATAAATCAAAGTACAAAACATTTTCTAACTGTAAGACTGGAAAGTCTCAAAAGCTTGGCCTCGAAGTACGACGAGGTACAGTCTGAGATAGAGCTTATCAGTAAAGACACGAGCGTTGCTCAGGCAGACCGAGTTGAGGTTGAAGAAATGATATACTCAACTGAGGCAAACATTTTACAACTTCTTGACACTTTTAATACTCAGACTGTGCCTCCCGTATTATCGACGCCTATGCATTTAAAGCCGATAAGTTTGCCCTGCTTCTCAGGCAACATACTTGAGTGGCAACATTTTTATTCAATTTTCAATGATCTAGTGCATTCAAGATCCGATTTAACACCAGTGCAAAAACTGCATTATTTGCATTCCTCTGTGAAGTGTGAACCATTAGATTTAATTAAATCATTACCCATTTGTCAAGAAAATTATGTAATAGCGTTGAACTTGCTGTCCGAAAGGTATAACAACCCATTTATATTAGCCAAATACTATGTACAAAACCTACTTCAGGTTAAGTCCACAATAAAGGACTCAGTCCAAAGCTTGGCGGAGTTTACGAATACAATAACGTCTTCCGTTAATTCACTGGCGGCAATGAAGCTGTCAGTGAATTCATTTGAATTTACTACCATACAGTTGCTCTCCACCAAACTTGACCCTATTACTTTAAAACTTTGGAAGGAGTCAATAGACCCTGACAACTTGCCTAGCTTTCAAGACTTTACGCATTTTTTAAACTTACGCAGACAGCTTTTAGAAAATACAATGCCTATTGAACCCGGACAGCAATTCAACAAACTTAGCGTAAAACCCAACAATAAATTTGAGAAATGTAGCTTAAGAAATACTGCTGGCAGCAATACCGTTAAGAGCTATCACGCAGCGGCAGAGCATTATTCATGCGTGTGTTGTAAATCTGACCACCCGCTTTACATGTGTAATAATTTTCGTATATTAAGTGCCGCTGAGCGGGGGCAATTGGTTGCAAATCATAAATGTTGTATCAACTGCCTTAGAGCAGGTCATCTGATAACGAACTGTAAGAGTAAACAGGTCTGTAAAATTTGTTCAAAAAGACACCACACATTGCTGCACGCAAATTACGTGCCGAAATCAACAGCTGCCAGCAGCAATTATTGCTCATTTAAATTACAG
This sequence comes from Magicicada septendecula, assembly GCA_034769895.1. Taxonomy (NCBI): domain Eukaryota; kingdom Metazoa; phylum Arthropoda; class Insecta; order Hemiptera; family Cicadidae; genus Magicicada; species Magicicada septendecula. The sequence goes on from CM068376.1 coordinate 170,805,751, forward strand.
TGCAAGAACAATGTTCTTTTATCCACAGCGGTTGTATATGTCGTTGATCAGGCTGGCAACAGGCATAAAGCTAGAGCGCTTCTAGACGCCGGTTCCCAGATCAATTTCTGTACGAAATCATTTGCGAAAAGGTTACACCTTAAACTAACCAGATCTAATATTCCAATCACAGGAATAAACAACACAGCGTGTTGCGCTACTGACATTGCTTCTATACGTATTATTTCTCGCTATCAGAGACATAGTTTCGAGGCGAAATGTGCCGTCTTATCTAACTTAACTCACAATCTGCCTTCAATCTCGTTTGACATCAACCGGTTCCACATTCCAAATAAAATTTTTCTCGCCGACCCAGATTTTAATATATCTTCACAGATCGACATACTATTAGGGGCACAATTTTATCTGGATTTAATATTAGCCAATAAATACACACGCGGACCCAATTTCCCTATCATTCAGGCAACAAAACTGGGTTACATTCTGGCTGGCAATCTGCCCAAGCACTGCCACACCCAGGGTCCTGCTGTTTCGTTCCTGGCAAGGAACAATGACAGTCAAATTCTGCAATCTCTCGAGAGATTTTGGGAGGCAGAAACAATCCCTGACGATACCCCTGATAGCGAGTCGGCTTGCGAAGAGCATTTTGTGCGCTCTACTCAGCGCAACCACGAGGGTAGATTTATAGTGTCGCTCCCATTCAAGTCTGATAATCCTCACTTGGGGGAATCTTACACAAGTGCCGAATCAAGATTCTTAGGCTTAGAGCGTCGATTTAGGCGCGATGCCAAGCTCGCTCGCGACTACGCGGACTTTATCAGGGAATACATGGATCTTGGGCACATGACACTCATCGATCATGGCGCTATCAATTCAGTAGCGTCAAATACTTGCTATATATACTTATACATACTCATATACTTACTCTGGCTTTGTAAGCTTGGTTGGGATGAACCGATTTCCGGTCAGTCACTTTCGGATTGGCATTCTTTGTGTAGCAAATTGATTCTGATTGGTAAAATAGTGGTCCCGCGATCCATTCGTTGCATTCATGAGGCGGTTGCAGTTCAGTTGCATGGTTTTTCGGATGCTTCTGAGAGAGGGTTTGGCTGTTGCATATATATCCGAGTCATTTATCAAGATTCTACTGCTTCCTGTCGCCTCTTGTGCTCTAAATCTCGCATGGCTCCCCTACGCCAGGTGTCATTACCTCGCATCGAGCTCTGCGCTTGCTTGTTATTATCGCGACTCGTATCTAAGGTTATTCCTGCTCTTTATTCGTTTATTGATAATGTACATTTGTATTCTGATTCTATGGTGGCTCTTTACTGGATTCATGCGCAATCTACGCGTTGGAAAACATACGTCGCTAATCGAGTTGCTGAAATTCAGCGTCGTACGCAAACTTATACCTGGCATCACATTGATTCGCGACGCAATCCTGCTGACATTATATCTAGGGGGTGTTTCCCTGACGTTTTGCGCGATTGCTCGCTTTGGTGGCACGGTCCTAGCTGTCTGTCTCAATCGTCAGAGTCCAATCCCTTCCCATCCTTCGTACCGGCCACTCAGTCGTCCTCTGAAGTCACCGCGGAAGAGAAAACTACACATAACCGGTCGCTAATGTCTACCCTGGCTGTTGACTTATCGTTGGACTTTTCCTCGTTGCACCGGCTGACACGTGTATACGCTTACTGTTTTCGTTTCATCAGAAATATTAGGCACTCATCTGCGGACAAACTTTCGGGCGATCTGACCCCTGTAGAAATTCATCAGTCTCTCAATTTCTTCATAAAACAATCTCAGTCGATCCACTTCCCAACCGAAATTAGTTGTCTTCGGAACGGATCTTCTGTTTCCATTAGGAGCAAGTTGGCTTCTCTCGACCCGTTTCTTGACGACTCTGGAGTGATACGTGTGGGCGGACGATTGCAGCATTCCCAGTTACCCTACGATTCGAAACATCCAATTGTATTACCCCCATCGGCGCATATTACACGCCTTATCATCGAACGTGAACACATTCGTTTACTTCACGCTGGTGCTCAACTCGTGCATCATTCACTGCGTCAGCGTTGGTGGATTGTTAATGCCCGGCTAGTCGTCCGTTCCATTATTCGTAAGTGTCTCAAGTGTATCAGGTTTAGTGCCACACAGCAGGTTCAGAGACTTGGTATTCTGCCATTCCCTAGAGTCACTCCTTCAAGGCCGTTTCTATTTTGCGCGGTTGATTATGGTGGTCCCTTCATGATTCGTCATGGCGGGCAGAAGTCTAGAACTAAGGCACTAAGGCATACTTAGGCAGAAGTCTTACTAAGGCATACGTATCTTTGTTTGTTTGCTTAGCGACTAGGGCTATTCACTTGGAATTGGTGTCTGACCTTACGGCCAGCGCATTTATAGCTGCTTTACGTCGTTTCATGGCACGTCGGGGTATACCCAGTCAGCTGTACTCCGACAATGGTACAAACTTCAGGAAGGCCCGCACCATCTTACATGACATTTACAACTTTTGGCACAATAACGATGCCATCTCCTCGATTAAGTCATTCACATCCTCTCAGGGGATATCATGGTCATTTATTCCGCCCTCCTCACCTCATTTCGGTGGCCTATGGGAGAGTGGCATAAAGAGTTTGAAATTTCATCTGCGCCGCGTGGTAGGCAAATCTATACTAAACTTCGAAGAGTTCACGACCGTTTTGTCTCAGATAGAGGCATGTCTGAACTCTCGACCTTTATTTGCTATCTCATCGGATGTTAACGACCCGGTGCCACTTACACCGGGCCATTTTTTGATTTGCGCGCCCTTAACAGCGATTCCGGACCCAGACCTTTCCCACGTTCCTGTTTCTCGTCTTGGGCGCTGGCAACTCCTTCAGAGGTTTGTCCAGGGCATTTGGAAGGCGTGGTCTCGCGATTATTTGCACCAGTTTCAACAGCGTCACAAGTGGAAGTTTGCCAAAGATAATGTTTCCATTGGTGACTTAGTTCTGCTTATTGAGGATAACTTGCCTCCATTAGCCTGGAAATTTGGCGTAATCATCGCCACATTTCCCGGCCCAGATAACTTGGTTCGTGTCGTGGACATTCGCACGCCTACGGGTGTTTTGCGGAGACCCATACATAAATTATGTCTGTTGCCAGCGCGAGACGAGATTTGACATTATGATTACTTAGCACAATGCTACTTTATTCAGCCATTGGCTTACTACTTATTACGACCATTTGGTCAACACAATCGTGATGAATCATCACAATATTTTTCTTGTCAATTTTGCGTCATTGCACGCTTCTAATTATCACAGTTTTGGTGGTATCTTAATGTTTGTATTGTATGTTAATTTGTGTGGCATACTATGTCTTACACATTTTCATTTGATGTTATGGGGTATATTGCATGTTTTGGTGGTCTCATTTATAAAATGTTATTACATAATATTTGCATGTCTTGCCGTTAAGCAATCATGCATTCATTTCTTTGTATTGTTGCTGATAAATATGTACTATTCTGTGAATGTCTTTAAATTGTTAAATTGTTTCTGTAATTTCAGTATTGTATTGTTATTTGACATTGCAATTATTTATCTTGTAATTATTCAAATTATTGTTACTGTATTCGCATAAATTATGTCTATGCAAAAAACTATTGTTAGCGTCTGCCGTATGTAACTGCCACGTCTAGGTTTATTGTATATTGTACTTTATATTTTATTCATTTTGCAAGTAAGCATGCACAATTCTTTTACTTAACATTATGACATACATGTCATATCTGGGGCTCGCATTCAGCATCTAGCTTGTTCATACGTTATTATATTGTAAATTCCTGAAACATCAGGAATAGCATGTCTAGGTCAATACATGCCGCCCTGCTGAATATACAATAGAACATGTAACTGCAACATGTTCAACAACAATTTTGTTCATGTAATGAACTCTCTGTACAGGTCTACGGGCCTCAATTAATTTTAAAGTAGCCGTCTATGACTTGCATAGGGCTACCAGCAATCGGTCCATCATGTGATGAGCTTCCGATCATGCATTAAACATTGTATAATTATGTATTTTTCTTTCATGTTTTATAATGTTATAGACTGCACACACTTGTGTCAGTAATATTGTCAACCAGACTTTATTCATATATGAAACAGCTGTTCGCCAACCTTGGCCTACAACCGCCTATCTCTAGGCTTATCTTATGCATGCTTATCTCTAAAACTAGTGACGGACTGCCGTTATCTAATCTCATAACTCAAGGTTCAACTCAGCCTTGAAGCTAATCATCCTTAGTAAGAACTGTACTCTTTAAATTAAATTGTAAATGTATTATAATTTATTAAAAAATGTGTTAAAAAATCTTTTTGATTTTTGACGGGCAGCTTATGTACGGTAGCACGATGATTTTGTTTTCTAGGTTGGCTAATCTGCTTACTACCTCGCCTCAAAATTCGCGTGTTTGTACTTTGCACAGTGCGTAGCTAGCTTCCTCGGCGCTCGGTTCGCCAAATCCTTCGCTGTCAATTAGTGTCGACATTAAATGTAGGCTTTAGGCCCTTATATTCTCGATTATGGCCGACTAGGCCCGCTTCATGATTATCTAAATTCATAATACTTCGCAACATGCAGTATTAGCCAACCTCATTTCAAATTAATACAGCTGTAATGTAACTAATTCAGATATTAAAATTATTCGTATACACTCCACTTCTTGTCATTTTCTTCCTGCAGAATCAATGCATTTATTACATATCATTTCAACTACTATGGAAGACCAGCCGACAGAATTCGTCACTCAAGAAGCATACATTTAGCCCACTTGGGCCCAATTCATTGACACTTTCTTGTCCACACTTGCTGGATCATTATTTTCATTCAACAGTTTCGGTCCACGTGGACCGGGCATCAACCAGCTATCGTATGCATTTCTGAAATCTATGAAGAGGTGATTGGTTTGTAGCTTATATTCCCTACCCTTCTCCAGAATTTGTTGGAGTGTGAAAACGTAGTGTATTGTCGATTTCCCTCTTCGAAATCCGCACTGATATCGACCAATCACCTCATCAGTTTTTGGTACAATGTATTGGACATTATTTTATACGCCACAGGGAGAAGAGAAATGCCTCTGTAATTGTTACAGTCTAGTTGATCCCCCTTTTTATAAATCGGACATGTAACTGTCTTCTGCCAGGCTACTGGCAGATTCTTCTCTATCCATATATAAATGACAAGGTCTTGAAGGTTTTTAACCAGCTCTGGGCCATCCTTTTTGATAAGCTCCACAGGAAGATCATCAGAACCGGGAGCTTTGTTGTTTTTAAGTCTTTCTATTGCGGCTATCACATCATCTTCATCAGGAACCTCGATGTGTTCATGTTCCTCTAGCTCAGGTGGTACATAGTTGTCCCCCTCGTCATCCTTAGAAAGAAGAGCTTCAAAGTGCTTTCACCACCTCTCGAGGATCTTCCCCTTTTCTGTAAGTAGGGTGCCGTCAGTGTCACGACAAGCTGATGTCCTGTGCTTGAAGGATTTCCTACCTCGGTTTACCTTATTGTAGAATTTTCTGATTTCATTGGCATCCTTAAGATCCTGGAGCTCTACCAGCTGTTGATTCTTCCAATGGTGCTTCTTGTGCCGATCCACCCGCTTCTCCACTCTCCTCCACTTCCTGTAGTCCTCTGGACTTCTTCTTGTGTGCCCCTGTATCTTTGTTGCATAGGCTTCGTTTTAAGGTCTGTAGCTGCTCTGCATTCTTCATCAAACCACGGGTTTGAAGGTTCCCTTTCTTTGGCCAAGAGTTTCCTCTGCATCACTGGCAAGTGCTGAAGAGATTTCTTCTCAAACGATGTCTATACTTTGATTTCCTGTAGACATTTCGTTGATTTTATTTCCGACTAGTGCAGTGAATCTCAACAAGCGGTTGTCCTCCTTTAGTTTGGAGATGTTGTACTGTCTTCATCTTGGAGCACGTTGTGTCTTAATCATTGACATGAGGTGTCTCAGTCGTGCAACCACTAGGTGATGATATGAGTCAATATTGGCTCTCCTTCATGTCCTCACATCCAGTAGATTAGATCTGTTTTGTGAGCTAATGAGTAATGAGGAAGTGGTCTATTTGATTAATGGTGGTACCATCAGGTGAAGTCCATGTTCCCTTATGGATATCTTTGTGAGGGAAGAGTGTTCCACCAATGACCAGGTCCCTTGATGCAACAAAATTAATCAGCCTCTGCCCGTTATTATTGGTTGATTCGTGCAGGCAATGGTGTCAAATTATTGGAGAGTAGATTGTTTCTCTACCTACTTTCACATTCATGTCTCCAGCAATCACTTTGATGTTATAACTAGGGCATTGGTCAAAACTCTCATCAAGATCATAAAACTCTTCTTTCTCCATTTCTGGGATGCTTCAGTAGACACATGAACACTAATGAGGGAGTAATTCTTGAATTTTCCCTTAATTCTTAGGAAACAGATTTGTGGATTGACAGCTTTAAAATCGATTACCCTTTGTCTGAAATGCATGTGGATGATGAATCCTGTTCCATATTGATCCAGCCTATCATGGAGCTGTAATAGACAGTGTGGCTCTGTTTATCAAGAATTCCCTGGCCTGTCCACTGGATTTCCTGTATCACAGCTATGTCATGTCTATTGTAAAAGCATCAAGTTGGTCTAAGAGCACTCTGAGAGCTCTGGGTCGGTATAAGCTGAGTGTATTCCACAGTCCAACGTTAAAATTAACCTGATGATTTCTGCGTGTTTTTTGTTTGGCAGTAATATGAAGTTGTGAGGACTGGACCCTTCTCAAATCTGATCAGGCCCCTATGGGGAATAAATTGTTAGCCATCACATTCATATTTGTAAAACTGACTGGCTGAGAAACTGATAGGCTTCTGCGCACAAAAGAGTTTGACAGATGGGATATGTGAATTCTCCAATCCAACCCTCAATCTGGAGGACCAGGAATTTTGATTTTGGGGTGCTCTTCCCCTAGGGTTGCTTTCATCTGTTAATCTTATTCATATTAAAACTCTGGCCAGTCAGACCAAAGTTCACTTCATACGTCTTATCACAGCTCTTAAAAACAGACTATTTTAATATAGTAACTGAAAGGATTGCAATTCTTAGGGGGTAATTGCATGTCTAATCAGCAAGGGGTCTGAGCCGTGGTGTATGTATAAGTTGCCTCTGCACCTAAGTTGTATGTATAAATTGTAACTAAAAATCCAAAATTTTAGCATTTTGGGCCAGTAGTTTTTTAAAAATAAATTTTCACAAATTGACAAACCTGCAAAACAGAGCTCTGCTATAGCTAATTTTAAAACTTCTATAAGGGCCTTTAATTTTATGTGCAGGTCAAATCATTATAAGAAACAAGATTTTTTTTTACCTTTTTTCCAAATTTTATTTTTGAAAATCCCAAAAATGCCCCATTTTATTATATATATTGCAACACTGCCACACAATTTGATAATTTAATTTAATCTAATTTGTGAAGTGTTAACACTCATTTAACAGTACTGATAGTTGTTTATATAAATAAAGGGGTTCAGGTGTAATTATAATAAGAGTAGTCCTTTTAGGAATCGTAATATGTTTTCATTTATTAATTCAAACAAAAAAAATAAAAAAAATAATAATATAATAGTAATATTTACTTCGCCATAAAATATTCATTATCTATGGTTTCAGTGTTTCTTTGCTTGCCGTACACTCATCATAAACATAGATTTTATATCTTAGATCTTATATTAGCAATTCTAAGTAAAACATTTCTTCGTGATATTATAATTTCTCGACTACTCAGTCTGAATGTGTGCTTTATAAATTTGTTAATATTTACATTAATATTCTAGACTTGACATACCTTTTTACGGCTTTATAATCATTTTAACGAAACTAATTGAATATTTCCAATTACTTTACTTTATATGCTTTCAAGGAAAAATTTAAATAAATTAATTAATTGTTAATCTCCAAGCAGGGACTTAAATTATCTTTAAATTGACTGTTCATCATAAAAAAATATCATTAAAGAAAATTCTGATTACAAGTAAATTACAGTCTCTTATCTCTATCTACATAATATTTCTTTAATTTAAAAATGTTTTTATTAATGTCTTTCATTGTCTTTATTCTTTGATAATTATAAATTGGTTTTTCGTCACCTCAAATTCTGCAGATAGTCCCATGTCCTCCAGTGATCTGTCGGTCCTCTCCTACTGGATGTCCTCTTGCATTTTCTGGTTCCACTGGTCGTCCTCCCGTCTCTCGTCCTTCATGGTCCCATCGGCTGGCTGTAGAATAGGATGACGTGTTGCTCTGGATTGGCTGCTGTCGTGATATAAACCACCTCTATTGCTCTGCGTATCGTTCCTCTGCTTGATGTTCTCTCGCCATCTGTCTAGCGTGTAGATGTTTGTAGTTGTCGCCTGTTTGTAGACGTCCGATACTTGAAGTTACAGTTCTTCTTTTTTTATTACTTTAGTTAACACATTTTCAGTAATACTTTATAGTTTACAATAAAAGATCTTGTTGATGTTGGCCATAGCGTTTATGTCTGAATTAATTAAAAACTTTCGCGTTTCTGACAGACAGTGTATCGCTACAATTGAAAACTTATTTAAGAGTAAATTTGGCTCTCCTGGGCTCGTATTTATGTTCACCAAAAAAACCACACCTGTCGCTACAGAATTCTGCAGGTCCAAAACTGTTCACGGCATCTGTTCCCCCACTCTCGTCTCATTTCACACATTCGCACATTTTCACCAATCGCAATGTTTAATGCGGATTTCAAGGTGATCTAACATTGTCTAATTTAATTACACATATGATATGTAATTACCATAATGATCACATCATTATTGTAATTACTATGCTTTAAAAATCGCACAGAATTAGCACTGATCATCAGAATTACGTAGAATTCGCACTGCACATGTGTCTGATTTTTACACATTTTTTGAAGTTTTTACACTCTTTCTAATATTTATGGTTTGTTTAAAATTAAATAAAATATTAATTTAGCATTTATTTGGGGTGAGATTGCAAACTTTCAGGCTCGAACAGGCTTCACGCACACACTCTATTTACTTGCGTACACGCTCTCAGCAGTAATCGCGTGATGTTCCTGTTGATTCATGTTTATAAGCCAGCTTCCAATTTCACACCTGCTTGTCTATTACGTATTACTAAAATTAATTTAAATATTTATTTTATTTCATGTACGCGCATTACAGCATATGCTTGTATTGTCGCATTATTCCTCTGCTTGGTAAAAAAAATGTTAATAAATTTATTTATTAAAATTTTTTTCTATCATTAGACACATTATATTTTTATATTTCATATTACTTATTTTTATTTATACTACAATCAACAATAATGAATATTAATTGTTCAATTTCCCTTAGTTGGAGGGTAAAGCAAGTAATGTTCCCTTCTCCCCCCTACAAGTGATGCTAACAATGCGTAAGCGTAGCTACTCTTTCCATTGTTCTCCTTTAATCTGGTCTCCTTGACCTATTTATTTTTACGTGTAGAACTTCCTACATGAACTTGCATGGTATTTGCCAATTTCTTTCTTCTTCACGTCATCATATACTATAAATGTATGTCTCGCAACTCGTTGTTTTAATGTATATGGTCCATTATACAGTCTAAAGAATTTTTTCGCTGTATTATCACTTCGTTTTCCAACTGGATTAGATTTTACCAATACTTTTTCTCCTACGTTGAATTGTTGTAGCTTGTGTGTCCTGTTAAATCTTTCCACTCTCTTGTTACCTCTTTCTATTATCCATTGCTTTGCGTATTCAATTTTCACACTTACTGGTATAGGTACATTCTGGTTGTCAGGTTTGTTTATGTATTTCGTCCAAAATCTGTTCGGCTTTTTATCTTCTTCTAATTCTATTGGAGTATAACTAGTTGCTTCACTGTAATTTTCGTTGATGGCTTTCTCAAGAAATGGTAGCTATTCTGCCCATTTATTTTGCTGATCATGGCAGTATATCCGTAAATATTTACCTAGTTCTTTGTTAACTCTTTCAGCAAGGTTCCCTTGAGGATGTCTTATGGATATGAGTACAGGTTGTATTCCATTTTCTCTTAACGTCCTTTCCCATTTCTCACTCTGGAATTGTACACCTTGGTCACTGAGTATTTTCTTCATTTTTCCAATACGTTGGAATATATTTCTGCAGTAGTATCTTTAGAACAACCTTTGTTGTGGGTCGCATAATTGGGTACAGTCGGACTGCCTTGGAAAACATATCGATACATACCAATATGTGTTTCACACCTCGACTTGATCGTGGTAGTGGTCCCAGGAAATCCACTGCAATTAGCTCTCCCTTATTTTCTTTCTGGATGCTCTGCATTTCTACGTATGTGTGTAAATTCGGTCCTTTCACCGTTTGACACTCATAGCATTTCTTCACCTCCTTCTTGATTTTTTGAAACATATTATTAATAGTAAAATCCTCTCGAAGACTCAGGTAACATTTCAGAGCAGCAGCATGCGCTAAGCTCTCGTGTGCTGGTTGAATCAACTTCTGTAACATTTCGTTAGTCAGTACTATCTTCCAGTCTTGTCTTACTAACTTGAAAAGAATTCCATTCAGTACCTTATAGTGATCTGGTAGCTGTTCTCGATCTTTCATCTCCCTTATGGTAATGTCCAAATTTTGTTGTTGTGCTAAATTTTTTAGCATTTGTTTTACTTCGTCGTTCGCTTTAAATTTAATTGATAGCAATTGTACTTCTTTTTTTCGCTCTCGTAGACTTCTTCACATTCTTCTGTGATGTATCGGCTTAGTGTATCAGCTATAATATTGTCTTTACCTTACAGTATTTAATGGTGAACGAGTATTCGCCAATGGCTAAAATCCATCTTAATAATCGGGCATTTGTTACTTTGCATTTCAATAGAAAGGATAATGTTTGATGGTCAGTATGTATCTCAAAATGAGTACCATAAACATAATATCTGAATTGCTTAAGAGCATATACTATAGCGAGTATTTCTTTTTCTGATGTGGAGTAGTGTCTTTCAGCTCCTTTGAAGACTCTACTGGCGTAGGCGATGACTCGGTGCTCTCCCGTCGTATCTTGTTGATACAGTATACTCCCTACTGCGTAGTCACTGGCATCAGAGTAGATTACGAATTTTCCTTCATGTTGAGGATGATGTAACATAATATTTTTGATGAATAATGTTTTCACTTGGTCGAAGACATCTTGGTGTTTCTTCTCCCATTTCCACTTCTGTCCTTTCTTTGTCAGCTCCAGTAACGGTTGCGTATACTCTGCATATAATGGTGAGAATCTTCTGTAGTATCCTGTTAGTCCTAAGAATGCTCTTAACCCTTTGAGATTTCTGGGTATTGGAAAATTAGTTATGCTGGATATTTTGATAGGATCGGGTTGTATACCAGAGGAAGAAATAATGTGGCCTAGGAATTGGATAGAGGATTTGATAAATTCACATTTGTCTAGGTTAAGGGATATATTCGCTTGCCTAAACTTTTGGAATATCGTGCTTAGATGTTTTATATGTTCGTTTAGTGTTTTAGATACAATTAGGATATCGTCTACAAATACTATAGTGTATAGTTCCACCTCAGGTCCTAAGGCTCTTTCAAGGCACTTTACTATGGCTGCTAAACTCGTGCTTAGTCCAAAGGGTACTACCCTGTGTTGGTAGCATTTACTTTTATACAGGAAGGCTGTGTACTTTCTATTCTCTTCACGAATCGGTATCTGCCAGAAACTTGAGCGTAGATCCAGCTTCGTCAGATATCTTGCTCCTTCACACTTGGAAAATAATTCGTCCGCGGTAGACGCACAGTCATACTCTTTTAACACAATGCTGTTCAGCTCCCTCATGTCAAGGGATAGACGTATCTCACCACTCTTCTTCTGCACCACCACTAGAGGATTCAAGAAGTTGCTGTTCGATCGCTCTATGACTCCATTTTCTATCATGCGACGAATTTCCAGTTCAACCTCTTCCTCATACCGCATTGGGATAGGATACGTTCTCCTAATGACTTTCGTAGGGTCTGACACGACTATAGAGTGCTCGTATACTGTCGTCTGCGTCGGTACTTCTCTAAATACTTCACTGTATTCTTCTATTAATTCGTGCAGTTTCTCTTCTTCCTGTGTCGTCATTCCTTCATTTTCTGCATTCATATGTTGAGTTGGACCATAATGTATTTGTGGCTTGGACAAAGTAATAGGCATTTCACTTACCTTGCAATCCTCTTCATTGCTATTCATATTTACCTCATATTAAACATCTTTATAATTACACACAATCTTATTATCATTAACATTAATCTTAGCATTTATTGCATTTAGTACATCAATACCTAGAATTCCATCATAGATCAATTTATGCATAATTATCATGGGGTAATTCTAGATTTTTATATGTTAGAGTTACATATGCTTGTTGCTTAACCCTTTTTTTTATTGGTAGCTGTTGTGATATTCAAATTATTTACGGGCAAAATTGCAGTATTCTTAAAATATTTCTTGTTGTGTTGTACCCAAGCAGCGTTAAGAACAGACAGCTGGCTGCCGGTGTCAACTAACATTCGTATTTTACACCTGTTGATTCCCACGGTTACAATAGGACATTGTTTTTGTTTTTCATCTTGCTTTATATCCTGTTCGGTGCTCAATAAGTCCTCCCTAATATCATATGGGTATATGTTATTTATCGTATAAGTTCGTTTCCATTTATTCAGTCATTGTGACGCGTTTGACGTAGAAGGCCGACTGTAGAATGTCGCTTTTTCTCTCTCATTCATTTTTCCGCTATCTCTCTTTGTTGTCCCCTCGTCGTCTTTCCGTACTGCTGCAACGCCTTTGTCATACGGTTTTGAAAAACGTTTACGATTAGACGACCTCCTTGTTGTTTAGCTGTATTTATTCGTTCAGTCTCTGTAGCTGTGCGCGTCATAGTGTTGTGTATTGGTGGCGTATAATTTATTTTATAATTATCACGTTTCTGTGTAGTGTTTTGTATGAAATTAAGTATAAAAACTTAATTACATTAATTAATTGTAATATTTTATTCAATAACTGGTTTCAGTTTCAGTTTAACTTTTTTAATCCTATTTTAAACAGTACCTACACCATTTTGTAAAACGTTAAATACACTATTTGCAGGAGAACTTGACTTTATTCCTGACACCATAAATCAACACAGACAATCAATATGTTTGTAGTAGGCCAACATAGTCAAACTGGGTAATAGGTTTGACCAAACCTAGTCAAACTGTTGCTGCCTAGAAATCAAATGGGGGATTCCTTTCAAATAATTGCTACCAAGTATTACTGTGTTTTCATTTTCATAAAATGTATATGTTCTTTCAAAGAAGAATGCTTTATAGCACAGTTTGCTTCCCATACCCATGATCCTACGTAGTACTGTTACATAATAGAAGATGGCAATGCACCAAAGATTTTATGCTGCCTGTTAGAATATGTCTGACAGCTTGATATTATTATAAATCATTTTCACTTGATCCATGATACATTTTACTACATTCTAGTGTATGGTTTCCAACCTGGTATCAAGCAGTATATACATATACTGTAGTTGCCAAAATTTTATACCAGTACTAGATTACTTTGGACTATGACATAATTTTTAAGACAATCACAGATATCCCATAAAATTTAAAATTTGTGATATGTTGTTGCATGGTTATCCGAAACAGTTTTGTACCCATGAATATTTACTTTGCATCTGGGAGAGAAATTAACTCTGAATATGATATATAGTTCCACACATGTTATGTAGTGGAAAGATTAAAAATATTATTGTTTTCCAGTAATCAGTTTGCAATAATACCAGTTTTTTTGGATTTGCCTTTTAAATTATATTGCTGCACTGAAAAAATAAATAGTTCCACATTGCTGTGTGCCTATGTGACTCTTGGCATACTGGGGTGCATGAGGCTGTTCCAGTCATTTGGAGATCATTCTGCATGACAGAGTTGTATGATGTTCTGGATTGTACAAGATTGTCCGTGCCCCTTCCAGACATTACTCAACTGCTCTACCAGCATCCAGGCCTGCTGTGTCACTACAATGCAAGGTAATGGAGTATAAACATAAGCATCCAGTGGGTGGCCCAGTTCAGTTTAGACCTGGTGATATTCAAGTGTGGTTTGAAATCATTGTGTTGGTTTAGTGAGAAGTGATTATTGTGTTAATGTGGACTTGAAAGAAGATGCCATTTATTATTGTGTTTTGGACATATTTAACTTGAATTATTGTACATGTGTGCCTTTCTTGTTATATAACTATTGTTTTTTTTCTAATTAAAGGTTGTAATTAGTGAATTCATTGGTGTCAGTCATTCTACTTCCACTGAACAACACAACAATTGGTGTGACATAACATTGTGTTTGTAAATAGTTTTATTATAAATGAAACTTCTGGCAGCTTAATCAAATAATTCATTAAGAAGTGCACATTTAAATACATTTAGTCCAATCCAATACAATTCCAAATAACTGAATTTCTTATTCAGTTTCAGCCACATTCCTGGAATATGAAGGCATTGGTTATAATTTTAATTATCGACACAAAATGCAATTTTAATTATATGGCCCCCTGAGTTATTAATATAAATGAATTGTTTATAACATATTGTCCAAATAATTGAAAACCAAGGCATAATAATAAACATGTACCTTAAATTATAAAAAGCTGCATTCAAGATGTTTTTCACTTAATTTTGACATACAGTAGAACCCCGTTAGTCCGAACCCCGCTAGTCCGAAATTCCGGATATTCCGAACCACCTCCAGGAACCAAATAGGCAAGGAAAGCTATAAAAACAACTGCAGATTTCATGAAGTGACAAATGATTTCATTACATTTCTAATAAAATGGTTACATTTTGCAAAATCAGTAGAAAATAATACTAACCACTGTAATACGTATTGCTACGACAGCACAGAACAATCTACGCGTTTATCGAATGTGCCAGAAGGATCTCGATGTAAGCGTGTGGTGTACGTGCTACTAGACGTATTTTGCAAGAATCTTCTCGACTGTGCCGGGCTTCGCTCGGGCGTTCGGACTGTGTCAAGGCCGTAGTAATTACGTAGTTCACGAGAGATAAGACGTAGTTTCGAAGCTTCTGGTGTGTGAGCGTGACTATAAATACATCGGGTAGTGGCCTTAGTTTTCAGTTCCATGCGAGATATTGGATAGTGCGTTTCGACAGTATTAGTGCGATATATTTACAGAGCGGTTCGAGTTATTACTGTGTACGTTCAAGTAGTTAGTATTGAAGTGTTGTGTTTTATATTCGGACGGTATAATTGTAATACAATTGAGTTTTAATATTAGTGGACATTTTATTGCGTGTGAACAATTTTCATTTGATTTGCTGTAGAGACTGTGTTGTTAATTACGAACTGTTTTACTGTAACCATTAAAGGTGTGATTAGTGACTTGA
Source organism: Magicicada septendecula (assembly GCA_034769895.1). NCBI lineage: Eukaryota > Metazoa > Arthropoda > Insecta > Hemiptera > Cicadidae > Magicicada > Magicicada septendecula. The sequence goes on from CM068376.1 coordinate 170,821,244, forward strand.
TTGGCGTCTTGTACTTATTTTGTTTCCACTGTACCTATGACGATCGAGTAGACCGTCGTAACAGTATTAATCAGTAGGCCTACAATTACTGGAATAAAATTCTTAAACAAAACTACAAAAACTACAAACTACAAAAACAGAATTCAATTATTGTACTGTACAGTACTTAGATTACAGTTTCTATACTTTATTAACAGAATTTCCAAATAAACACTTCAATATTAACACTTCACTTATTCACTGGTTGCACAAAATCAGTTATTCTCTGCTGGCGTAAAGACGTGAATCTAGCAGATGACGCAATATTCCACTAGCATCTCATGAACATGATGTCCGCCGCTGTAGCGTTGGCATGCTGCTCCACATACTGCAGGGATATTTCCAGCGCCTTTGCTGCTTCTGAATGTGAAATGAGATGTTCTGAATCATCGGCTTCATCCATCACATCAGAATCTTCATCGAAGTCTTGTCTGATCAGGGAAACGATTTCTGTATCTGTCAAAACTTGGTGGTCTTCCGTGTCAGCTGCCACCCACTCGTTCACATCTGTTTCATCTGGTTCTTCACAGCCTGGAATTTGATGCATGAGCTGTAAAACTTCAGTCCTGTCATCAGCTTGTTCCAGACTATCGATGTAAAAGAGACTTGGCCATAATTTTTTCCACAACTTTCTTAGCAGCTGTTCTTTGAGATTGTCCCATGCTTCACCTAACCAATAGATAACATCTTTGATGTTGATTTTCTTAAGACTTTGGAGAATGGTTTGTGAACTGTCTTCATTTTCAAGAAGCGACCTTAGAAGAATTTTTTTATACACACATTTCATGTTTTGTAGCACCTCTTGGTCCATGGGTTGTAACAAAGGTGTTACATTCGGAGGGAGAAAAATAGTTTTATATCTCCATTAACAAGTTCTTCTGTCGAAGCATGTGATGGAGCATTGTCAATGACAAGTAACGCCCGGGGTGGCAGACCATTTTTTTCACTGAACTTTTACTGAAGGAATAAACTGGACATGAAACCATTCCTTAAATAAAGCACTGGTCATCCATGCCTTTCTTTGATGCCTGTAGAATACAGGAAGCGCGTTCACATTGATGTTCTTAAATGCTCTTGGGTTTTTTGATTTGCCAAAAACCATTAGTGGCAACTTATTAGTCCCAGCTGCATTACTGCATGCTGAAGCTATACGATCTAATTAGGTATTAAAATACTGAAATCGAGTCCCTTTTTAGGGCACCAACTGAAGCTGTACAGGTTTATTAATGTTAGTTCACTTTCGAGTACTGTTTATCATTTCTTTACAGTTAAAAGAACTACTGTACTTGGGGCCTACGAGTTCTATGCCTCCGGCCGGGACAGCTTGGTTAGATGAACTGGGCAGAAAATGTACTGACTAACCTCCCACTAGTGTTTTTTGCTAAACAGGAAACACACAGCCTTCTTGTGACAAATGGTTCGCCACCGCATATGCAGCGTGGATTTTTACTATGCCACAGGTGTTGACCATATCAAGCGACGACGATATAGAGGCTGAGGTAGGTGGAGCCTCTTAATTAATTTCTGTCAGCATTAGAGCACATTGTGATCTAACTGTTCAGACTCGCCATTTTTTGAAGCGTCGTTTCAGTCTGTGTAGCGTTGTCTGCGCATGTGCTCGTTTTGCGCGTACTCTGTGTGTAACACAAAGCTTAATTTCCCAGAACCGTATTGCGTTGTTACTGTACCCGCTCACAAAGCTATGTCATTGTTCATTGTCCGAATAAAACCTTTTTACGTGGGACTTGCTGCGTTGATCACATACACATTTAAATATATGTATTAAAAAAATAAAATCCCCCTTTTCGCCCCATTACAATACCCCCCCAATGAGAGGTCTTCAATTATACAAATTTCGTTCGATAGAGCAATCAACCCAAGTCCCTTATCAAAGATTCTCCTTTTAAGATGAGTCATATGGTTTACTTTAATTAGTGAAGTTAATCATAAAAAAGTTTTTTTTTTTAAATTTCCCAAATTCTCCAAATGCATTTAATTTCATAAATAAATAAACAATGTAATAGTATAACTATATAGTAATATAGTAACCCATATAATAATAAACAAATTTATTGTATTAAACTTATAATAAACAACCTATGACTACCATAACTTCAAAAATAGCTACACTTGATTACAAAGATAACATAAGATACACATCATGAATCAGCTGACACCTTCCCTACTTATAATGAACATTACACTTTACAAACACGTACTTTAATGCAGTTTTTTTCCAAAAAATTTTAATTTCCCAAAATATTTCTTTTATCAATTTAACAAAAAAAAAAACAAAGTTATTTAATTAGATTAACTGACAAAAGAATCCATGAGTTAATTACTAGAAACATATCATGTCTCTGACATCATTCATCAGCTGATCTCTCTGGGTCAGGTGAATGACCTTACGCTAGATATACTACACAAAAATTACATGAAAAATACATAACATATGTTTATAATTCTCACACCCTAAAATAGTAACATCATAAAACATACTAAACAAAATATAATAAACATCTTCTCTACTGGAATAATCTTTTCAAAATCAGTAAAGTCCTTTATAAAACTTCATAGAAATCACACATCTCAATCAATTACTTTCGTACAAATCGTCCACTGTAATCATCTCTCAAATCAAAATAATATTATTTAATTAGCTTGTCAGCTGGTCAGCATTATTAAGTTTCAAATTTTAGTTCGTTACTCCCCTGAGTAATCCCTTGCCACACACACTATGACCCCCCACTGAACTGTGGCGTTCAGCTGCTTCCACAAAGACTGAATTGGTGGAGGAATTTTGGCATCTCCTTGTCCTTGCTTCAGCTTTACATTTTTTAAACTGCCAGATATCAAAATATCTGATTTTACATATTGACAACCTTAAGACGGGTCTATCACCTGTTTTGCTGTTCCTACTAGAACAAGGTGATAGCCGCTGTTCCATAGTTGCGGGGATTTCCCCTAAATGGCCTCCCGTTAATTTCAAATTTCACCAATTTCAAGGACAACCAACCATGGTCAGTTTTACAATTGCTGCCCACAGCTGGCTGTCGTCCAAAACCACGATTAGTGCTGGTAAGACAGTAATCGCCCGAAAAGGCGGGGAAATCATCTTCATTCGCATGTTTATGCTACTACATCATGTATACACTGTACGGTTAAGAATCATATATAATATAAAATTATATTAAGGTTGTACAGTGTATGTACGCCGATTTCGGCCTCCGATGATGGCAACATACTTTGATGTCTCTCATCAACCCATAACACTATCTACAATGGTACATGCCACCACTGCAATAGCCTACTTAAATCTAAACTTAATGTCCTTCTACTTTGCAGTCTCTACATGCCATAATTGATTTACACTTCGATTAACACCAAACAACCCCCCAAAATCACCCTTTAACCTTGTATGATAACAAGTTCTTTTATTTTATTTAACATATTTTCACATAGACACTTTTGCAAGTCCAAGCTTTCATTTTTCCCTAACATTTTCTCTATGACCAACATAGGAACTACAACAATGGATCATTTTATAAATTTGCATTAAAAGTAAAATACATTTTGTTTTCTGAAGGAAAACAACTTCTTGAAAAGTTAAATATTCAAGTTAAATAATTTTGATTGTTTCATTTTCTAATTTTTTAGTTTCAATTTCTAAAACAAAACTACTGTAGTTCGTGGAACAATACTACCACCATCAAAAAAAATTTTTTTTTTATATGAATCTACCCCACCTTTCCACGAAACTAAGGGTCCCCCTCCCCGTTCAATGACAGTGTTAAATTTCTAGTTTACACCAATTTGTGGATTAGGACCATCGTTGGTTTCACCCTTTGCGGGGCTACCGTCAACCATGGCCTGCCTCCAGAATGCCAAAAACCACGATCAGCGGTGGTGAATCGGTGACCGCCCGAAAATGGGGGAGGATCCCTTCTACTTTTAATATACCATAATGTATGTTTATGTATTAACTTTAAAAATAAATAAAAAAATGTCTAACATCACTCAGCTAGATAATACTTTTTTAATTGGGTCACATTATATGTTCCTTTTATTTCATGGGTTGCAAATCTATTAAAACGTAAGCATTCTCCATTTTCACTTCGCTAACCTCATATGGACCGTCATATAATAAGAAAAATTTTTTAATCTCTTTGTCTAACGCTGATGATTGATCATGATTTTTTGTTAATACTAATTGTCCTACCTCGTATTGTATGGGTGTTAAATTTCGGTCGTGTCTTCGTTTACGCTGTTCAGCTTTACTTAGCAGCCGCTCCTTTGCAAGCAACAATTTCCTACCATGTGGCATCTCTGTCCGGTTCGGAAATTTTATCAGTTCTTCCAATATGCGTGATGGCCTTCTCTGAAACATCAACTCATATGGGCTGTAGCTAGTGGATTCGTGTAAACTACTGTTAATATATCCTTCTATCTTGCACACAAACATAGCCCACAATGAATGTTTTTTGTGGCAAAAAGATCTAAACATTCTCCCTAACTCCCGCATAACACGCTCACTAGGATTTGATTGTGGATGATACACTGATGTATGTTTAACTAAAATGTTTTCCCAACCTAAAGTTTCCCGCCAGGTATTGCTGGTAAACTGAGAACCATGATCTGATAGTACTATTTTGGGTTTACCTACTTCCGTAATGTACTCATTTACTATTTTCCTAGCTAATACTGAGGAGGTAGCTTTTTTAATCGGGTACAATTTTACAAATTTGGTAAAAACATCTAACACAACAAATAAATAATTTGCCCCTCCTCGACCTTTGGGTAGGGGCCATATAAATCGACGGCAACTATTGCTAAAGGACTGTCTGGTATTACATGTTGCATTAGACCCTCCTGTTTACGATTATTTACCTTGGCTTTCTGACAAATTTTGCATGTTTGTAATATTTTATGCACCGTTCTTTCCATATTATTGGATTTACATGACTCTTTCAATATGTCACTACATTTCTTGGGGCCTATATGACCATACCTTAAATGACAATCTCTCACTACTTCAGATATTATAACTTTAGGGATGCATACTTTCCAATCATCTCCTTGTTCATTTGTACGGTGAAATAAATGTTTATTATACAAACTAAAATGCTTTTCCCACTTGTGAGGTATGTTGGGTATTTGATTTAAAGCTAACATTATCTTCCCAAGTTCGGCATCTTTCTCTTGGTCGGTCGCTAAGTCATTTATTAATTTTTTCATATCTACTCCCCCCACTTCTTTTGTTATAAATATCTTATAAGTATTGGCTATGTCTACTTCGGTACTGTTATCAAAATCGGTTTTGGACAGGACGTCAGCTACTACGTTCTCTTTACCCTTACAATACTCGATAGTTAAGTCATATACTTGTAATATTAGCATCCAACGCACCAATCTACCATGCGTTAGTTTGCAGTTGTTTAAGAATGTTAAAGCTTGATGGTCTGATCTTATTATTACTTTATTTCCTAATAGGTATGTCCTAAACTTTCTACAGGCGAAAACTATTGATAATGCTTCCTTTTCTGTGGTTGTGTAGTTCTTTTCACTAAGTAATAAGGACCTACTAGCAAAAGCTACCACTTTATGATTACCATTCCCATCTAACTGGAATAATTCTATCCCCAAGGCAATGTCCGATGCATCTGTGTGTATATAAAATGGTTCTAGAAAATTAGGATGAGCTAATATTACCGTATTTAAACATTTAATTTTTATTAATTCAAATATAGTTTGCTCTTTTGCATTCCACTGCCATCGATTATCTTTATTTAATAAATGCCCCAATTGTACTGTTAAATAAGAATATTTGTCTACAAACTGCCTATAATAATTGCACAAACCTAAGAAACTTTGCAACTGCTTAACATTTTTTGGTATAGGAAAATTCTGTATTATTTCTACTTTCTTAGGGTCTGTACTGATACCCTTTGCTGAAATTATATGGCCTAAAAAATTAACTTGTTCTTTCAAAAATTCTGATTTCTTAAACTTAACTGTTATTCCATATTCATGCAGCCTACCTAGCACTCTATCTAACCTTTCGCAATGTGTATCAATGTCTGGTGACGTAATAACTATATCGTCCACATATACAGTTGTAAATTCTAAAATCTGCCTCCCTAATACGTAGTCTAAACATTTAATGAAAATCGCAACACTTACGTTCAGTCCGAAAGGTAACCTACGGAATTGGTACCGTTGTATAAAAACGCTACATATTGACGGGATTCTTCTTCCAGCTCTATCTGCCAGTACCCGGCTGTTAAGTCCAACGTTGTTATGTACATGGTTCCACTGAAACGCTGAAGAATTTCACTCACTGGTTCTGGTGATTCTCTGTCTGGAACAATTATTCTGTTTACTTGTCTCGCGTCTAAACACTGTCTTATCGATAAATCTTTCTTGGTAACCACTACTAAAGGGTTGGAATATGGTGAAGTGGATTTTTCTATTATACCTTCCCTTAACATTTTATTTATTTCCTCCTGTACTAACCCCCTCTTGGAGTATGGCACCGGATAGGTCTTAGGTGCAAAAGGTGTTTTTTCTTTAACGACTAATTTACCCTTAAATTTTTTTACTAAAACCTGTTTTGTCTGAAAAAACTAACTTATTTTTATTTATTATTTGTACTACTTTTTCCCTATCTTGATAACTGAATTCCCCCTTTTGATATAGGATTTTATTCATTTTTTCACCTCAACTATCTTCAGTTTCAAACAATTCATTATTGTTTACCCTCAAGTTACAATAATTAATCATCAAGGGCCTACATTCGTTTATATCATTATCAGAAATTAAAATTCCCTTACTAATTATTTTTAATGCTTTCATCCCTACTGTTTTCTTTCGTATGAACGGTATTTCAATCATATTACTATCATTATTCAATTTCATAGTCTGTGTGTAATAGTTTAACTCCACTTTGAAATTATTTAAAAAATCATTACCCATGATAGCTCCCATATTTAACCCTGGAATGACCAAAAAAGGCACATTTATTGTGTTTTTATTTACCTTTAGTTGTAGCATTATTTGTTTAGTTACCTTTTTACTGCGAACACCCGTTACTCCTATAACACTAATTCCCAGTACTGGTAGTTGTGGAATTGTTTCTGTAGTTTGGCTTTTTATGTTTTCAAAAATTTTATCATCTATTGCGGTCAGTTCACTCCCTGAATCTACTAGAAAAGTGTATTTATAATTAAACACTTCGGCTTCAAATTCCGCCATCCCAAAAATATTGCTGCTCTCCCCCACTTCTTCATCGGATAAATCATTATGTATGTTGGTAATAAGTGACCCTATTGTCATGTGATTTCTAGATTGCTGGGGGCTTTCCTTTTCAACCGCCCTGATTAGTTTAACTGAATTGGAGGTGGTGGTTCGCTGTAAACCCCCCTATGATCCCCTCTATTGTTTTGGTTATTAGCAGGTGCTTCTACACCCCGAGTGTCATTTGGGTTACTAACATATCCCCCTCTACCTCTGTGGTTGAAATTTCCCGGCATTCCCCGGTTACTGGCGAAGCCTCTCCCCCTATGATTCCCTCTAAACTCACTATGACCGAAACCCCTATTATTTATATTCTCTACTCTCCCTTGAGCACTACCCCTCGGACCCTGACACCTATAACAACACTGATTCCGCGAACTATTATAATTATTAGCTCCACAACTAGGGTTTGGACATAACCATGCCCCCTCCCCCGATCTATTCATATTACTAACAAAATGGTCTAGTTGTCTTACTTCAGTATTTATTTGATTTGATTCATAAACTCTAAACTGATATTTATTATCTTCTTCCTCTTTCATACTCTGGTATGCTTCTAGTATTTTCTCTAATTCTGCAATATTAGCAAACTCCCGGGTTCTGATTGTGGACCGTATGTCCTTAGGTAAATGCTTACTAATGTATCTTATAAAAAATGAAAGCGGCATTGGTGGTTCTAAATATTTAACCTGACTGTATAGTCTCGTCACATACGACGTAATACTCATGTGTTTAATGTTAAAATTACACCATCCCATTTTGGTACTACGTAAACCATCTTGTTTTTCTTCCGACCAGTATTTATTTTTAAACGCTTGTTCAAACTCATTAAAATCTACCCAGTTATCGTTATGAGCATCCACCCATATTTTAGCATCCCCTTTAAAGTATTTTAATATTCGTACTAACTTAATCTCCCAACTTTCTTGGTTATACTTATTGAAACTTTTTATAGAGTTTAAAAATTGTATCGGGTTCACCCCCCTACTTTCATTACTAAAATAGCTTAACTCTCTTCCGTGTTCACTCTCTCACTCACATTAGTAAATTTTTGGTTAATTGCTACACTTAAATCTTCTCTGACTTCAATTATTTCTTTTTCGTGTTCTGTTTGTTTACTTTTCAAACTAGTTACATTAGTTTTAATTACATCAATCTGCTCAAAGTTACTTCTGAATTCGTCATTTATATTCTCTTGTACTTTATTTGCTTTTTTAATTTGCTCACACTCGTCAATTACACCTTGAACATTACTGTCAATTTTGTCATTTTGTTTTTTAATTTTAACGTTAAATTTATTTGTTAACGCGTCAAATTTTTTGTTTGTCTCTATTAGTTTCTCGTTTTGTTGTCGTTAATTGTTTTTATGTCATTCTTCATCTCCGTTCGTATTTTGTCTACATTTATAGTCATCTCACTTTTCACTCCAGCAATAGTCTCATTCATACTTTCCAATCAGCTATTCATATTTACATCACTCATTTTTAGTTCGCTTCTTATGTTCGCAAACTCGTTATTTATTTCTATTAACCTTTCATCTTGTTTGTTAAGTTTAATATTTACAACATTTATTTCTGATTTGATTTCAATTTTAAACTCATCTAAACTCATATTCAATTTATCATTATTTTTATCATTGTTCTTATTTTGTTGTTCGAATTTATTGTTTATCATTTCCATCATTAACGCTAACTGGTTGAATATATCTACATTATGGCTCTTAGTACTACACTCAACTTCGACCGTTTCATCTACATTCGGTATTTCTAATTGTACACTCTCATCAATATTTTCGTTTGTTGAAATTAAATTATCTTGCGTAATGTTTAAAATAGATTCCTCTACACTCTCACATAAATTTGCACTCTTGTTTTTCTCTGCCATTTTGATCAGGTTGCGAATTAATTTATTTTAATGTTTAATTCACAACGTCCCTGTTCGGGCGCCAACTGAAGCTATACGATCTAATTAGGTATTAAAATACTGAAATCGAGTCCCTTTTTAGGGCACCAACTGAAGCTGTACAGGTTTATTAATGTTTAAAATATTGAAGTTCTAGTCACTTACCTTTACCGATAATTTACCAAGGTGTCGTCTGATGTACTCTGGCAGAGTAAAACCACAGGTGAATGCAAATTAACAAACACATATTTTTGTAAACTCAAATAAAATGTTACTTTATTTTCTTTAGCATGACATTTTTTCTTTTTTATTTCTAGTTTGAATCTACTGATATACCCCGTTCCTTTTATCGTATGACATAATACATAATGACAGCTACTTCAGATTGTGACTTTTACTGTTGAGTTATGCTTTTTCTAGGAGTAACACTCCTAGCAATATTTAATTCATATATGCATGCTATCAAAATTCACTTACTACTGACTATAACATAATGATTAACTTATTCTCTACAAAAGCGACCCAGATTGCTGACGCTCTCATTCGTACCGTTTAATTCCCCATATTATTTTATTATCATTTTTGTCAAAACTAGAGCTCTTTTACATGAAATTATTTATATAATGAAATTAGGTGTTGTTACTTCACCATCGGCGTCCTCCTCGCCACGTGTTGCACTGATTATATGTCCGAAATGTTTGTCGATTCACCACATTTTAATCTTCTTTCTACACCACACTTACTTCATTCCGAAATGTTAGTTCACTTTCGAGTACTGTTTATCATTTCTTTACAGTTAAAAGAACTACTGTACTTGGGGCCTACGAGTTCTGTGCCTCCGGCCGGGACAGCTTGGTTAGACGAACTGGGCAGAAAATGTACTGACTAACCTCCCACTAGTGTTTTTTGCTAAACGGGAAACACAGCCTTCTTGTGACAAATGGTTCGCCACCGCATATGCAGCGTGGATTTTTACTATGCCACAGGTGTTGACCATATCAAGCGACGACGATATAGAGGCTGAGGTAAGCGGAGCCTCTTAATTAATTTCTGTCAGCATCAGAGCACATTGTGATCTAACTGTTCAGACTCGCCATTTTTTGAAGCGTCGTTTCAGTCTGCATAGCGTCGTCTGCGCGCGTGCTCGTTTTGCGCGTACTCTGTGCGTAACACAAAGCTTGATTTCCCAGAACCGTATTGCGTTGTTACTGCACCCGCTCACAAAGCTATGTCATTGTTCATTGTCCGAATAAAAGCTTTTTACATGGGACTTGCTGCGTTGATCACATACACATTTAAATATATTTATTAAAAAAATAAAATCCCCTTTTCGCCCCATTACAATGCTAAAACAGTCACACGTTCCTTGCACATTTTGAAACCAGGTGCATTAAGTTCTTGTTTGGCGGCGAGGCTTTTGTTTGGCAATGCCTTAAAATTTAACCCAGTTTCATCGCAATTGTATATTTCTTGAGGCGAGTAATTTTGCAATGAAACTATGTCTGCGAATTCAGCGATGTACTCTTGTGCAACCTGGTGATTCGCTGATAGTGATTCACCAGTAATGGATAACTGTCGTATTCCGTGTCTTTTTTTCCACCGGTCCAACCAGCCGTTACTCGCAATGAATTTAGGATCACCATTCATCAGCTTATTGAGGTGAACTGCTTTTTCTTGGATTAGGGGACCACTCAGTGGAGTACCTCTCTGCCTTTCTTGTGAAAACCATATGAAAAGGGCTTCATCAATTTTGTCAAATTGTGACACTTTTGATGTATGACGCTCCTCGAGAGTCTTCTCGGATGTTGTCGCACAAAACTGTTCAATCTTGGACCGGTTTTTCTTCCAGTCACTTATTGTTGCTTTACCCACACCAAATTCGACTGCTAATTTCGTTCCACTTTCACCCTTGTCCAAACGTTTCAACACTTCAAGTTTATCTTTTAGTGCACATGAACTATGTTTCCGCTCACCAACCATTTTTATACAATACGCACTTAAAAAACAACACTGAAAACGTATGTAAGTTGGAATGCACACACAATGTGTCTCAGACTGACAAGTGTCTCACTACTGAAAGCAAGGCCACGAGAAGAAACAAACAAGAGTGGAGGAAGTGGGATTACTAAGAAACTGGCATGAGTCATTGACGCCCTGGCGCGCCCGTGATAGTAAACAACAATACCGCGCTCGAAAGCCACCGAACGTCAGTGTCAATACTGTTCAGCTTATCTGTACTGTATTACAGTACTGTACTACGTAATATTTTATGAAATATTCAACTCTTATAAACCGTAAAATGCATTCGTTGAATAAAAAATGGGCATATATGAGTTACATATAAGTTAAAGACCATATTTAAATCAAATAAATAATTATAATTATTTAATAATAATTATTTCGGATAATCCGAATTTTTGCCAATCCGAACCGGCCCCGGTCCCAATTAGTTCGGACTAGCGGGGTTCTACTGTATTTTAAGCATGTAGTACATACTCATTATAAGTTGTGTTGATACTTCTCCTGGTAAAATATTTATGTTTTGGTTGAATATTGTTGTTAGTTGTTGTTGATGAGGGTTTTATTGTTTCTTTGTTGTGACTGATTTTAGTAAACTTATTATAATATTAAATTATTTATCAAACAAGAAACAGTTTCCTCTACATCTGTTACTACAATGTTACTGTTACTACATCCATGCTTCTTGCTGTCTCCAACTTCTATGTGGTTGTGGGACGAAGTATGCAAGGGGAACAAAGTACATTGAAGTGTATTACATCACCCAAATCTCTTTTCTGCAAACATTACCTCTTGTGTAATATTTTTTTCTATGACTTAACACTGTCATTATATTAGCCGATAAGGACACACAAGTAGCTCTTATCTCACTTCATCTGCATAACTATCAGCCACACAGGTTGCAGTCACATGCAATACAAAGAACTTACATTAAATATGAGTTCAGTAATAATTTTGAAGTTTTGAACACTGCAATAGTGTTAACTATACTGTTTACTCAATTAATTTATTATGCTTTACAGATAATTCAAACTAAGTAATAAATGGAATAACAAGTAATAAACACTGTACCCGTATGCAAAGAAAATCCGTGAAAACAGAGTATTCAAAATTATTATACTAATTATTAATTGATAATCGCTCACTGGCACAGTGGCATATCTATGAAGTTTCTATGAGAATTGTAGACAATGAAGGGAGGGCTTTGATAAATGGCATGTAAACTGACTGCACCACTGTCATGCTCCTGTAATGTCACTAAATAACTGACCTGTCCAAAGTTCATAGGTAGTCCAACCCATGTGTTGGTGACTGTGGGAAGAAGAGTAAAAGGCACCCATACCCAATTTCATGGTCGTAGTCCACAGAACCCCTTGTTACCCCATTGTACAGGCTGGTCAAATTGGACTGTACGAAGGAAATCAGAAAATAGGGCAGGCAGAGGGTTCAAAATGAGTATAATTTCACAAAACATGCTAATGCTGATAGACGAGAATACTTAGTATCCAAATTGAAATAGCTAAACAATGGATCACTGATGATGCCAAGGAGCAGTTTGGAATAAATAAATTTAGGGAGAACATGATACTCTTCAGTTAAAGCTAACATGTGATAGTTGTGGCTTTAAGTTGCCCATAACAATTAACATAAATGTAGAAAATGTACCCAAGAATTGTGCAATTAGATAAGATTTCAACAATACTACAAACCTCAAGTACTGTATGTCAATGTTAGAATTTTGAGAAAAGTGTGTAATTTTTTAGAAACATTGTATGTACATAATGAACCTAATGATCTTGAACATTTAACATTTTATTAGAGGTTGAAACTGACTTTATTATGACATTTATAAATAAAAATGGTATTTTATTGGCACAATGAATGATTTAGGATCTTTCGTCATTTGGTTAGATAGACATAACCTTATAATATCAGGATAACTATTAACTCTTGCATAACTTTTCAGTTTTGTTCATATAGGTTCATTATATTTTTCTGCTAAATTCAGTGGCAATGAATGAACAAAAAACGATTATCTTCAGAGTACAGTATAGTATAAACAGTCATTGGTGGAAGAGTGTAAACATTTTTATATTAAATATCTGCCAGAATGTCAATATCAGATCACAAATCATCATCATTTTTAACGTCTCTTGTGAGACTACCATGATTAATAGAAACAGCACATTAGTAGTTGTATGACAGGCTAGACAGTATGAACTATTAAGAGTTTTAATCTGAATAAATAATAATAATGCCTCCCATGTGTACCACCAAAGCAGCTTAGGAGTCAGGCAGGGTAGGCTGCCTTATGCGAAGCGCCATGGCATACAAGGAAGGCAGTGTGGCCAGCACTACGCTTCAGCCGCCCATTATTATCCCCAGGATGTTATCCCAGGTACTCATTTTCAACAGGCTGAGTCAACCTGGGGCTGAAAACGCACCTTGATTTTATGGTGTGGGCTGGGAATCGAACCCGGGACCTCTAAATTAGTAGCCAGGTGCCATACCCACTGGTCTACTGAGACCAGACCTAAATCAGATTAGATATAATGAGATCAAGAAAGAAATACAAATACTTTCCTGGCTTTTGTTGTCCATGACGTGTCCATTTATTAACTAATTAAAAATTTAATATATAACTCTTGACTTGTATCACTAATTTTTGATGATTTTAGCCTCTGATGAAGCTTGTACTAGTTCAGGCTACAAGGTAAAGGTTATCAATAAAAAATTAGTGATCCGAGTCAGTAGTTATATATTTATAATTACAAATATTTTGCATCCACGAGAGAATTCACTTGAACTGAAGAAAATGAAATAATCACTTTGTAGAAATGAAAACAGGATAATTAAAGCTAAAAGCATAAATAAATTAAAATACCTAAGGTTGTAGAAATGGAGGATTACCACATTCAAAAACGGATAATCAGTAGCATAGGCTGTTAACTAACACTTGCAGTGAAAAAGGAGAAGAAAGAGATTTCTGATATTTCTCTTCATTTATTGTACGGATGACTCCATGGAGGCGCTCCCCCTTTCTTGGCCCACACCCTAGCCCCCAAGATTTGAGCAGCTACAGTGTAAGGGCGAGTTCAGAACATTCACATGTATAGTGCTTGTTGTGATAGTGTGTTCTTAAAAGTATGGCACTTATCAACATTGTATCTGTGTACCAATCAAATTGTATCGTTAGTAAGATGAGATTATCATTTAGGAGTCATGGTGGCTCTGCATTGTCACAATTAGTATTCATCAGCCACAGGTTATCACCTTAAATGGGACCAACCCATTGTGTCATTGTCACTATCCTATTGGTGTAGACATTGTTTGGGCATGTGCAGAGATGTGGTAACAACATAATTAACTAATCAACAGTTGCTTTGATACTGATGGGTAATGGTTTAAATGAGGAAGTTTAAATTGTATATGTTAAATGTCAATGTACACAATGAGAAACATTTTACAGCCAGAAATTTTTTTCTGTTAAGAATTTAATGTTATTAACAAAAACATATTCTCTAAATAGTGGATCGTGCTAAGCAGTTTAATAACTTTAAGAATTGGGCATAAAATTGATTGAAATTGATGCTGTAGTGAAGCAACACAGGTTGTCTGAAAGAGCATATTTATATTATCCATGCTTCTGACAGCTAAGTACCAGTAACATGCATTCATGTGTCCATTTGATTTATGTTTGTGGTCATGATAAGTGTATGTAGCACCATCTGCTACTGGAATGAAATAGTTTTAGTAGTCAGTTTAGTGGTATACAATAGAATAATTGCACTTATATAGGTGTAAAACAAAGTATAATTTTCAGTGATTGTAATGAGAGTTTATGGTAGTGTAGTAGTATATAATTTTCCACTTTGTGTACAGCAGATTTGTGTTTTGCAAAAAAAATTGCATTGCACATAAATTAGTACAACAATCAATTATACTAAAACTGCTTTATAGTCTTAAAAGTATATCAAATTAACCTTAAATCGACTTGCACTGGCATTACCAAATGATTCGTATGGTAACGAATATTTTAACTAGAAAAATATGCAAGAAAACAAACAGAAAAAAATATCTAAATATAATTATTTCACTACCGACTCAGAACACAAAGTTATTTATGGGTAAACACTTAAAAGTTTTACCTTTTAGCCTTAACCGGTTTTCACTTTTAAAAAGCTTCTTCAGAGGCTCTGAAGGCTAAAAGGTAAAACTTTTAAGTGTTTACCCATAAAAAACTTTTGTTCCGAGTTGGTAGTGAAATAATTATATTTAGTTAAGTAACGGACACGTCATGGACAATGAAATACAAGAAAAAAATATAATAGTTATGGTTATAGTGGCTGTATAATTATGCTTAATAGTGTGCATATAATTATGGAGATTTCTTACTGATTTCAAAGAAATTCATTCACAAAAATGTATACAAAAATTACAAAGGTCAGTTAAATATAGCTAGTTATTTAGATCGATGTTTTGAAAAAACTAGTTTACAAAAATCAAATATCCTCAAATAAAAATCTGTAAGATACATTTAGTGTAGCTAGTTTTGCTTTACTTGATTCATTTTCAAGAAAAAATAAATAACAAAGATTACTGCAAACATAAATAAAATATAACATAAATTATGAAAACACATGATCCTATTTTTGAGTTGCCAGAATTTGTTGTGCATATGTAGATTTTCTTGGATTTTGTGATGGTAATTCCAGGGGCTTGTACGGTAAGTTCTGGAGCTTTGTTGTGAAACTAACGTTAACAGTTTCTCATTGGTAGGCACCAGGAAACATAAGTCAGTGGTTTTTAGTTCTAGCATCATAACTAGAATGTTTTCAAGCCTCCTCCCCTACTATGCACATGCGCACACACACACAACACAAAAGCATTAACTCCAAAACCAATTAGTACCCGACAAGATTCAAATTACTATAAAACACAACAGAATTTTAATAACATTATACATAAGAAATAGGCATAATTAAAAAGTATCCACCAACACAATTTACAAAACCACAATCAACCATATTGTTATCAACTAACAGAGCTGACAATTTGGGTTCAAATTTTATGCCCAAAACACACACACACACACACATATATATAACTGCAGACTTAAATCATTAATAATTACAATCAATAAATTTGCAAAAGTTCTATTACAAATTATAAAAGTATATATACACTAAAATAGAAAACATAAGTATACACTAGAATTTTCAGAAATAGTACAAATATTATCCTCAAACTATTATTTAAATTTAGAGAATGTAAAACCACATGAAATTGAAAAAAAATAACATAAAATTAAAAAGCATTTGTAGACACACATACACTATAATTTAGGCAATGTTAATAGCTTTCAAGACAGGAAACAGTTAGAAAAGTGATTTCATCATATTGGCAGATACGTTATATTATTTATTTGTATTTTTTTTTAAGTTATTTGGATTTGTAGAATCCAGATTAAGTATATTCTGCTGTAACACTTGTTTATGTAAATGCTTATTAACCAGCATTTGAATGTGGCTTTCAATTTTGATTTTCCTTATTCTTATAATTTATTCTCTCTCTCTCTCTCTCTCTCTCTCTCTCTCTCTCTCTCTCTCTCTCTCTCTCTCTCTCTCTCTCTCTCTCACACACACACACACACACACACACACACACACACACAAACTTTTGAATATTGTGATCAGAATTGTGTTATATCTTGTACTTCTTCTAACACTCTTCAGGGATTTAACCTCAGTAGCCTGCATTTTCTTATTTTTGTGGGCAAGGCCAGATTCGCTATCATATAATATAATGGGAGCAAGAATTGTTTTGTGAAATTGAATTTTTGTATCCAGCTGTACTATATTTTTAGTGTATGTGCGTAACGCAGAATACTCGCATAGATGATCGTTCACAACATGTCGCACATGTGTGACAGGTGTGCATACTGAAGGTGAAATAATGTCTGATCCATGAGAACAGTGAACAGTACCAGTGTGAGGAATAGTGTCAAACAGTTGTACGGAATATGCTTGTTGTCAATCAGAGAAGACAATCGCTTGCAGAGTTTTGCCGTTTATACATTGAAGTGTAAAAGGACTCGGACAGGTTTCATGCATATTTACAAATATCAACAGCTATTTTTAATTATATACTACATCTAATTCAGTTACATCTCAAACCATGTACATATGAGAATTTTTATGCTAATCCAATTACAGCAGAGGAAATGAACATTGTAACAATTAGGTCACGATTAAAATATGTTATGTAATCACATTTAAATTTATTACAACTAATACTGCTACATCATTAATCAAAATAGACTTGGATAACAAAAATTATAAAAGCATTGTGACGATTTAATTGGTAATAAAATATTTAATAAAAAAAATTGAGAAAGCATTAAGTATGTTTAAATCGCATAATTAAACCTAATACCCCTGTACTAACTCAGAATAAGTACGAGATTTAAATGGAAAAAGATCTAACTAAACAAGTAATAAAAAATCGTATTGTAAACAGTTAATAATATTACAGTTAACCCTTTAGTAAATCATCATGCGTTGACCTGTTTAATTCCGGACACAACGTGCTTAGCGAACCATCTGTAACTTAGAAATATTTGAAAATCGTAATGTAAGTAATTAATAATTTGAAGGCACAAGTAGTAGTTAAAATAATTCCTGTAAACTAAATAAGTCTAAATAATTTGTTTCATCTTTCTATAAGAATGTCTATTTAAATAAAAGTTGGAACTATATTATGGCGGAGTACTCGCTCCGCTTCGTTGTAATGTACCTGTCGTATCAAGTGAAGAGTTACGATGCGGCGTTCAGACAGTACACACCTCCAAACGAGGGCTCTTCAAAAGTGTGTTAAGTAAACTTTAAAATAACGGTTAGCTGCCACAAAAAACGTGGGGAGCTAGTGATTTTTAATGTATATGATGTAGAAAAAGTTTGTTCAAGAAATGTAGTAATATAAGAAAAATTATCAACACGTAAACAAGGTGACATCTCTACTTAAGATGTAAACTCCAGTACAACTCTACATGTGAATATGTGACCTGCCAAATTGCACAAACGGACGTCTACAACCCATACGACGCTGACCAGGACCGGCGTGGATCAACCCAACTTCATGCAGCATTACATCAATCTACTCACTAATACGGCTATTAGATATTCACCAGAGACACGGCACAGATGACTACTCCGACTACCAGAATTCCGAAGAGTCACACCCCAGGACGAGGACAGCAAAGCTTATTTTAGAGGTGACTCGATAGCTTGGCTATCGAGAATTAATCACATTTGAAACATAACTTTTATAGATGAAAGAGACTTTTCAAAGACAATAATTTTCTCTAAGCAATAAATAAAACCAAAGAAATGTAATCTGTAGTATTGAAAATCATACGTTGTAACGTTAATATTGAAATGTAAATTATAATCCCTTTAATAAATAATACCATTCTTCAAATGGTTAATGTAATCTTGCAAGCTCTTAGATGAGCATAGTATAATTCAGACATCTTTACTATATTTAAAGCAGACTCGGATCCGAGGTAAATTACATGATCTATATGATCCCTTGTTTAACAGAAAACTTTTTAAATATTGCAGTATAAATTTTTATGTTATGGGATCTAGTTATATGATTTGTTAATAAAGAGATGTCATCTTATTACAGACTGAAGTGAGTGCATAAATCAGTGAAATACCTTCCCCTTGTGTCCTAATAAATTGCGTAAATATTATTGTTCTATGTGTTAAGTTTAATTTCAGTTTGTTACAACGTAGGCAGCCTGTATAATTGGCTAGAGTCAATTATGATGGGTTCCCTGGATTTGTAACGCAGCCCTGAACGTTACAAAGATGCGCCACTCTGCTTTGTAAAAAAATTAATCATGTACAGAGTGACACAAAGCTGCGCCACTCTGCTGCTGTTTTATATAAAAGGTTTGTAAGCATTGTGACGCTAACAAAGATACGCCACTCTGATAATTAAAAATAATTGTTAAGTAGTAAAATAGATAACTCTCTGCTGATCTATGCACTCAGTTACTGTATTTCATGTTAATATTAATTTTCATAAAATTAATTTCATAAATAAATTCACCTTGTGAATTTATTTTGTACAAGATTACTCACTAACTTGCGTATGATGTAATTTATTTAAGATACGCAAAATAATACAGACTATCATTGTATTACGCCAATGCAAGTACGTACATGAATTTTAGTGCTTGTCAAACTGTTCAGTCTTTAACAGGTTTATATTGTGACAATTCAAGACCTGTAGTTTCCTGAATATGCCTGCATAGAATGTAAGTGTATGTCTGTCGTCACGGTAAGAGAAATAAAAACACTGTCTAAAGTAGACCCGGTTAATTACGTGTAAAGAAATTCGTAACTTAATTTTGTTACCAAAAAAATTAAAAATAATTTCAAAAATTAAAGGTGGAAAGTAAGACAATTAATTACTAAACTCAGACTGTCACAACCGTAATACACTTGTAACTTGTAAAGCGTGTTTCATTGAATCAGATTCACCCCCTTAGTGCAACTCGCTTCCCCAGTTGAAACAGGTCGAGAAAGATAGCCTTAGCTATTGTTATAGTGAACAATACTTGTGTGTAATCCTCGCGTTCCCACGCATACAACAACCTTGCCATTGTTTACTAAGTAAACTAGGGTGACCTACATTCCAGCGAACAGCTGATCGTTGCCATTACATTGATGTGTGTGTGGAATTTTTGTCTTTCCCTTAGAAGAGGGATTATTCTCTTGTGTACCATGCCAATGATTTAACCAAAAAAATAAATTGTCTATGAAATATGTGTATAGTATAGTAGAGCAAGTATTTTCACCATGACAACAATTAAATAATATAGTGACTTAAATATCAAATAAATAAATGACTTAGTTAACCCTCCATTGTTAGATAAAGTGTTAAACCCCATGCCCCAAAACCGTAAACTTTAAACTGAGCAAAACTTAAAACAAAGTAAATAAAGTGTCCTAAATAAATATGGTAATTCAATAGGAAATAATTCTAAGTAAGTTTCTTAAATCTCCCCTAAAGTAAATAATAAATAAATAAAAGAAAAAGGTAAGTTTCTTAGAAAGAGACCAAAAGGAAAATAATAATAAGTGAAGAATAATTGCTTTAAATAATAAGGCTGAATAAATCTTAATTTAAACTAAATTGTGTAAAGTGTAGCAGTAAATAAGAGAAAAGAAAATAATAATAAAATTATAGTTGAATAGTGTAAACACCCGGTCGTGGCCTGTTCGAGAAAAATAAAGCATGTTGAGAAATGTAGTAAGCAGCCACCCTCCCCCTATTGTTATGAAATGGTGTCATCGCTAGACAATGAAAACCTCCCTAGTGTATAATACAATGCGTCCAGTGTTTGACCCCTCGTAGATTGAAAAACGTTTTTCCTCTCCTGCATAGTTTGTAACAGCTGATCATTTAAAGAGAGAATAAGAATTGTCTTCGTGAAATTCCGCTTCTCTCAGTAGCGTAAGAAATTAGGATTAGAAATAATCTAAAGTGGAGTATGGGATCCGCTTTAGGTTATATTAGAGGTAATTTTATATTATATAAAAGAATTATATATGTAACGTAACATAGTCACAAGGGCGCCAACTGAAAAGGGTAATGATGGTGCAAAAAAGGGTGCCAAGGTAATCATTAGAGAGTGCTGAAAACTAACTTGTGTAGTTAGAGTAAGCCGATGTCAGTCGGGCCACGATATAGTGAGTTACGGAAAGTTGGGAAATTAGTATTAAGAATTAAAATATAAGTTAGCATTTTAAGAAACGAGATAAAGGGAATTTCACGAATGAGAACAAGACAAGGAATAAATAAATTTCAAGAGAGATAGAGAAAACAAACCGTGTACTAAAATAAACTACACACATTAACGCCAAGCATACTCCTAGGACCCCACTTTTGAATTTTCCTTACTAAAATTCCTAATGTGGATTTTAAGCAGCGGAGTATGTGACGATTTAATTGGTAATAAAATATTTAATAAAAAAAAATTGAGAAAGCATTTAAGTATTTTTAAATCGCACAATTAAACCTAATACCCCTGTACTAACTCAGAATAAGTACGAGATATAAATGGAAAAAGATCTAACTAAACAAGTAATAAAAAATCGTATTGTAAATAGTTAATAATATTACAGTCAACCCTTTAGTAAATCATCATGCGTTGACCTGTTTAATTCCGGACAGAGTAGTCATTTCAAATTACGGATTTGAAAATCGTAATGTAAGTAATTAATAATTTGAAGGCACAAGTAGTAGTTAAAATAATTCCTGTAAACTAAATAAGTCTAAATAATTTGTTTCATCTTTCTATAAGAATGTCTATTTAAATAAAAGTTGGAACTATATTATGGCGGAGTACTCACTCCGCTTCGTTGTAATGTACCTGTCGTATCAAGTGAAGAGTTACGATGCGGCGTTCAGACAGTACACACCTCCAAACGAGGGCTCTTCAAAAGTGTGTTATGTAAACTTTAAAATAACGGTTAGCTACCACAAAAAACGTGGGGAGCTAGTGATTTTTAATGTATATGATGTAGAAAAAGTTTGTTCAAGAAATGTAGTAATATAAGAAAAATTATCAACACGTAAACAAGGTGACGTCTCTACTTAAGATGTAAACTCCAGTACAACTCTACATGTGAATATGTGACCTGCCAAATTGCACAAACGGACGTCTACAACCCATACGACGCTGACCAGGACCGGCGTGGATCAACCCAACTTCATGCAGCATTACATCTATCTACTCACTAATACGGCTATTAGATATTCACCAGAGACACGACACAGATGACTACCGGAATTCCGAAGAGTCACACCCCAGGACGAGGACAGCAAAGCTTATTTTAGAGGTGACTCGATAGCTTGGCTATCGAGAATTAATCACATTTGAAACATAACTTTTATAGATGAAAGAGACTTTTCAAAGACAATAATTTTCTCTAAGCAATAAATAAAACCAAAGAAATGTAATCTGTAGTATTGAAAATCATACGTTGTAACGTTAATATTGAAATGTAAATTATAATCCCTTTAATAAATAATACCATTCTTCAAATGGTTAACGTAATCTTGCAAGCTCTTAGATGAGCATAGTATAATTCAGACATCTTTACTATATTTAAAGCAGACTCAGATCCGAGGTAAATTACATGATCTATATGATCCCTTGTTTAACAGAAAACTTTTTAAATATTGCAGTATAAATTTTTATGTTATGGGATCTAGTTATATGATTTGTTAATAAAGAGATGTCATCTTATTACAGATTGAAGTGAGTGCATAAATCAGTGAAATACCTTCCCCTTGTGTCCTAATAAATTGCGTAAATATTATTGTTCTATGTGTTAAGTTTAATTTCAGTTTGTTACAACGTAGGCAGCCTGTATAATTGGCTAGAGTCAATTATGATGGGTTCCCTGGATTTGTAACGCAGCCCTGAACGTTACAGCATGCCCAAAAATATGTATCAAATGAATTATAAAATTAAATTATACAAACAATTAGATTATAAAACAAAACACAAAATAACACTAATAACAAAACTTTGATATTCAATTCATTACAAACTAGTCTTGAAAAGTAGGAAACCGTGTGAGAGAAGAAATTCCGTGGGGAGAAGTAATTTGTAAAGTTGTGCAACAATGCAGAAACGGATTTTGATAACATGAAGGGGGGCACTGAATTTGATAAGGGGGATTGGTAGGGTGATGTGAGAACGATGGAGGAATAATAGTAGCATTCAACGATGGGACATTTTTTGTGAAAGAAAGGTAAATTTATAAAGTAATCTCTGAACTTACATTCTGAGTTGCATTTTTGTTTATATATCCAGCTTCTTAACATGAGGCAGAAGTGAATTAAAAAATCCCATGTCTTCTTCATTTGGTTCAATGAAAGAACATGCTCTTTTCATTTCTAGTTTTCCTTCTCTAACTGTAACAAACATTGTCCAGTTGCAGTTTTGACAGTAGTCCTTTTTCGATAACCTACAGCAGAAACCAGAATGGACATCCCATCTGGTGTGGGAAGTTCTTATTGTGATGCAACGAGTTAGTAGTATGAATTCCTTCTTTATCGAGGGAAGAAGAGTCTTAATTGAATTCATGAGTTTCAGTTTCTATAGCCTCAACAATATTATTGTGGGGCTGCCAGGGTTAAAATCAAACTTTGACAGTAAGGCCAAGAATTAGCAGTTTCACCAGGTTGGTACCTAATTAGCATCACCAGTTTTCGCCCAGTTTTGGGGAAAATTCTTGTCTTAAAGGCTTCTAACTTGGCTTCACAGACCCATCTGCAACATTAATAAAAGAAGTGACTTACAATATATAAAAACTCTTTTAATAAACTTTTTATATTTATAATTACACCCAGAGGCATTGTTGGGGGAACTTCAATACAACCTAGGGAAGTAATACACAAATTTTAGTAATTATTTCATACTATTTTGAATGTTCATCACTTCTTTGTTCACTACTATAATAATTATTAGTATTGTTAGTATTTTCACTGTGAACTTACTTGCTGTATTTTCTCATACGTCCATGAACTTAACACCATAAAATACATAGCCCTACAAAATGGATACAACCAGGATTTAATAAACAAATTACATAGGCAGATCCAAAACAAAAACAACAAAACACAAAACAAATACATCACATTCACATACTACAACTCTAACACACACAGAATTGCCAACACTTTCAGAAAATACAACTACAAAATAGCATACAGAACCAACAACACCATCAAAAGGTACCTCAACGGCACAAACAAAATCACTGATATATACAACAAAACAGGAGTTTATAAATTAAAATGCAACGAATGCGAAAAATTCTACATAGGCCAGACAGGAAGATCTTTTTCATCCAGATTTTATGAACACACCAAAGCAATCACCAATAATAACATACAATCCACATTTGCCACACACATCCTGACAGAAAACCACAGTTACACCAATATAAAAAACAACCTTAAAATTTTACACTTCCTACCCAAAAGTCGTAAACTTAACACCACAGAACAATTTGAAATATACAAACACAACAAAACACAACCCAACAACATACTCAATGACCAATTACAATTCAAATGAAACACACTATTTGACACAGTAATAAACAACACCACAACAATTCAAACTCCAGCGCCAATCCCCTCCACCTCCACCCACACACATCCTTTTAACTAAAAACTGTTATACATAAAACTACCGACAGTTTGCGCATTCCGTATCCAAACTCACTGAAGAAGGAGCACACCACTCTGAAATGACGTATGAGAAAATACAACAAGTAAGTTCACAGTGAAAGTACCAACAATACTAATAATAATTATTTCAATTGTAATAATTAAAATTTTTATTGCAATCTTGAAGTTCATTGAATTTTGCTACATTGTTTATCTCATAATTAATGAAAATGTTAATATAAAATGATGTATGTATGTATGTGAATCATGTATTAACTGGCTGTAAGATTATCTTGAATTAAAATATTAATGTATTTGTAGAATTCAGGTGTTATTTTCACATATTATTACATCAATATTTTATAATTTCACTTACCAGTACGCCCTAGTTGTGCTTCTACTGCTGTCCACTTTTTGTTTAAGATATACCTGTTGTGGTGATTCTTATAGCATTTGTCTCATATTTCAGGGCAATTTTCAACTTCCAAAATAAGTTTTCCTTTTATGCAACTCTTTATTTTGTAAAAGAAAATATAAAACAACTATATGAAACACAGAACAGACCGAACTGTTTACAGTTTAGTGGGATTCGATGGAGTAGCGTATGGTTACAGTGGGGGAAATGTCCTAGAAGCAACCAATCAGACCTCAGAACTATTCCATGTGCAATGTGTAAAAAGAAACTTGTTTGCTTTCCGAAGAGGATCAGTGATAATATTCTCTAGCATGTGATGTGCTTTGGTATGCACAGAGCCAAAGAAATACAAGTTTTTTTATATTGAGTATAACCTGTGTGAGTATTATATGCTAGTATTCCACACTTTGCATGTAACCTTAAACATTCTGTTCATGGTTCACACATCTCCTGCTCATTTGTGTACTGATATCTTACTTTTTACATATTTCCTCTTTCATAGTTACAGTATCTTCCAAATAATTAAAATGATACAATTGCTCTAGTCTTACAGTATCTATAACTATCTTGGATCTGAGAGTTTCTGAATAATCTAACCTTCTTAGTTTTATTAGTGACTATCTAAATGTTGTAATCTTCATCTCTTATGTCAGTTGCACAGGTTAACTGAATTGGAATTTATGGTTTTTTCCTGGCCGTATTTTATTCATGAATTAATTTTGTGGCTTTTGTTTACAGGTTAGGTCATCCATGTAACAGATATTACACATTATTACCTAACCTCTGGTTGGTTTATATTTTATTTGAGATTTTGAACTCCAGTTACTTATGTTTGATTGTATACATTCTTTTACACTATTAGTAAGATGTGGGGAATATGATTTTTTCTAAGGTAGGAGGAATTCCCCACCTTTCTCCTGCCACAAGCTGGGCGGGACTTTTGCCACAGGCGGGTTATTGATATTGAAAACAATCTACCTAGGAGAGAAAACTTCAGAATTAAATGTAGTATAGCTAATTATGCCACACCATGCACAACATCATACCAAATATTATACACAGATCAACTGAACATCTCACTTAACATTGTACAGTATGGTATCAAAAACATGCATTTCCTGTAAAGTGGTCAGATGTATTTGGAAATATGAATATTTGATTTACATCTGGTAGACATTTGATTCATTAAAGCCATTAGGAAAATTTTCTGTTCACATAATTATTATAAACATTCTTGGATTTTGTTGTCCATGACGTGTCCGTTACTTAACTAAATACAACTATTATATTAACGACTCGGAACACAAAGTTTTTTATAAGTAAAAACAAAGTTTTACCTTACAACCTGAACCGGTTTTCACCTTTAAAAGGCTTCTTCAACTTTCAGAGGCTGAAGAAGCCTTTTAAAGGTGAAAACCAGTTCAGGTTGTAAGGTAAAACTTTATGTTTTTACTTATAAAAAACTTTGTGTTCAGAGTCATTAATATAATAGTTGTATTTATTATAAACATTCTTTTGTATTAGTGCAGAAATTTTATCCAAGTGTCGGTTAACATATTATCTGTTAAAATATCCTTTGTCTCAAATTGCCCATTTACTTATTCAGAACAACGGTATTTTTAGTTTTGACACATAGATTATATTTATTAATGCAATATTTCGTCCATTCTATGGTGCGGGATAGTGAGTTACTCGCATTCAGCATATTTCTACGTAAAGCAACAGCCACTTGCAGCATTACTGTGCAAATCCCAAAAGTTAAATCTTTTAAATATCTACTATTATGTATTTTTTAAAGACTTCATTGATTACAGTTTTCTGTAATGATTCTGTTCACAAGAAACGATAATTGATGCGAAAACTACAAAATTAACATGCGAAAACCTATCCCCTCAAACTAGCAAACAGCAGAACTATGCTGATTATATATAAGACATTTGAATTCTTACTTCATGGGCATATGCAGAATTGCTCCATGGATGTATACTATATCTACTGGAGGAACTACTCCCCTCTTATATCAGCACAGTGAAACTGATACAACAGCAACTAGGTTTCCCTTACTCTCTTCAGGCAAGAAGCAGCTGCTTAGATTTCTGACAGCAGTTGCTTAGTTCAATTTCACGTGATATGCCGATTATAAATTACAATAAATTATCTTATCTGCACGTAAATCATAAACAATTATAAAATGAATGTAAAATTAGCTGTTCAAACATTGAGTAGTGGCATTCCAGATGCAATACAGTAATTAAAAACTAATGGTGATGCAACTTTTAAAATAGTGGCAGTATTATAACTAGATTTATTGTTTGACATTTTAAATTCAATAACACCCTTTGCCAAGGGTTTTAAAAGTTCAATAAATGTTAACAATGTCATGGTGCTATCAGTTAAATTGTACGAAATAATTTATTATTTAAAAACATTCAAAATTGAAGGTATTCTGATCTACCACCGCCAAAGAAAAACATTTTTATTAGGATTTTCATGTTGCGTTTAATCTATTAAAGAAATAAGCACTACTTTACTATATGGTACAGAGAATGCTTTAAAATATGTTTTAATCAACAAGACTTCACAAGATCACCTAGAACTGTTTTTCTCATGTAATATGTCAAATGGAGGGTGGAATAATTATCCAAATACATTACAGTTTAAGTTGGTTTTGCAAAATCCATCAGCATCAAGTTGAGTTTTGTAACAGCATCAAGGTTAAAGGAAAGTGTCAGTTTTTTGAGTAACCATGTTCACTCTTCAATTTTGTTCACAGAAAAGACATTTCAATAACAACTTAGATGATGCTAATGCAGACGATGATGAATACAGTTCAATTAATAAATATCACTATAATATTGACGACTCGGAACACTAAGTTTTTTATAAGTAAAAACGTAAAGTTTTACCTTACAGCCTAAACCGGCTTTCACCTATAGAAGGCTTCATCAGAGGCTGTCGTTAGTAGCGCTGTTCATCTTGTTGTTGGCGACGAGATAGTGTTTCGAAAGATCGAAGCTGTGTGTGTGTGTGTGGTGAGATGTGTTCGAATAATGCGTGCGATTTGAATTGTCTGTTCATTTAGGATGTCGTTTTTATTTGTTTTTGTGTGTTTGTATATTTCTAATTGTTCTAGAGTGTCTAGTTTTCGGCCTTTTGTGTGTACGTGTAGTATGTTCATGTTATTGTCGGTGTTTTTATATGTGTGGTTTGCTTCAATGAGGTGGTTTGCGAAGGTAGATTCTGTAGTGGTGTGGAGTGCTTTTGTGTGTTCAATGTATCTCTGTTTGAAGCTACGTCCTGTCTGGCCTACGTCCTGTACAGCCGGTTTAGGCTGTAAGGTAAAACTTTACGTTTTTACTTATAAAAAACTTAGTGTTCCGAGTCGTCAATATTATAGTGATATTTAGTTAAGTAACGGACACGTCATGCCCAACGAAATCCAAGAATTCAATTAATAGATTTGCAAGTGAACTAAATGCCTTAAACAATCACTATATAAATAACACATTATTTTACATAACCAGATTTATAATCAAGAAGATTAAAGTGATCTCTTTTTCAGAATGTATTAATATGTTGCTTAGTACTCATCTTCAGAGTAGTGTGTATTCAAGTGATAACTGTTATTCATCTTTCAGAAAATACGTTTCAAAGGATGAATTAGTATTAGCATCAAATAAAGTGTTTCATATAATTAAAATGTGCAAAAAATCTTTCTAGTATTCAATTATTTAAAATAGTGCTGTCATGAAAAGGAATCTCAAAC
This sequence comes from Magicicada septendecula, assembly GCA_034769895.1. Classification (NCBI taxonomy): domain Eukaryota; kingdom Metazoa; phylum Arthropoda; class Insecta; order Hemiptera; family Cicadidae; genus Magicicada; species Magicicada septendecula. The sequence continues at coordinate 170,849,941 of CM068376.1, forward strand.
ATTTTTTATTAGACACTGCTAAGTGGGAATTATTAAAACAAGTATATATTCCAGTTAAATAATATATTTTAAAGGTTCATTATGTTATGAGTACGGAAGTACATCCCATGAGTGGGAAGGGGATCTGATTAATTTAATCTGTAATATGTACGACTTCATAATTACGGAAAATATTATAATGCTATGAAGATTTATACCATAATGTTTATTTTCAGTTTTATGTCAAAAATATGACCATTTGTATTATATTGAAAGAGTATAATAAAACATTAAAATTAAGTTTTATTTTAGAAAGTTGAAACATCTAGTAAATAGTTTCAAGTGTTAAGTGATATAACAGGTACACTCCCACTTACATTCATGAAACATTCCACATAATAGTATCCATATAATGTGTACGGTACTTTAGATTACGTTTTGTATTGGAGTGTAGAAGTGCTTAGTGATAAATATATATTCAATTAATAAGGTTGTGTTAGTGGTTATAATCACAAACAGAAGTTGGACTGTTGCAGTCACTATAGAAAAAATTGGGATTGTTGATCGTTGCAAGATTAGCGATAGCGGAAAACGATAATATATATATATTAAATGTGCCGAAGCTTCCTGCGGAAAATCTTCATAACAGCTGACGTGTCCGTCATTCATTGTTTGACAAGTGTTTACGTTGCAAACAAATTTGAGGCGTAACGAGAACACACTTACTTTGTGGGAATGTTAACAAAATTTGAAACAAAATCCGCTCGAGTAAAGGGTTTGTCTTTTCATCCAAAACGGCCGTGGGTTTTATCCAGGTGAGTTCAACTTGTCATAACATGGTTATGTTTTAACCTAATATTTTAGGAGTTGCATTTTTTGAAGTTTAGTTTCAACCGGTTCATATGGTATACGGAGAATAAAAATACTTGTTTAAGAGGAGTATTTTATACGATTCACCTACGTTTGATGCATACTGTATACAAAATTGTATATTCAAAACACAGAAGAATACAAATGTGTTATACAAAAGGTTAATGGGATGTTAATGTGTAATACATTTTTAACATTAATTTTTGTAATTAATTTAATTTTATAAATTCAGTTTCGTTTATTATGTCATTTACAAACTATATTTGTAGATAGGCTTGCATAAGACAAATATCTACTTTTAAATTAAATGTTTAAACAATTTAAGGTAATAACGTTTTGTCAAGTTAGTATTTAGGAAGTTTTTTTATGATTTTCTTTTTAAGATTCTTTATGTCATATATTTGTTGAAATGGCACTTTATTGGCACATTCAGATGCACCAATTCCATATTGAATGTTATGGAACGTTATATGTTATTTGTGTGTGCGTTCGTGCTCCCGCACGCGTGTGTGTGTTTATGTCCATAATATACAGATTTTTGGTAAAAAAAAGTTGTTAATAGTGAATTCAATTCCACCATGTTTCACTGATGCTTGAGTCTACAATAGTTTAGATTAAAACCCATTTTAATATGATTAAGTTTGTAGTAGACTCTTCTCCATGTTTAAGTAATTCCTGATGTATACAATCAGCTACAAAATTTTGCAAAACATGTCAGAAAGTAGAGCACAGTAATCTAGAACACATCACATCACCATAACCGTTCATTGTGTGTGTGTGTGTGTGAACAGAATCATACACAGAAACAGTTTCAATTATACTGATTTATTATGTGCTGAAAAACGATGATGGCAGGGTGTAATCACCCTGTATAGACATGATGATGTAATGGAAATGTGTAAAATAAATGTTGATTACATATTTAACCTTTATTATTTAATTCTGATTTGTTTTCAAAATTGTTGTAACTGAAATAATTATTTTAATGTGGCAATAGAATTAATCGTGGCTGTGAATACTGAAACGAGTGGCTGGCAGCACATTGTACTAGCCATGCAACACTAAACACAAAAAAGCTGCGAGGTATGCCTTGGTTCTGTAGGGATTGTTGAGCAGAGGGTTTTTTTAATAGAATTAATCAGTACAGTGACAGAATAACTTTATTCGTTATAAGAACCAATATATAGTTTAATGCAACAAATGTAATTCTGAGAGTTAAAATTGAATATTGAGACGTTCATATAAACTAGATCAGCATTTTTTACAGTGTTTTTCAAATAATAAAAAGCCATCATTAGTAAAAAGTAAAAATGGAAATTCATTTCAAGTACAAGATGTTTTACATATGAATAGTGAAATCACACATTTACAAAATTGTAAAATTGTGTTAACAAAAATAGTTTGTAGCTTAAACATGTAATTGATGTCTGAAGGATAATTGATGTTTTTGAAGGATTAGAATGAAACCTCTGCTAGTTGATCAGTAAGTGACACCCAGATTTAGAAATATAATAATATCACAGTTATTATGTTTGCTTAAAACAGATTCTACAATACTCAAAGATTTTCAGTTATTGAAGTAATATGACCAACTTAAACTGATTTGTTTCTACTTCCAAATGCTTTACGAACTGAAAATCTCCAGAATTTGTATCCACATTCAGATTTGTCATTGTACATTTTGTGTATACCGTATCTTGTAACAAAAAACAAGAAATTTTTAAATGTAGAGTGAAGAAAGGATTCTTGCTGTCATTTTGCAATTTGTTTAATAGAATATTTTCAGCGAATGCCAGGCAAAGCTGTCATTTCCCCCTACCATATATTTAATTGATGTAGTATACATAAATGTCAGTTTTCTATGTACATAACATCAGCAGCATGAACTTAAAGCATACAGTTGTGACATAAAGCATTACAGAAGTGATGATAACCCAATGATTAGTATTATTTTCTAGATCTTTCACAATCCATAGTCAGAGCCTATAAGAAACTGAATGTGCCATGTATCGATGAGAGAATCTATATGAGCATATATGTTATGCTTGCATGTGCATATTCTCCAGTGGTGGCTGGTGTTATGGTTGCAGCATTGCACAACCACCAATATAGAATAACTAAACTATAAAATAATATACAAAATCATTAAGCAGTTAATAATGTCATTAATTTCAACGGAAAACGTATTAGATTCTATGCGGCAATGTTCACGTACAATTCAAATGTGGCGCGCAGGCTGGTGGTTGTAGCCCGTTTGCAACTTGAAGAGTAAATGGCAGAGCTTACTACACAAGCATATGGGAGAATGTGCGTTACTCTTCACAGTTACCCTATATTCCCTATATTAGCTAGGCGGTTGCAGAGTTTCTGCAACGTTCCACTAACAGCGCTGGAGTGTGTCTTTAATTTTGTCATGAAGTGAGCACAGCCTTCTTGATTTGTACGTTGTATCAGGTTTAATGTTTACGTTGGTTCAAAGTAAACGTGTACTCGCTTTTGAGGTTATAAAATTATAGTTTGTGATTTTATAAAATTATACAATTTTGTATAACTGTGATTGTGATAATTACGTGTCAATTAACTGTTATTAATTAACTGTGTGTTAATTATTTTTTTATTTGTTAAGAGCTGCTGTGTGCTTTTGTGTTTGTGCTTTTTGGAGTTAGTGATTCTGTATGCTTTTAAACATGTTTCTTTAATTTTAAAATGAATAGCGTTAAGAACCTTTTAGAAATTCCCTTTCTGCAAAAAAAATTGAAATTAAAAGACTAGGACAACCAATGCCTCCTTTAACAATAAATCAAATTGTAAAGTCAGGTGGTCGACAATTTAATCGAGCATTTAAAATAGAATATTATGAAAATACTGACTGGTTATATGGTTGTGACGAAAAAAATTCTTTATTTTGTTTCCTGTGTTTATTGTTTGGAGGAGAGGATCCCTGGACAAAATTCGGAATGAAAGATATTAATCATCTTGCCGAAAGAATAAGAAAACATCAGGCATCAAGTGTACATATAAAGAATGCTTTACAGTTTGCTCTTTTCGGCACAATTAATATAGCACAGCAGCTGGACAGTGAATATAGATGAAACATTGTTTTACACAACGAAAGAGTACGAAATAATCGGTACGTCTTAAATATAATAATAAACTGTATCCGCTTCTGTGGAGCTTTTGAATTAGCTTTGCGGGGTCATGATGAGACTGAATCTTCATCAAATCCTGGTGTATTTCGAGGATTAATTGATTTCAGTTCTGAGCTTGACACAGCGATGAAAAGTCATTTAGAGAAAGCAACTGTATTTAAGGGCACCTCAGAAACAATTCAAAATGAACTTTTAAATGTAATGTTAGAAATATGCCATGAAAAAATAACGAATGATATAAAAGAAGCGGATTATTTGGCTGTAATTGCTGATGAGACCAGTGATGTTGCTAATGTTTTTCAAATGGTCATAGTGTATCGGTACATAATAAAAGGTAAACTGGTTGAAAGATTCTGGGGTTTCATTGCTCCACCTAAACATGATGCTCAGTCACTTGCATCATGCTTGTTAGATGAACTGTCTCGACACAACTTACTTGGAACTTCCCACAAATTAATTGCACAAACATATGATGGAGCGTCAGTAATTTCTCAGTCCTCTGGTAGTGTACAAGCTATTGTAAAACATACCTATCCAAATGCAGAATATGTGCATTGCCATGCTCATCGTTTGAACTTAATTATGCTGAATGCTGCTTCAGCAAACAGAAGTGTTCGTGTTTTTTTTTTTTCAATTTTACAAGGGATTTGTTCATTTTTCTCTACCAGTCCTCAGCGTACAAAAATGTTGGATGAAATAGTAAAAAGAAAATTACCTCGATCAGTTCCCACCAGGTGGAACTTTCAGTCACGTAGTGTTAATACTGTATTTCTCTACAGAAAACAAATAATATAATGTATGGAACTGATTCTTAAAGGAAAGGAAGTGAAAAACGCAAACACAATCGCTCAAGCAAACGGCTATGTAAAAACATTAACACGTAAGGATTTTGTATTCTGGCTTTCTCTTTTTCATGAAATCATGCCTAATGTTGACATTTTATTTGGCCATTTTCAACGAAAAGATATTGACCATATTAGTGCTGTAAAGTATGTCACAAATTCTGAAGAAACGATAACTAATATCAGGAGCAAGATTCATGAAAATATTTATGGAATTGTTGGATCATCAAGTACTGTCACCAACACAAGGAAAAGATCTGATATTACAGAGCTGAAGACAGAAGCAAAGGAAGTGTGTGACACAATAATATGTCAGGTAAAGAGAGGTTTGGTTTCACTGGGCACCTTGAAGTATCTTCTTTGTTTTAAGTGAACGGTTTTCCCATTATCAAGAATATTTTCCTGATGAAATTCTGAAAAGGGTTTGCAACATTTACACTTTTTTAAATGCAAAGCAACTTTGCTATGAACTAACAACAATCTACAGTACTAACGAATTTGCATCAGTTAATGTTGCTGTTCATTACTAGAGTTTTTTTATGGAAAACAACCTGGAGAACACTTTTAGTGAAACTATGAAACTTTTAAAAATAATCATTACAATTCCAATGACAACTTCAGAGGCCGAGCAATGTTTTTCTACCCTCAAAAGAATTATGACATTCCTCAGAAACACCATGACAGAAGACAGATTATCAGCACTAGCAATGTTGTCAATTGAGAGACAATAATAATGGATATTCCGAACTTCAATCAAAGAGTAATAGAGTGTTTTGCTACAAAAAAAGAAAGGAGGATGGATTTCCTTTTTAAATAAGGTAGGAGACATTTATGTTATAAAGTTATTCTTTTATAAATTGAAAGATCTGTGAAATTTTTAATATTGTGTACTGATTTATTTTTTCTTATTGTTCGTAAATCAAAGCAGGCAGTACTCCACTCACTTCTCTTTTAGAGTAGAGTTTTCAAGTAATATTTTATGTAGTTAAATTTATATGCCTTGGAGTTTATATACAGGGAAAATCTGTTCTTATAGCTCAAAGAAGTCATTTAAAAATAACTAACCTGTATATAAATTTGCTGTTTTTATTTTTTATTTATCGTAAACACAAGGATCGCTTTCAAATCAGTGTATTATTTTATAGGTATAAAAAGCACGATTCTGTTTACCTTTTACTTTTCTCTGCATATTCAGTATTTGATTACTGAACAGTTAGTGCAGTAATCATTCTTGAGTACATGGGAACATGGAATCTGGCATAGGTAGACATACTGATAGAATCATTCCATTATAATTAGCAGCTCTCTTTTGGGGGAAAACAGTAACTTTTTATTTTTTCCATACGACAGCATTACGTATGATGCAGATATGTTGGTCTGTGCCCTGTTTAATGTGTCGTTTTACCCCCTCCCCCATCCACTCCCCCACTAACTCAACAACTACTGCAACCACCAAAATTTGGAACCACCAGCCACCACTGATATTCTCAATGAAAATTAATCAATATTAAAATCAGTGTAAATATGGTGTGTGTGTGTGTGTGTGTGTGTGTGTGTGTGTGATTACTGTAATAGTGTATATTGTAAAATTGGGAAGATACAGTTTTTCAACATCTTGAAATCAAAACTCCAACCAACCAAAAAATAAGAGTCAGTTATGAGTATTTAGATATGTAAAACCAGTTTATATGTTGTGATTACATTAAGACTTTATTATACAGGGAATAAAACGGCTATAAAAATCAGGACACATGTAGTCAATAAAGCTGACCGTATTGGTTAAGATTGATTTAACTATGAGAGATGAGTATTATCACTTGCTTAAACATTACTGTAACAGTAGCTTATGTCCACAATAGGTACATGAAATATATATTATAACGATTCATAATAGCGTCCTATCAGAGCGTTATATGAAAGCTATAGACGGGATGAGCGTAACGCAGTAAGGAAGAGAGAGAGCGTAGAATTGCAGCCATCTCACTCTAACCACGTCACAGCGACAATAGAATCCAGTTCAAACAGGTAATTTTACTCAAAGCGAATTATCAGTTCAACCTGCAATAACTTCAAAAGTTGTAAATATACGGCAATTCTGAAAACAGCATTGTATTCAGCAAGAAAAGCTTTATAAGTAGCCGCAAGCTCAGTTAATATAATTAACAAATAAAGAAGTTATACAGATGACGCACGCCAACAGGAATAACGAGAGAATTATGCTACGTAGGAACAAGGTGTTTCCACACACACACAGATAAAGACCTAAGCAACAATATTCTGTGGTCAGATCTTCGGAAACACATTTGCAAATACCTGTAATCAATCGATTTGCAAATACAGGAAGCACGATTTTGACAAGAATTTCTCTGCCGTTTGGAACCTGTCACGGAGTGTATGACCGACTTGTTCGAGATTGTCGAAACTGGAAAAACGCATGATTTATTTGTACAACCAATCAGCAGCCCGTATTTAAAACAGACGCCAGCTAAAAGCGAGGGGTAGCATCACTCTTCGTTCGGTACTGAAACACACTACACGTATATATCGCATACAGAAATTTTTTAAATTACACAACAGTGCAAATTCAGTTCTAAATCGAGAAGTAGTCCGCAGTGTAGATGTATTAACAACATTCAATAACACTAGCTGCGTAAAACAACAATGAATGAATTAATTAATCCATCAGCCGTGAAGGACCTGTGCTACAGAAGACTACAGCATCTGTAATTGCCAGGGCATCTTCCACAACATTGATCAACCCATTCTTCTGTGCAACACCATCGAAAGGAGGACCTCTACAGATTCCTATCTACGGTCAACGCATTAAAACAGTAAGAAATAAATTCATTGATCAATGACATAAGCGCTAAACAAATAATAAAACAATAAACAATTTTAAAAAGACACTAAGAAACGCACACATTGTATTTTAACTGTAAGATTAGCTTAATTTAGTATAAGAGTGTTGAATGGGAAATAGTGTGTAGTATTGGACGTGCAAATTATTGTAGACCTGTTCTTTAGCACTGGTTTGGGAGATAGAAATTTCTTAATCAGACCAGATAAGAGCTAGAGGTCGTTTGAGCGTCTTAATCATTACTTTCCACACTCACTCAATAATTATAAGGTTAGGGTAGAATTAAGTCCTACCATTAACAAGTTAAAGTTTCAAAATCATTTATTAAAACATTAAAAATAATAATCAAGCAAATATTAAAGAGTTATTTGTAACGATTCCCCTTGAAAACCACAATCACTGAACGAATCATGAGAAAGAGTGTCTCCATGCGCTGAGCTAAGCTGAAACCGTGTCATTTGCATCTGGAATTTGTTCTGGCGCCCAGGTAAAGTAAAATCACCGGTAAGTAACTTTTTATCTAACATCACAAATATTAGAAAATTGTGTTAGATGAAAGGGAGCGTTGTATGTATTTGGCGCGGCCAACTAAGGGGCTCGATTAAGCTCGATTAGGCATGATTGAATCACCAAATTTATATGTAAAAATAAGTTACATATAAATTTGTCGCCGCAACTAATGGGCCCGATTAAACACAAAACTATATAAATAAAGTTATATAATTTGGCGTTGCCTTTACCCAAGTGATAGTTAAATTGTAGTATTAATAAATTTGAAAAGAAAGTGGAATTCAAGGTTACAAATAACTATTAAATAATTGTTAAATTTATTTGTTAAAAATAATATTGAATTGTAAACATGGCTAAATCATCAGCAGTAGATATGGCAGCAATTGAGCAAATGTTTAAACAGTTGACCACTAAAATGGATGAAAATAAAAGTAAAATCACGGGTAAGTAACTTTTTATCTAACATCACAAATATTAGATAATTGTGTTAGACGAAAGGGAGCGTTGTAATATTTATGAACATTTTAAGTCATTTAACAACATTTTTTTACAAAAATTTGTTATAGTGTTGAAAATCAGGACTCTCAACTAAGATAAGTTATCTAGTAACCTGACTTTAGGAAGCCATTATACTAAAAAGATCTTAATTGAAAATAATTTCCAAATTATGATGCCTTTGTTTTATATAATTTGCCTTCTGTTATTTTTGAATCTATGATTCTGACGTGTGTTTAGCTTAGTAAAATAATATATAGTAATGATGTAGCTTAGCTGAGAAAATAATCTGAAACATTAACAGCTTATTTTATTGTGCTGAACCAAACTAATCTATTAGTCCAAGTATTTAATTTATATTCTGTAAATAATAGTTATGAATTGTACTGGCTTGTATATGCACCACCAAATATGTGCTCATTACATGTAAACAAAAGATAAGGTGTCAACCATGTTTACCTTGTTAATTTGCTGGCACTGATGGTCCACCCTCTCACTCTCTTAGTTCTGTTACAAGTTATACTGCACAACAAGAGGAGTCTTCCTTGCTGTGACTTGCAGATCTGCACAGTAATATTATGAATACCTTAAATTTGCTTTTGGTTATTCATGTGTGTGGCCATGTTTCATTTCTATTACATTATTCCACAGGTATCATGTATATAAATATTGTTTTCTGTGTCTTGGATCCTATAGACACCTATTCCAGTTTCAGAAGAAACCTTGTATATGTTGTGGATTTAAATTGTTGTTATTTACAAATATGTTAAGATGAATTAAAAATAAGTCTATTGTTATTGTGGGCATTCCTGTATTACAACTACCATATGGAACATAAGAATATGCAGCCTTTAGTGTTGTAGAGTCCTCTTCCATTTGAAGAACATGTTCCCTCCATATATTTTTATATTCATCAACTTTTTCCAACACTGAGGACACCTGAAGCCCATTCTGTATATCCTCATTTTGAAGCAAATATCTAATCGTGAGTATCCTGTAACCATTCTTAAAAATATAATTTCTACTACAATGATGCTGTTTACATCTTCCTTGTGCAGAGTCCATGACTGTCACCATACAGCAGAGTAGGTACCGCCATAACCTTATAAAATTTAATTTTGTTTGTCATCTAATTTGTTTTTGAACGTGCTTTAAATTGTCCCACAAATGGATCTAAATTCGCTCAACTTGTTCTCCATGTCTCTGCTGGACCCCATGAAATATTACATCCCAAATTCTGGAAATGCTACACAATAGCCCAAACATTAGTCAGCTACCACAACTTTTGTGTGCACCAGTTAACAGCCGTGGAATGCCATCACTGGTTATGGCAGGGAAATTCTCATGTTGAACTCATGGCTAATTCAATACTGTTGAACTACAGCTTGTTGCAATTCATCTTCTGTTTCTTGCAGAATAACTTTGATCGTCTGTGCAGAACATAGATTTACAGAAATATTCTCATTTAACTTTATCCCCTCATTAACAACATCTCTCCATTTTTTAATAAAATCTCCACCCACTCACCCACCCACACACACACACACACACACACGTATGCGCGCATGATAGACTACAACCCTGATGTACTCCTTGAGTCATGAATGTTTTTTCTGGGTTCCAGTTATCCATGCTAATCAAAGATACTATACCAGCATAAAGACTTTTAATGGCATTTATTAGATGTTTTGGGTAACCTTGTTTCATCATTATTTACAACAACTTTCCTTGATTAACTTTATCAAATTCTTTCTTACAATCGATGAAGGTTAGGTGTGTATCTGGGTTAAATTCTGTTCATTTTTCTAATATCTGTTTTAATAAAAAAAAAACTTTGTCAGAGTAGGATTTGCCTTTTTTTAAAGCAGGCAACGTTTGACTATAAAACATGTGAGATAGACTGTATCTGCTTATTTATTATTTTGCTACAGATTTTATAGCCAGAATCTGATAGGCTTATACATCTGTAATTAGAAGTAGAACTTGTGTCTCCTTTCGTAAACAGCAATATCACCTTTGAGTTCTTCCAATCTTCAGGAATGAGGCACGATTTCCAGTATATGTTTAACAAATACAATAAATATTCCAAGCTGTAAAACCAAACCACCGTAATAAGTAACTCAGAATTCGTATTATACGGCCTAGCTGCCTTCCAATTATTCAGTTCTCAGTAATGATATACACGGTCAGCAAACATGGCTTTTAAGTCGATGAAACCATGTAATAAATCAGAAATAGATGTTTGCCAACATAAATGTTATTGATGAAATCTGCTGGGTTATTGAAGATAACTGTGCTGGGGAAAATTATGTGACAGTGTATTATGATATCATTTCAAAATACTAAATTATCAGCGGTTCAGGTTTTTAACCTATAACATTCTGTACACTAAAGTAATGTACAAATTAACATGATCTTGTGAAATAACTTGCAATGATCTCCCCTTGTTTCTTGCCTTTTTATCCTACCTTTACTTCTTCACCTTTTCACTATGTTCTTTCTTCTTTTTTCTGTACAGACAGTGTTTCTTTCTTATATCTTATTCCTTAAAACCCTTGAATTCCTTAATCCTTTTCCAAATGTATCCCTGTCTACAACTTCTTTCAGGATGATCAGTTCTGATAGATTCTTATTAACTTCTATGAACCATTTAATTTTCTCCTTGGGGTTTTTGTCAGAAATATGAAATAATTTGTTAATCTCTCCAGATTTATATGGATCAAATGTCCATAGTATGCAGTCCTTTTTTTTGATCTAACGTTTGCCAGTTTTCAGGTATAATTCTGTATTGTTTATTTTCTTCCGTTCACCTCTGTTTTTCTTTGGATCAAAAACCTTCCTTATTATTTTCTTTTCTTTCTTCTGATTCTTCAGTTTCTCTTTTTCAATGTGTAACTAAGCATTCTGGTTTTATGAATGCATTTGTAATGTGTGAATTTTTCCTTTTATCAAGATTGATATTGTATGTAGAAAACCTTCTGTAATTGATAAGCTAATTCCATTTTCGAGATAATGTTATTTGCATACTCTGTACATATTCTTTAAGTATGTGATATAGCCTGTATTTAGGTTCCATCCCTAATGTCGTTGGCAGCTATTGCGGGGAACTGTTTCTGTTCTGATCTTGTTATATTACAGTTCAACCACATATGTTGAGTCATGCCTTGATGTTACGTTTCCATAAATTGTTCTTGTGATCTGACTCTCTTCAACAATCTGCCTTATCTTTAACATCGTCTTAAGTCAATCGTCTTTCTCATGCCACAGTTTGTATCCTGAGTCTTTTTAGATTTTATTGGTGTCAGTAAGTTGAGTCTGGTTGTTTACACTTCTGAGTACTCCACTGTCCATTATTCAGTCTATCCATGTAACAATAACCATTTTTCTGTAAGGGTACATTACAGAACTATGAAGTTTTACATGTACTTGTTTTTGAGTGCTCACACTTCATATCCATGTACCAGCAGTGTTTGAACATATTTTAATATCATAAGTTGCATAAAAGTCACATTTTTATATTGTAAAATATTTGTCACATGTTGATAAATCCTGCTCTTGATATTTAAATTCTGCTTAATTCTTGGAATGACTAAAGGAGGATTCATGTCCTTATCTAAGTATATGTATTTTTAGCACCTCCAAGTGCTTCTCGCAGTGCTTCAGCTGTCAGAAGATGAGGCACTCGTCTTTAATCTGCCACCAATCTCTGTGTTGTATACTTTGTGGCGAGGCCTGTCGAGGGTGTCACAAACCGAAGACGGGCTTACACCCTTCTGCTGCAACTACAAAGGAGTGTATTTAGCTGACTACCGAGGATGGATAACATTTATCCAAGCAGAGAGGACTTAACTAGCTTTCCCACCACTCACAGGCACTTCTTGAGCGACCTTGGTCACCATTGGAGACGTAGTCCCACACGCAGACCATTGAGAGGGAGTTGGAAGAAGGCAGAAAGGAGTGGAAGACAGTAATCAGTTTGGTGGACAAATCCGGAGCAGACCGTATGATTTGGAATAAAGTATTGCCCCAGGTGGTCAGGGATCTACAGGAGGCTAAGAAGGTGCACATATCTCCCGCAGACGTGTCTGAGTTACCTTGGGCGGAATGGTTGATAGCGCGAACTGATTGCTGGTCTGTTCGCTGTTTGTAGTGTGGGAATGCAGAGGACGGGGCTTCCTGCAGAGTTTGTGGAGGCCAAGCCTGGGAACCACGTCGGCCTGAGGGCTTCTGGAGGTGACAAGTGTGCTGCTTATTGCTCTTAGGAGCAGAAAATTGGGTCGAAGGTTTGGTGCCCAAGGGTGTGTAGTATGGACTGGGTGGTCCGGCGGATGCTGGGATTGGAGCCGTCGCAGCGCCTGCAGGCAGTGTTACGGCTCCTGAAACGACCGGAGTCGCCACCGGGGTCTTAGTAGAAGCGCTGGTGAATGGGGGGAAAGCCACTGCTTCGTTTTGGTGTTGTTGAATTTAGTACAGCGTCTGTAGTCGGCAGGATGCGCTCTACCACAGTTGTAGCAGAATAACGTGAAGCCCTTCCTTGGCTTACTACAGCTGCAATGCGCCTCGCCACACCGCACGTAACGCGAGTAAGAAGAATGGCCGAAGCCCTGGCATTTGAAACACTGGCCAGGGCCATGCCTCTGGTGGAATGTTTGGATGTCTACCCTAAGGTGCAAGGTCTAGATATCGTATATCTCGAAATGGCGTTATAAGAAGCTTCACAAGAAAGGAGTTGACAGCACGTCTTTGGACTGTCTTCTCAAAATGCAAAACTTTTGCAGCCATTGACGCATAGTTGAGAGATACCAGGTTACACATGACGCTGGTACATGGAAGATGAGTACATTCATCAGGAGAGATGTAAGAAGACATGGCGGGAGGATTTGCAAAGAACAGATCCTACAGACTGGTAGAGAAGCATGACTAATAGAAGGTGTATGCATTAGTGGATACCAGAACCCACATAGGGTTAGTACTGCGAGAGGAAAAAGAGGATAAGCTGTGGAATCTTGATAGATGAGAAATCTTGTGCATAAGCCTTAAACTGAGAGACGAGAGTATCAATAGTGTTTCTGCCAGCGGATAGTAAGTACCCCTTCTGAAGAAGGTGGTTTTATGTCAATAGAAAGGAAATGAATTGACATAAACTGTATAGTGACCGAGGCCGCCATGGTGGTGTGTAATGAAAGAGAAAGGTCGCCAGGGAACCCTTGGATTGACACCAAATGTGAGAAAGTAACTAAAGAGGCGAATGAACGGAGGCTAAAATGGCTTAACAGAAGTACAAGATAGAGCCTAAAGGAATATGGAATGCCAGGAAATATGCAAAGAAAATCGTTAGAAAGAAGAAAATAGAAGAGATGGGGGCCTCAATTAAGTAACAATGGAAGGAAATTGTATGGACAAGTTGGTGCGAACTGTAAAGGATACCGTAATGGGGTGGGATAATAAGGAACGAAGAGGGAGAAACATTAGTCCTGAACGATGATGTCCTAATCAGATGGAGAAGGCATTTTCAGTGCCTGCTGAATCCTGATGTTGATTTTGAGGTGCAGGCAGTCGAATTGCAGCAACGCAATGATGAAACAGGTGATAAGGGTATCCCACCTGATGTAGAGGATACAAAGATTGATGAGGGTAGGTCACATCCTCAGAATGGTAGACAACAGAACAATAAAAAAGCTGTAAAAGGGCTCTCTGAGTGGAGTGCGGCAGAGAGAACGTCCTGGGAATTAGTGGAGAGACAGTGCCCTGATTGATCTCAGGCAGCTTAGGATAATCATCTCCCTTGCTTAGGACCGTTGTGGATGGATGACAGTGGTTGAACAGTCAAAGGCCAGTTACATATGTCAATGTCGCGACATTGAAGAAGAAAGGAAGAAGAGGCAGTGGCGTACCTAGGCTATTTGGTACCCAGTGTGGAGCTCAGATTGTCACCTCCCCATAATGATACCCTCCTCCAAACGGCCAAACATTAATGTAAATGGTACTTAGATTTGAGTAAGCTAATAACCGAATACAGTAAAGCTTCATTTATACGTTTTTCAAAGAAAAAAACGTATATGAAATAGAACACAAATAATATAATTTGTGTAGTACTGAATAGAAATAACGTATAATTTACAATTGGAATAATACAGTATAAACTTATAAAACACAACATATATATATTGCAACGACACAAATGGATGATGCATATATGTATATTAGAAGTAATAATATATAACAGAGTCTCTTATCTGGAGGTAGGCATTTATCTAAAACAAATTTAAATCTTGTGTGTAATATTCTTTACACAAACTATTTATTAAAAATTTATTGTCTTTAGTTATTAATGAATGTTCATTTGAGCGGTTGTTTATTTTATGTGGTTGAAGAATTCCTTCTCATTGTACGGTTGTGGGCTGCTACGTTCAAGTTGACCGCTGGCCTCGCTGACGCGCTGTCACTCGAGATTCACTCAGCACGCCGTTTATCTGCCCGATATTGTTTTTATTTATAAATCTCAGGTTCGATAGGTGGGTTAATTAATTATTATTTAATGCGGTGTGTTTAGCATACACTTTCCGGGAATCTTAATGTGTACACGCGTTCATACAGGTATATCCCACTGAATACAACCGATCCTATGCGGAAATCTTGACTAACGCGATTGAGCACTATTAGATCTTCAATTCAACTGAGTTCTGCTTTCTATTAACCCCTTGATCTAGCATACGGGTATCACGTAGCTAAGATCTTAGACTGTCATCACCCTTATAGAAAAATGTGTGCTGTCACGAAAAATTTGCAGAGAGAATACATCTTACAAGGACGAGTTACAGAAGAGAACTGGATGATCTTGACTTACCTAGAGCACATCTCAAATGGAAATTGGAATTCCTGATTGGTTGAAATCTAGAAAACATGATAGATTTTTACCTTGATGGGTAGACATCATCCAAGGCAATGCCAGAGTGTGCAAAATATTATATAGATTTTATCTAAAGGTTTTATGACTTTTCTGCAGATAAGGGGTCTATAGAAAAGTGAATTCAGTTAAAAAATACATAGTACAATTATATGTTTTGAGTTTATGACATAACGAAAAATGTAGCGCTATATATGACGCATACACTGTCCAAGTTTCATTCCGATACGTTAATTATTATAGGAATTATTCAGGAAAACACGAATAACACGCGCACTCGTGCAGTAAATTTGCACTTGACATGACAGAGAATAAATTTATGGGCATTTTGACATTTAACACATAATTACCCATCTCTTATTTCAAAACTTACAGCTACTTTACAAAAAATTGAACAAAATCAATTTAAAACATGTCTATAACGTCATAAAGTGTGTAATAGCGTCTTCGCATTTTTAAAATGACTTACTGCAAGTTTTATTGCAATATATATTGCAACGGTTCAAATTTAATTATAACTAATAAGGATATTGTGAGTGTGTAAAAATTACAAACACGTCTGTTATGGAGGAGATGAAAAATTATTTATTATACACAAGAATATAGTCTTTTAAGATGTATATTGTATTACAAATTGTCATGCATTTATATTTGGCATAATAGTTTATATTGTTCGATAATAATATATCGATTTTACTTGGTTGATACGTCCTCTGTACGTGGGATCCTCCTCTTCCTATCGTCGCTCCCGTCCTGGCGTCCTCTTCTTCAGCGTCACACTCCTTCCTGGTGTCCTCTTCATCCTGGCGTCCTCTTCATCTTGTCGTCCCCTTCTACGGCGGGTTGATCCAGCGGTGATATTTCGATCAGTCTCGTTGATGATTATGTCTAACTGTTAACATCAATTAGATTCTTCACAAATTGTTAAACTCACAATGATTATTGTTTTTACTCAAACAGTTTATTATTAATTGATACGTTCAATTTTATCAATCTCAGGGTGAATATGGGTATTATTTGAATGCAGTGTATTAGTCTTACACCTTCCAAGAAAGCTTGAAGTGTCGTTAATTCCCTATGCGGGTATCTTAAACTAACACGAAAAAGCACTATAATATACTAAAATTTTATTTACATAATTAACCCACTCGGTTCTTCACGCTGAACTTCGTAAAGAATACCAAGGTTTATTTTAAGTTAGATTTTTCTATGTTCGTACAAGAAAAACTCTCGAACGCCGAGCACAACTTCACCTTGCAGATGCTACAGAAGAACTGTGTCGATCCTAACCCTACAGAGTATGAATGTTACTGAATTTAGTGTCTTCCTATTGGTTAAACCCAAGGGACATGGTTGATGCTTTCAAAAGATACAGAGTTTTCCTGGAACTGTTTGTATAAATCTGCACTAACTTGGTATGAGTCTTGCAGTCTTGCAGAGTCTTGGTGTGAGTGTGGTACAGTGTGTGTGTCCAGGTCGATCTACAAACGGGCAGCGTGACGTCGTATGTAGATTTCTTGAGTCTGGGTGTGTACCGCCCAAAATTGCCAGTGGTATGTATACTAGAGGCGATTTGACAGGTTCAGGACTGTTTTCGACATGTCAGATATTGTCCGTTCATGCAAAGCGTCCTTTTTATTACACTCACTTTTTGGTTAATTATCGCGAACTCCTGAACATACTCGTCACATGAGCGATATCATTGTTTGCGTAATTTTTCCCTGATCACTCACATATACCACACATATTAATTACTATTCAATTACCCTAGTAATTAATATTAATTAGTTAGCATCTTTAATATTTCACATTTGGCAATAATTTTTATATAACCATATTCATTAAAAATTCCTTTATGTAGTGGTGTCTTTATAATTGGTGTAAGTCCAATTATATTCCCAATATAAGAAAATAATTCCCAGGTCCAGCGCTTGCAGTTCGCTTGTGCAATTAGCAGGAAAAAAATCCACTCTCACGTTCTTTAGATCTGACGTATCAGGAGGGTGTGCCGTGCATCTGTCCACAAACCGAAGGATTTTTCGACCGCTCATTTTTGCATGGACTCCTCGCAGCCAGTCTTCAAACACTTTTGTCGTGATCCACGACTTATTGTTGTTAGCATATTTCGTAGGGAGCGT
Source organism: Magicicada septendecula (assembly GCA_034769895.1). Taxonomy (NCBI): domain Eukaryota; kingdom Metazoa; phylum Arthropoda; class Insecta; order Hemiptera; family Cicadidae; genus Magicicada; species Magicicada septendecula. The sequence continues at coordinate 170,867,688 of CM068376.1, forward strand.
TGCAACATTTTTAAAACACCGCGGCCTCGCAGTTTTCCCTACAGTTAGAGGTAGCAGTTTTTCACTTCCGTCACTGTTTACGCACCACAGCACTGCATTGTTTACCCCGCTTTTCACCATGACATTTATCTTTGTTGAATGCCAATATGCGGTCAGGAGTAAATTAAAGTAAATAAAAAGAAGTCCTGTTTCATCGGCATTAAACACGTCTTTGGGAGCATACTGAGACGTTAGTTTCCTCAAATGGGTTTCTTTCCACTCACGCACTGTGATAACGTCTACACTCTTACTCTCACCGCACACGCTTTTGCTGCTGAAGCCATGACTTATCTTTAATTTATGTAGACAGCACGTCGACGCATGAAAATCTTCGTCGTCGAACCTGGCTGCCACAGTTCATTAGCTTTTTCGCAAACTACTGGCACGCTGATAGGAATTTTTTCTGGAACCATTGTAATAGACAGTTTTCCAGGCGTTCAAAATTTCCTCTTTTAATATGTGTCCGCTTATTACTAAGAACACCAAACACACAGAAACTTTCTTCAATTTCAGTTGCTTTAGCCACAAGTGAATTTAACGTCGACAGAGCAATCCCCAACTCTTTGGCGATGTTTACTCGCTTCGTATTCCCGATTTCCGTCACTACTTACAAAATGTTTAATTTCTCAGCGATCGTAATGCACTTCCTCTTCCTTCCATCCATTTTACACTCACGATGTTATCTTTAATAGAAACAGTAGACCTAACAAACTGGTGTCGACGAAGCGATAGAGATTTACAAGTAGTGAGCAAATACCTTACGTTTTTGTGAATCTAAGCTAGCTCAAATGTTACTCAACAACTGCTAACTGAACCGAATGGCTCTACTTGGCGATTCCCTAGAAATATACAGTCAGTCCAAAATATTTGTGTTCACACATTCATTTTGTGATTTACGCGACGTAAATCATAATAAATATGTAAATGAAGTTTCAGAACTTAACGTATTACAGAATAAACGTATTCAGAATAAAACGTATAAATGAAGTTTCGTGTCTCCAGGGACTTAAGAATTTGATCGTATAAGAGTAAAAAACGAATAAACGAAAAACGTATAACCGAAATAAAATAACACACAAAGTATAGGAATTTTGCCGGGACCTTGGGAAAAAACTAGTATAAGTATGAGAAACGTATAAAAGAAGTTTTACTATATAATGTCTTTATTTTCAACATAGTTTCAGCTTTTCTTTCAACAATGCAAATGCAGTATTTAATAATACAGTAACTAAAGAAACACAGTATTAACTATAGTCGTGGTAGCCTATCTATATTTTCTTACATATTAGGGTACGTGCATTGCGCGGAATACTAGCATAGAATACAGATTACAGTCAGTGTGAAAACAAATTCATGTATTTATATGGCACCGTGCATAGCGAAGCAGATCGCACATCGCAGACCAGAGAATATCATTGCTGATCCTCTTCAGAAAGCAAACAAGTTTTTTTTTTTTTATATCGCACATGTAATACTTCTGAGTGGTTGCTTCAAGGACATTTCCCGCACTGTAGCCACACGCAACTCTATCCAATGTACAACCCGGTAAAGTGTAAACAGTTCGGTCTCTAATCTGCTGTAAAATGTGCTTACGGCGGCATGCACAGAACTCGACACTGTTCACTATTCTCATGTTTCAGACGTTATTTCATCCTCGGTATGCACACCTCTCATACATGTGTGATCATCTATGCGAAGCTCCTATGCTGGTATTCCGCGCTATGCACATACTCTTAAACTTTACTAGCACATGCCACTTACAGATACTGAACCTACGCTTCAAACTATGCTAAAATTGTGATCAGGATCAATGCTCTGTTGCTGACTATTAGTAAAAATAAAAGAACAAATAGGATCTTCATCAATTAAAATACTCATTTCGAATTAAAAATACTTTAATTATTTGAGATTTGGTTAACGCATAATTCATTGTGAATACACATATCACATCAATATTTCTCTATGATTTTAGAAATCTTATTTTTTGTCTTTGTAGTTTGATTTCATCAGATTTACTAATTACGTCACCAAATTTAATATTATCGGCTGTTTTGTGCTTGATTGAAATAATAGCCAAATTTGAAAGTCTCGACTGCCTCATAGTAGAATGGAGATAACTTTTAATCAACAAGTTTAGAAAAACATTCACACAAAGCAGTCGATACACAAATTGTCAAATAGAGTCTTGGTGCTAAAGCCAAGTTTGGAGCACAGTGAGAAAATTCCATTTCAATTATGGATTCCAAAAATGTCAACGATGACCACTTCTTGCAATCTTCTTGGTCGATTTCAACCGGTCGGAAATGTCTTCACAGTTGCTCAATTTCAAGAATGGTGTCTTCTTTGGAGAAATAATCCAGATGTTTCAATAAGATTTGATGATAGAACTTCCAGATCTTCGTTTGAAGCACCGACTAAGTTGTTTGGTTCCAGAACAGAGAACAATTTTGACACTTTTTCCATTGATTTGGTCATATCAATTTCTGAATGGAATCGATCCACACATTCAAACATAGCTCTTTTCAATTCTTGTTTTATTGTAAGACCAATATCTCTACACTTTTCACCTGGCATCATGTTTGTTGAACTTTCTTCTACCCCTATTTTCTACTGGAATGTCCATTTTTTTCACACTCTCGGTAGCAAACATGATGCCGTTATGAGTGATAGCATTACGCTCATCATTAAAATACAGCTTCAGAGATCGCATTTTGATCACACATTTTTTTGAAGCTTATTCCCTTTATTTGCAAATATTTTTGGGTATGATTAACTTCGTCCAGTACATCACTCCAGAGGAAAAGAAAACATAAGAATGACAAGTCACAGACATTAGTTCAGTGAATTCTGCCTTTGTATGTTTTACTGCTTCATGTTAGGCACTCCATCTTGTTTCCACGAACCTCTTGACAAAAATCATTAGATGTTTCTTTAATACATCCCAGTGATGAGTTGAGGCCGAGAAAAATCTGTAAACACTCTGGAGAGCTCAAAAAAATGTTACACAAGAGGGTACACTTCTAAATGAATGGACTCCACACAGGTTTAAAGAGTGGTTAGTACAAGGCACAAATAAAGCTGTAGGATTCATCTCTTGTATCCTTGCCTGAACACCTGTGTTGATTCCTGCCACAATTGATGCATTATTGTACTCTTGGCTTCGGCACATCTTAATATCAAGACCATCCTTTTCAACGTTCTTCACAATTTCACTAGTTATGAAATAAGCCTTTTTTCCAATCAGAAAGTAAAACCCCATAAAGGACTCTCATACTTCTACATTCTCACACTCGATGTGAACATATCGAATCACTTCACACATCTGCTCAGTATATAATTCTGGTGTGCAGTCGAAAAGAATACCAAAGTACTTTGCTTTTCTAATATCAGACTCTTCTTTTTCAAAACGACTTTTCTCTTTGACAGTGTCTCCCAAAATATTAATGAATGCATTCTGTGTTTTAGGGGAAAAGTAAGAGGTTTTGCAAATGAACTACTTTATTGTATTTGAACCAGATGTTCTTTCAATACTGGGTCTAATTTAACAACAGCTCTGTCAATTCCAAAAAATTATCTTTCCTGTCAGAACCAGCATCTTCTCTATGGCCACGAAAAGCAAGGTTTTGTTTGGCCAAAAATAAAGTAATGTCTAGAAGACGGTGTAAAATATCTCTCCATTTCTTTTTTCCTTTTCTACAATTAGCTGGACATCATAATTAATAGTACATTTTGTCGTTAATCACACTCTAAGAGTTTTCCACTTTTCAAGAGAAGAGAGGTGCTGCTCAAATCCCTCATGATCAACCACCTTTGGGCTTAGTTTCCACCAAAACAGGAATTTGATGTCTTTACAACTTTTGATGTCCCAGCCTTTTTACTGTCTGTGCAAATAAGCCTACAACAGAAACAAAACAAACTCTCTTTTGATGGAGAATATACCGTCCATGATCTAAGAACTTTCTCCCTGTTTGGCAAGTTCTTGTAAAACCATGTTAGTTGACGACATTTTCCCTTATATTTTTATTTTCTGGAGCGGTCCATCCTTATTTTGGAAAGGTTCACTTCCTCTCTGAATTAAGTCCACTCTTAACTTACCTGGCACAGGAATCGGCCAATCAGCTATATCTGAACACATGGATATTTGGTCAGACTTAACTTCATCATCAGACCTTTCTTCGACTTCGAGTTGTGGAATTTGGTGTGAAACTTCTATATAACCGGATTTATGTGTATAGTTTATTCTGATTCTAGAAAATTTGAGACAGAGCTGTCTTGAAGAATAGACTGGATTCTCTTGCATCTTCCTCTTTCTTCTTCTTTTTTATCGGGTTGTTTCCGATCTCCACTCTCCAGTTCATGTAAAGCGTCGGCCAAGTTATCATGTTGCGTTGAAGGGTTGACAAACCTCATTATTATCCTCTTGTTCGTCAAATTTTCTGCAGGAGTGTCTTCTAGTTGAAAGGGTAATGAACGCGATACAATCTTAAATATGGAACCAGAAGTTTCCAATTCATGTAAACTCTCATCCAAATTTGCAATTGACGTTGACGTTGACAGAATCTGATCGTCTTCATCCTTTTCTCCGGACAAATTTTCTTCAGCTTCAGGTCTGTCCGATAGCTGACAGGGTGCTGAAGGATTTAAGAACTTCAACAAGGAACCAGATATTGCCTGAGTTTCTCGTTCTCTCGCCTGCTTTAGTTTTCTTTGTTGGAATCCACTGGGCCGATACCGTTTCGTTTTAATGTTCCTGTAAAAAACAGAAAAAATAGGTAATTTGTTCCTAACTGGGGTTGTGAGCGTTCACCCGTTGCCATATTGGCTGGCCGGCAGGCTTCACGTGTCGGCCCACCTTTGCCTCTATGTATTATTTCTCTGCTCTGTGGTTGGCCCGCGTAGCGCTCAGAAGTGTCTCCTAGTTCATATAATCCCCTAGTTCGGGAATTTGCTAATAAAATAAATTCAGTTTTAGTTCTTGAAAAGAGTATTAAAGTTTCTAACAGTAAGCATGATTAATACGGAAGGAAAGCAACAGGGCTATGCAAAAATGTTTGGCTTCTTTCCTGCATCTTTATTAAATTGAGAAATATTTCACAGAATAAGTGAGATGTATAACTTAATCTGTATTCACAAAACCTTAAAATTATTATATTATAGTAGAAGTTTAATTTTGTAATTTTTTTATTAAAAGAAAATTACATGTTATACAGATTTTTGACAGATTTCTCTTATTTCTCCTAAATTCATTGGGCGTGAGTGTCCACTCTTGACACCCCTAGGCGAACGCCTTTTATTTTGCTTCAGATAAATTTTTTCCCAGAAAGTTTTTATGTTTTTAAATAATAAAAAAGAAACAGTAGAAAACAATTTTTCATTTTAAAAAAGCTAAATAACACTTGCGCATAATGCATAATTATTAATGGTAAAAGGTATGCAACATTTTCACCAAAATAGCCCCTCTTTTTGAAAATGTGTATATTTTTTAATCTATTGAATTTAACTCAATAAGCCTATGTTCAATTGCTTTAGTGGCATAGCCCTAACATCTTCTGCTAAATTTCATGTTGATTGACGTAGTATTATATAGTAATAATTAAAAAATCTTACTTTCGATATTAATAAAAGTTGAATGAAGAACAAAGACAAAATGATGGAACTTAATAGATAAAATTCATTATTGAAAACTTGTATCAGCTGTTTACATTCTAGACCTAATAATACTCAAAACAACGGTCAGTCTATGAAAAATTGAATTTTAATACATGTATGGATGGATGTATTGACATCATACAACCCAAACACTGTTAAAAGAAAACCATTTAATAATGCACTATTAATGATTCACTTCAACGACTAGTTGCTAAAACAATAACAGCCCAACAACGCCGCGTGAACTGTGTTTAGTCGTTGGCGTGAACTTAGTAAAGCGTTCAGTCTGCTAGTCTACAGCTGCAGACGTCTTATCTGATCGGGCGAGTCTATGTCGGTCAACTGAAGGGGTGGCAACTAACTGGCGAATCACTCATTTGTCACATCACAAGATAATCATCTATCTTCGTTTCGTTGTTCACAATGTAGTTCAATGTAAGTGCTATTGTTTTCGGTTACTTTGTCAAGTTATAGCTTCTATCATAATACATATACTATTTATAAATATCCAAGTATTCTAAGAAAATTTAAAAGTGTGCTGGAGCTGGAGTGGAGTGCCAGTCCAACTTTCCTGGTACCCAAGCCTGGAGGTAAGTACACCGGATGGTGGTTGATTACCGAAAGTTAAATGGCAATATTGAAGTTGATTCTGTTCCTCTTCCAGATCTGCATTCGGCGTTTGACTGGTTCAGTGAGGCGAGGTATTTTACTATCACTGACCTCAACTCTGCATATCACCAAATTCCGTTGGCGAAATAAAGTAGGCCGTACACGGCATTCTGTGTTCCGTGGAACCTATATCAATACACGAGGGTTCCCATGGGTTTGGCTATGGGGGACCAAACCCTCACTCGCCTACTTGACACCGTTTTCCACGATGTCAAGTTCAAATTTGTGTTTAATTATTGATTAGTCCCGGTCCAAGTGGACCGAAACTGTTGAATGAAATAATGTTCCACAAGCGTGGACAGGAAGTGTTAATTAATTGGGCCCAAGTGGGCTAAATGTATTCCTCTTGAATTAAATATTCTGTTGGCTGGTCTTCCATAGTGATTAAGATGATGTGTAAAATGAATTAATTCTGCATTAAGAAATAACAAGAAGTGGACTGTATACGAATAATTTTAATATTTTGAATAATTACATTACAGCTGTAAATTTGAGTGAGGCTGGCTAATACTGCATGTTGTGAATTAGTATGAATTTAGCTAATCATGAAGAGGGCCTAGTCGGCCATAATCGAGAATACAAAGGCCTAAAGCCTACATTTAATGTCGACACTAATTGACAGCGAAGGATTCGGCGGACCGAACGCCGAGATAGCTAGCTAAGCACTGTATATTATTTAATTGATGATAATTATGGCGCTAATTGGCCATAAGTACAAATGTGCGGCCTACGGCCTACATTAAAACAAGAATAAATGACAGCGAAAGGTGAGCTCGGCCCGGTACTACTGCCGCGAGCGTTTGATACGCACTGTGTAAGGTACAACCACGTGAAAGTTGATGCACGATATAAATCAGATTAGCCAACCTAGAAAATAAAATCATTGCGCTACCGTCCATAAGCTGCCCGTCAAAAATCAAAAAGATTTTTTAATACTTTTTTAATAAATTAGAATACATTTACAATTTAATTTAAAAGAGTGCAGTTCTTACTAACGATGGTTAGCTTCAAGGCTAAGTTGAACCTTGAGTTGAGATTAGATAACGGCAGTCTGCCGCTAGTTTAGAGATAAGCATGCATAAGATAAGCCTGTAGATAGGCGATTGTAGGCCAAGGTTGGCGAACAGCTGTTTCATATACGAATAAGTCTGGTTAACAATATTTCTGACACAAGTGTGTGCAGTATGTAACATTATAAAACATGAAAGAAAAATACATAATTATACAATGTTTAATGCATGAACGGAGGTTCATCATGAACAAAATTGTTGTTGAACATGTTGTAGTTGCATGTTCTATTGTATATTCAGCAGGGCGGCATATATTGACCTAGACATGCTATTCCTGAAGTTTCAGGAATTTACAATATGTAACAATGTATGAGCAGACCAGATGCTGAATGCAACCCAGCTATGACATGTATGTCATAATTTTAAATAAAGAATTGTGCATGCTTACTTACAAAATGAATAAAATATAAAATACAATATGAATAAATTAGACGAGGCAGTTACGTACGGCAGACGCTTACAATAGTTTTTACATAGACACAATTTATGTGAATACAACAACAATAATTTGAATAATTACAAGATAAATAATTGCAATGTCAAAGAACAATACAATACTGAAATTACAGAAACAATTTAAAGACATTCACAGAATAGTACACATTTATCAGCAACAATATAAAGAAATGAATGCATGGTTACTTAACGGCAAAACATGCGAATATTATGTAATAACATTTCATAAATAAGACCACCCAAAGACATGCAATACACCCCATAACATCAATGAAAATGTGAGACATAGTATGCCACAAAAATTAACATACAATACAAATATCAAGATACCACAGAACTGTGATAATTAGAAGCGTGCCACGACGCAAAATTGACAAAAATTTGTGACAATTCATCACAATTATATTGACCAAATGGTTGTAACAAATAATAAGCCAATGGCTGAATAAAACAGCATTGTGCTATAATCATAATGTCAAATCTCGTCTCGCGCTGGCAACAGACATAATTTATGTATTGGTCTCCGCAAAACACCCGTAGGCATGCGAATGTCTACGACGCGAACCAAGTTATCTGGGCCGGGAAATGTGGCGATGATCACGCCAAATTTCCAGGCTAATGGAGGCAAGTTATCCTCAATAAGCAAAGCTAAGTCACCAATGGAAACATTATCTTTGGCAAACTTCCACTTGTGACGCTGTTGCAGCTGGTGCAAATAATCGCGAGACCATGCCTTCCAAATGTCCCGGACAAACCTCTGAAGTAGTTGCCAACGACCAAGACGAGAAACAGGAACGTGAGAAAGGTCTGGGTCAGGAATCGCAGTTAGGGGCGCGCAAATCAAAAAATGGCCAGGTGTAAGTGGCACCGGGTCGTTAACATCCGAAGAAATAGCAAATAAAGGTCGAGAGTTCAGACATGCCTCTATCTGGGACAAAACGGTCGTGAACTCTTCGAAGTTTAATATAGATTTGCCTACCACGCGCCGCAGATGAAATTTCAAACTCTTTATGCCGCTCTCCCAAAGGCCACCGAAGTGAGGTGAGGAGGGCGGAATAAATGACCATGATATCCCCTGAGAGGATGTGAATGACTTAATCGAGGTGATGGCACTCTTATTGTGCCAAAAGTTATAAATGTCATGTAAGATGGTGCGGGCCTTCCTGAAGTTCGTGCCGTTGTCGGAGTACAGCTGACTAGGTATACCCCGACGTGCCATAAAACGACGTAAAGCAGCTACAAATGCGCTGGCAGTAAGGTCGGACACCAATTCCAGGTGAATAGCCCTAGTTGCTAAGCAAACAAACAGAGATACATATGCCTTAGTAAAGGCTCTAGACCTCTGCCCGCCATGACTAATCATGAAGGGACCACCATAATCAACCGCGCAAAATAGAAACAGCCTTGAAGGAGTGACTCTAGGGGATGGCAAAATGCCAAGTCTCTGGACCTGCTGTGTGGCACTAAACCTGATACACTTGAGACACTTACGAATAATGGAACGGATGACTAGCCGGGCATTAACAATCCACCAACGTTGACACAGTGAATGATGCACGAGCTGAGCACCAGCGTGAAGTAAACAAATGTGTTCACGTTCGATGATAAGGCGTGTAATATGCGCCGATGGGGGTAATACGATAGGATGTCTCGAATCGTAAGGTAACTGGGAATGCTGCAAACGTCCGCCCACGCGTATCACTCCAGAGTCGTCAAGAAACGGGTCGAGAGAAGCCAACTTGCTCCTAATGGAAACAGAAGATCCGTTCCGAAGTCAATTAATTTCGGCTGCGAAGTGGATCGACTGAGATTGTTTTATGAAGAAATTGAGAGACTGATGAATTTCTACAGGGGTCAGACCGCCCGAAAGTTTGTCCGCACATGAGTGCCTAATATTTCTGATGAAACGAAAACAGTAAGCGTATACACGTGTCAGCCGGTGCAACGAGGAAAAGTCCAACGATAAGTCAACAGCCAGGGTAGACATTAGAGACCGGTTGTGTGCAGTTTTCTCTTCCGCGGTGACTTCCGAAGACGATGGAGTGGCCGGTACGAAGGATGGGACAGGATTAGACTCTGACGATTGAGACAGACAGCCAGGACCGTGCCACCAAAGCGAGCAATCGCGCAAAACGTCAGGGAAACACCCCCTAGAAATAATATCAGCAGGATTGCGTCGCGAATCAATGTGATGCCAGGTATAAGCTTGCGTGCGACGCTGAATTTCAGCAACTCGATTAGCGACGTATGTCTTCCAACGCGTAGACTGCGCATGAATCCAGTAAAGAGCCACCATAGAATCAGAATACAAATGTACATTATCAATAAACGAATAAAGAGCAGGAATAACCTTAGATAAGAGTCGCGATAATAACAAACAAGCGCAGAGCTCGATACGAGGTAATGACACTTGGCGTAGGGGAGCCACGCGAGATTTAGAACACAAAGAATGCCAATCCGAACGTGACTGACCTGAGGTTGGTTCATCCCAACCAGTCTTGCAAAGCCAGATTAAGTATATGAGTATGTATAAGTATACACATAAGTATATGTAGTAAGTGTGTGACGCTACTAAATTGATAGCGCCATGATCGATGAGTGTCATGTGCCCAAGATCCTTACATTCTTTGGTAAGGTCCGAGTAATCGCGAGCGAGCTTGGCATCGCGCCTAAATCGACGCTCCAAGCTTAAAAATCTTGATTCGGCACTTGTGTAAGATTCCCCCAAGTGGGGATTATCAGACTTGAATGGGAGCGACACTATAAATCTACCCTCGTGGTTGCGCTGAGTAGAGCGCACAAAATGCTCTTCGCAAGCAGACTCGCCGTCAGGGGTATCGCCAGGGATTGTTTCTGCCTCCCAAAATCTCTCGAGAGATTGCAGAATTTGACTGTCATTGTTCCTTGCCAGGAACGAAACCGCAGGACCCTGGGTGTGGCAGTGTTTGGGCAGATTGCCGGCCAGAATGTAACCCAGTTTTGTTTCCTGAATGATAGGGAAGTTGGGTCCGCGTGTGTATTTATTGGCTAATATTAAATCCAGATAAAATTGTGCCCCTAATAGTATGTCGATCTGTGAAGATATATTAAAATCTGGGTCGGCGAGAAAAATTTTGTTTGGAATGTGGAACCGGTTGATGTCAAACGAGATTGAAGGTAGATTATGAGTTAAGTTAGATAGAACGGCACATTTGGCCTCAAAACTATGTCTCTGATAGCGAGAAATAATACGCATAGAAGCAATGTCAGTAGCGCAACACGCTGTATTGTTTATTCCTGTAATTGGAATATTAGATCGGGTTAGCTTAAGGTGCAACCTTTTCGCAAATGATTTCGTACAAAAATTGATCTGGGAACCGGCGTCTAGGAGTGCCCGAGCTTCATGCCTGTTGCCAGCCTGATCAACGACATATACAACCGCTTTGGATAAAAGAACATTGTTTTTACACTGTAATTTAAATGAGCAATAATTGCTGCTGGCAGCTGGTGATTTCGGCACGTAATTAGCGTGCAGCAAGGTGTGGTGACCCTTTGAACAAATTTTACAGACCTGTTTACTTTTACAATTTGTTATCAAATGACCTGCTCTAAGGCAGTTAATACAGCATTTATGATTTGCAACCAATTGCCCCCGCTCAGCGGCACTTAATATACGAAAATTGTTACACATGTAAAGCGGGTGGTCAGATTTACAACACACGCATAAATAATGCCTTGCCGCTGCGTGATAACTCTTAAAGGTATTGCTGCCAGCAGTATTTCTTAAGCTATATTTCTCAAATTTATTGTTTGGTTTTATGCTAGGTTTGTTGAATTGCTGTCCGGATTCAATTGGCATTGTATTTTCTAAAAGCTGTCGGCGCAAGTTTAAAAAATGCGTAAAGTCTTGAAAACTGGGCAAGTTGTCAGGGTCTATTGACTCCTTCCAAAGTTTTAAAGTAATAGGGTCAAGTTTGGTGGAGAGCAACTGTATGGTAATAAACTCAAATGAATTTACGGACAGCTTCATTGCCGCCAGTGAATTAACGGAAGACGTTATTGTATTCGTAAACTCCGCCAAGCTTTGGACTGAGTCCTTTATTGTGGACTTAACCTGAAGTAGGTTTTGTACATAATATTTGGCTAATATAAATGGATTATTATACCTCTCGGACAGCAAGTTCAACGCTATTACATAATTTTCTTGACAAATGGGTAATGATTTAATTAAGTCTAATGGTTCACACTTCACCGAGGAATGCAAATAATGCAGTTTCTGTACTGGTGTTAAGTCGGATCTTGAGTGCACTAGATCATTGAAAATTGAATAGAAGTGTTGCCACTCAAGTATGTTGCCTGAGAAGCAGGGCAAACTTATCGGCTTTAAATGCATAGGCGTCGATAGTACAGGAGGCACAGTCTGAGTATTAAAAGTGTCAAGAAGTTGTAAAATGTTTGCCTCAGTTGAGTATATCATTTCCTCAACCTCGACTCGGTCTGCCTGAGCAGCGCTCGTGTCTTTACTGATAAGTTCTATCTCAGACTGTACCTCGTCGTACTTCGAGGCTAAGCTCTTAAGACTTTCTAATCTTACAGTCAGAAAATGTTTTGTGCTTAAATTAATATCAAACGAATTTACCGCGGATTGTATCCGCACTATCGCGGACTTTAATCCGCCTCTCTTTCTGGTCAGCACCTTGAGGCCTTCTTCAGACATTTTTTACGCACCTTTTTACTGTTGCTGGTGGTACCTGGTTGGCGACGTCCCACAGCGTCGGCTCCTTGGTTACGATGGTGAACAGCTGGCAGAGATGACCACTTTGAAGCACTGCAGCCGGCAGGAACTTGCTATTACGTTGTCCGAAGATGACGAGCGAAATGGCGACGCAAATCACGCCACGGTCGCATTAGCTGACGCGCTAATCCGCCCGTGATGGCCAGAAACAGATATAAAGATATTAAATGGAAATCCAGGTCCGGAGTGACCAAAAAGTGATTAGTCCCGGTCCAAGTGGACCGAAACTGTTGAATGAAATAATGTTCCACAAGCGTGGACAGGAAGTGTTAATTAATTGGGCCCAAGTGGGCTAAATGTATTCCTCTTGAATTAAATATTCTGTTGGCTGGTCTTCCATAGTGATTGAGATGATGTGTAAAATGAATTAATTCTGCATTAAGAAATAACAAGAAGTGGACTGTATACGAATAATTTTAATATTTTGAATAATTACATTACAGCTGTAAATTTGAGTGAGGCTGGCTAATACTGCATGTTGTGAATTAGTATGAATTTAGCTAATCATGAAGAGGGCCTAGTCGGCCATAATCGAGAATACAAAGGCCTAAAGCCTACATTTAATGTCGACACTAATTGACAGCGAAGGATTCGGCGGACCGAACGCCGAGATAGCTAGCTAAGCACTGTATATTATTTAATTGATGATAATTATGGCGCTAATTGGCCATAAGTACAAATGTGCGGCCTACGGCCTACATTAAAACAAGAATAAATGACAGCGAAAGGTGAGCTCGGCTCGGTACTACCGCCGCGAGCGTTTGATACGCACTGTGTAAGGTACAACCACGCGAAAGTTGATGCGCGATATAAATCAGATTAGCCAACCTAGAAAATAAAATCATTGCGCTACCGTCCAATTATTTAGATGATTTGTTTGTATATAGCAAGAACTATGAGGAACGTATGGGTCATTTGCATGAGGTGATGTGCAGGTTGAGGAGTGCCGGCCTCACTGTTAACCCGGAAAAAGTCAAGTTTGCCCAGACCCAAATTTCTTTTCTGGGTCATCTCATTTCACATAGGGGTGTCACTGTGGACCCCGAGAAAACACAGGGCATCAGGGATTTTCCCCCACCTAAGGATGCCAAAGGCATCGCGAGATTTGTGGGGATGGTAAACTTTTATCGCCGTTTCATCCCGAATGCTGCAGAAATTGCAGCCCCACTAAATGAACTAAGGAAAAAGGGGGCTAAATTTGTATCGGGGAAAAACAACAGAAAGCCTTTAATACCCTTAAGGAAGCCATCGTGTCTCCACCAGTGTTGAGGATGCCTGACTGTACGCTCTAGATAAGTTCAGGCGTTTCTTGGAACATGCTGAGTTCCTGCTCGAGACAGATAATCAGGTTCTCTCTTGGCTTCTTGCTCATCTCCGGCAACTGGGTAAAATTGGAAGATGGGTGGTGAAGATTTCATCCTTCAAGTTCAAGGTGCAACACATTCGTGGAACTCAAAATGTGGTTGCTGACGCTTTGTCCCGTATGTTTTCCCAACCCAGTGAAGTTCAACCTGAGCAACCCTGTGCTTTATTATTAGACTTTCCACTAGCCTTTACTGATGTGTTACCCCATCAGTTAGATGATGAAGAGTTGGGTCCAATCATGCATAATTTAAAAGAGGGTAACGTACAGGTCCCGTATTTCTTGTCCAAGGGCGTCCTGTGTTGTAAGGAAAGAAAAGGACGTGTCCCTAAAATTGTGCTGCCTAGCAAGTTAGTGCCCATGGTCTTCAGCTATTACCATGATTCCCCTGTAGGAGTACATAAGGGGATTTCAAAGACCATTTCCAGTGTTAGGAAGCATTTTATCTGGAAGGGCATGGATAGGGATATTGCTGCTAGAGTGAAGGTGTGTCATCTTTGCGGGTTAAGCAAGCCTGCCCAAAACACGAGTTAGGTTTCTTGTCATCGGACGTGGCGAGCAGACCAATGGAAAAGTTATTCATCGACTACGTGGAACCTCTCCCACGTAGCAAGTCAGGTAATTCCTTCATACTTGTTTGTGTGGATGCTTTTTCTAAGTTTGTCTGGCTATTGCCCTTACGGCAGGCAAACACTCGGCTAACCCTCCTAGCTCTTCAGAACCATATCTTTCAGCATTTCGGACTTCCGGCCATCATTGTCTGTGACAATGGTCAACAGTTCATTTCGGGCGAATTCCGGTGAATGTGTTTCGCCAATGGTATCCAACATGTAACCACTTCCCCTTACTACCCTCAGCCGTCCCACACGGAAAGATTCAACAGGAATCTTAGGTCTGCTCTGATTGCTTACCATGCAGAGGAACAGAATTGTTGGGACCAGAATGTGAAGTGGTTACAGTTAGCATTCAATACGGCCCTCCATGAGAGTCATAAAGCCGTTCCCTTTGAGGTGATATTTGGATTCTCGCCCACACTTCCATTGGCCAACTTGTGGAAAATTGAAGATCTTCTGCCAAGTAATCCTGACATTAGGACGGCAGACAGGTGGAAGGAGGCCCGGAAGAATTTTCTTCGTGCGCACGAGCGTGTCCGTATTCGTTATAATCAGGGGCGAATTCCTAATCCCTTCAAGGTTGGGGATTTGGTCTACTGCCAAAGCCACCTGATCATCTCAGCCGTGGACAAAAGAGCCACCAAACTGTGTTATCATTGGTCCGGACCATACCGCATTCTGAAGTTTGTATCGCCAGTAACGGTGAGGTTAGGGGATCCTGAAGGTAAAATAGAGAAGTTAACCACTCACATATCGAAGTTGAAGTGTTGCCATAGGGCATAGGAATGTGAGTGGCGGTGAAAGGGTTGTCTTGTTGTTGGTGTCGATTTGGCTCTTGGGTTCTCAGTGTGTGAGTCTGGGAGGCCTTAGGAGGTCAGAGCTCTAGGGTCAGGCCCGATACTTGTCTTTCTTCTTTTCTTCTTCTGTCTCTTGTTGCTGTATGCTGACCCTGATCAAGTCAGTATGTAGTACCGCACACTCACACTCAGGCACACATGCACCCAAACAGTTCCAGTTCTTCCTTCTTCTTGTTTCATTTTCCTCGGAGCCTCTGTCTTCCTAAGTGTGGTATTTTCATGAGATTTACCCAAGGCGGCCAGGTGAACTGTGATTTGAGTTAATTTTGGGGCAACCATGTTGCCCTTTTGGGGTGAGGGTGTGCCGGGACTAGGTTTAAATCCCAGCAGGGTTTTAAATTTGAATTGCCGCCACATGAGACTTGGCGGCCTTGATCGCTGGGCTGCGGGACTCAGCGGCAATGTTATTTGCTCGAGTCGGCCTGCCGTGACTTTGAGCGGCGACAATATTTGGTAATCAGCTTAGTAACAGCTGTTTGACAATTGCTACAGGCATTTTCCGTACCGTAGTGCATTCGCAAAACTCGTGCTTGGCCTTCATTTCATCTTCAGCCTCCGACGTGATTTCTAGTGGTCTGGCGACTTGGAAAAATTACTCTTTCCTACTTATCATGAGTTCGTAAACTCTTAAAGGTCTCAGGGTCCTCGAACAGTCGGGAGATGGAGAGCAACTGACATGATGACATCGACATCTGTCATCATCATTGGCAGAGATAGACAGTGAGCAGCTCCCCAATGTCGCCAGCCACAGAGAGAACCCAGAATGCCAGAAAGGACAACCATCCAGAAGGATATGAGAACCCATTTCATCACTCATCACCATCATCATTATCACCGACCATCACAGGCTTGCTAGCAGTCAATCGTTCTTCAAATACAGGTGGGAAGTTTCCATTTTAAATTCAACCACACCAACACATCATCGTTTTCAAGGAATAAGGGACATATATGAACTTGTTAAAATTTTTAAATTTATAATGATAAAAGAAACATTAGAACATTTTCTCTGGATGCATATTTGTGAATTGTATTACTGCCTGTATAGAAAAGCATCCAGTGGTTAGACACTTTAATTAAATTTCATTGTTAATACTTTTGTAATGGGCAAGACTGCATATTAAGTATATATAACCGTTGATAAAACTAAAGACAAAGACTGCTATGAACAATATAAGAATTCATGTTTTAAAACATAAAAGAAAGTACACATTTAAACAAATTTCCATATTTATAATGATTAAAAAACAAAATAATTGTTAAAAGGTCCTGTGAGTGTATATATATTGTTATTTAATTTCATTTGTGTTAAAGGCATCCAATTGTTATATGGCTGCATTCATTCTCATTGCTGATAGTATGGGTAGTTCTGATCAATGCAGATATATATATATTGCAATGATACAGCCATATGCTGTATTGAGCATTGATTTAAATAAATATAAAATTTTTAAATTATTATAAGTTTGGAGTAAATGGACAGGTCTGGGATTGAAAAAATGTTTCATTGTTATACTAGGGGAGAAAGTAACCTGTTCCAACAGGCAAAGAACACCTGGTCGATTGTATGTGTGTTACGTGTGTATCTTGTGTGTGTTAGTGATGCATGTACAGACAGGAATCTCAGCTACCCTCCCCAATTAATTACTAAAATAATTATTTTAATTCACTGTGTGAAAACTAATTAGTGTATAAACAAACAAAAGGCACCAAAGTGTGTGTAAATTTTATAGGTATCCACAGTAAGAAAATGACGTTAATAGGACACACTACTCGAAGTCAGTGCGAAATAAATGTGCCAAAAATACGCAAATTACACTAAGACGCTCAAATTAATACAGTGAGTGCTTAATCAAATTAGCTATGATTTGTGCTATCTCAATTCCGTACAAAACATTGCCATTAGCAAAAAAATTGCAAATATATGAAAAGGTTCGGGAGTGGGGGCTATCATGTGATCTGCAGGTCTCGACAGGATAATTTCAGAACCAACAGGGGCAGAATCTCGAGAGGGTATAAATTAAGGGTTCGACTGGAAGCCCTTCTCTTCTTTCCAAAAGACAGTTGCAGTCGGACATGCTGTCCGTCGGCAGAACAGTTTTATTTTATTATAAGTCTCATCTACGAATGAATAAAGACATTCTGTAATTATGTTTACACTATTTCGGGAAACGTAGAGTACCAGGACCGTTTAAGTCAGCAAGAGGATCTACCGAGAAGCTACAAAGAGTGACGTGAGATGCTGGACGTTAGGAGATGCTTTTTAGACGCCTAACAGCCGAACAAGATCCACCTCGCAGCAGCTAGTAATTCTCTGGGACGGACCACACACTGCTGGAGAACGATGCTGGACTCTGGACATATCCAGGACCACGCCCAGCCATGAGTAATGGAAACCCAACTCTGGACAACGCTGGACCCCGTCAATAAATCATAAGGTGACATGCATAATGCATTTAGAAATGATATTTTTTTAAAGAGCTCATAAAGACTATATAAAGAGACAATGAATTAAAACAAAAAAGTTTATAATTAGAAAGAATGTAATAGAGTCTTGTGTAAATGTATTAGTCGTAAGAATGAGCGATCGCATATAGATAAATATAAATATAGAAGAAAAAAAGAGAGTTTAATTTTGAGACAGTATATTTTTTTTTTATCAAAGTAAAATAATTGAAATGATTTGATATTTGCATTTAGTAGAAAAGAATAAATGCCAAAAAAAAAAAAAAAAAAAAAAAAAAAAAAAAAAAAAAACCGGTATAGACTGAGCAAGCTGAGGTCAGATCTGAAATAAATGAATTCAATTGAACAATAAACTTAATTACATTTAAAAATTTTTCATTTAAAAATTTAATTTGCATAAATGTGTAGATTAAGATTATTAACATATCTAGAGGTAAGAGTGTTTTAAGTGTGTGTAACACTTTAGAGCTTAAGAGATGAACTTAATAATGAGTGATATCTGATCGAAGATTATTAACAATGTTTTATTATTTATAATGCTTGTTAAAACAATAAACATGAAATTTTAACTGCTCATAAATTTACTACTCTTATTATAGTTACACCAGGTATTGTTATAATTATTTACAACCTGCATATTCAAAAGGTATCGTATAATTTTGGCGTCCCAAAGAACGTGGGGCCACATAAATTACAGTATATCAAAGTTATGTTATGTATCGTATAATTTTGGTGCGCCAAAATCGTGGGGCCCTACAAATTTAAATTATATTATATAATTTGTTACGTTATAATATATATATATATATATATATATATATATATTTACACAGAGATATATACACATTTGTCTATGAAATGAAAGATGGGAAATGCTATGAAATAATATCATGTATAATGATGAAATAAGAAAGCACCAATAAAATGCTGTTACTGTTATACGATTGTTTTATTGCAAGTCCTGTCACTCTGGGCTCAGTGCTTTTTTTTCTTCCATCGAGGTCAAGAGCTTAGTTATTACATTTTTAATGTAACGGCCAACTAACACCGTTACAAAAGTAAAAAAATCAATATTTTTTTCTAAATTGAGAAAAAATTCATATTTGAAAATGGCACCCGGTGGGGACCGCACCCTCCACAGCCCGCGAGGTACGCCATGGAGAAGAGGACCTGCATTATCTAATTAATTCTCAATAAATCCTAGGAACGTGCCCGTCTTTGTGTGATTGATACACTGTTTGATAGAGTGTGTTTTACACATGTAGGCTAATAACAAATAATAGCAATAAATATGAAATATTACATTTTTAGGATGCCCTAAATACTGTTAGAGAAAGACCATTAATGTTTTCCTGCATTGAGCTTTGAACTGTGAGGTGTATTAAGTCATGAAACAAGCAAAATAGATATATGTACAGTAAATTTTTCATATACTTAATGAAATATGTCAGGTCAAAAGTAGAAGATTGTACGGAATTGTTGAGCGATAACGTACCTTGTGCAAGTGTAAAGTACTCGTATACATAAAAATACTGGGACACAGATTTGTGTGTTAAAGGTTTTGAGCGGTGGTGACAGTCCGCATGCTATATGCCGTTTGTACTCTTGAAATTCTTTTCCTCAGTTTTATGAAGTTAAATCTGTTTTAGGTTTTCTGTGTGGCTGTGTATTCTGATTTACATTATTGACAACCTCACAGGCGTAATCTCCCGCGAACCTTTTTTGTTTCACAATATTTATTTCACCTTTCTTCATAACAAGTTCAGAAAGTCTGTCACTAATGAGAGCCAAATGCTAGACATATTATTTTGAATGGCTGTTAATTTTGACTGTGTTATTTTTAATTTATAATGAAATTTTTTAAGTACTTTTAAAATTGCACTCGTAATATGATATTGTCCGAGAAGGTATTAGTGGGTTGTGAAGTCCTTGTATCGGATGGAGCAGAGGGTTCAATGGGCCCACAAAAATTTACATGCTGTATACAATACTAATACTCGGTTGTTTGTAATATTGTGTCCATTATATTGACTTGTATTTTCTCATCCCTTTGCCTCTAGTGACGAGATTGAAAGCTACTTTGTTACAGCGAAGTGCATTTCGATTTGACAGCTGTTTTCGTGTTTGAAAGTTCGTCTACGTTAATGCTAACAGATTGTAGTTGTGCTAAATTAGAACAGGTGGATACTTACAAATATTTAGGTGTTACAATGGATAGTCAAATCAGATGGAAAACTCATGCAAACAATATAAGGTGAAAAGTAGCTAGCTTTTTGAGAAAATTGTATTTCTTAAAAAAAAAACGTGTCCGCAAAATATTGTTAAAAATATTTATTTCCCTTTAGTTCATTCAAAATTAACATACGGAATTGGTTGTTGGGGAGGTACGTATCATATTTTAATTCTCTATTAGTCTTAGAAAAATATTATATTCAAATTCTGCTAGGACAAACCATAACATATAACTCATGTCCTTTGTTTCAGAAAATTAATTATTTACCTTTAAGACATTTTTACGTATATAAAGTACTTAATATATTTCAGTAGAAGTGGAGATTATGGGAAAATGAACTATTAGCTAAAAAGGAAATATATAACAAGTTTATTCATGTTTGTATCCTACATTTTATAATCGTTTACCTGCTGACATAAAAAAAAAACAATTTTTCTCAAACATTTGAAATCTTGGCTAATGAATAGAAGGTCAGTTGAATACCTTTACCATCATGTATATTGTTAATAACAATTTTAACCACATCATAATGCTGTCATTAACAGAAAAAATTTAAGTTCTATTTGTGTTTTATTCATGATTTGTTTATTACTAAAAAATTTTAACAAGTACCAAAATAATTTTATTTTATTTGCAAAGATTATATCAGATTTAGTCGAATATGAAAGTGTTGATTTTATGTTGAATAACTGGCAAATATTAGGTTAATTATTTTATATTACTTATAATAATTGTTAATACTATATCTCAGTTGTAATCATTGGTGTGAATTAAGGTTAAAAAGGATTGCTTCAGTTGGTGTTGATTTTGTAATGTTAAGGATATATTTTTTTAGTATATGTTAACATTTAATATAGTCTGTATAAGGTTTAGTGACTGCACAATAAATATGTGACAAAATTTTTGGCGATAAGAGTTAATTGGACATATAAAAGATTGTTTTTGCTAAATTAAATTTATACCAAGGGGATTAATAAACCTTAACTTGTCACTGCTTATAGTATGTGGTAAGCAGGTAATTCCTAGTGCTGCGAATGTAAAAACTGAAGGTACTTCCAGGAGGTCCCGGACACGAAACGATTTTAGAACCGGTGTTGTAAATAGTGCCTTGTAGCATATATAATATGCGTTACAAGTGAAACGAGTTGTGTGCATACAGTCCACATTGAAGGCGCTACATGTAGGTTAACAAACACTGTGTATGCAATTACAACGTTGATATTAATTATGGGTGGTTAAAATGAAAGTACTCCGTGCAATATAAACTATGTTTATTTTACTATCAGAGACAAAATATAATTATTGTTTTCATTGTCTATGCCTGTGTGTGGTAAAATGTCAGATTTTATAAAGGATTTGTAAACAATTATGAGAGACAGTAAAGTAATAAATAGCTTATGGAGTAAAAACCGTTCGAGCACAGTATACAAGGTGTGTATTTTTGAGTCTGTTGTAGAATCAAAAGAAAGACACAAGTTGTACGTATTGAGTCGCAGTCTGGCGCCATCTTATTAGTTGTTATACACAATACAAAAACTGTGTAATCGTTTTTATGGTAAGACAGTATAAATGTTTTGCCAGACTGAGAACCCTTCGTGCCCGTTATTTATACGTATTCCCATGACCTTGTTTTGTCGAATTGTCTTCATTCACTAGCGGCCGTCGTAGGAACTTCAGTCGAGTCACTACCTGAGTCAGAAGGATCGTCCGTAGGCGAGAGCTCGTTACCGGATTCACTGCCCGAAGACGAACCTGTATCGTCGCTTGAGTCCTCCACAGCCACTAAACTCGAGTCTGTGTCTGACTCATTGTTCGAGGCAGTAGTTGTATTTTCATCGTCGGAAACGGACGATTCACCTGTGTTTTCAGAATTTGAATTCTCACTGTCTGAAGAAGCTTCAATCGAGGAAGATTCACTTGAAACACTGGACTCGGTGTTAGAAGCACTCGATTCTTCGTTCGAGCTTACCTCTGCTTCGTTGGATCCATTATCGGCTGGACCGTCGGTTGTAGACTGTGTATCTGTATCCGAGGACGTAGTGTCCTCAGTTGATGAGCTTGGAACAGCAGTAGATGTGGAAGAGCTGTCTTCCGCATTTGAGGAAAATCCAGACTTATCCAACAGATTTACGTCGTCTGAAGGAACTGAAGAGAGTGCATTTAAAGAGCCTTCGTTAATGTTAAGAGACTTCGGTTCTGGTGCAGGAAGGAAAGGCGGTATGGAAATCCTTCTAAAAAAGTCATTTGGTTTGTAGAATGATTGGGCGAACAACGGTAGCGTGGGAGTTAAAGAATTGTCAATCTCGGGGGGTCTCACTTGTACCGAATAGAAGAAGGCGCCTGGCGCGTTTGAAGCTATGAAAGGTGTGATAGTAGGCGGTGCTGCTGCTGTTGTTGTTGTTATAGGTGTAGTAATAGTAGGTCCGTCTGCGCTTTTACCTGTAGCTTTTGTATCCGGTGTCGTACTTGATGGCACACCGGTCGTGGTCTCTTCACTAGTTTTTGTTGTGCTGTTTTGGGCGATTTGTGGTACACTGCCGAATTTTGTTGTCGGTAATGTCAATGGAAAACTGGTAAAACTAAAGGAACGGATAGACTGTTCAAGGAGCGCTTTTGCATCGGGGCCTCTGACGAACACCACTTGGCTGACGCCACCATCGTTGTATGTCGTTTGATATGCGAAACCTCTGTAAACATCTGGAGGGGAGTATATCTGTGTCGGTTGTTGGAACGGTACATTTTGTATTGGGGGCGATGGTGGGGGAATAAATGGTGGCGTCTGGTGTGAATAAATTAAAGGTGTTGTACTAGCTGGTACAAGAAACGGGTAATGTGGGCCAAGTTGTTGGTACGGGTACGGAACCGAATTAAAATTGTAGTCAAAGTAGCCAGGATACGTAGCCAGCGTTGATGCAGCCAGACATGTTGCTATCGCGACCTGTAACAGACATCACTTGTTAGTGCAACATCTACGCTCTTTCAGTTAAATAGAAATTGTAGTCAAAGTAGCCAGGATACGTAGCCAGCGTTGATGCAGCCAGACATGTTGCTATCGCGACCTGTAACAGACATCACTTGTTAGTGCAACATCTACGCTCTTTCAGTTAAATAGAAATTGTAGTCAAAGTAGCCAGGATACGTAGCCAGCGTTGATGCAGCCAGACATGTTGCTATCGCGACCTGTAACAGACATCACTTGTTAGTGCAACATCTACGCTCTTTCAGTTAAATAGAAATTGTAGTCAAAGTAGCCAGGATACGTAGCCAGCGTTGATGCAGCCAGACATGTTGCTATCGCGACCTGTAACAGACATCACTTGTTAGTGCAACATCTACGCTCTTTCAGTTAAATAGAAATTGTAGTCAAAGTAGCCAGGATACGTAGCCAGCGTTGATGCAGCCAGACATGTTGCTATCGCGACCTGTAACAGACATCACTTGTTAGTGCAACATCTACGCTCTTTCAGTTAAATAGAAATTGTAGTCAAAGTAGCCAGGATACGTAGCCAGCGTTGATGCAGCCAGACATGTTGCTATCGCGACCTGTAACAGACATCACTTGTTAGTGCAACATCTACGCTCTTTCAGTTAAATAGAAATTGTAGTCAAAGTAGCCAGGATACGTAGCCAGCGTTGATGCAGCCAGACATGTTGCTATCGCGACCTGTAACAGACATCACTTGTTAGTGCAACATCTACGCTCTTTCAGTTAAATAGAAATTGTAGTCAAAGTAGCCAGGATACGTAGCCAGCGTTGATGCAGCCAGACATGTTGCTATCGCGACCTGTAACAGACATCACTTGTTAGTGCAACATCTACGCTCTTTCAGTTAAATAGAAATTGTAGTCAAAGTAGCCAGGATACGTAGCCAGCGTTGATGCAGCCAGACATGTTGCTATCGCGACCTGTAACAGACATCACTTGTTAGTGCAACATCTACGCTCTTTCAGTTAAATAGAAATTGTAGTCAAAGTAGCCAGGATACGTAGCCAGCGTTGATGCAGCCAGACATGTTGCTATCGCGACCTGTAACAGACATCACTTGTTAGTGCAACATCTACGCTCTTTCAGTTAAATAGAAATTGTAGTCAAAGTAGCCAGGATACGTAGCCAGCGTTGATGCAGCCAGACATGTTGCTATCGCGACCTGTAACAGACATCACTTGTTAGTGCAACATCTACGCTCTTTCAGTTAAATAGAAATTGTAGTCAAAGTAGCCAGGATACGTAGCCAGCGTTGATGCAGCCAGACATGTTGCTATCGCGACCTGTAACAGACATCACTTGTTAGTGCAACATCTACGCTCTTTCAGTTAAATAGAAATTGTAGTCAAAGTAGCCAGGATACGTAGCCAGCGTTGATGCAGCCAGACATGTTGCTATCGCGACCTGTAACAGACATCACTTGTTAGTGCAACATCTACGCTCTTTCAGTTAAATAGAAATTGTAGTCAAAGTAGCCAGGATACGTAGCCAGCGTTGATGCAGCCAGACATGTTGCTATCGCGACCTGTAACAGACATCACTTGTTAGTGCAACATCTACGCTCTTTCAGTTAAATAGAAATTAAGTATCGGAATGTAAGACAGTAGGGTTTGGTGGTTCTGAATAGATACTTTGAGTGTCGTACAGTAAGTCCTCACGTAACACGTTAATTGAAGCGACTTAAAGCGAGACGAAACAATAGCAAAGATAGAGGTTAGGTTAAAACTTAGAACGATGCGGTTTTCGTGGTAAAATACTTTATATTAAGTAGCACAGGTACAGTAATTTTGACGTTAGACATACAGTACTTATAAAAATTTTTGTTAATTTGTGTAGGCTGTACAATTTCACCGTTCATTGTAATAACAATTCAAGCAAAATTACAACGTAACTGAAACATAATTACATTATTACAATAAAGTTCTGAAATACAATGTTGCAATGTTCAGATGACATTTATGCAGTCCTGGTGTAGGCCTATGTGTATATATTTTGCGTCCTGAGTTGTTTTGTATGTTGTGCGTTCATTAATGCGAATTTGGCTGGAAAGGCTTTGTTCGTTTGCAAAATTGAGTTGTAGTAACTTGTATTATGTGAAATCCGTTTTTAAAAATTGATTCTATCACTTGAGTATTTATTATTATGTTCCGCTTGTAATATTTTAGTTTTTACGTAGCCGCCGATTGTTTGGGTAGCCGAAACGGTTCTTTTTTTGCACATTTCGGTGATGGCGAAAGTCCATCCATTGAATTCTAATATCCAAGATCATTCACTGCCATCCATTAAAGAAGCGGACTGTAATTGATCGAGAAATAGGAAATTCTTGAACGATCATGATTGGATACATTGATCGATATATTGATTACCAAATGGAAATTTTTTGTTGCGATAAAAACTCGATTAACAGTCTCTTTCTGCTAACCGTCAGAGTTTAAATTCTTCAGGACTTCGTGGTTTGCCCAATTTATGAAGGTATGTTAATTATTATGAAGTAACATTAAATAAAAACGTAATTAAAAACCCTGTAGATAAAGTAAATAGTGACGAAAAATACGTGAATAGTAAGCGTGACAAAACAAGTCCGGTAGGGAATGTATTTACCGGCTTTTTTACTACCAGTTGTGTACGTATATTTGAACCGAAATTTTATTACAGAAACCAACAACAAACACAAACAGATGAGTTATAAAGAATGAGTAATATCAAGACTTTTGTTTTTGTAAGAATTAGGCAATCTGTAGAACATTAAGTTATTGTATGGAAACTACGCCAGAGGTAACAATGAATTACACAATCGCTTGAAGATCGTGTAAAAATTGTCAACTGAATCTGTTAGTATGATACTTGGAATAAAGTGTAAATTCAGATACAGTAAATGCATTTAACGGGAATGTGTCCTCGTGTTCGGGTTAGTTTTGTGTTCCCAACCGAAAAGAAATGATGTCAGATGTTTGTGCAACAAGCCAGGAGAACGCGTTGTTCATGTGTGGGCAAAACGACCTTGCAAAAAATGGAAGCCGTTGGATACCCGTTATGAAGACAACAGTTACCAAGGTCAGATCTGTGTCGGATGCGTTAATTATGTAAGACTTTCCTTATCGGACTGTTGCCAACATTGGTGGTCATCAGCATTACAGTTAATCCCACGTAATATCACGTTTTCGACATGGAGGCAAGTCATGCATTTGTCACCTCTTTAGAAAACTTAAATATGATGTTTTTGTAAGAATTATAATTTTGGTAGACGCCATGATATATATTTTAAGTGAACAAGTACCGGTATATATTTTTAATCCAATGGAAATTAAACAGGACGAATTAAATTAAAGTTTTGGTAAAACTGGTTAAACTTGAACGTAGGTAAGTGGGAAATTTGTATGGTAGCGCACATATACAGCTATTTTAATTTTAAAATTCATGTTTCCAGTATCCAATTATTAGGCCTGTATTACCGTATTTCATTTCCGTCTTGTGACTTCTAGTAGCTACGTGACGCGTTTCGGAACGATCGGTCTATCATCAGGCAAATAGGCTACATCTTCACAAGAGTTTTTTAAAATGTATTAATTATTATTTCGGTAACACCGGGTTGTTGCATGTAAGAGAGTTATGTTGTCACGCAAGCATAAAATTTACACACTTTTACATATAGGCGTACAATATTCGTTTAGTTTACCGAGAATACAGTACTTCAGCAACGAACTAAAATTTTGTTTAATTTGGGCACCTGCAGTTTTCGGTTTGTTCTTGTGTCATGAAATTCTACATTTTTGCGAGAAGCATAACGTGAGTTATGAATCCGTATTAAGATATTTAAATTGTTTTTTTCATTTAAATTAATTTTTTTATTCCACATCATCGACTTTTAATTTTGGGATATCTGCAATACAGCGCATTAAACATGGAGTAAATGGTTTGGTGTAAGATACAAGGAAATTCACAATTGTTTGCCGTGCTAGCATCAGTACCACCAAACACGCGGAAGGAGGGACCTTTACAAAATTAATTATTCCGTGTATTTTTTAATTTTGTAATTAATCCGTAAATTATTCCGGATTTAATTTTTAAGAAAACATATTTCTGATAAATATTATACGTGTACATGACCTTCATCGCCCACTGGCTGTACAGGTTTTCACTGTAGTTTGTGCTGTTTAACACCCATTAAAAAGAATAAATTATTATATATATGTATTTCATTTACAAGCAACTTCTAAAGGTATGTGTGTCTATCCACGTGCGTGCGATTCGCGTACTTTTTGGGCGAAATGGTTTGACGTATATAATTTTTCAAGGATTATTTTTTTATCGAGAAAGATGTTCATTTTGTGGAAAAAGAAAATTTTCAATCCACTACTTCAGGGCTGTACTTATAAGCGAGTATTAGGCTGCTACCTAATACATTTTGTCCGAACTGAGGATGAACTTCGCTATCCAATCGATAGCGTTTATCGGCAACAATTTGGGAAAGTCGATTGAAAATTTTCTTTTTTAGAATTTTATAATATGTTTATTGGTAGACTGACAGTGAAGGCTACTTAACGCGCTATATATGTAGAAGTCTATAATTAGAATTACAAATTTTTTTTATCTTGGAATTTCTGACTTAGCACAATAAACCTGTGCACAATAAAAATTTCAATCGCATTTCCGCTGTATGTTATTTTGCAATTGTAGAGATTTATTATTTATTGACACCTAATGTCGGTAATTGGATATACAGGAACATTATTAAACTTAAATATACACCCTAATAGAATTTAGACTTTGTCCTGTGTAACGTACAGTACCGTAGTTTTAGTGTTATAAGGTAAGGGTATAACCAGAAACCACCTGTAGATAAGAAATCCCAACTCCTTGCAGAGATTTATTTACTGTCCAGTGAAATTGTTGACCATGTGGGCAATTACAGGAATCTACGTACCGTGAAAGAACAATATCAAAGAGCTAGAGCTATGCACGTCCCCTCGGACGTTAAGTTGTCCACATACTGCTGGCACATACCCACGATATTTGCTTGAAATAAATATTTGTGAAAACCAAAGATCAGGACATTTTTGCATCCAATCTTAGATAAACAAAAGAAGAGACAGTGTTTAAAAAAAAGACTGCGCAATTATATTGGGACGTCAGGACACCGAGTAAGTCTAGTCGCCATTAACAGCCGCAACAGCGGGCTCGTTGGGTAATCTAGTTAAACTGGTTATATAACGTCACACAACTCTGCTGTCCTAGACCCCAGACCCTCTAATTCGATTGGGGAAAATAACCGGTGTTTCTTTATAAAATCTGGAGTAAATTTAACGCACTTGTGGTCACTCTTTTATGTTATGGACTTGTTACATGTGTACTTTATCTGTACGACCGGGTGCGCATGTTTTGAGTGACCGCGTTCTTTGACGTAGAAATTAATTTGGCTTTGGCATCTTCTAAAAATGAACTCCTAGGATAATCGGGTTCAAAAACTAGGATACTCCCGGTCATGAAGCCTGTACACTTAAAGCAACAAAAAAACGACAAATTGGATGTGTCATTATCGTGTCATACGTAATGAAATATTATGTTGTTGACGTAATAGAAATCTTTCAAAATAAGTTTTTGTTAGGAAAAAAAATTTTTAGTTTATAAAATATACTTAACATTTATCAGTAATAAAGAAATGTATACATCAACAATATGGTACTGTTATTTATTATAAAATGGTATCGTTTTCTTATCCGAAACGGTATTTTAATTAAAAAGACTACAAATTAATTGAAGAAAATTAATGAAAAATTAAGATACGCAATTGCTTTTTTTGCTTTAATGAGAGTTCACACTTTGCTTAAGTGCCTAATCTGGTAAGATCTTTGCTAGTTTTCTGATTTAAACGCCAAAATCACAACTTCCTTGTGTGCCCACTCTGTTAAGATCCTTCCCAATTTTATTATTATTAAACTGATAACAGTTTCTTTAAGGGTTGATAAAATACCGGATTTGAACAAAACTTTCCCCGGTCGTTCTCCTCTGACAGGAAAAAAGAGGACGTGTCCGGGAAAACCCTAATAAACGTAATATGAACCGTTGTTAGAATAAGCCATCTTTGTAAATCATACGTTGTGTAATATTTTGTTATTCGGTTGTAAAATGTGTAGTGTATTTGCAGCAAGTTATTGTATTTATATGAAAACCTGTATCGTCTGTACTTCAGTGCATTGCAGTCGAAACATTCGGGTATGATATTTACTGAGCCGTGCGCTTGTTTTAGTACGTCAAAATAAAGTTTGCGATTTTCCTGTACGAATCCTGTGATGAGTCACAGTAATCAGTCACCAGAAATATACGTTAGTTTTATTTGAAATTAAGAAGTTCGTCTTTTCGGATACATCAGTTTTTGCTTGTTGTGGATTCACATTTATGGTTACCAAGAATAATACGCATGAGTTGACGTAAGGAAAGTCAAGGGAAGGCAACAGTAGAGTGCCAACCGCACAGCAAAGGTCAAAGATAATGGTAATTATAGCCTTAAAAAAATTGCAGTATGCAGAAGTAATTGTACAGGTATGGACACACGAACGTATATTCACAGATGTGTGCGATGCGGTAGAAACTGGACGTACAAAATAATGAGAAACACGTCTGTTATATAAAATGTGTAAGATTAAGTATGAATAATCTGTGAAGTCGCTTATTCTTGTGTCCGTGTTTAATTTGGCATATTTCGTTTCGTGGCATATTAAATGTTACTTATATTCAGAGCGATGCGATAGAAGCTGGACATACAATATAATGAGAGAAACTTAATTGGCCTACAAAATAGTTAAGATTAAGTACGAATAATATGTGATGTCACGGTCATTTATTCGGGCGCGCAGATCAGTAAATGTGTAATTTGAAAGTATGTATATAATATATAGATTTAAGAAGCACCGGTTACAAATGTCGTGATGTTTTATTTTACAAACGTCTAAACAAAGTCGTTCGACAGTTTCTTATCGCCTGACTAATAATAACTGGGCTACTCAATCGCAAGCGACTATGACCTTGGAATTTTATGTGAGCCTGCATAGTGTAAAAATATTCCAGAATGATCTTTTTTTTCTTATGAATACTATTTCAATATCTAATTAATTTCCACGTCTTGGTCAGCATTTTTATAACGCAGATTTCTATTAATATGTTAATACCGTTTGTAAAGTAACCATGCAAGGAAACGTATTGCAGGAAGACGATAACCCCCCCCCCCCCCCGACAACATTTGCGATACCGTACACATTTTGCAGTCCCAATACGCTGATACCGTAGACTGCGAATCAGCGTATCTTAGTGTCTTATTATTTCAATTGACTCAATGATTTGCAGTGCAGGGATTGTTTTCTTTACGTTTTTCACTACCGTTCGTTGCGAAAAACGTATTCACGACGTGTACCAAAAATTATTGGATATAAATGTGATAAGTTACACTAAAATAAGTTACACTTATTTCTTGAATTGTCGAATTAAGGTATTTAATGATTTAATCATTTTTAAGTGTTTTGCTACATCGTGATTCAGCGCACGATTATTTTTATTTATTTATTTATTTTGTGTACTAGTATAATATCTTGACAGTATTGTAACTTACGGACAGACGCGTTTCATAACATTCGTCACATCCATTGATTCGTCAAGGTACTATATATAAGTGATAATGAGTATGTAGTGTATGTTGCATACATTATATTGTATATTGCATTGTTTTATCACTCTGTCGTGGTCAGAACAAGAATAGACTCGTGTTTTCGCCTTTCGTGGAGTAAGCTCAAATAAAAAATTCTGTAAATTAAAGATGCGTTGTCCGATAATTACAAAATTTTAATCAGCGGTTCTCCGGGCCACTCCCGCTAGCGTTTTAAGCACGTGCCACAAGTTACCAAAATGGTTGAAATAATATTTTGTAACGTAACTTGAAGGTTACGATCATTTTTGTAAAATAACTTCTCTTCCATCACAAGTAATTCGGTCACTAGTGAAAGACGTAACAACAACTTTCAGCCGCCACTCACAGCTTTGAGGACGATCCCGGATTCTATGGATCGAAACATCAAGTGAGAAACAGTTACGATGGAGAAAGTCGGAGTTGACGTCAGCCGTCGCTCGGTAAAAGCAATTGTATTTTGTTTTATACTAAACTGTTTTTTTAAACCGTAGACGGATGTATGAATTGTGTATTCATTTTTATTTTACAGCCACATGTTGAGTGCTGAGATGTGGAAAGTCTGACACAACGATTCGTGCGCAACAGTGATTTATATCTATATGTGTGTAAAATTTGCCTCTTCAGCGCTTTTTCTAGTGTTAATATGTATTTTTTCTGTTAATTTCAATAATGCCGCAGAAAAAATTAACCAACTAGATTGGGTTGGAAGCGGTTCAAAGCCAACAAATTGGGGGGGGGGGGTTAACGGGTCCAGAAGATAATAAGGTCTCGTGCGGAGATGCATGCTCCCGTGTGGGCGTGTAGCTGCCGTATAGTTACAGTAGGAGATATTTAGACACATTATTTTACATTACTGTTGCCTGTTCATATGAATAAAAATGAATGCAATGATGATTTATTTTATTTTTTAAATATATTCCAAATATACGTATACAAATATTTTATGTGGTATACAAAGAGGACTTATGTCCAGTCCGTTGCGAAAGTGTGGATTTCGAGTTTAAGTGTGTATAAAACACCGGATAAATCATTCGAAAGTAAATTAACCAAATGTTTAGAAGGGTTAAGGGTAGGCAAAGACGTGCTCACGTCGCAACTTTGAGATTAACGGATTTCAGGAATTGTGTTATGACGTAAGACAGGGTTGAGCACGTGTCGCGCTACTGGAAATATCAAGGACGTCTCGTATAACAGGATCTGTTGCCGAGGGTGCCCGTTAAACTTTCCAATACATAGATTATGGTGGGTATAATTATTGTGGCGTTTTGCTACAATTAAATGAGTCTATGTAAACGTACATCCTTGTAATTCTGTTTACGATACTTTGTCTTACGCTATTAGATAAAAACACCGGTAGTCATCCGGAATTCCCCCTCCGGCAATCGTAGACAATTTTTGTTCTCTTTACGAGTATATTTGTCAATTTTGAGGTTCTGGAAGATGCCGGCGATCCGTGCAAATTGTATTAACAGTGGTTGAGATATTTTATAAACACTGTTTTGTTAGCAGTTCCGTTTCCACCAACCTACGGTCTGTCTAGCTTTCAGTATTTCAGACCAGAAGGTGTTTTGTAAAATCACATTGACTAGTCTAACAGTTTCCGAAGGTAGCGTAAAGAAAACAGAAAAAAAGGAGGAAACCGATAACGATGCTGACGATGAGGTGTGTTAGCTGTTTTAACAAGAGGAGAAAAAATAATTTTATTGGAAATGTTACGGATCGCCTTGTCTCTGGTGGAATGAAGTTATAAGTGTGTATAACAAGCAAATTAAAAATGTTAACATTGTAGGAAACCAAGACTCAACGGCTTCACTTTTTTTGTAATCTTATTACTCATAACTCCTAATTACTATTCGGACACTCCATTTTGTGTGTATGTGTGTGCGCGCGCGCGCGTGCAAGATAGAGGTAGAGGAAGCGTGCGTTAAATTTTTTAATAAACAACCATTCCGTAGTTATAGTTTTGATGTCTATTAAATTGCATTGTATTAGTCGCCTATTAAATTGCATATGTAGTGTGTAAAGTTCTTATCGGGAATACACCGTACAATAATTTAGATAATTTACCGACTCAGTAAATTAATTCGTCTGCGCTACTTATGCTAAGGTTGTCAGAATGTGGAGCTGCTAACGGTGAAAGCATATGTTAGTTGGTCACTTAAAAAATTCAATAAAACATATAAAATTAAAAAACACAGTCACTTGATTCGGCCTTTTTCATCAGAGCGTTGAACACACGATTATTACTTGCCTTTTGTGTTGCTTAGGTTATTTTCCCTTGTACCACTGTGACGTATGTTATGTATGCGTTAGTTCCATTAAAACCGTAATCGGATCCCATGTATAGAACATAACATTGAGTATCGATGGGGCATACAAAGACTTAAGATATTATTATGAAGTTTGTTCTAATTTGATACTAATGCTATCGACATTCGATTCTCTTAGATACACTGTTCACTTTTCGACTAAGTTAATCGTTTATAATCGTATTTAATGTTTATTTTAAAACCGAATCGCAAGGACAACAAACTTACTGCTAAAATGGTGACCATGGCGAGGGCGAGGGCGAGCTGGCGGCAAGCGTCGACGGCACTCCACTGCACTAACTGGATCAGAGACCATATTGAAGGCGGGTTTTATCTGTGGTGTATACTTGGGAGGGAACCTGACCCGAAAACCACCCGGTTATCCGTGACATTGAAACGCGCACTGTACCTCTGGGTACATGTCACATGTACCTTACCAAGAAGAGAGTGCGTTGCTTTTTCCATAAGTGATGTCGCTACCAAGATAATTATGTTTGCTGACCAACGATAAGAAAGTGTTTCATCCAGTATGATTCAGGTGGAACTCGCCACAGTACACAGGTCTGTGATTTCTTACTTGGTACATTGCCAGAACGAATTGTCATGACGGGTATACATCTCGTCTGACTTCTATTGGCCATGCGCCGTGTGCTGGTGCAGCAGCGTGCGTTTGACCCAAATGGTGCTACCAAGCGTTTCCATGTAAAAGTGTCGTCATCTAAATATCTTATCAAAGATGTCCCCACGATAAAACTTCCCAGTTACTGACGTCACGATTCAAAATATCCTTGTGTCGTTATGCCCGGTTAAACGACAGAGAACTCTGTACAAGTTTGTTTTTTACCCATTTTTCTTACTAAATTTGTTTCACTCATTGTTATTGTATTTTTTCCGTTTTTGTAGTTATGCGTTTAATTTTTACGAGCTCAGAAAATCTTGTAAAAATTTCACTTCCGAAGGTAAAACAATGAATATGAAAATTCATGGAACACAAATTATGGCCAAAGTTAGTGATTCTGTGTTACCTGAAATGTAAACAAAAAAAACTTACATACCTCTACCCGTAGTACTTTGGAACAAAATTGCAAAAAGATTAGCGTCGGAAAACGTAATTTACTAGGTTTGACGTACAATTCGAAACTCGACGTTAATTAAAAACAAAACCTGACAGAAAAAAATGCTAAGAGTCTATATCATACGCAGAATATTGGTTGTTTTATGTACAAAATAAGTGATTATTATAATACGCTGAAACTTAAAATTGTATTTTTTAGAGGAAATATTGTGTAAAAAGTCTAGGCACATTTACCGCATAATGCGAAAGATGTTTTGTTTAATATGAAAGGGCCAGTTAACTGCGTCTTATCACACCACATTGTACAGTTGCTGAAAACGTTTGTTGCCTTTTCTTGTCAGGACTTTATATAAGAATGTTCGTTTTCATTCATTCTATTCAGGACTTTCTCGTCGCACCGTCACTGCCAACCAATTGTATTCTCCCCAGTTTTCTTAATATCCACAATAAAAGCCTCTCTCTCTCTCTCTCTCTCTCTCTCTCTCTCTCTCTCTCTCTCTCTCTCTCTCTCTCTCTCTCTCTCTCTCTCTCTCTCCCTCCCTCCCCCTCCCTCCCTCCCCCCATAATATTATCTTTTTTCCTTCCTTATAGTCATAGAGTGTTAGTGTTTTGCTTTATTTCAGTTTAATATAGAACAAAAGTATTTCATGAAAGGGCCTATACTGGGAAAATTTGATAACGAACAGAACAGATTAAAGTTTACTATTTTAACTTGCAGCGAATTAAGTTTAATCTGCTCATTTTAACGGTAAGAGAAGAATAATTTATTAAATTTCCATACAACGTTTTAGATGGATTTTCATAAGGATAAGTTAAGTTAGTATGTTATAGCAGATAACGTATGTTTTATATGTTTAAAGACACCTTATGTAAATTTCGATCATATGTTCACCATACCAGCATATATATAATTTTCTTAGAATAACAACATAATTTAAAGTAGAAAGAAATTATACCTTTCATACTAAATTGTGGTAGATATTTCGAGCTATATTTTTATTTACTGAATTACGGTATAAATGTAATGCCGGTTCAAGCCACCGTCTCTTCGCAGTCTCAGTCCTGTCTATTGATAGGGTCGATAAAAAAATAATAAATAAAATAAAAATGAATTGGTACTGCCTAGGTAGTTTTTATTCAGTAGCAACTTAAAACAACTGCTCCCACGAAATAAATACAATTCGAGATATCGAGTCTTTCATAAAGTAAATTATAGTACGCCTGTCTTATTTTTTTCATTAATGAATTTATTATGACGTAAATCGAAAGTATACTTAGTGTTCTTCATAAATTTTAGATAGGTCGTATAGGTCTTGGTAACAAAATGGAACTCGGATTAGTGTTTTACTCTAGATTGTTTCATTAAAAAAAAAATAAATATATATATATATATATATATATATATATATATATATAAAAGAATTATTCATTATTTTGCAGTACGTTATGTGATTCTGAAAACAAGAAACAATATTCATTGGCTGGCTGGTGTGAATGCCCGTATTGTCAACGGGGGAACAAGTGAAATACATTACATTATTTTAAAGTAAATCGTGTGTTAACTTCAAAATAGATTAAAGTACTTTTAAAAGTTTGTTTATTTTAAAAGTAAAGCAGTAAGACAATTGTGTGTGGCCACTTAATGTTAAGGTGAAATTGAAGTAAAAATATATTGGAATCTTGTGTAAGATGTAGTAGAAAGTAGGCGTTGAGCTGACATTTAGAGGAATTCACACGAAATTAGCGGTCAACATTGCGATGCGTATGTGTAGCAATTCACGGTGAATTATGAAAGGTTAGCGGTTAATAATGTGATAGTCTTATATCTGTGGAGATCATTTCATTGTTACGGGTTCGTTAATTATTTTGAGGAATAGTTTCTGCTTTTATCACGTGATTCGCTATAATAATGGACAGTATAAACAATGTTCTTTCCCTTTTACGTTGGTAAGATAATGTATTTAATTTGTAAAGCGGCTTTTGCGTGGGAACCGGGCGAAGTGAGTTCTGACCCTTCGCTTAAAAGGTGGGGCATCAACATCCAGTGTCGGATTTTGTTTGGGCCTTGTCGAATGGTTTACACGGGGTGGTTTCGGAATATCTGATATTCGGTTTATTACGGTTCCGATTATCCGTATTCCACTGTGGATTCAAGAGCGTAAGTAGAAAGAAAATGAGTTTGCTAGGACACTGGATGAGGTGATAGTGTTTGGAATGAGTTAGTGAAGAAGGGGAAAGTGCAGGCTGGATCTAGAGGAAGATATGAAGACACTAAGCTGTTTGAACGGAACCGAGAGGGGCTCCAGGCTCCTCCTTCGTTCACAGGTCCGAATATTCTACGCAACACCTTCCGCTGAAGGATGTCCAACATGTTGCAAAATTTCTCTATTAAGGACCAAACCTCGGGTTTTTGTTATATACTATGATATATTTTCACTGAAATTGAGATAAATTTTAATCCAGAAAAAATTATATTCGTAGTAAAAGAAAGTAAAATATAATGAAAAATACGATAGAATATTCAACAACACAAGCAGTATTATCAAAACGATGAAAATGAAGTTTTTGATGACACTGATGGAACTTCAACATTAAAAAAAAAAAAAAAAACTAGAAACACTTAGCAGTTTATAGGCCTATCATAGTGCAAATGTAGAACTATTTTAACGCAATCTTTCTTGCTTTTAGAGAGACATAATTGTGCATAACATTTTCTAAATGTAAAAAAATCCCGTTACAACATGTTCAGTTGCAAATAAATATAAGTTTTTATATAAGTTTTTAACTCTTTTCTGACCGTAATTAAATTATTTCAGAGTAACATTTTCAATAAAAACATGTATTTGGACCTTGACTTCATCTTGACTGATCTGGATTTAAAAATTTTATCCAACTTACCGATGATCTTAAATCGTGTTTAATCAATTTAAATTTTCTCCTGATACAGGTTTACTAATGGAAGTCGTATAGGCTACATTTATAAATTTGCTAAGTCGAAACGATGAATGAATTGTAGTTTAATTTTCGCTAAATCGTTTCAGAACATTTTGAATAAAATTATGTACTTTGTCCCTGATTTTGTTGCCTCCCAATTTCAGTACTTAATTCACGAGGGTCA
Source organism: Magicicada septendecula (assembly GCA_034769895.1). Classification (NCBI taxonomy): domain Eukaryota; kingdom Metazoa; phylum Arthropoda; class Insecta; order Hemiptera; family Cicadidae; genus Magicicada; species Magicicada septendecula. The sequence continues at coordinate 170,905,041 of CM068376.1, forward strand.
GTACTTCATTTATTGGCTAAAGCTCTTCGCGTGACGTCCGTGCAGTAACAGATTACGGTAGCTGTGAATTTGCGCCCTTGCGAACACGCAAACGCGCACGCCAAAGTGTAGTAGGAATAACAAAAATCCCGTAGAGTAATAGTGGAATAATCGTTTGCAATTAACTGTAGTAGTTAACGCGGAGAAAGCGTTGCTGCGCACCCTATTACTTTAATGGCGTTGATGCAATCGTGTAGTGTGTACTTTATATAAACAAGTAATGCAGCAGGGCCCGCTCTAGCGGTTACGTCGCCCCGGACAAAAAGACAAATTGCCGCCCCTTAAGAATATATATATATTTTTTAAATAAAGGTACATATTTTTTATTTTCAATAAAAATAAAATAATTTTATTTAAATTTTAATAAAACATATATTTAGAAAGAAACATGTAACATAACATAATATTGACAATCAAGTAGTACAAAACTGTAGATTCTACTTTTTATGTTAAATAAAAGTCAAATCGTTTTAAATTATAATCAACACATACATATATACATATTTAGAAAGAATCATGTAACATAACATAAAATTGATAATCAAGCAGTACAAAACAGTAGAAATTAATTAAGAAATATCTGTACCTAGCCACAAATTGTTAACCATATAATTTTTTACATTTTAAATGCTATTAAAAATGTGTATTATTGCACAATCAATCAAAATGCCATTATTTTGAAAATAAAACAAGGTAACATCAACTACGCTAAAATCACAAAAAACTTTTTTTCTCACTTTCAGTTCTGCAAACTTTTTTATTAAATCTTTTAAATTTACTTGATCAGCAATTTCATGCTCAATTGCCAAAATGGCCAAACCATTAAGACGATTTTTTGTAGTAGTCGAACGTAAAAAGTTCTTAATTAATTTTAACTTAGAGAAACTCCTTTCTCCACTTGCTTCAGTTATTGGTATCGTTAGCAATATTCTTAAAGCAATAGTAAGGTTTGGGGCAAAATTTAACTTTGTAATTAAGCTCAGTACATTGCTTAGGCTTTCTTTTTTGCCCAAAAGCGCAGATACTGCTGAAATTTCCTCTGCTAATTCTACCCCATTTATACTTACTTACTTACTAGCCAACGCCCACCCTTGGCTGTTGAGCCATTAGGCGACGCGCTGACCAGTAGCGTCGGGCTTCGGTGATCTCGGTGTCCTCGTTGGATGGGGTGTGGTCCAAGGCCGGGCAGTCACTCAGATGGTCGGCGTCCATCGTCGCGTGGCCGCACAGCTGGCACTCAGGGGTTGGCAGCACGTGGAGGCGGTGCAGATGTGAAGCGAGATAGTCGTGTCCGGTTTTTAGTCGGAAGTTGGCGACACACACTGCACGAGGGAGGTTGGGGTTGATTGGACCGTCGGTGACGAGGCTTTCCCATTTTTTACCGGCGGCCGCCTCAGACAGTCTTCGCTTATTCCATATGCTGACGGCGGAGTCTATTTGAGCTTTGGAAGATTGTAGGGACTGTGGGCGGGTAGGCTGGGGTAGGGTTGTGCCTTGCTTGGCCAGTTTATCGGCCTCCTCGTTGCCCCAGATGTTGACATGACTGGGTATCCATTGGAGTTTTAGGATCCACCCTCGGCTCCCCAGGGTCTCCAGTTTCCTTCTACAGTCTATAGTCCTTTGGCAGTCGGTTTGAGAGTTCCGTGATAGACTGCGTATTGCGGCCTGCGAGTCGACTAGGAGCACGGCTTTTGAAGGGGGAGTGATTTTTTCCAGTTCATCAACGGCAGCGTGAACTGCTTCGATTTCCCCATCGTAGTTACTAAGGGGGCTGCCCACGGCTAAGTGTCCTTGGAAAAGACGGCTATAGTTCCCAGCTCCTGTTTTTCCATTGCCCGGAATTGATGAGCCGTCAGTGTAGATATGGATCCACTCTTGCTAGGGATAATCTTCGTGGATGGTTTGCAAAGTCTACCCCATTTATGTCAACAGAATCACCATCAGTTAAAATACATTCTAAATTCTTACAGTGTTTTAGTAGCATTTCTTTGGACATGGTATTTAAATCGTATATATTATATAAGAATTGAAAATAGTTACTATGATTACTAAGTTGTTCAAATCTAGCATCTAGTCCATTTAGTGCTTGATCGATTGTAAAATAAAAAAAAAATCTATTTTATATTTTTCTTTTGGATTTTATGAACTTCCACTTGTTATCACTACCGACGTAATAGCAAGAATAATCCTATTGTGTAATGAAACCGCTCGAGGTTAGAGGTAATAAGCAAGTCTATGCATGTTCAAACACAAGTTGAAGCAGCGCTCTGCTCGCGTGCTATTCTGTTCAGAGAAGTATATGCATTGCATGTTCAAACAAGTTCAAGCAGCGTCCTTTACAAATTCTGCGTTAATTTATTAATAAAATAAATTATTAGTTTATAAAATGTTTCCTTTTCGGAATTATAAAAATTTACTAGATTTTTGTAAGTTTATAGTCAACTTTTATTGTTTAATGTGTTTAACATAGATTGCCGTAATAAATGTTTTAAAAAATGAATCACCGTCCAATCTTTCATATCTCTGAAATCTTTAAATATTGTGATATGTATCACAATCTCACGAAATTAAATTAATGCTGGGATTTTCCGTTCTCCCCTGAAACGGAAAAACGGTTATTTAATTAAACATACCGCTCTTTTATGATTGTTTTCTTTAGAATCAAGAATTGTAAATATTTTTAGCTTTTAGACATAAACAATATAAATACGCTACGCACTGTAAATTTTTAGCGAACGAAAAAATCGATATGTGAAATTTTCTATTAATTGGTATTTAACACATCAATATTTTTCTCACACTTACAGCCAAAATGCCGCCCCCAAATTTTGGCGCCCCGGACAAATGTCCGGGTTGCCCGCCCCTAGAGCGGGCGCTGAATGCAGTAAGCCTAAGCGCTAACTTGTGATTTTCAGCTTCGCGATTATTTAATCGCAAGGCTGTATCTCACTGTTTTAAGTAGGCTATACGTACACCCATGCGATTAAGAAATCACAGCGATTATAAAAACTCAACCGGCCCTATTTTTCCAACGACGCGACTGTAACAAAATAAGAATGGATCACATAGTTGCTATTGTTTTGCTGTGCTGTTCAGTCCCAGTGTGAGCAGTGGTCACGAAACTTTTAAATTAAAACGTTTATTTTTTCTATTATTATGTTTCACATCGAATCTTCTGTTGGTGATTCACCATCGTACACGTCCAGACACGGAAAATTGGTCTACGAAGAGAAAAATGGCCGCCTATTTATTATGAAAAATTAAAAGGATACGGTGATCATAATGTTAAAGAAAACTTGGGGTGAAACTTGTGCAACAGAAACAGATTAAAGGAATGTGTAACGAGCAGAAAATTTTAAAATTTTTAAATTTTCACCTCGGCAGAGTACGTTCACACGAGGCAAGTGTCAACGACTTATGGTGGAGCAATAAATAAGGAGTAATGAGAAGGTGTCAGTGAAGCGTTGCTGACTTGACAATAGAAACGCATTAAGTTCAATCCAACTATAGAATTTGGTGGCGTAAGATGACAGGGAAAGTTTCGTCCAGAATTATTGCTCTCCGCAGCTGTAACAAAGTAAGTAAGGACATTCACACCCGTACCGAGAATTGTAGCAGATGTGGCCATATTACGTCAGTAGACGATAAGCGACAAAAACGAGTGAGGCTCCATACTACAATGAAACGGATACGCTGCACCTTAAGTAACAATACTGGAAGATAGGCTGACAAAAACTAAAGTCATGTTACACAGCTGGAGGTATCGTCTAATTGACAGACAAGAATTTACGAAGGGAAAGTTGGGGTGACTTCAACGACCAGCAGATGTTCGAAATTAGTAATAGCCAGATAAAAGGGGTTAGAGCATAGAACAATACGCCAGGAAGACTGTAAGTACAGATAATGGGAATCTATAGAAACACAGAGTTTAATCAGACAATAGGCTGATAGACAAGTTGTTAATAGCCATAGTTTCTTCGAAGCGGGTCAACGATCGTCAAGCCAGAGAGCAGGGAGACCTAAGGACCTATCAGAGACCTTCAACCAGCGAGAAATTTGATGGTGAGGGATGTTTCCATAGCAACTGAGGCGAAGAACCTATCGGAAGAACTATGACGTAGGATTTTGACATAGTGGGACAGTATTTTCCGAGAAAGTCAAAAACTGACCATTCTCGAAAAGAAGTGGGCGTGAATCGCGCCAGAGACAAAATTTTGAGTAGGGACGAATTAATAAAACTAGCTGTCCAGGAAGACGGAGAGGCAGTCATACTCAATTTTTAGACAGTCTACACTCAAATTTTGAATAAGTATACTAAAGTTTTACAGTTAGAATTTTCAGACAGTTTACAGTTCAATTATCAAGTAGTTTAACTTCAAGTGCGAGAGACGGTATCATAAACTTTCCATTGTTTACTCAAATCATTCGGAAGTTAGATAAATAACAAGGAACTTAAAACTTAATAATACATTCATATCGCGGTAGTGAAACTTTACCGGTGTGCGCAGTAACGGACTTAGTGAATTTACACCAAGTGAACAATCAGACCGTTACACTAACAGACAGCATCACTTAACGATATACAAATTATTTGAACTTAATATTGTGTATCAACAACATAATGAACACGAAACATTAAACAAACTAATAAATTATAGGAACGTTTGTTGAAGCAGCGACTAATGAAACTAGACATGTATATTGACTTTAAAACGAACTCACAGCAAACACAGTAAGATGAACACTGATTGAACACTAAACTTCAATTACTCACACATATACAAACACCTACGCGAGTGGTCGGAAGAATAAAGTGATAAGTGGCAGTGATAAAACAACTTACGACGGAATGTATCTACGAGCCATCTCCATCACCAGAACGAGACTTCGTCAACAACTAATGGATATTCAATAACCAAGTAACCATTATTATAATTACTTCTAATTAATAACTTCTACTGACCTGGTTTCTTTCAAAGAATTCACACCTGAGAAAATTATTAAGAAAAGTAATGAGTAAATCTGAATAAAGTAGTTAATGAACGTATAAACAAAAGCTTATTTGGGATTTAATGAACGCATTAAATAAGTAGAATATTGAATTGTAACATCATTTGATTTATAGATGTATGTATGTTTTCTTTGTTTCAGCATATATTAAGATATATCTTTGTTTATTATAAAATATGTATGTATTTCAGGTACAGCGACGTAACCTATGTACTATTATAATATGTCATAAATGATAATTAAACTAGTATTTTAGTTAATCAGAAACATGCGTTCATTATTACCAATGCAACCCAAATATTAACTTAAAGTTTAAAAGAATGCAAATAGATTTAAGAGTTTCTTATGTTCAATTAAATAAATGATATCACGTATGTGTTGATGAGCATAGATAGTTAGAATCATCAATAAGATTAAATTATACACATACATGTCAGAGTCGATAATTTTATTTATTTAATAATTAATTTATTGTGCTATCAATACGCATATAAAAATGATTATATAAATGGCGCCCATTCGCACGGCATGATACGTATTAACACAGATTGTTAACACGTACAGCTTAGGTAAAGAACAGGCAGTAGAAGTAGTAGAAAAAGTAGTGTCATAGAAGTAGAAGTAAGATAAGTGTTATTAGTGTAAGTCAGTTTGAATGATTACGCGCAGTAGGGCTAAAATGGCGAGCAATTCAGACAGTGTAGAATATGACATTAATAACCAATTAGGCGCAGTAAATACCGAGGACAATAATATACCTGGTGAGCCAAGTAATGTGGTAGAGAGTCCAGAAGATAGGGCGCGAGGACAGACATCAAAACTAGAAGATGGAACTATACAAATGTTGATGGAGTTTATCCGTCAACAGAACGAAGAACGAGATGAGAAACAAGAAAAACGATACGAAAAACAAGAAGAAAATATTAACAACAAATTAATAAGTGAAAAATTCGACCAGCATAAAGAAGAGATGAAACGAGAGACAGCGGAACAGCTTACGCAAATAAGGTCAGAGATACGTGAAAGCCAGCAGTCTTGGGAAAGAAAGGTCGATGAATTACAGAAAAGGCAAGATGATATCGTGAGGGACTTGAGAGAAGAAGCCGACAAGAAGTACGTAGAAATACAAGAAAAACAAGATAATGATCGTCAAGAATGGATGGCGGCGGTACACTCTACCCAGACGACCGTTAAAAAGATTAATCACAAGTTCGATGTTCACGTTAAGGATTACAATAAGAAGCACGAAGAACTCAAGGCCGAGATGCACAATACCATACTGCAGAGGCAACAGGAGCAAGAAGGAACAAATAGTAATATTATACAAAAATTAGAAGACGTAGACGGTAGACAACGTTCAACAGAACAGAAGTTGGACGAGACTACGAAAGAAAAGACAACTAGGATCGAAGAATTAAAGGGACATTTAAATAAGGTAAGAGAAAACCAAGAAAGGTTACAGCGACAATTGATGGAAGGTGATTGTGGAATGTTAAATCGAATTAACGGACCTAACCACAATGATCTCAAATATAATGGCACAGACAGATTTCCTATGGAATTCCTCAAAGAATTGTCCGAAGTTCAAGAGTTATATTATCCCGCTGACAATATCAAGTGGATTGGCAAACATCTGGAGTTAGACGCAGGAATTTGGTGGCGAGTGATACGTGACCAGATATCAAACTTCGCAGAATTCAAGGAAGCGTTCTCTCTAAAATATTGGGGCCAGGAACGACAGAACAGTATCCGGGACCATTTGGAGTTTGGCAGATTTGATTGGCGCGGACCAGTTACTGCTATTCAATATATTGAACGGATTTTGTTGGAAAGTAAGCAGTTAACACCTACTTTGTCTGATTATCAGTTGATACGTAAGATATCTCGTCACTTTGGGCGGGACATCCAGCTTGCGGTGGTCACAAGAGGGATTGTGACGATACCAAACTTCGAATCTCTGATCATCGAGTATTCACAGATCCAACCAAGAATTAATAGAGAAGCGAACTATGCAGCGGCAAACGAGGGAAGAAATACGTATAAGGAAAGTGAAAGCAGCCTGAACAAAGGAGGCGGTATACAGAAGAAAACATGGGGTGACAGACCCGCCATAAATAACCAGCACCGTAACGCGGACCGGCGCGCTGTCAACACAATAGAGTTTACAAACACGACAGCTGGTGCATCGGGCACTCAACCTAAAAGAAATCGTCAACAAGAAGAAGAAAAAAAAAAATCCCTCTCGGAAAATGGTACGGTATGGGGTCATTGAGAGATGCAACAGCGCATATATCAACCCACTGGTTACGGTAATTAAGAAGGACGGTAGCGTACGATTGTGTTTGGATGCGAGGAAGGTGAACAGTGTGACTATCCCAGACTACGAGGGTGCCCCTCCAATAAACGACATTTTGGCGAGATGTGGAGAGATGAAGTACTTATCTACCGTAGATCTAACTAGCAGTTTCTGGCAAGTACCACTGAAGTCGGAATGCCGGAACTTCACCGCTTTTATGTACGACGGCAAGTGTTATCGTTTTACAGTTACACCATTCGGCCTGAGTACCAGTTCTGCTGCACTGACCAGGGGATTGGACACAGTACTGGACGAAGAAGTAAAAGAAAATACCATTATTTATGTCGACGATTGCCTGTGTTATTCAGAAGATTTAGAAACGCACTTGTTACATTTAGACTTATTATTATCTAATTTAAGAAGGGCAAATTTAACCATCAATTTGGAGAAGTCGCAGTTCTTCAGACAAGAAATCGCGTACCTCGGTTATCAACTAACAACGCAAGGAATACAAGCAACGGACGAGAAGATAGATGCCATTATGAAGTTCCCTGCACCTCGGAACCAAAAACAATTAAAAGGTTTCCTGGGGTTGACAAATTTCTATAATCGTTTTACAGACAAATACGCTGAAACTGCTAAACCATTACTCGAGTTGTTACGGAAAGGACAGAAATTCACCTGGACACAGGAATTAAATGAATGTTTTCAGCAGGTTAAAAGGTTATTCGTAGAAACAGTCATCTTAAAGTTTCCCCGAATAAACCAAAGATATTATATGCAATGTGACGCCAGCAACTTTGCATATGGCGGACAACTATATCAATTGGACGAAGAAGGAAGAATTGGAGTAATAGCTTTTACCAGCAGGACATTCAAGGGTGCGGAAATAAATTATTACACTACGAAGAAGGAGCTTTTGTGTATTGTAAGATGTCTTGAACGGTTCCGTATATACATACTAGGACAACCGTTAACCATCATTACTGATAATAAAGCACTTACTTTTATGAATAAATGTCATTTAAACAACTCGCGTATTACACGCTGGATCTTAAGTATTCAGGAGTACAAATTCGACATTGTCCATTGTAGAGGTAAGGACAATATTATTGCCGATCTTCTGAGCAGAAATCCAGAAGATGCCACACCAGAAGTAATTAGTGACAATATTTCCGAATATTTAATTAACCACCTGACAATCAAAATGGATAAGAAGGTAAGCAAGATCCTAATGGATATTGGAAGGCACCAAATTCAAGATCATAAGCTTAAGTATATTATTGATAAGATTAGGGAAAATTGTATAGATAAGAAATTAAATAAATTTTATAGATTCGTCGATGAGAAATTGTATAGATTACGCAAAGGAGAGTGGAAACTATACGTACCGAACAGTGTGTCTGGCGAAATAATTGCTGAAATACACCGTATGTATGGGCATCCCGGTGCGAAGAGATGCATCAAATTATTGCAGGAGTACTTTACCATGGACGGGATGTTAAAGAGGGTGAAAAATTACGTACGGACTTGCGACACTTGTCAGAAAAAAAAGGATTCCGGCAACAGAAACTCGTTCGGAGGAACAAAAGCCATAATACCGTTACGCAAGGGTGACCTTGTGAGCGCGGACTATTACGGACCGTTACCTGTTTCGTCCGGCGGGGTAAGGTATCTATTTATTATGGTTGACAACTTTACCAAATACGTACGACTTTTCACACTTCGAAGGGCAACGACCGTCGCTACACTGAGGAGAGTACACCAATATCGTGAAGAACTAGGATCTCCTAGAGTGATTATCACAGACAACGGAACGCAATGTTCATCTAAAAAATGGTTAGATGGATTAACTGAACTAAATATCCAACCACGATTTACCGCAATAAGGAACCCTTGTGCGAATCTGGCTGAAAGAATCAACAGACAGCTTGGGAACTTATTTAGGATCTTTGTTGGTGATCAAAATACAAAGTGGTCGCGTTACGTACCAATCGTCGAGAGTTGTATTAACGAAACGTACCACGAGACGATAGAAGTAACACCGTACGAAGCTCAGCTCGGAAAAAAACCTCCCAGAGCGTGGGAAAAATACATCAACGAGGATATACTCCTAGTTAAAGGGGTAGATCATAACCAAATATTTATCAAAATGAAGGAGAAGAGAGAAAAACAAGCAAAATTATGTAATGAGACTAAGACCATTACAAGATTCAACATTGGTGAGAAAGTGTTAATCAGAACATATCATCAATCGGACGCGGTCCAGAAAAGAATTGAAAATTTTTGCGAACTGTACTGCGGACCATATAAAGTGCATCAAATTCTCGGAGAAGCTACTTATCTACTCGTTGATTGCGATGATGACAAGAAACTCCGTGGAAAATTTAATGCCAGACAATTGAAAAAATACTATGAACCAGAGAATTGAAGATGAAGGAAGAGGAAGAAATTGCAGAAGATGTCTTAAGAAGCTAGCCGATGCTGATGAATCAACTGCGTTAGGGTAATTGACGCGATGATATCATTCAAGCTGGCTTATCCAAGAAAGTTATGTACTTTAATTGTTGAAACATAACATAAAAATGTATTTAGTCAATTAAGCACTAATTAAATGTTAGATAATAAGATAAATTAACATTTAGTGTGACATTTTATAAAAATATTGCAGTGAATGCAAAGGACATTTAATTGCTATTATTTGATTTATATGGTAACAAGTTAAAAGGACAAAGTGAAAAAATGGACACTTAAAATCAGATAAGTGATAATATTCAACGAACTAGATAGTGAATGAACTTTATTAATGTGAATGTATGTAATTAGTAGGTTAAGGATTATAAATGATGTTATCATGAAGTAGGTAAATCATTGAAACTAAATGTAATACGTGTATGTAATTTATTAAGATAATTACAATTAACATAGCGATTGTGTCAATTAACAATCTAATTTTAAAATAACAGTTTAAAAGATTTTATTGGTAAGATCATTAGTAATGCACAAAGGTGTATATGTATAGGAGATTTTCTTTGATATCATGTAAAGGTTACATTGAACCGCTTAACTGTTTGATAATATCTTGTGAGTATGATATTTTAGAAGGTAAAATTTTATTCAATTGATGAAATTATTTAATTGCTTATGGAATTTATGATTTATCTTATAATTATAAAGATAAGGTAATTATATGTAAATTCGACAATGTGAAATGCGTTCAGCTATCCCAAATAGCTAGCAATAAAATCAGAGAACCGATTAAAACCAAAAGGGGGTGTACCACTGGTCATATAAGCTTTTGAAAGTAGGTTATTGTGTATACCTTCCCCTGAAGAAGATGGACACGGCGAGGCGACGTACAGGGCGCAGAATTTAGATTTGAGTTGTTCCCAGAGGTCACATCGTCAAATCGAAATTGAGGACACTGTAACGAGCAGAAAATTTTAAAATTTTTAAATTTTCACCTCGGCAGAGTACGTTCACACGAGGCAAGTGTCAACGACTTATGGTGGAGCAATAAATAAGGAGTAATGAGAAGGTGTCAGTGAAGCGTTGCTGACTTGACAATAGAAACGCATTAAGTTCAATCCAACTATAGAATTTGGTGGCGTAAGATGACAGGGAAAGTTTCGTCCAGAATTATTGCTCTCCGCAGCTGTAACAAAGTAAGTAAGGACATTCACACCCGTACCGAGAATTGTAGCAGATGTGGCCATATTACGTCAGTAGACGATAAGCGACAAAAACGAGTGAGGCTCCATACTACAATGAAACGGATACGCTGCACCTTAAGTAACAATACTGGAAGATAGGCTGACAAAAACTAAAGTCATGTTACACAGCTGGAGGTATCGTCTAATTGACAGACAAGAATTTACGAAGGGAAAGTTGGGGTGACTTCAACGACCAGCAGATGTTCGAAATTAGTAATAGCCAGAAAAAAGGGGTTAGAGCATAGAACAATACGCCAGGAAGACTGTTAGTACAGATAATGGGAATCTATAGAAACACAGAGTTTACTCAGACAATAGGCTGATAGACAAGTTGTTAATAGCCATAGTTTCTTCGAAGCGGGTCAACGATCGTCAAGCCAGAGAGCAGGGAGACCTAAGGACCTATCAGAGACCTTCAACCAGCGAGAAATTTGATGGTGAGGGATGTTTCCATAGCAACTGAGGCGAAGAACCTATCGGAAGAACTATGACGTAGGATTTTGACATAGTGGGACAGTATTTTCCGAGAAAATCAAAAACTGACCATTCTCGAAAAGAAGTGGGCGTGAATCGCGCCAGAGACAAAATTTTGAGTAGGGACGAATTAATAAAACTAGCTGTCCAGGAAGACGGAGAGGCAGTCATACTCAATTTTTAGACAGTCTACACTCAAATTTTGAATAAGTATACTAAAGTTTTACAGTTAGAATTTTCAGACAGTTTACAGTTCAATTATCAAGTAGTTTAACTTCAAGTGCGAGAGACGGTATCATAAACTTTCCATTGTTTACACAAATCATTCGGAAGTTAGATAAATAACAAGGAACTTAAAACTTGATAATACATTCATATCGCGGTAGTGAAACTTTACCGGTGTGCGCAGTAACGGACTTAGTGAATTTACACCAAGTGAACAATCAGACCGTTACACTAACAGACAGCATCACTTAACGATATACAAATTATTTGAACTTAATATTGTGTATCAACAACATAATGAACACGAAACATTAAACAAACTAATAAATTATAGGAACGTTTGTTGAAGCAGCGACTAATGAAACTAGACATGTATATTGACTTTAAAACGAACTCACAGCAAACACAGTAAGATGAACACTGATTGAACACTAAACTTCAATTACTCACACATATACAAACACCTACGCGAGTGGTCGGAAGAATAAAGTGATAAGTGGCAGTGATAAAACAACTTACGACGGAATGTATCTACGAGCCATCTCCATCACCAGAACGAGACTTCGTCAACAACTAATGGATATTCAATAACCAAGTAACCATTATTATAATTACTTCTAATTAATAACTTCTACTGACCTGGTTTCTTTCAAAGAATTCACACTTGAGAAAATTATTAAGAAAAGTAATGAGTAAATCTGAATAAAGTAGTTAATGAACGTATAAACAAAAGCTTATTTGGGATTTAATGAACGCATTAAATAAGTAGAATATTGAATTGTAACATCATTTGATTTATAGATGTATGTATGTTTTCTTTGTTTCAGCATATATTAAGATATATCTTTGTTTATTATAAAATATGTATGTATTTCAGGTACAGCGACGTAACCTATGTACTATTATAATATGTCATAAATGATAATTAAACTAGTATTTTAGTTAATCAGAAACATGCGTTCATTATTACCAATGCAACCCAAATATTAACTTAAAGTTTAAAAGAATGCAAATAGATTTAAGAGTTTCTTATGTTCAATTAAATAAATGATATCACGTATGTGTTGATGAGCATAGATAGTTAGAATCATCAATAAGATTAAATTATACACATACATGTCAGAGATCGATAATTTTATTTATTTAATAATTAATTTATTGTGCTATCAATACGCATATATAAATGATTGTTATAAATGTATAGTGTATTTTTTATTATTATTAAATACTTTACCGTTTATCGGTTGTGCCTAAAAATCTATGTAAATTACATTCCGACACATTCTGATATTAAAATTACAGACTGCTCCCAATCGTGATATAGGCATAATTTGAATTTAAAATTTTCTAGGTCCTGCGACACTTTATTTATTGTACTTTTAACTGTTTATTATTTTCTAAGAAACCTAGAAATTCGCGTTAGCTGAAGGACACACAGTTATTTATAATGAAAGGAGTGTATAAGTTTTTTATTTATTTATTTTAAAATCTATTGCAGTATTTCAGCAAATGATTTATTAATGAAATTGCGAGTTACAGGCTATGTTTAATGTGCACAGTAGTATACAGTTCTCTTAATATAAAACATTAAGTTAAAATTTCCTAAAGATTAATAACTTAATATTACTACATTTTTGTATTTTCAAAATCTTATTACAGGACGTAAGAAGTATAAATTCATGTTCGTACTGTTTAAAGTTTCGTAGTTAACGTATTTCAGTGTTGTATAAGTATTTTTGTTTCCGTGTGTTTGCATGCCCTACGAATCCCCAAACTATTCATTGAGTATATCTAGAAGCTAACTGTATCTATTTTACGTATAAATTGTTGAGTATTTCTAAACTTTTATTTATATTTTATCGTATGCTACGGCAGTGAACCTCCGACTGTAACAAAGTAATCGGAAAAATAATATCTTACGAATGGTTAGCCTGTGTTCCGGCTTTGTAGACGACATGGGTACTCAAACTGTATCCTATCTTTTATTCTCATAAAATTGTGTAAAGCACAACATGATTTGATTGTATTTTCTGAAAAATCAACATTTAGTTCTATGAAGCGACGAGAAACTCCATTTATTTGCTGAGATACGAAAAAGCACCCACTCATTCGACGAGCTTGTGCTAACCTATAATTAAATACTCTTTGTTTAACTGACAGATTTTTTCTTGGGTAGGGTCTCAGTATATTTTGTGACAGTGCAACCTACTGATACAAAAGGCATGGGTTCCCCAATATTGTAAAAAGGTAGTTTCTGTTGATGTGGAAGATTTAGTTATTACTTAATCTTCCGTAAAAATTTATTTTTCAAATACATTAGAATCGCTGTTTTCGCAGCAAGCCCCCACGTCCTTTGCAGTGGAACGCTAGTCAGCGTCCACTACCCCCGAAGAAAGAATAATCGAATGGAAATTCTTGTAATTATAGAATTCTGATCCAGGATTCATATGTTTCTTTAATCGTATAGTCTTTCCATCTACCGCACCAATTCAGTTTGGAAAATTTGTTCGTTCATAAAATTTCGAGGCAATATCCATCCAGTCCTTTTGTGACTTTTCTGGCATGTAGACCTACTGTGGTTGTCTAGGGCTACATCAAAACATGCTTCTAGTCAACCCACTTTGAAGTGAAAAGGTTTTTCCGAATGTAGTCGCAAGTGCGTGCAACATAGTATTTTCTTGCGGTTGCGATGTTTTAGTCGCGACGACTATGTACGCGCATAGCTTTATTTACAGTGATGGTCGGTCCGTGGTGATACTAACATACAAATAAAATAAGGCTAATTATTTAAGAAATTATGTTAATTCTGAAACGAAAATCAGTGTAACAAAGAAAGAACGAAAACACCCGACTAAACGTCTTACACAACGAAATGGAAATTTGTGGAATAAAAATGCTCGAACAGTACTCGTAAAAAGCATAAATAAATTATTTATCAGCTAATGAACAAAATTCTAGACAATTAACAAAAGTATGAAATCTGACGAATTGAACTTGCTTTTTATATTTCCAGAGGTGACAAGCCTACATTAGATTGTTAAAATAGTGTATAGTTTTATACATTATACTTTTTGTGTAAGCTAATCTTGGTTACCAAAATAGTTTTGAGGTTATTTTATTTTTGAAGTTCATTTCTTCTCTTCTTCTTTATATGACCCATCTGCCTGTCAGCGTAGGGTTGTAGGGAACAGAAATTGCCTCCGTTCATAGTCTCCATCTGTTCCTGCCCACGCAAGTAGCGTGGGCAGATTAAAGATTAAAGAAAGGCCTCTCACCCAAGTCAGAATCCAGCTAGGGCACATCGGGTTTGCCAAACACAAGATGGTCGAGAGGTTCATGTCTTTTACCTTAATTTAGTACATTTCAAATAATCATATTTATTTTGACGTTACTCGAATGCAGGGAATTTACATGCTTTTTAATTCTAACCATGACCCTGTCCGAATTAGTTTGAATTATTAAGGTTCTGCTGTAACCGCTACTTCGGGTTCCTTACTACCTGTATTTGAATTGTGCTCCCGGTGTTGAGTTTTCTGTCTCTCCTAACGACGTCTGCATCAATTCTGTGGTTTCTATTGCTGTTTTTCTGACGAAGTCTTTCCATACTGTCGTGGAACTTTTCTCGGTCGTTTACGTTTACGTTCCATTTCAAACAAATTCTTCGGGTATATTCATCCGTACCGTGTAGCCATACACTTGGAATCGTTTTTGGAAACTATGTTGCCTGCTAACGGCTTTATTTTAGTGCTTCCTGGATACTTTTGTTCCGGACTCTGTCTTTCCGAATAGCCTATGCGTCTCACATTTTTTTTCTGATGCAGTACTTTAGAGCTATGTTTAAATTAAGGTTAAAGAAATTAGCTTCCAAAATAAAATAGCCCCAAAACTATTTTGGTAACCAAGACTAACGTATAGCATAATGTGTATATCACATTAGTCTAATGTTTCACATTATACCAATCTTACATTTTTTTTTTAGGCGAAGCTCCATATAATTCTGTTGTCATATAGATAGTTTTGATAGCAGGAATTTCTGAGTGACGTAACCATTTATTGGCATCTGTTTTACTTCTTCTGATGTTATCCAGACACTTCAGTGGAATATAATCAGTTCAGTCTCGAGGGTTATCGTAGTGTTGGAACGGGTCTCGCGCAGTGTCTCGTAAGGGTTTTGTGTTCTGATTTCATTTCATTACGTATTTTAGGTTCATATTTTCATTCGTGGCGTTTGGCCATGAGTTACTTTTGACACCCAGACATCTCTAGTTTTCTGTTAAGTAAAAACATTTTAAAATTATTTAACTTAATCGTGTGGGAAATGTGATAAGAATGTTGAATTTGGGCAAGGTCGGTAAGTCTTATTGCCCATTACGGCGTCCCACGATGTTTGCGTAAGCGTGTTGATGTACAAGCCAGCGTGTACCGTTAATTTCTGTACCCCTTAGCAGAAGTTTATAAACGAATTCATTTGGAAGTTTTGTACACGTCTTTGTACGTATAGACATCGATATGTGTAAATGTGCTTGTAAGTTTAATAAAATTTCAGCTGTAATACAGCCTAGAACTTTACTTTTGAAACAAAGTTTTTCCGTGGGAAAGCTCAATGAGAGGGTCATCAAACGTTAAAGCATCGATGGAATATTTGTGTATGCATTTGAAAAACAGATCTTGGTCATCGCTTGTTTAAATTTTATAAAAAGCAACTTCTTACACTAGAAATGGGTAACCGTTTTCAGCAAGTAAATCTACTTGCCTCGAGAAAGAACGTAATTGTGCCACGGAAATATTTAGCTGAAGTACTGGGTAGAAATTTGATGACGTAAATTTTGTAACATTAGATTTCCCGGCACAGTAACACGTCAGCAACGACGCGTGTTAGGTTTGCCGCCAGTGACCCGGTGTACACTTCGTAACGAGAATGTCAAGACGAATTGCATGTCGAGATTGACTTGCATAACAGACCGCTTCTTTTTCAAGCAAATTCTGAAATCAGCCGAGGATCTACGAAAGAGAGCTCTGGGACTGAACGAAGAAGAGTAATGTCGAACTTATTCAAACGGTTCAAAATGTAGCGCTGAGGTGTATTGTTAACGAGAAGGGCCAAACGTCGAGTGTTACGACGTTATTCATCGCGATTTAAAAATGAACATCGTCGTTGAAAAGAATTCGCAAAGTATTCGTGAAGCAGATTGGGAAAGTTCTTCACTTGAGAAAGTCAGAACTTTTGTATTCGTAGTCATGCGCTACGGTCAAAATAAACGAAGCTTGATCCATATATAAACGAAGTGTTAGGAACCCATCACAGTCGTCCGATAGGAAAATTGACAGATACGCTGTCATGGTTAGTTATAATATTATGAGTAAATTAATAACAGAAATTCTTCGCGTATTATTTGTCTAGTCTTTATAATTTGTTAAAATTTACTTCGTATCTTTCATACCAAAACTAGACCATATGTGTACGTTATAGGCTACTTGTTTCTATAGTCAGAATAGTTACTCGTCACTCGGTTTGATCAGAATGTTGAGATTATGTAAAAACAATGCTTTGACGGAAGCTTTCCCGCTTTGATTTGGGACTTGGTAAGTTATTGTTTAAATGCTTTCATTGCTTTCTATACTGTTGGCAGCGTATGAGTGTGTTCTGACAAGCAGTTGGCACAATAACCGTGACTAGCCGTCAGTAGAGATAGCGAATCAGTCTGGGAAGGTACATAAGGTTTACACGATAATTGCGAAACGAGAGAACCGTTACCGGTAGGCAGTGGACAGTGTGTTGGTGCGGAACCGGTAGATGAACTACACAAGGACCACACTGACGCACACTTTTGGGTGGGGTCTCGGCTGGACGAAGGTCGCTAACTTCACAGATTTGGTCGCTTCTTACGCGGCTCCATGTATTTTCTTTGACGGTTTAAAATGTTATTTGCGATTAGGCGTACCGGTTTTCATTCTTACATTCCAGTACCGTAACAAATCTTCATAACGACAGAGGCTTAAAGGTAACTTACAGCCCACAGCACATAGTATTAAGGAGATACTGCACAACAGACAGCAACGAAGAAGTTGTAAACTTTGTAATTGGTACTTATAAAACAGGTACAAATGACTTTTAATTTACAAAGGAAAAACCAAACAGAACCACGTATTGTAATAAACGTGTACTGTTTACACTTATCGCGTATCCAGTCCAAACAGTCCAATCCAAAGCTGAAAAGAGCAAACATAGATTGAGCAACGAGTAGGAGGAAAAAGTGTAGTGTCCTGTACTGATTCTTCGACGCAAATTGACAGAAACGTTGACAGAAGCGGGTTCTAGTCGTGTACATGTTTGTACAGAACTTGTTGCGGGCACAGACAAATATGGTAGTGCCGTGAATGCAACAAAGATGAGCAAAACAAAAGTTTATTTTCTTGTGAGCATACCAGTTATTTAATTTTTACGTTACTTTTCTAATTTTTATGTCACATAATGACTTTTTTGTTACCTTGTAATTTACTCATATCGATTGACGAAATTTTGTTATGTTTAAGAACATTGTCGTGACTTGGCATTTTATTAAGCGTAAAGCATTGTTAGTAACCTTACTTTCGTCCTTCAAACAATTGTCATACGTATTTCTGGTTGTAAAGTTTTTAGAAATTTTTAATTTCCATCGGAGGTTTGCAACGTGCAAGTATATACTAATATACTATGTACAGTGGAACGTAGGCATCATTTGTTGTCCAGTGTTACGAAATATCTGTCTTGTAGGGGTCACGACTGAACTCACAAACGTTATATCTGACCAAACAGATGATCCGCTTACGGATCGCGGGACTCATGAGAGATTTACAGTGTAACGTTATAAAGAATTGCAATAACAATAAAACATGTAAACGGATAAAAGCTTATTACTGGATAAGCCATAAAACGTTATAGCTGGATATCCATGTGACATTTTCTTATTGCCACGGGCTTTTTCAAGGGCGCCAGCGACAGACACCGTCCCCAGCCAGATCCGTACAGCCCCTACATGGTAGTGCTAACACAACTTTTTGGAAAATTACAATGAGAGGTTGAAGCGGGGTCGATTGGTGTGACATATTACCTATTTGATGTAACAATACTAGGTGGACTTCCCCATGTCAGCTGACTTCTCTAATCTTCGTGCTGGAATGCGGGTTTGTCTTATTTCATTGGTATTAATTTTTGTAATAGGAAATACGATATAATTAAACAGGCTTTTATTATCAGTAGTGCTTGGTAGCCAGTTTCCGTAGGCGTTAAGACGGTACTCTTCTAGCAGACAAGCTACCGTTGTTTTATGGGAAAGAATCGAACGACCATTTATTAAATTTTTGTCTAATATTCTTCTCTGTTAGGACAACATTCAGGACTGTCACAGTGAGTCTATAATTTGTAAAGTAAGTGGGTTATCGTGTGTGTGTCTCGTGCTTGCATTAATTTAAAACTCGTTAATCGAAAACAGCCATGCCAATTCAAAATGTAACTTGGGTCGCGCAATTGTCATCGGAATTCAATTTGAAATACTCACTGCATAATTGGCCGTGTCACTCTTCTGTAACAAACAGTGTCTTATCTACGAGAGTAAGAGGTCTGCGATCGTACGTGAGGTTTTCAATATTTGATTAACTTCTTTTGCAGTACAGTTTTAATATGTTACTACTCTGCCATTAACGATTTCGGCTGTCTTGAGGTGTATTAATATAGCTTATATTGCCCGCGCAAATGGTTAACGTCCGTTCAGCTAAATGAAAATTTTTCCCACTTTACGTTATTTTATTACTTATAATACGTACGTTTTGCGGCTTGGTTTTTCTTTTATCAATTTTCGTACCCCACATTCGCTCCGCTCTTCCATCGCCAGTAGTTGTTTCCGTCTATTGTAAAAGACGCAGTTCCAAACAGCTGTGCGAGAATTGTGAGCTACAATAGTTTTTTTTTATACGTTTCAGTATTTTTTTTTCAAAGAGTAGTGTTTTGTATCTCCCAGTTAAGCTTGTCGTTGACGGCAGAGAATTACGTAAACAGTTGTATCCATTAAGAGGCGGTTTCGTGCAGGCACACTACGGAATATCTGCTTCCTAACAGTAATCAGTAATGAATATTCTTTACCTATTCACAGTCACGTGATCGGAATGCAAAGTACAAAGTGATGTTTCTTTTTTAAGGAGATTTGATTAATAATTTTGTTTTTACGTTGGCATTCGAATTTTGTGCGCGCGCATGGGTCGTGTGTAAAATACACCTTTTGCCTAGAGACATTTTTGTTTTTGATACAGATATATTCTCTCGTATTTCTGTAAAAACTAGATTGCCTTACTTTGCATTTCATGGTCACATATAATTAACATTGGTTTTCGTGTGATACTGTCCACCGTGTGGTCATTAATCTCTATACCGTACCAATCGTTTCTAAATTTCAGCGATTTTGATGTAAAAACACTCGTATATTTCATTCATGTTGCTGACTTACTGTTTACGGACAGTTAAATTGTTTGTAGTAGGTGAACAGTTATTAATGTTCAAGTTTTATTTTTGTTGTATGACGTCAGAAGTATGTAAAGAATTTTGTTGTTTGGACGATAGTAAGGTGTTTTTCAAGTTCACGCCGAAAATGTCGACTCAGTGTTATTTGTATGGAGTCGTTCCGTTATGAAATAATCCTTGTGGTCTCCCTAGGGTTTCGTCAGAACCAACAAAGTTTTAAGGTCAACAGACTTTCGTTTCATTTAATTTTACATAAATTCACAGATAGCTCACTTGGAAATTAGTGGAACACTTGAAAATAATAATTTAAATTGGCACTGGATAATTTCGGCCTATTTATTTGTTAGGCATTCTGTAGGGTTTTAACTCAACTCAACCGTGTAGATAATAGGCTATACTGCACAGGCGTAACTTGGGAGGGGCAGGGGGGACTCGCCCCCCCCCAATGTTCCGAGCATTATAAAATTTTGTTGTTTCCAGTTGTTATAAATAAAAACTAACAAATAGTCAAACAGGAGACAGTTTCTATGCTTGTGAGCACAGTAAGCACTATTTATCAACGTCTGTACTGTTATCAGACGATTAGTTGCCATAAATTTGTTATTATTATTTCTTTCGAAGAAACTTGTTTGGAACTGTTATTTGTCAATGATTACTGATACAAGTGCGGTCGTGTACGTAGTCCGTTAAAGTACACATCGCTTGTCTCTTTCCTAATTCGTTACTGTTGTGATTGTTTTGGTTTTTTGTGTTCCTAAGTTCTGAGAAATGGGAGATAAGAAACGCAAAGGAGTAACACTGCTTAATTTCTTTGAAAATTGCCTGACTGACAATTTGAAAATTTCTTTGTGTTGTGACTGATTCGGCTTACTGCTACTACTGCCGAGCATTTTGTGACAGTTTGCCTAAGGGAGAGGATGCGTTTACGAAAACTGGGTATAAGAATTGGAAGAAGTGAAATTGTTTAGGGCTACAGTATATTTGTTCCTCGTTTACTAACTAAGAATTATCACTAAACTTTCTAATTTTGTATATAATATATTTTATTATATAGATGGTCTCACTACACACTTGAATTTATGAACCTTTACTCTGCCCCCCAAAGTTAGGCCCCAAGTTACGCCCATGATATACTGAATTGTACCTTTTAGAAGAATTATTGATTGTATGAACCGAAAGATAATAAAGGATAAATGTTTGAGTAACAGTATATTTTAAATCACGTTTTCTGTTTAACAATTTAATTGACATTGGTGAACAAAGAACGTGAATAGTTTTGAAGGTCTGAAGGATACGACAGCGGTAAACTCGATAGGCTTATTTATTGGTTCAGTGTCGGAAATAGGATGTAGGGAATGTGGTGCAGTCCGATTGTCCTATGTATTTGTATTTGTTATTATTCATTTTAAAACGTGTGGCATTAAAAATTTGTATGTGTTAAACACGTTTGAAAAAATTTTAAGGTGTTACGGTATAAGTCGTAGGGGACCTGGTGTTGCAATTGCAATGCCAGGTCTTTTATGGGCATCATGGTACGATGTTCAGTGATTCACCTTGAATACGAAAAACGAAGACGGTGCCGAAAACCGAGATGCGACAAGACCGACAATACTTCAACGCCCATTGCACGTTTGAATTTAAGAAAAGCAGCCAAATCAGATTAGATAGATTCAGGTTGAATACGTATGTTGGGAAACCCCCGTTTGAGTGCTGCACAAATAGACTAAAGTTGCATTGGCGAAAGTAGTTCAACTTGTTATGTGTGGCCTTGGCAGTTTCAGCCCGACACTGTCTATTTAACGCGACACGTATGAATACTAATGGTTTTTTGTTTGCTTCTATTCGGTTATATCGATCACACAATTTTGTTGTTTGTGTATTGATTATAGTATTGTCAGTGAAATGGAAAGTTTATTTGCCCCAATTTCTTAGTTCTTGCGGTGTTTAGAACTTGTACCGTATGCTTCTAAGCGCACGAGTGGAACAGAATGTAACTGTTTGTAACTAATAGGTAGTTGTTACAAAGTGTTATTGTGCACCGTCCATATTTCGGTGTTGAATATGCTTCTTTTTCGAACTTTTCACATCTGATTGAGCTTTTCTTCGTAAAGGTTGCTCTCAGAGTAAATGTAGAAATAACAGACTCATAAGACTGCATCAGCTGACGAGATGAAATTGATGGCGATTATTCGACAGCTACGAACGAAACGAAATATTGTGCTAACATAAAAACTGTGAGTCGCAATATCAAACATTACGAACCAGTTAAGATCAGAATGGGTAACCGCTGGTGAGATAATCAATATTGTAAAAAAGTAACAAACTGGCATGAATAAAAAGAACAACTCGAGTCTTTAGTCAACTTGCGCTTGTTCAAGTGACTTGAGATTAGAAATAGGGGCAGTAGGCAACAGAATGACAAAACTTGTGGACCATACAAAGGTACACGAAGACTAGGAGAGAGAAACATGAAGACTCAAAGAGGAGTATGCTAGGACTAATAAATGCACAGGAAGACAGTTAAATGGATGTGAAACCAGACCAGAATAGGCAATACCGTTTGCAGAAATAAAATTGAGATAGGTAGGCTGTCTGGCTAGCCGAGACAGTCACGAAGGCCAACGTTTACAAAACGTGAGGGAAGACTATGTCGCTGGTAGATGACTGGGCAGGGCGGATGCGATTTCCTTCCCACAGTGTAGAATTCGGTCCGGCTTACACTGACCGTCGGCGGTGAAAGCAAACGAAAGTCTGAGCGTCATTTTTGTAGGATGGGTGGGAATGCATTACGCATTACTTCGTTGTTTTCAGGTAGTGGTTGTAGTTGAACGTGTCAGTGAACATCTGATGGCAGTTGAAAACTTATCGAAGTGCTATAGAAGTTCTCAAATAATAACTGAAATTTGCATTTAGCTGTCACTGACGCCTAACGGGATGAATAGAAAATTTTTTATTTTCCTAATTCCATCCCTTTTTTTGTATTGCTTTAAGCATTGTTACGCACTTTCTGTATATTAACGAGCACAAGCAGGGATCTCCACTAGCTTTCACAACCTATAGAATATTGACAAACGGTTGCTATGTGTCGCCGACAGCTACCCGTCTGTCGATCACACGCCATGTCCTTGTGACAGAAAATTTGTTAACGATTGTCGGTCGTGTGTGATAGGTCTGAAGTGCGGTTATGTATGGCGATAGGCTTGTAACATGGCTCTCAAGATCCAGTAAGAATTTTGGGATTAAGTCATCGTAATCATCATCACCACTACCACCGTCACCATAACGCGTGGGCGTGTTATAAAGCTATACCCGATTTATCACCAGTTTAGCTGATATCCTAAGACGAATTAATTATTATTTAAAACAATCTTTTGTTTATGGTGATCTCTCGTAGTTTGTGGATTTTCTAGCTCTAAGAAGTAAAACCATAAAAAATATCCGAAAACCACTGACAAACACTACTCATTACTAAAAATAATCTGATTCTGTAACGTAAACTATTTATAAAACATTTTTAATAGAATCTACGCAAAAAAGAATTAAAACAATATCTAGAAATACATACATTAGCAAGGAAAACATGTTTCGTGTTCTTTGGTATGTGTTTATGTGTGTAAGTACATTGAACGTAAGTGTAATAGTTACTAGTCACAGTTGCAGTGTAATTATAACCCATAAAAGAAGAATTTTTTCTCATTCGTTTAGTAACCAGTGTGGAATGTCGAAATATCGTACACCATTAAGCTTCTAACGTAATACACCGCGTTGTATAATATTAAGGTAATCTAGAGTTGGTGTTTTTGTATATTAATGTTTATTTTGTTGATTTTAAAACGCAATCGACCTTGTCAAGCAGCAGATCTTCACCTACTTTGCGGTCGTTAGTACGTGAACTTCCACACACACACACACACGCGCGCGCGCGCACACCTATTTTCACGTACATACGATATTATAAATAATAACATGCAGAATGTAAGTATATTTCTGTTTTCTGTTATCTTACGGAGATCAGTCGGATTAAGTATTTCAGAGTTTGATAATCTGTTTAATCAAAAAGTTGCGTGTTGAGGATATCCACAGCGATTCTCAGAGTGTAGTGTGCAATACTACCGAAAAGAGACGTCAGAAACTTTTTGAGTTTAAAATTATTGTTAACTCAGAATAGAGTAGTCACACAGAAAAAAAAAACATTTCTCTTGACAATAAGAAGGAATTAGTTACGAACGAAACTTTTAATTAACCGTATATTGTAAGTTAAAAGTTGTACGTAAATTAATGGATATGAATGTAGTAGTCCTACTAAAAATAGTTGGCTTCAGGAATCGTAAAGTTGATATCACGGGAAGCAGGTAGTTACAGATCTCTTAAAATGTGATTTCCACAAGACAGTACAGTAGCGAAACAAAAAAAAATATTACATAAGTACAATGTTGAAAGTCGCGATTTCCTCATGTGGTTAAAAAGGGTGTAAAACTTATGACAACCTGTGGGTTACACAATATAAGGACAGTTCGTGTTCATAGCTCTGTGTATGTCTGTCCCGCTGGGTAATATGCAGTGCTCTCTGCTGTATGCGAATTGTCAAATATCATATTTTATCCAAACATAACCATATTGTATCATATTTATATAGGCCAAACAGGAAGGTCATTTAGTAAAAGATTAAAAGAACATCTACCCAAACAAGATATCTTAACAACAAATTCGAATTATGGACGACATCTAATAGCCTAAATAATAATCATAATTACACTGACTTCGTTACAAATCTTGAACCTTTACACATAAAAGGTAGATTTATGGATGCCGTTGAAGTGTTTGAAATATATAAAACCAACCCAGATTACATATTAAATAACCCAACCAAGTTGGAGTCTAACTCTTTGTATGATACCGCAATGAGAGTTCATGTTTAGCCACATGTTGGACGGGCCGTTGTTACCACACACGACACGGTGTACTCCGTTCAAGTAGTGTTTACGTAAATCTGTTTGTATTGATATGTGTTTGACTTTGATTAATAAATTTTAATTGTTGACGACCTCTTATGAGGGATATAATATGCAGGGTATTAATAGGGTATTCTCCATACACTGATTCCATTTGATGCATAATGCCAACGTGATATTACTCTTGGCCTCACAGAAGCGATAAAAACGTTGAATGTAGCCAGTCTTGCAGATCAGCTTTACTCGAAGGATTCATAATTTTCGAAAAAATTAACTCTAACTTTGGGTCGCCCGGATGTTGGAGCGTCTGGAACGTTAGAAGTAGTGGCACCTTGACCATGAGTGTATGATGTGTAAAAAATGAATTTCATCATAATCACGTCACTTAATACCACTATTTATACATTAAAAAAATAATAACAATTTTCAAACGTGGTAATCAACAAAATATAAATGACATCCGTATTGTATAGGAAAACATATCGGTTTTATGAGAGGATGTATTTTTTCGACTTTTTTTGTATGGGTCTGACGCAATATTTCTTAGCGGATTCTTTATGCCATCAAGTATCTTCCTTTTTCTATCATTTTTAGGTTATCATAATAGCTCTACGCATTAAGTCCAAATTCCGCGCGTGTGAGGAACGTTTCTTGCTAAAAGCCTTATGGACTTCCTTTTCCTAGGAACATAGGACTTCTTAAAGACAGTATTGGATTTATCGAATTGTTTAGAATTGCCACTCGGATCATTTGTCTCGGCAGCTGTGGTAGGAGTTACCCATCCCGCAACATCGGAATTATAAGGTACAAATAGTGTCGTGGAAAACATTCAAAATAGAAATACTTGATGTTTTATGTTGTCATATTTTATATTATATAAATAGTTAATATATTATTAAGCTGCCTCAGTGTCTTTTTTCTTGAACCATCCGAATTTTATCCGAAAATTTCTGGTTACTTATGTTACTTTGGAGTCGTGTTGCAGGCATAGATGTATATATACATCTATGGTTGCAGGCCTCCGAACTCAGTGTGGCTATATTATTATAAGCAGTCCCACATCAATGAGCAGTATTTACAGGCGGTACCATCAGAGACTACGAAAAGGCGTACCGAATACTACGCGATAACGAATAAAAATTTAATCGTAAAACACGTAGCTGTAAACTATTACAAATATAAGATAAAGAAGAAACTGTTTCTGTTACGTTTGAAATAGTTTTTAACTATTTTTAAATGGAGTTTCCAAAATATTTTAATAATAAAATTGAACTTGCCAGTTCAAAGAATAGTCATTTTAGGACTGTGGAAAAAAGTTTTAAGATTTGCGGAGGAGAATTCGCCTTATTTCCCCACGCCGTGTATTTGATAGGCGACTAAACCCTAAACGACTAAATATTCGTACTCTGTGACTAAACCTTTGTTGTGCACAATGCGTGCAGCGAGTCAGCGTCCTTGTAATAGTCAGTCGCTTTCCTCCTACGTAGGCACAACTTTCTTTGGTTTGAGCAACCCCGTTACGCTGTCTAGATACTACAATACGTGTAACATTCAAATGTGGAACATGTCCATGGGGAAGGGAGCCGCGCTTGTACAATAACATTTGTGTGCGTTTGTGCTGATATAATATTCTAAATAAATGACCATTAACAGTGTATGTAACGGTGCATTCATTTCTCTTTTGCTAGGTTGAATATATTTTCTTTTTCCATGAAAATTCACTGTATTGATTTCGGCTACAATGATTGTCTGTGTTGTTAGTAATCTATTACAAATTAAATCCCGGACTTCCTCCATCGTAATTGAAACACATAACAATTAACACATACCCAGTTACAGACACAACGTTTCGGCCGTACAGAACGGGTGGACCTCGTCAGGAATGCTGTTGCACAAAGCAAAAATAAATAAGAAATTGTACAACGATAGTCAGTCTGTTCCCAAAAAGAATTATGTTAGAACACAACGCTGAATAAACTAAATTGGAATGGCCGAAATAACTCAGCTTGCCAATAATGTCTCCAGCCTGTAGGTCGTATGTGATAGTTACCATTCATTCCGATCGAATTGTATTTGTAAATTGTGTTTCACGATGTTGAAAGCCTAGGATGTAAGGTGGCGGTAACACACCGTCGAATCTTAACTTCAAAATCGCGTCTACAGTCTACAAGTACATCATTCAGTAGCATGTTAGGTGTATACTCCAGCGTAAATAAAATCGTTAGCTCGTGGAATCCTGATTACATTATTGAGCCGGGACGGTAAACATTTTTACATATAAGACGGAACATTGTATCTGCTACTTAACTACGTCCGAAACGCAGGCAAAATACTGCCACACTAGCGTGAAAATTACAGTAAAATCTGGTTAGTAAAAGTAACTATAAAGCTAGTTTTGTTTGATTTATTTAACGTTTATTAAACAAAATAGAGTTGACAACACTCCAGCAAGTTTTTTAACATTCTGCTGAATCGAAGAGCCTAATTGTTTTCCGGTTGTACAGTGTTTAGTGAAAAATTCGGGCTCGCATAGGCAGTGGAGTATCATCGTGCCCCAGCAGACGACATCGCAAGTCTCCATTTACATAAAATTCCAGATGCTTGAGTCTTCATCCTTCCGTTGATACTCCAAACTGTTGTCATTCAAGAGCTACAATCTTCTCCTTTCCTTCCCTCCTTCTACTGTTCCCTCAAAAGCCATCCCTCTGAGACTACGTAGGGGGTACCCGACTCCTCCGTCTCCTGGTGTGAGTTATCTAGGGCTTTACCTGGTGGACGCATTTCGAACAAGTTGCCCGAAAAAACAGCCATTCGTCTCTGTCAACTCCGCCTCCTGCTTTGCAGCAGTGCTATGTCCCGCCGCCTGGGCAAACTTATCGTTAACACGTATGTAATACTGATGGTTATCTACGCGATCCCAGTATGGGGCTACTTGGTAAAGACCCTTAATTATGCGAAAGCTCCATGGACCGGAGTTTGCGCTGGGCCTGTAAAGTCCATTATCTGACTTCAAACCAGACCACCCGCACTGCCCGAGCTGTCCGTTCCCTGAACACCACCATACTGACACTTTCCGGAAAGTTCTACCACCGCTGTGCTCATTTTCTGGGCAGCCCCCTCATCAGTGCCATCGGTCAACACCCATCTGTATCAGATGAATCCTGGACCGTACACTTTCCAGAAAGTTCTGCCGTCGATGTCCCCATTTCCTGGGCAACCCCATCAGTGCCATCGGTCAACACCCATCTTTATCAGATGAATCCTGGACCCGTCCTCGGCGAAAGCTCACTCTGAATTAGACACTGTATATTTGAAACCCTCGCCCGGTAGGAGGCTACACCTAAAATTTAATAGTTTATCCTTATTACCGCGGCGGAAGCTCATCTGAAGCTGGGCAGCCTCTGGTCTCTCTCTCTCTCTCTCTCTCTCTCTCTCTCTCTCTCTCTCTCTCTCTCTCTCTCTCGCTCACACACGCGCGCGCGCGCGCACACACACAAACCGCAGTTAGTAATCAGATTACAAGATCGTCCTATCCAAGTTTCTCATTCTCCTCCTTAGCCAACTTCCTACCTACGGAATGTACTTTCCTCTTTGTTTTATGTCTGCTGTCAGACATCTCATCATTTTATTAATTTTTTACATTTATTTTCATTCATTCATCACCCATCTAATTTTTATGACACTCTTTGTATAGCTGCTAAAATCACCAGAACCAAACAGTTTATTTTCCCCATTCCATTCCAATGCTAATTGGTTCCCCCTGTAATTTTTGAACAGTCCACAGTCATGTTCCATTACTGTACTGGAAAATTTCTATTTTAAGATTTTAATTATGTTTTGAAAAGGAAAATTGTGTTTTATAAAACAGGCGAAATACGATACCGTATTACTTTATCTTCTTTTAAGACACGGAGAATTGGTTACATTTGACATTATAATGTAGCAGCAACAATCATTACTCAGAGTTTATATTAAAATTAAGTTGGTAAGTAGTGACGTGTAAGAATTCATTAAACAGAAATTTTTGCGAGTACGGCATAAGAAAAAAAAACGGTTTACAAAAATGTATTTTTCATTGTCCGCCAGCTTCGTAAATTTTTGACGGATTCGTACTAACGACAAGAACGCTGTAAAACGTTTTTTAATTATAACCTATATCATCTGTATACTGTACTGACCAACGAGCCACTTGTACGCGACGAGGTCATGGCCCCCGTACCAATTGCCGTAGGATATACGGACCAATACAGACTGGTTATACTGCAGTGTCAGCACACTCAGTAATTCATATAGGCCCGTACTTCCATACGTTTTCGTTCTTCCAGTTTACCGCTTCATATGCTTTTGCTACATTGTCATTCATAACGTCGCTTACATCTATTAGTCGGTTTAATTCTGATCTCTTTTTACTACTTTTTCAATGAATATATGTTTGCCACTTGGGTATTCTGACATGGTCTGGACACGCTCAGCTCGTTCGCATAGAGAGAAGTCTCATTGTTCGGCGTCCGTGAGACTCCACAGAGCCCGAATGAGCTTACGTTGTGTCACAACCATGAGTGACATAGGAACAGTTCACGTTTTTGTGTAACCTTAATTTAATTGGCCTATGTAGAAAATTAAACTACATTAATGTGCAAATTATGGCATTACAGTTATTTGGTATCCAGCATAGCTTTTCATAGTGCTTCCGTCAGTAGGGTACATACAGTAATTGTGCGTAGTAAAGTAAAACAATTTAATTTTAATAAATCAAATATAAATATTATAAACCTGAATTAAAATTATATATTGTACACAGTTACCATTTCTGACATCACGGAAATAAATATGGCATATTTAAAATTGTCATTTGTATTTGATGCGGATAATATTAATATATTAAATGTTGTGTTTGTGTCAGAATATTTATAAACTACTCGAAATTTTCGCAGGTGGCCATGCGTCCTTCACAGATTGAACATTGTTCAATCTGTCTTATTTTGTACAACAAAAATTGCACTTTAAACAAATTTAACGAATTAACATACAACAAAAAAGGCAACTTATTCTCACGTTATCTTGAATTACTAGAATTTAAAACTTCTCCAAGTTAATAAATATATAACCTTCTGAACTGCACTTACTGAAAGAGTGTATAGCTCAACCAAATTGATATCAAAGTGCGCCAAAACGGCGCTAGCGTCAGCAGATACAGAGACGGTGTTGTTCCTCCCACCATTGGGGTGTTCACATCCTGGGTAGGAAAAGGTACAGATAGACGCTAGTACACAACAGGGCATGGCAGAAAATACTCAAAATTATTTTCTGCTCTAAGTAATGGTTGTATCTGACTACGAAAGGAGTGGGTAATGTTCGTATGCGTAGTAAAAACTCCATAACGACCGCACGATTTTGAAACCGGGCTCAGGTGCGATTGTCGTAGGCCATGTAATGTTTCTGAAAACCAAGTGGTGGACACAGACGCTGTAATTTTCTTTAGGATTTCAACGATATGTAGACCTATCTTTGAAAACATCCGCCGTTTATAATTTCCTGAGCCCTATATACTGTACGTATAGTCATTTGCGTTGGCAGAACAAATCGATTGGCATTTGTTTATCAAAATCCGTGGGTCACAGACACAACAAAAAATTATGGACAGAAAGATGACTGAGGAGCCTTCGCTTGGCTCAGTGCTAGTGATCACTCCAACCACTCTTATCCAAAAACATATAATTTTTACTTGCGAGTTCCAAGCGATATTATGTCACATACAACCGTGTGTTATTCAGTACGAAGATTGCCATGACGATCTTCTCTTATCACACCTTCACATTCACTAATGATCTTAAGACAACTGGATTATATCCCGAAGTCGTGTATGGTTTGCCGTGTCATGCGGTGGGTGGGGCACTGTTTCATAACCCGCCACGTATTGTGTTGATTGTTCGTGTCATTTGAAGACTACATTTCGAAAGTCGGCCGACTTTCTGCTGCGTATTGCCAAAAATTTTGATGTACGACGACAAAAGGTGTTTTCCTTTTTGATTGTAAGTATTAAGCTTTCTGAACATTTCTGTTCTTTGAAACGTGGTAGGAAATTCTTTTTCCTTGTTTATTTTTAGGTTTCAAAGAAAACCCATATTTCTTCATCTTTCGACTTTTATACGCGAATTCTTTTTGACAGCTTTGTGCATACTTCTAACAATGCCTGTCATCGCTTTGTTTTTTTTTTTAAGTACCGGATACATTAATATTAAACTATGGGAAAGTGAACGAGAGGAGCTTAAGATATCCAAGTGAAAACATCAGAGTCGCAGCCACGTATTCGTGAATTAAGGGCCGAAAGGAATCCTCCAGACAAGGAACTAAAAATCGTGATGTCCCGGATTCCCCACGACACTCTGATTTTGTGGATCTGTGAGGATCTGTCTGAGAAGAGGTTCGTCCCCAACTCAATCATTCCTCTTCTCTCCGGGGACAGAAACGGAAAATCAATTCCTTTTTTATCAAGCTCCAGAAGGTGGGCAAATTTGCCGCCATCTGTTCCATGGAAACTATCCTGTGTCTCCGGGTACAGAAACTTTAAGGATAACGAAGATGTTTCAAGCCTCTGCTTGTACCATCCCCGGCTCTCCGTCGAGCTGGAGGTCTATTGTTCTGAACGCTGACCAGGCGCCTGACGATGTTGTGGTCAGTACCATGGGGTGTCTCCGGGTACAGATGTTTGCTTTCAGTTCGAAGCCCGGCCCGTCGCAATCCTTCAAATACCAGCGCTACGGCCATTATTCAGTTTTCTGTAACATACCGCTGCGTTACATACGCTGTGGGGCGCCCCATAACCAGAATTGTCACGTTGTGAAGCCGCAACTTGCGACGTGCTGTAACTGCGGAGGCAGTCATAGCCAACTATACGGGCTGTTCCCATTATAAAAAGGCCCTGCGCCAAAGCAGCGGCAGCAAGACAAGACGGCTAACTAATTCGCACACCTCCGCCTCTACATCTACGGTACGTCCAGCAGCGTCGGCCGCTGGCGACGCCCAAACTAACGCTGCAACAATTGCTTCGGCTCCTGCTGCAGCCCCCAGAACCAAGGTACCACCCGGGACGTCGCAACCAGTTGTGGCTTCAACTGCAGAACCCCTGCCAAGACCGAACCGAAGAAAAAACGGCGACAGCCGCGTACCAAACGCCAGCCATCGTGGTTAAGCTCCTTTCCCGGAGGTTACTACCTACCTTCCAACTGATCAGAACCAGCTCGGCCAGGAGTAGTCTCCAGCTCCTGCTGGCTCGACCCCCTGCTACCCCAATGGAAGAGTTGCCTGCAGCAGCTCAAACTACCAGTATCTCAGCGGCACTTTCTGCACCTTCCGCGCCCCTAGCGCCAGCAGCGCAAGCCCTGATAACTGGTGGTTCTACAGTGGTGTGGATAAGCTGCATCATCCCACAGATCATGGCTGCTCGGAATATCCGGGCTATACTGACGGTAATCCTAATTTCATAAATTGCATTTCTGATATCAGCTCCCTTCCATGACTAGGCAGTTTCGATCCGTCGCCGGTGGTGTTTTAGTGATCCGAGCCGGGTGGCCGCTTTCGTGGTGGAGTAAAACGCTGATGTTGTACTTCTCTCCGAAACCCACGTAGCTCCCAACGTGGATTCTCCCTGCCAACCTACACCTGCTGTACGACACCTCTGACGGCGTGGTGATCTTAATTCACAGGTGAATCTCTCATAGAGAACGCCCTCCACCAGCAACGAACCAGATCGAAGCGTGCGCGGTGGCACTCGACGTCTACGGCACGGACCTGCGCCTTGTTTCGACGTATCTCCCGCCCGGCCGTCGATCTCCGCCGCGAGGTGCGTGATCCACGCGGCTTGTGCTTGACGTAAACTCTGCGGAAGGCAAGGCTGAGGTCTTCGCCCGCTGCACTGAGGAACAGGTCACCGTTCATAGAGGCGTTTCTGACCCGGCTTACGCGACTGTAATAAGAGATATCCTTCCTGGATAATTCGCAACACGACCAAAAGACCCTCCAATTTCTATCAACCGAGAAGACCTAAGAGTCGATCCTCAGTGGACAGAAGAAGAGAAACCCCCCCGGTCGGCACCGCAGGGTTGCTGAATCTCCTGGGTCCGGCACTTCACGTTCTTTTAGAGCTGTTCAACACCTGTTTCTGGCTTCGGTACTTTCCCCGCCTATGGAAGACAGCCAGCATCATCGTGATACCGAAACCCAAGAAGCCACCCATGCTTCTTGAAAGCTACCACCCGATATCGCTCTCGCCAGCGATCTAGAAGGTATTTGAGCGACTCCTGTTGGCCCTATCCGTCCCGTTGTGGATCATCGGCGAGGAGCACTCGCCAGTTCGGTTTCCGGCTGGGGCACTCGACTATTCTTCAGCTGGTGCGGGTCATTACCAGCCTAGCAGACGGCACTAAAAGGTATCAGTCCACAGGCGCTGTCTTGATAGACGTGAACAAGGCCTTCGACAAAGTCTAGCACGAAGGCCTGCTCTATAGACTGGTACTCTCGCCTATACGCCCTCCATCGCCCACTTGTTTCGGTCGTATTTAACTGACCGCACCTTCAGGATAAGCGTGGAAGGGGAGTTCTCTCGAGTTTGCCCAGTCGCCGCGTTCCTCAAAGTTCTGTCCTCGGCCCTGTTCTGTACCTTGTGTACGCGAACGATCTGCCGGTGTAACCCGGAGTTAGGTTATCCTTTTTTGTCGACGACGCGATGTTTCATTATGGCTCGGTGTCCCCGCGACGAGCGAGCGTAATGTTGCCGCGTCAGTTGGACATAATACTTCCGGACTGGCTACGGAAGTGGCGTATAGTGATCAACACGGACAAGTCCGAAACGATCTGCTTTACCTGTAAGCCCACGTCCACCTGGCAGTCCCATTCCATGAACTGACTCGGTTAAGTATCTGCGCGTTCGACTAGACTGCCGCCTAAACTTCAACGACCAATTGACCGATACCCTAAACAAGGCTCGTGGCATAAGAACCAAGCTGTCCGCACTAAACTGACTTTCTATCTGCTATTCCTTCGAACAATACTCCTCACGTATGCTGCTCCCACTTACTTAGTGGTCTCTCCTGTCGGCAACCAAGAGGCGTAGGCTGTCAGCCTTCCAAAATCCACCCTCCGGTTCCTCTCCGGGACTCCTTGGTATGTCAGAAATGACGCGAGTTGTACCCGGGAGGGTTTTGTTTGGTCCCTGGTGACTATTTTGTTTGCGAATGTCTGCGAATCCTCCTTCCTGCACCTCCGACGCCTGGACAACGCACCGCCACCAGTACGTGTCAGACACCCTCTAGCGTTGTTAGATGATCCACCATAAGCTTCTCAAGAACCCCACAGAATCGCCCGTTACCTTCCTGAGCATCCTTGAATCCTGCCTGGAGCAAGCCAGTTAATCCATAGGCGGCGGCTTGCCAACGCCGAGTTAGCAACCAGCATCTGCTAGAGAGTCAGAGAGATAGTATTGTACTCTATACGGTCATCACCTGCTTTGCCGTAAAGGTTGGGCTGAATCCCAGGGCATGGAAACCGCGAGGTGTGTAAGGGGGATCCATACACCCTGGCGTGGTAACCCATCGTTACGGGCGACTTGCCTACGAGCAGTCGAGCTTATGAACCATACCAGCGCTTCTCTAAGCTCCCGCGGGCGATCCTTTAACTTAAGGAGCCACGGAGTCGTGTCCCCGGCGTGTCCGAATCCTCCTCATACACGCCAATCGTCTATAGGAGGCCCGCACTCTAAGTCCTTGTGCCGAGCAAACGACCGTGCTGCACCGTTTGAACTAGACGTTCATCGGACTCCGGTCCGGACAACGCACACAAACCAGGGCGCAAAACACCCCGTATACTTCTGTCTGTCTGTCTGGAATCCTCCTGTAGCATCATTAAGTAGTTGTGAGGAGTGAGGAGTCTGAGAATCCCTAACCATTAGAATGGCCATACAGAACCAGAAAATGGGAATCCCTAAACTAAATAAAACAGAGTACGAAAGAATAAATATCGGCGAGGAGGGAAGTAAGTGGTCACTAATGCCGTCGATTGGATGGGCTTCCCAGCTGTCCTACGTCTGAGGTATAAGTGGCGGCCAGGACCTGGACAAATTATGTGATTAATTTCTGTAGAGTCGCAACAGAACTGCTGACAAGATGCAACACAATTGGTCGGCTGGATGGAGGTCGTGTATTTCGGCGTGTCCATTAGTTGGTACTATCCTTTAAATCGTCGGTATTGGTAATTTATCAGAATTGTCGGGGTCTCTTTGGTTCGTCAGAAATTATGTAATTCCTGGAGGCTTTCGAGTTCCTTCTCTTGCTGCATTTGTCTGGTCGCTCGCCGAAACTCTGTTTGCTTCCTTAGGGACCTCGTCCTTCCCCTACCTCAGAACCATTAGTACATCTGAACCACCTCCCCCTATCAGGGTCAAACACCCTTGAGCGATTCTTGATGACCCCCCGTAAGTCAGCTTCGTCACGCTATTCTAAATATCCCCAAGCATTTTCCTTTTCGTTCTGTTTCACCTTCGCCCCTCAGGGACGTCCTTCCCCAAGCATGTCTTAGCACGCTGCTTGGCCTAGTTACCATTTGCTACCAGCACGGAGGTTCTCTGCCTCACGGGTAACGACCGACGCCACAAGGACTTTCAATGTCCGAGGCGGGCCCCTTCTAATGAAAGTCCAGCACTGTTTTCATCTGGCAGTCATCGGGCACGTCCCGGAATCTGCAATTAAGCCATGGGTGCAAAGACGCCCCACTACCCAGTTCAAAACAAATCAATTTATCAGAAGGCTAAAATTATAGTAGAATCGTAGTAAAGTTCGATAGACGTCACCGCGTACTGCGTTACTGCTTTACTTAACGGGGGGGGGGGGACAAGAGAGCAACGGCTGCCTTCGGGCATCACTGAAGACGACCCGGGCAAACGCAGCAGGTTA
The DNA here is from genome assembly GCA_034769895.1 of Magicicada septendecula. NCBI lineage: Eukaryota > Metazoa > Arthropoda > Insecta > Hemiptera > Cicadidae > Magicicada > Magicicada septendecula. The sequence continues at coordinate 170,941,190 of CM068376.1, forward strand.
CAGAATCGACAGCAACATTTGATGCCGGCGATGCGGGAGCAAGGTCCTGCCACTGTCTACAACTTGGTGGTGGTCTCAGTATTCAGTTGCCCCTCTGATAATGCAGCTGTTTGCTGTGGCCCTTGCTCTGAATACAACGTTACGCCCTGTGTCGACTAGTTGCACTGGCAATGAGGAGTTCATTTCTGTACAATATTTATTTTTCAGTCTAGCTTTCTTGGACGTGTTCATTGATAATCCTATTCGATCAAACGTTATAAGAACAGTCAAAATTCTCACATAGAAAAATTTAGATATGAACTGTACCAGTGATCGGGTCATCAGCGTTTTTCTTAAAGTAGTTCTCAAACTATTTAGTGAAATCCTAGATGCCGTGTATTCGTACACATGACGACATAGAACCGTGAATTCAAAACTGCGTTGATTCCAAGAATGTCGTTATTTTTTCCGATGAAGGCCACTTCGGACCGCGTTTAATATTTTTTTTTCTTTTTTTCCAGTAGCCTTTCATTCTTTCATTTCTGGTATTTCACTCTTCTTCTGTGATTTCATCTCGCATCTTTGTCTGTTGATCTTTTCTTCCAAGTTAAATTCCTCTATTATTTTTCTGTACTTATTCCTGTCCCTGTATTGCTTCTTCGTCTAGGTTTCGGATCTGTTGTAAATCTTTCAGTATTTATTTGTGCCACCCAAATTTTGTTTTCGTGTTTCTTAAATACTCAAATATTAGTTTCGTTAAAATTTTGTTTTCAGTTTTTAATAAATGTCCATAAAAATTTAGGCCTAATCTTCTATTCTGCGTGCCTATATAAGTTTAGAGAAATCTTTGTAAATTTCTTCATTTGATCTTAATCTAAGTCTAAATTATTTCACTTGTTTTGGGCCATAAATTATTCTTAATATTCTTCTTTGTACTTTTAATATTTTTTCTGCGGAAAACTCCCAAGCATTCACAAACATAGAAGGCTTCAGAACATATTATTGTTTTGTAATGTCTGAATTTTGCGTTTCTGCTTAGATTGCTTCATGACCGCAAAAAATGGCACTATGTGATTTCCATTTTTGGGTTCTTCTTTTCATATCTTCTTTTTATGTTCCTGTTGGTGTCATAATTTTACTTTTAGGTATTTAACATTTTGAACTTTGTTTATTTTACTGTTTTCGAATTCAATCTAATATTTGCAGTTTTAGAGCTTTCGTTAGTTTATCATTATTACATTTAATAAATCGTTTTAATTTGATGTACATTTACAAATATTGTATATACTGGCTTTATGTTGGTGTAAAGTTGAACTGGTATATCTCCCAAATACCATTCTTCCGGTCAAAATTGGTTTTTTATTAATACTTTTATTTTGAAGTAGAAAAATGATACTATTGGTAGGACTTTTTTACATCTCGTTTAAAAGTTTGTCGGCTTTGAAACGATTACCTCAAGGAACGGAAAATGTTATACAATTACTAATCAGTGTTTTATTTTGTGTGTTTTGGTGTTTCGAACGTTGCTTTCGCTTAGACTGACTGTGCAATGCAACAATCAAATCAGGTGCGCTATTGCCGTTATTCACTATTGCGACACGATTAAGCTAATTGGAGAGACCTGCGCCTCAATATCGCACTTGCATGTAACAAGTCCACGAAGTGTTGTGTATTTCTCCGTATTGTATGTGTGTGTTTGTTGCAGTGCCTCCAGACAACTTGTTCGTGATGTAACACTTTGTCAGATTAATTTCGTAGCTATTTCCTACTTAGACAAAGGCCGCAATAGCAGCGTATATTTATTACAAACCTGCTCTGTCACATGTAGAGTGATTACAGCGGATAGTTACGCTGCTCTCCTCGTAACCCCGTAAGCAAAGAAAGCATTTGATTGATTCTCGTCTGTACTACTGGAATATGCCACTCTGGCCTTTTGTCGTCGCATTGCCCTCACTCGAGGTTTTTTTTTGTAAACTAATTAGTAGTGAAAGTTGAGGTAATGAATGTTAACGATCGTATTCTTGACAAGCATATTTCACCGGGTAATTAATGGAAACGAGACTGGCCAGCGCGGAAAAGATTATATGAGGCATGTAGTATTTCTGTAGGTGAATAAAGGGAAATAAATATTTAAACACTGTTCTGCACAAAATTAAGGTTATAGGAATGCGACTCTGAAGTAGAATAACACAAAAACAAATTATTTTGATAATAAAAATTCTTATATTAGCCTGCTTATTAAAACGTATCTATGTATTTCATTCCGATATTAAATTTCAAAACATAATACAATTCAGTTCTTTAGATTTTACACATTTTTTAACTGGATTCTTTCAGGTTAATGTTTCAATGCAAATATCAATAATAGTTTTTATTCTGGACACTTTATTCCTAACATTTACTTCAGCATTTTTTATTAATTTTCAAGTTATATATTGGTTTTCCTCTTCTCAATTTACATCGTTTCTTATTTTACTGATTAATTTAATTTCTTAATTTACTTAATTACGTTGAGTTTCCTTTTCTCATTTGCATGTGTCTGTTTCATTTTTATTCGTAAATCTTTGTAAATTTAGTATAACGTAAGTAAGACGTATTCTAACACAGTGGAGCTTTGATACGTTTTGTTAAGGTTTTACTGTGTTAGAAACTTCTTTATTTCATAACCTGTTCCATCGACGTGTGCAATGCCTTGTACACCTGTTTGATATTAATACCAACAGTGTAAATCCTTAACTTATTATTGACCGTGAATCAATAAGTTAGTGGAACGTAAAATTTTCTGACGAATTTGTGGACCAGTAAAGGAGGAGGATGACTGGAGGATTATAACCAACCAAGAATTAATTAATCTAGATAACGGCTCAGACTTCATGGGAAGTATTAAACGCAAATGGATTAAGTGACTTGGGCATATTCTATGGATAGAGGACGGAAGAGTCCCGAAAAAGGTTTTTGCTGAGCATCCTGGTGGGAAGGCCACGAATAAGATATTTGGATAAGGTGGAGACAACTGGGAGCTAGAAGGTAAAGACAACGGGCACAAGACAGGGAAGAGCGGAAGCCTAGCGCTATGGAATGAATGAGTATCAATAAGAAAGTGATGAAAGGTTGTACGAGTTTCGATCAATAAGTAGACACGATTTTTAGACAACTTATGTCGACGGTTCGACAATTTTTACTGTCATCATGAAGGCCTGGGTATGGGCAATACAGACATAATTAAAACACATAAATAGATTTATTCTGTGCGCGCGCGCGTCAGCAAAACATGTACATATTATTCACATATGTTATACTTAAATAGACAGATATACATATAATATTCCGAAAACATTGTTAATACATTATTATAAATTAATATATTGATAATATAATAATCGTTTAATCATAGTTACAAATAGTTATATTCGAATGTATACTGGAATTAGTATGGAACGCAATGCATGTCTAAAATATGTTGTGGCTCAATACAGATTGTAGGGACGTTTGGGTATGTACCAGTGGCGGTTGGGCACTAGACTTACAATTTTTAATATAAATAAAACTTACCATAAACCACAATAAACGTGTAGACAATCACATGAGCTCAACCACAAACAGTATTGTCAAAAACAACAGTTGGTAGGACCAGCTTACACAAGCACGTAAAAAAAAAGCAAGCGAAACACTAATAAGTTAAAGCCTACACATAATTTATTTGTAAAGAAAGTCCGTCCTTCTTTCCTTTATTTGAGAAAATTTGTCAATAACTTTGTATTAAAATCTTCTTTTTGACACATTTTCTTTTCAATGGATATCATTACTAAGATATTTAGTCTGTCTTCACTTATTGTTGACCTAAGGAATGTTTTTATTTTTTTCAGTGTAGAAAAGCACCTTTGAGATTCTGATGTTGCTGTGGGTATTGTTACCAGTTGCTGAACCGTGTTCTTTGAACATAATTACAGTTTCATAATGGAATTATAATAAAACATGACATTAAAATGGCACTTGATAGATGTCATTCGCCGTATTCCCGTAACACCAGTGGTCTATAGCGGACGCAGTGACATCTAGCGGATGCACCAGACAACTCCGCACTATGTACCACACTATATAGTTCAAACCGTTATGTTATCAATGTAACTAGAGTAATGTATCATATATGCTATGTCGTTAGGCGTTCGGAGTTGTGTCGAGTACTGAAAATACTGTCACCACGTGTGATCGTTAACGTGGAACTTTATAGACGAGTCAGGGGATGACTGCGGTTGGACTAGACGGCGTAGAGATAATTTGAAGGACACGAGAGTGAGGTTCAGGAGGAGGTTGTGTAGTAAGAGGAAAGAGTAGAAGAAAAACGTGGAGGAGGCTAAAACCGACGCTTCCCACCTAGCTGTTGTGGAGAAGACGAAGAAAATATTGTTCATATAATATGAGTAGTTCAGCATCGTGATCTAAGCCAACACGTAAACGCATTCACTTTCAGAATCATTTGGGGGTCGAATCATTTTTCACTTCCAGGCCACCGGTCTCTATTCAGTGGTGCGAACTTTATTTCTTCTTAAGCTTTGTTAAAAAAGAACAACAGGTGACCTTGATCGAACGTGACCAAACGAAAACTTCGCGGGTAGGTTGCGTTACGCCCTTCGCGTTGTTCCATCATCATGAAACGATGACCTTTTTTTACGTAAATGTGTTGGCGTTGGCACAGCAAGGCTCTGGTATTGCTTAAATACATTAAAACTAATGACTAATTTTAACGTTTCCAAGACACATGACCTATGGACGTTACAGAACGGTGATAAATCGTGTTGTACAAATTACATTTATAAATAGCAGTAGGCCTGCTCTTGACGAAACTCGATCTGCTGGCATTTATGCTTCTCAGATAAACGGTCGTGTAATAAGGAAGTCGGCTCCTATATAATAAGCAGACTCCCCAGATTTAAGCGTAGGCCTATACTAAAAATAGAAACTTTAGCCACATCCATGTAGCCTAATTGTGATTCGAATTAATTATAAAACTTCTCTGAAGTAGTTTTGTATGTATATAGGCCTACTACGTTATCCTAAGACTGTGATGTAAGAAGACAGTTAGAGCTGGATTTGAATTTTTAAATATAATTTTCGGTTTGAACTTGAGTGGAGCGGTGGTTTGACGTGTATTAATGACGTCGTTTACACTTTCCGGTACAAGTTTTAGGACTGCTCGCCATTTGTGTTGCCGTTTACGAAAGCTACGAGTGAACGAATTGAACTACAGGCGAAAGCTGACACATATTCCAAACGAATGTAGCCTATACAGTTTGTAGAGTTACAGAAATTGTGAGAAAAATTCATTATTTAATGCAGCCAAGAAATTATGTGAGCTTATCGGAAGGTACAAATGAACTTAATTAAACCAAAGCAAAAGGTAAAACAAAGCGACAAATGACACATAAGAAAAGACAGTAAAGTATAGTGTGGAGCATGCCCTTGGAGTTAAATATATATATATATATATATACGTAAGTACTTGTAATTTATTACTGCAGTATTAGAAAACTGTAATTAATCAAGGAATCCTGGCATTGTTTGATAAACCTATCCATAGCAAGTGGAATCACGGTCACCTATAATTTCCTCTTATGTAAACTCTTCATGAGTCACATAGACGTATATTCTTAATATTTATCTGTGTTTTGTTTAATGATTGTGTAGTTCATTTTTATTATATTCAATTTAATAACGTTTTTGGTCGCTGTTGCAAGGATTCCTCTCTCAGTCGTTACGCTCAAAATGTGATGCACGTGCTCTGTTCGGTTCTACTGTACCTGCATGTTGGTATACGTCTAAACCACAAATTCCCTAAGTAGACACTACCGTTCCACTACGGGATCTTGGGGGGAGGGGCGTTGCTGGTTCTTAAGGCAGAGGAGGGGCGTTGAGGAGTAACCTGGCGAAAAGAACACGCTAAAAAGGTTTGTCGCCTAAACATTTGGCATTTTGTGGGAAATTCTACACTTATAACTTGTTTTATCATTTAATGTATTTCACTTGTGTATGAGGCCTGCAACGTGTATCAGTTTTCTTCTACATGCGGTATGGTGTCAGTGTCGTACTCATGTTAGGGAAACAGAGTTTGTTTGGCTTTACGACGTTATGAACGAAACGAGATTTAAGGATGCCGTTAACGTAGACAAGCGACGGTCATCTTTCTCATTATTATTTTTAATTATAATGTTCTGAATAATAGTGATAAATCTAGTGTGTTGGCGTGCAATCCCATTTTTGTACGTAGACTCCCACCGGTACCGCACCGGTACAGGGATTTATTTACACGCGTCTAATTGTATTTTTGTAAGTTTCTATCAGTCGCAATCGCCCAAGTATCGTGCAAAAGACACTGCTCGTTACCACGGTTTCGTGGTTCTTGTTTTCTGATTGTTTCGGTATTACGAATGCCACAAGGTTTTCGTTGTTGTTTTCTGTAATTTTATTTACCCTGCATTCTGAGGTATTGCATGTTTTCATTCACAATAACATGAAACGATGAAATTTTACGTGAAGTCGACTGGTCGTGGAGTAACGTCGCATATCTACATCTTATGAATTAAAATAATTATTAAAAATTGTAATTGTTTATCACACTTTTTTATGGATTCTTGAAGAAAACTGTATCTTTCAGACCTTAAAGAGGAATGGTGTAACGGCGGTTTTGTAACGGTTACTATAACATTTCACTAATATAATGTCGTTAAGGCGTTGGCTTTGTGTATACATCATCTGCCGGATCTGTTTTCGCTCTACTGACATTTTAGGACACCAAGGTCAACCACGTTGTGTAACACCAAGGACTGACCGGTTGCCTCCTCTGCGCTGCCGCTGCCCATCTTTTTTCAGAAGTCTTGTAAAAAAATGCAATAACAGCAAGTAAACAACACAAGTGGTAACAAAATTAAAGTAGATTCGACGTTTATGGTGTAAATTAATTTCTTAATCGCGAACCTGAGATCACCACGTTAACCACTACACTAGCTGTCGGCAGCGGTTAGGATACTGTTTCTTCAAAATATACTATTACAATAATTATGGCCATTTGACTTAAGTGTGCGGTTTGGGGTACTTACCGTGTTTAAGTACATACATGTGCGTACTAAATACAGTTCCAATGAAGGCATATTTTGCGCGTCTTTTGAAAAATTTAAATAGGTTTTTTTCTTTTATGTATGATGATTTTGTTAGATAGTAACATGTATTTTCAAGAAAAACAGGTATATTACAAATTCAGAAAAATCTAATTATAAAAAATAATTCTTCAAAAAAGAAAAAGTAAAATGTCATCAAATACAGAATATCAGATAACACAATATTAACATATTAACTTATAGTTAATGCAGATGTAGTGAAGACTGAAAAGATTAGTAGTTTACATCAAAGTGCAAATATACCCCCCCCACCGTTTTAATGAACCTCAAAACTTTATAGTTTAATGGCCCTTTTTGTTTTTAAAGATGCAGAATTGTGAACGATCTTTTTTTTAGTCTAACGATCTTGCTATATCATGTTGAATTGAAGGTAAACATAAATTGCTAATTTTCCTGACATTGTCAGTAATTTTATTGTTGGTCTCTGATATTAAAATCACATCAATTTTGGTGCTCAGGGCCAGTGCCACCTTTGCTCTCCCATTAGCACAGCACTGACTGACTATAAAAAAACTCTGTGATGTGTTTGATACATTACATTCTGTTAGGTTATTATGACATTTTTTAGCATTATGTAAATACTAATCATAAATGTAATTTATTATACAGTCTAAATTAATTAAATTTTGTCAGTATTAACTAGAAGTTTAAATTACAACCGTCTAGTAAATTGCTGGGATTAAAAAAAACTGTGTTTATTACAAGAAGTAAAAATAAGATGTTTTTATACATTTACTGACTGAATTGATACTGATGGCAGTCATCTGTGGAACCCTCAAAGTCCATGATGAGACATGTGGTGATATCAAAGCCTATGCCACATTCTGTAACTTTATTTTCCGTGCACTGCTTTAGTGTAATATAGTCTGTTACTGACTTAAAAGATATATCTAGTCCCTGTATACCAGTGAGCATTTTGCGTTGATAATATTAATTAATTTAATTCATGTTGGGTGGAAAACTCTTACTAATTTCACCCCATTTCTATTCATCTCTTCCTCTCAAAACTGGCCAGTTATCTTATCATTCTGTGTTGATCCTGTTCTGTCATTGAGGTTACCCAATAAAATTATTCTTTTTGTTGACTTTACTAGTGTGTCGTGTGTCCAAAAGCTCATTATAAAATGCATTTTTTGTTGCTTCAGTGGCATACACTCCTACTATTCTCATTTCATATCCCTTAATTGTCTTGTGGAGTTCTATGATTCTTTTTTGTATATATTTCCACCCTTTTATAAAGCCCCTACATCGCTTACTGTTACAAAAAAAACATCACTTTGGACTCTTCATGTCTTTACTACACCACTGTATGTGTGAATACAATACACACTACTTTACTGTACTGTTTAGTACATTATTTCTTTAGTTTTTTGTGATATTCCATGTTCCAATTTTCATTGTCCTTTTCTACAGCCAAGTTTCCCAATCAGAATACTGAAGTAAAGGCATTTTAGCAAATAGTTTATTCACAGGTCTGGCCAATTGTCCCAACCACCAGCTTAGTGGACCAAGATTCTTCAGCTGGAAAGTAGTTTGCTGTTATCCCATTTGTAATTTATCCTGTTTTCAAATTAGAGATATTCTTTAGATTTTTAATGTAAAAGTTGAAAGATGTTTCAACAATTAAAGAACACTAGCATACACGTCAACAATAAGAGGATTCTATTTCTTATGGTTAGAATATAAGAGTAATTCACGATATTGATGACTCGTTATAAGAGTAATTGGCCAGACCAGACAAAAAAAAAAAACAGTGGTAGAAATTTGAAAGTAACGTTATCATAGAAAACTGTTCTAGGCAGGTGCTTTCATTACACCTTTGGAGCCGTACCTGCCCCAAGATTTATGAAACAGGAAATAATACCTAGCTCTCGGAAACCTAATAGCATTGTGGTTGAAGAAACAGGAGATGGCAAATGAAAGCTGACAGGACAGAGCACAGACACCCGGTTCAAGATGATAGAAGTGATACCAGCGGAAGGACAAAGCTACTAGATTTGGCTCGCCCCAGTGTGAACTGGTATCACTTCGACCCATAAAGAGACAAAGTGATGCTCTGCTATCAACCACCTGCTGAGGTGCCCATGGTCCAGTGACCCCACTCAGAGATAAACTGTTAAGTGGTTATCCTGAGCTGGCATAACCGAAGGAGGTTACTGCAGATGGGATGAAGCACGATAATTAATCAAGAATAGTGATAGTTTTATGTGTTTCTTAGGAAATATTTGTGATTTATGTCTCAGTGTAATGAGAAATTAATTGTTTCAGCTGTTAAGTAAAGAAATTCCTAAAACTGACTTTGTGATCTGTTTCAGGAAATGAACAAGTGGCATATGTTTTCATACTGCAATAGTTAACATGTAATCAAAATGTTAAGAATAGCTTTCAAATTTTGGATTTTTCAACAATTATATTCAAGAACCACTGCCTGTAGGTTGTGATAATTTGTATTGCATTTTATGTGAACATATAAATTTTGAAATGAACATTTTATAATTTTGTTGACTGTTAACACCAGGTAGTCGGCACACCGAGCATACTCACCAAATAATCGACCATTTTAACCACTTTCATCTACAGCTAAATGGTTGCAAATTAAGTATTGTGAATGCTGTAGGTGTCATATTGCAAACAATAATGATTAGATATGTGATCCAGTCATGTTTATTGTTCTCCATTAGTGTGAATGATTGTTCATTGTTTGTGTACTAACAGAGCTCTCATACTTCCTCATATAAGAGGAAATTTGTGTGTGTGTGTGTCCATGTACGCGCACGCACAAACACATAACATTATTCTTGTGTTGTTCTGCCCTAGCAGTAATCATTTCACAAGCTGTGCAGTCATATTGCCATCTATGCTACAAAACCGTCAGGGATAAGATAAATTATTGTAATAAAAGACTGATTATCATGCCTAACTCATGAACTAGTGTGTAGGTGTAAATTACTTTGTCAGTGTAGGCACCATAGTTTACTAGCGGTGATAAAGGACAGCAATTTGAAACTTTTTGGAATCATGCCTGTGACAGCTATATATTGTGGACTCGTAGTAGTGTAATTCATTTTCTTAACTTAGATATAGTTTCGTTTTCAGTAATGAAAGGGGGTTTTCTGAATTATTTTAATTGATTATGCTTTCATGAAATGTATCTCTGTTGTAGCTTGCACAATGGCGTCATTCAGCTGTGGGATTATCGCATGTGCACACTTTTGGATAAATTTGATGAACATGATGGCCCTGTGAGAGGTATCTGTTTTCACAATCAACAGCCAATTTTTGTGTCTGGCGGTGACGATTATAAAATAAAGGTGAGAAATCACACCTTTTTCATTTATCATTCATTAATATCGTGACCATGTATAAGTGACAGTGATGATTGAAGAAATACTGAATGTGTGTATAATGCTAATTGGATGATGTGATGAACTGTGTGCATGTGTAAGTTTACTATAGGGCAGCTGGGTAGTGTTCAGTTGTGATAAAACTATTTAACTTGATAGATATGTGAATGAATGTAAAAATAAAATAAAGAGTAAATAAAACAACTATAAAAAAGGTTAATTACCTTCTGTCAACGTTTCTCAGAATCCTATATGGGATTACTCGAGTTTCGACACCAGTGGTGTCATCATCAGATCCAATATGATTAAGGTTAAAACATATTGGATCTGATGATGACACCATTGGTGTCAAAACTCTAGTAATCCCATATAGGATTCTGAGAAACGTTGACAGAAGGTAATTAACCTTTTTTATAGTCTTAACCGTTTCTGGAGGCAAATAAAATGTTAAAAAAATAAATAAAACAAGCACAATCTACTCGTCATTATCCAGGATAATGAATGAGATGAAATCTATGCTAATAAAAAAATTATAGTCATAGACTGTATAGTTTGTTGTTACATTCTGATTTAGTAAAACAAAAGTACTTACAATATTATGAAAAATCAATAAATCTGTATTTAAGTATTTAGTATAGTACTTATACTGACACTTGATAGAGTTGTTTACTGTAGCAGAATATTCACTTTAACTCACAAAAACATAAAACTTTAGAGTAATATTAGCATGGTTTAAGTAGTGTACACTTATATTAAAATAAGGGAAGTTATAATTCATATTTCTTTTGCCTACATTGTAATATGGTATTGAAATTTATTAAATTTATTTATTTCACCAACAGGTAATCAGGAAACAGTACATATTTAACACCTTTTCTGTTAGTTACATTTTACTGATAGTCGTTCACTTAACAGAATGTGATAAAAGATGTAGAGCACTGCCATTTGCTACAAATGAAGTACATGGTGTAAAAATAGTATTAATGATTTTGTAATATGTTTGTTTGTTGTTAAGAAATTATTGTTTTTTATTTGTTCATAGTATTATATCTGTAATTAATTTTCTGGTATTTTCAGTGTAATCTGTTCTTAAATTTTATTGTGATCAGGCATGGGTAATCCACAAACCAGACAATCTGCCCCCCTCCCCCAATGGGATAATGTGAAGATGATTTTCTTTTAATGTGTTAATGTTTCTTTTCCTGAACTTGGGATGAAACTCAAAAGTGTTTATTTTTCTAGTGTATTTTAGGTAGTCTTGTTTTTGGCCCCATCCTCAGAACAGATACATTGTGAACAGTTTTTAGTTGAGACAGAAAATCTCTGTTTATCCATTAAATTATTCCCATGTAATTGTATTCCTTCTTAGAAACAGCATTGCAGATGTCCATAGTATTTCTTTTTACATTTGTCATATTTCACATGTTTCTTCAGCTGTACGGTCCCCGGACTTACTGAGGAGTGACACTGACTCACATATATAGTCAAGTTGTATTGGAGTAACAAAAATAGTTCAGCATTATTATTTTTTATTTTTTTGTGAGTCTTCTTTGGCTCCATTGAATTCTTATGCAGTTTTACATTTTTCCTAGTAAAATAATTTCCTTTGGATTTTTCTTCATTTGTTTATATTGCGAATAGTTACAATATATCAAGCAATTTTATTGTAACAACTTTTCCTTTGGATAATTGTAAAAATTAGATTTGCATGCGTTCTGTACCTGTCAGATAATGCTGTAGAGAAAGCAGTTTGAGGTGTCTGGAAATGTCCAGCCATTAATATTGTTAAATAAACACATTTTGCTGTAACAATATAGACAGAGTTAAGCGGCCCATCCATTAACAAGTAAAACTGACAAGGAAATGTTTGAAGCCTTGACAAGGCTTCGCAAGTCTTGGCAAGCCTCGGCACATTTCCTTGCAAGTTTCCTTGAAACTGCCCATCCATTTACAAGTAAACTTTGCAGTGACCCAGTCATTGCTTTCAATATGCCTCCCATTCAAAACCGTCAAATAGCCTGTTTTGGTATAATTTTAGCAAAGTGTTTGAAAGCAAAACGAAGACATAGGTTTTGGTCGCAAAGTCGGTTTTTGCAAAGGAACTTATACAGTCATGTAAATTTATTAGATGAACTCTGATTAAATGATGCAGACAGTTACCGAAATTGCCTTGGTATGGATGAAGTCGGTTACATAATAAATAATTAATTCACAGTAAATAAATACACAATAACACAGAATAGATAAACCATTACCTACAAAACAAACTGTACGAGTTGTAAATAGCGCAAGCATATGTGACCTTGACGGACTGTCTGTAGTGTACAGTGCATGCACCGGAAAAAACTGACGAGACTTGCAGTGAAAACTTCCAAACGGTTTGAATGCTGCAAGGATCCTTGTTGCAAGCATTTTCTTGACCTTGCCATGCCATATTGCGCCCATCCACTATAAAAACTGACAAGGATCCTTGCCGAGGCTTGCGAAGAAATTGGTCGAGACCTGACAAGGAAATTGCTCAAGACTTGCCAGTCAAGAAACTTGCAAGGAAAACTGTAAGTGGATGGGCCCGCTTACATGACGGATGTTGGATGTTCGTTGGATAACGTCATACTAACTTCGTTAAATGATATGTCACTTGCCATAAACAGGTAGTAATAAGCAAACAATGCTTTATAAGTATATACAGAGGTCAGTTAATTACAACTATTCGTTACAGTCTTCATATAACATAAACATTCTGAGTATGAATCTTGTAAAATTGTACTTGATTTTTGAAATCTTTTAATTATAGTATACATTTTATGATGGTCCGAAGAAATTATTAAATCTGTAATTGGCATTCAATTAAAATTTACAGTAATCAACATGTTTTAGATGTGAAATATGGTATAATACACATAACCAAAGTGGATAACCAAAACTTAAAAAAGTCTTATCTTGTGTGAGTAAAACGCTTGAAAGGATTTCATTATTTTGAATTTTTAATTTGTTTATAATACCTTGAATTATTATTTTTATTATTTCTCAGAAAACAATGTAATAATGACCTTTTTTCATTCGAATTTTTGTAAAAATTGCAACAGCAAAATTGCTTGGATAATATATAAATAATATATAACGATGAATAGATAACATTTACTGTAAATTATAACAATTATAAAATGAAAGAAGAAATGACTATTAAACACCCTGCATTTAAAACTATCAGTCTTGGGCAGACGTATCATCTCATGTGACATCATGAGACAACCTGTTGATACACATTGTTTTCTTGTTGTATTAATCAGTTTTGCAAATTTGTATAAAAACGTATAATTATTGAGCATATGTTAAATTCAAGTGTGCATTGGTCCATACATGCAAATGATTTACTGTGTACACACCATTTCACCTCATGTGTAGCCACACACACACACACACACACACACACACACACACACACACACACACACACACACACACACACACACACACACACACACACACACACACACACACACACACACACACACACACACACACACACACACACACACACACACACACACACACACACACACACACACACACACACACACACACACACACACACACACACACACACACACACACACACACACACACACACACACACACACACACACACACACTTTACCACAGATTGTTAGTTTTAAATACAGGCGTTTGAAGATTTGATGGTTGTTATAATTTACACATGCATCGTTGTACATAATCCATGTAATTTGTACTGTTACGACCATATAGTACAGTGGAAAATAAAATACAAGACACCAATTAAGTAACTAAAAACCAGCATTAATTATCACAAATAACAGTTTGTAATAAACACCATAATCAACAAAATTATACTCAATAATTCAAGTTAATTAGTCCACACCAAAAATAATATCAACCAATAGAGTTGTACACAATAATCACTTTTTACTAATAACCACTTGAACGCACAGAGTAATCACCCGAAGTAAACTTGAACCTCGCTTGAAAAAATCGCCACTTAAACTGCCTAAGCGTCGCTGAATGCTGTATTTATACCCTGCTGAGATTCCAGAATAATCCATAATACGCGTCAACTACTAGAAAACACTAGAGCGTAATTGATTGCGGCTTTGAACACAGTGTGCACGGACCGGTATGGTCTGGAATAGTCTCGTTGCAGACGCATGACAAGTGTTATGTAATTGTCCTTCATCTCAAAGTAGCAGCAATACGTAAGCACACACACATTGCAGCCGGGTTCCGCTGGAATGTTCTGTAATGGCATAACAGTACTGTTGCAGTTTGTGCTAACTTATACCAAAACATTATTTTCATTTTTACACTATGGATAACTCATTTCTCTTAAAGTGCATGTTGCAAACTTATGTTGAATGAGTGTAATTAGTGTATTGTAAATCAAAATAATTAATTGTTGTTATTGTTTATAAAGTACTCAGTCAGGGCTTTGTTATATACAATTTATACAATTTAGTCAGTTTTAACTAATGGACAATATTGATCTAACTTGAACTTAGTGTTCATTTAACATCTGAGAGCTTTGCAGTGTTTTGTCTCCGCACTGGCATGTGAACTGATATGGAGTGATTTAAGTAAGATCTAGTACAGTTTGATGCCGCCAAATGCACAAAATGTCAAACATACGTGGAGACGTATTCAAACCTACATATATTGTACTTATTCCTTTGTAAGTAACTCGTTGAGTTTCCTGTAGGTCTCCCATGTAATATCTTCAAATAAATGCACTGCAAGTAGGTTTATTTTCACCTGACGCATGTTTCACAGAAATTATTCTGTATCTTCAGAGGTTTGTTTGAATTGTAATTGCATGTTTCGCTTACAATATAGTTAATGGATAATCGTTTTTACTTTGATTTTATTTTCGATTGTCATAATGTTTATGTAGTCATCTATTTATTATATATTTAATGTTTATTTTATTATTTAATGTATGATTTTAAATAAGCCATATTGTTTTGTTTTTATTTGAATTTGTTTTTTAATTAGTAGATTATTATTACTGTGTTTGTAAATATTAAGATTTTCCCAGATATTCATTTTGTTACCTTTTTTTTAATTAATTTGACATTTTGAATGTATGTTTATTATTTAAACAATGTGTGGCTAAATTAGATTTGTAAGTATTAGGTTTAAAAATCCATTGCGATGTTGAATGACTCTCTTGGACAGTTTTTTCTTCGTCTGGTCTATGTAGAATTTATTGTAATCTGGACATTCTATTTTGTAAACTCTATTTTTATTATGAATGTTGAATTTAGTTTTAGGTTTTATTTTATTAAAAATAATATTATCTGTGTTATAAGATATTTTTAAGTTTTATCTTTAAATAGTTTGCTTAGTTTATGAGTTATGTTTCCGTGATAAGTGAAGTTGATATATTTTATATTGTCATTAGTGGAAGGATTTTTACATGAAGGTTTGTATGGTGTTTGTTTATTAAGTTTATGTTTTATTTTATTTTCTAATTTATTGATAGTTTTTATTTTGTATCCATTGTCTGTTGCTATTTGTTTGATAATACTTCTTTCTTTGTTTCTTTTCTGTTCATTTAATGGGATTTTATACATATGGTATATTAATGAATTGAATGCCACCATTTTAAGTTGGGGAGGATGATTAGACTTATTTGGAATTATTAAATTAGTTTGAGGCGGTTTTCTGTATATTGATACAGTGTGTGTGTGTTGTAACACACATAAATATATATATATATATATATATATATATATATATATATATACACTGTAATATGTTTCAAAGCAAGTGTCACATCCTCAGGTATGGTCACCCACTATAATTCATCAGAACATAAAAAAGTAACAAAAAACAAATAAAAGTGTAATGTCATGTACATGTAATCACTTTCACAGCCCATATATAATACATTTGGAAATCGTATGGAATTGTTGGTGCACATCAGATCAAAATTACTCAGGTGTCTCTTAGTGCGTAGGTATCTCACAGCTTCATGTGTGTGTGTGTTAAATGCACTATGTTTGCTTCAACTATGATACTTAATGACTTTTAATACTTTACACTAATTTGAATGTGTTTTGAGGCTTTGCAGTCATTGTCTAGCAGGTGGATTGTTTTAATATATTCATTGTAATGTAGTTTTCCTCATGTTTCCTTCCAAACTATTGAATTTTGTTGGCCACAAACACTAGTTCAGATCCCTTTGGAGGTCATAGATATATATCTTGTAAATCATAGATCTTGTAATTTGTTTTTTCTGTGTGTAGGTATGGAACTACAAACACCGCCGCTGTATATTCACACTTCTTGGCCATTTGGATTACATCCGTACAACATTCTTCCATCATGAATATCCGTGGATACTAAGTGCATCAGATGATCAGACCATCCGAATCTGGAATTGGCAGAGCCGGACATGCATTTGTGTACTGACAGGTCATAACCATTATGTAATGTGTGCACAATTTCATGCATCAGAGGACATTGTTGTGTCTGCTTCACTGGATCAGACAGTTCGTGTTTGGGACATTTCAGGTACAAAAGAAAATGAAATAGTTGGTAATATATTGATACTGTGTGTGTGTGTGTGTGTGTGTGTGTGTGTGTGTGTGTGTGTGTGTGTGTTTACAGTGCAGCAAGTATTTTCTAGTACCACTGTTACAGTTACTCTCTACTATTGTTGATGATAATAAAAAAAAAAAAACTATAAACCAGTTTTATAAACAACCTATTGGTTCTTTATATTATATTACTGAGTAATTGCATTTATTTATTTTTAAGTGGATATCTCCAGTGTGATAAGGAACTGTTTTGGTATATTGTAAATTATATAATATAATTTATTAAGACTTTAATAAGCCTTGTGAACATGCAATAACAGGATGAGCCACCCTTTCTTGGGACTATTCTAAATCATATAATTTTGTGCAAAAACAACAAACATTTAGTATAAATTTAAAGTTATGTACAATATATTATAAATTTTGGACTGATCTTAATCTTATCTAAACTCCGAATCTTCACAGCAGTCTCTCCCTCCAAACGTTTGTAGTTACATAATGTAAATGCTGTTTCTTCATCAAGTTCTGAACGTGAACATTTAATAAAAATTTATGTCGATGCACAGCAACCCTAGTATGTACTTGTAATAAGTCATAATTGGACATTAATAGGTTGTGTGTAAATTATGAATATTTCTAATAAATTAATGAGATAATTCTCAATAGTTCCTATTTTGTAGTAAATAATTTTTGTAATACGCAGATTAGTATTCTGTAAGGCCCTTGGGATTTATATGTAGTTATTTAAAATCTTCAGAGCATACGTATGTACTCTTTAGCATTTGTTGTGTTATACAGCGCATGAAACAGAATGACATGATTTTATCCGTTCAGTGCTAATGTTCACTTTATGAAAGCCTTCTTTTATTATTGATTAGTCAGCAGTAATCAAGGTAATTATCTGCTTTATCATGGTAACTAATAATGATCGATTACTAACATAGCTGCGTGTCATAACAGCTTGAAATTATGCTGCAGTACTGTATTTTAGAAATGTACATCAAGATTTTTTTGTCAGGTAGCATTATAAGTAACTTTATTTCATGTGTTTTATTATATATATTGTGAGGTGTGGCATAGAGTAAGTAGTTGAGATGCATGTTATGGAATGAAATTGATTTATTAATGGTGCTATTATTTTTTAAAGTTCTTTTTGTTTTATTTACTATAAAGCCTTTACTGATGTGAGTCTTTCTTGTAAATAATTTTTTTTTTCAATTGTACATAACTTAAAATAAATAGAACTGCAAGTAGGTTTATTTTCACCTGACGCACGTTTCACAGAAATTATTCTATATCATATATTATGTAGTAAAAAGTGTTTAAATATGTATAATTTACATATAATTTTAAGATATTATATAGGAGATGTGCAGGAAACTCAGTGAGTTACTTACAAAGGAACTGTATATAACTACACGTTCACTTCCCTTATATGTTGTCTGCTTGTTCCTGGATGAGTCTGGATCTGGATGAGTATGTGGATTGATATACTTTTTCCAGCCTCAGGGTCGCTTTCGGATGTGTAGATATTTGTCACTGTGAATCGATATAGTTACTGCTACTGGTGTGTTATGCTTATACCTCCCAGTCAGCTTCAAGTGTACCTAGTAAGAATATTTTGAACTTTTTCAGATTAGCAGAATTATAATAATTCTTGTAGTAACTCTAGGAATTTTCTAACTCTTGTTTGTCACGATTGGCAGACCAAACGTCATGGTGTTTACACGTTATCGATTCTGAAGGGAGACTAATTAATCCGCTCTAATTAATTATTCATCGACTGACTTTCTCATAATCTGATTGGTTCTTCAGTAACCCCTACTCATGATTTTCTGCAGGTAATAAATGTTCGTGTCCAAGAAGGCTTCTCAAGAGAGTATTCCTTGTTCAAAAAACCTGATTATTTTTATGACCAAATTTATGGCCATAAAACTTAAAAAAAAATACATACAGTTCCTGATTTTAAAAATAACTATTGTTGCCAGTTAGGTTATTTTATTATGAGTATTCTGATATACGTCCCACTCAAAAGAGATGTAGAAAGCTAAAGAAAAACTTGAAATATAAATAAAGTGTACATCTGTACCAAGGAGAGACATATTTTTTTGAGTATCAGAACTCATCATCCACCATGAAGAAAATACAGTGACAATGTCAACAGTTAGTGAAGTCGTGTGTTTCCATTGATAGTTATCACAAAACATGTAGTTTGTGTTTGTAAATAAGCCATTTAAAACTAAGGTGTTAAATAAAGTATACTTCTGCATAATGAGTGCTGTACCTTTCAATTAGTACAGAGCCCATTGAATTATGTAGCCGTTATTTTAATCAATTGTTAACACCTTGTATCGTGACCCCTGGTCATAAGTAATGTACCAGGATTGTTAGTGGTAAAAAAATATTGTTCATTTACAACAATCTGGTTTTAATAATTCCAATACAAAGTTAATTTCATACTTTATGTCTTTAAATGTGTGTGAAATATACACATAATTATTGTACAAATACTGATTCCGAATAATGTGATACCCATCTGTTTTACAATAATATACTGTAGTAGTTTTATAAGTTTCATAATAAAGAAAATAAAAGAATAACCCTTTTTTGTGCTACCAAAGTAGTTTATGAGTTATACAGGATAGGCTGCCTTACGTGATCTGTTCCACTGAAGTGAGTGTAGTTAATACTGTTCTTCAACTCCTCATTATTACTTCAGGATATTATCTCAGTTAGTTGCTTGTACAGACTCAGAGTAAACATAGATAGATTTTAAGATGCTGTTTGGGAACTTAGGACCTCTGGATTGGTAGCCATACATCAGACCCACTGGTATAAGACCCTTGTAAGTTTTCCAATTCTAACAATTTTGTTTGTTTGTTATGTGGTATAACAGTATTTTTCCATGTCTGTCTCGACCATTATTAAATCCTAAACAGCAATATTTAGGTGTTGTAGTGATGAGTAGACAATCACCCACACCTTCTAGACAGTGAAATTATCTGGATCATTTAGTGTATGGGATCAAAAATAATAATAATAATTTATGGTGCTGTAGGAGAAGGAAAAATCTGGAAGACAAGGAACAACTATGAGATTGGTGTACAACTATACATCAAAAGTAGGAACTATAGTATAATATATTAAGTCCAGAAGGATTAACTATTTAGGCCATGTGAAGAGAACGAGTGGAGTGGGGAAGAAGACTGAGAAGCCAATGTTTGCAAGTGGTGGAAGTGAATTTGGAAAGGACTGAATCAGGAATTGGAGACACCTGGAAGGAAGAAGTGAGTGGAGGCAAATTTGGAGGGAGCTGAGGTCCGCGGTTTATTCCTTAATAATTTATTAATGATATGCTGGACTTTTACTTCACTGATAAACGTGTAGCACTGTGTAAGACGAATAATTTAAGCATTATAATTATTATGGGGTACAAATTGGTTCTCTTTCTAGAGCTTGTCAGATTCAGTTTAGTTGAAATGAGGTCTAGAAGATAATCTTTTCCATTTCATTAATTTGAAGGGCTGGTAACCTCTAAACTTAACTGTTTGCTCAGTGTATTTTTACTTTGTCTCTTCTGTAGGATGTTTCTTATTGTCCTTCAGCTGTACAGCTACAACAGTACAGTGTTATGTACAGTTATTAGGAATTATATTTATATTCTTTTTATGTCATTTGAAGTAATGCCTAGACAAGCAGTTATCTAGATCAGTTGGAGCAGAGGAATTACTAAAATGTACTTTCAGGGTAATGGATCTAAGGAAATATTAATTATTTTGTGACACCAAGCCACTGTCAGATTAGCAGTCTGCATTTAACCACATGCAGTTATGAGATGCATTGTTGGGAGGGATGTTTTTTGTGTTCATGTGTAGACGTTGCATTGTTACTGATTGGAATCCGCTCATTTCAGCCAGACTGTTGCAGTCATTAATAATTCACTGTATTGTCATTTAATAAACAGAGAGTTGAAGATCGTGACATGGTAATTTTATACAAACCGTACAAAGAGTCAGATTATTTTAAGGCATGGATTTAAGTGACAGAAGAGTGATTGAACAACCACATTCCAGAAATATGTTAGTACAAAATTATTGTCTTTGTGTAACATGAAAAAGGCAGTTAATTGCTTCTTCATATGATTCAGATTGTGGTAGCATTGTTGACTCATTATTATTGTTTGTATCAACTCAAAATATTGCTATAAAAATAACAGAAGGCTTAACAGAGATGTCTGAATGGGGATGAGTCTAGGTCGTTGATGTTTTTACATGGAAGGAGTATACATTTAAGGAAAGAAAGTAAATTTTTTAAAGTTGACTGACGATTTGATGGTTTTTAGTGGATGGAACAGTATCTGTGTAAAGAGTGTAACAAATACTAGAAGACGGAATGAATGGGTATGGAAGAAAATAAGTATAGGAAAAATGAAGGTGATGAGAATAAATTATAAGGAAGATATATGAATAGACAAATCAAACAGAAGAATGGAATTGGTAGTTAAGTATGTGTATGTTTATGTGGGATCATGCTGACTAATGAATGGATTGTAGACAATAGATGAGGAGCAGAATAGGTGTAGTGAAGGAAGCAGTCAGTAAAAAAAAAGATACTTTGTGTTTCAGAATGAACTTTGTAGGTCAGACACATGACAGTGAGGAAGAGTAATGGAGATAGAATTGTGGCACTGAAACGTGATTTTGAGGCTGAGAAAGGCATAAGGTAGGTGGATAAAATAAGCAGTAAAAGTATGTTTAAACAAACTGAGGAGTGTAGAATTAAAATGTAGGTTATAATACATTGGTTTTGAAGAGTAGAAAGGGATGTTGGGTTGGATGTATCCTCAGATGAAATAGACTACTAGCAGTAGTTTCTGAGAGAATAGTGTCAGGAGATAAGAAGGGAGGTAGAAGAAGAGGTAGAAGCACTTCGATGACATACAATTTAGGGTGTTGTATGAAAACTCTCTGCAGTAGGTATGTAAACATAAATCCTGGGCCCCCAAACCACATACAAAGCAGGTTACCATATGATACTGTATTCTGGCATTCAAAATTTACAGAGTCCCAAGGATGTGTCATCATCATTTTTCCAGGTGATGATGAAGGATACATGAAGGATGAAGTGAACTTTCCTGGTGTAAAATTGACATTTCACAATGATCTTGTGACAGATAACCTCTGTTCAAAATAAACCTTTTGTAAGGAGAAATCACATTAAATGTGTGAAATATGTGATGGTATATTGTGCGTTGTTTTAGCATTCTGTATGACATACAGTTGTAGCATACAGTAGGATATTTAAGCATTAAACATTCAAATTCTCAAGTACCCTTCTAGATAACTCATATGTGAATGAATAGCAGTGTCCTGCAGTGATTTGTATTTGGAGTAGTTGTTGAATTATGTTCTTTACTTTTAAAAAGATGCTCCAAAAGGTAAATTATATATGAAACAGTTTCAGTTATTAATGGTATAACAAAGACCTATTATGTATTATTGTATTATTTAAAACTTGTTTAATTTTAATGATCATGAACAAGAAAAACAATAATACAGTAGTCTTAAAACATGTCTGATAATTCCACTAAATTTTTCAAGTTTCTTTTCTTCTCATGTATGTTTTACAACTAGGTATCAGATACAAGTTCATTATTGTTAAAAGTCTGTTATAGTCTGTTATGTCTCCTTTGTGACAGTAACAGTTTTTCAAATAAAAAAGAAATAAATATAAGGTAACACATTATGCAAAAACAAATCTAGTTTATGTGTTTCAGAATATGTACTATAATAGAACATATCCCTTATCTGAGATATAATTGTAAATTAAATTATAAGTAAATGAAATTATGGAATTTCATAGTGCCTTACACTTCACTATTATCCTGGTTTAATAATTGTATTTACTGCTGCTTAGAACAGTTCTACTGATGTTTTCCCAAACCTATATCCAATATCCCCAACGAGGATGGACATAACTTTTTTGATCTCTCTTTTCCCTTGATCTTCGTATAGCAAAATGCTATACTTAGATTATCTCACTACATGGTCATAAAAAGTCAGTTTCATGTCTTTATAGTTCTCTCACAATTTCTGTGTTGCTTTCATTTGTCTCATAACCTCAACATTGGTAATGTCATCTGTCCTATTAATCTTGAGTACACTTTCATACCCTTTGAATGCATTCTCGTGGCATAGCATTTTTGTATTTTAAATAGATTCTTGTAGCAGACTTAGTTAACTAAACATAATAAAATTATATAGAGCAACTTTATTACAGATAATTCAAAATATTATTTCAGTTTTATACTTTTAATCTTTAGTAATGAGTAAGTGTAATACTTTTAACGTTTAGTAAGTGTAATATGTCTTACAATCATAAGACAATTTTTTATGTTTTTCTTGATATATTATGTTTCATAACTTAATATTTCAGAAGATGCTCCTTTTTTATTACACATTTTTATGTGTCATGTATTTTTATTACTTATTAACAGATAAATATACATATATGTTTTGTACAGGATTGCGTAAGAAAAATGTTGCACCTGGACCAGGAGGATTAGAAGATCATCTGAAAAATCCTTCTGCCACAGACTTGTTTGGACAGGCAGATGCTATTGTAAAACATATACTTGAAGGACACGATCGTGGTGTGAATTGGGCTTGTTTTCATCCTACTTTGCCTTTAATTGTATCTGGAGCAGATGATCGACAAATCAAAATGTGGAGGATGAATGAAACTAAGGTTTGCATTTCCTCCAGACATACTTCCTTCAGGTCTGTCAGTAGGAAGGTGTGATTCTTTCCATTTCTTTCTGTTCATCCATTACTCCATTGCTTGTCAAACAGTTGATGTTTTCTTCCATTGACCTATTCAAGTTTGTTGGTACAATCTTAGTATAGAAATCAAAACTAGTTTTCTCTAAAACAGCCTTCTCAGAATCTACCTTATACTAGTAATACCTCATTTCAATATCTTTTATCAAATTTTGTCTACCAAAAAAATTTTTTTATATCGTAGTACGGAAACCACAGATTGTAAAATCATTCCTTTTTAAAAGAGCGTAAGTAAAAAAAGCAGACTTTTGGAAAATTAAAAAAAATCTTTCTATTTCTTGAATATAAAGAAAATTTTCAACTAAAATATATTTATTTTTTGGTTTACCTCTTTTGCATTACACTACGCAAGATTTTATAGTTTTTAATTATCAAGCGTGTTAACAAAAATTTTTGAAATTTATGCCCTTTAAAAAAAACGCTTTGAAATGTAAAAAAAAATTGCACTTTTCCTGCAAAATGCTTTTTATTGAGGAACAGAATTGAAATGAAAGAAAATATTACAATATTGATCCATTGGTTGATGCAAAAGTGATGTGTCATTTTATAATTAGTGTAGTATAGTAAGTAGTCTGACCAAAAACTTTCATATTATCCTACTTCCTTATTTTCAATGTCCTAACATTTTATTTCTTTAATCACTTTGTCTTTCAGTCTTGCTCTAAAAACTACCCTGTTTCCCTCTTCATCAAAGTCGCTATCATGGCCATTATCTGTTATTGGCCACTTATAGATTTCCTCATAATAACCTCATAAAAATGGAGGTTTGTTTTCATTTTACAATATCTTGTATTTTCTCTTTCTTAATTCCCAATTTCCACATAGGACAAGCTAAACCAGTGGAGTGTGATAAAGCTCCTTTGGTTTTTGGAATGAAGAAGTTGTTACAAATAGATCCATTGAACTTTGTATAAGCCTTAATATAGCCTCTGTTGGCTGAAGTGTACACAAGTGCAAGAAACTAAAAACTGAAAAATACATTGTCTTTCTTTTTTCTACTTGCTACCATCTTGCTCCTGCAGACACACAATATATAGAAGTAAGTATATGAGATCTAAAATTTAGGAATATTTGAAGTTGATACCCCTGTCACTTGAAGTTTACCTGGATTAGCACTTTGTATTATTAGTTTTGTAAGTTCTGTCATGTTGTTTAAAGGTTTTTGAAATTGTATCACATTCACGGTCATATGTTAAGAAGATGTGTCCTCTTAACAGACAAAATTTTTGAATCTTCTTAAATCCTCTGGAGTCAGTTAAATGCTACAAAAATCGAGACAAGCTTTAAATCTTGTTTTACCCACTGCAGTTATCGCAAAACAAGTTCGGTATACTACTGTGAAAGAGACTTTGGGGAATCATTTAGAAATCAGCAAACTTCGTTTGGATCTTTCTTTCCAATCCTCATATTTTATTGACAATTAATTCAGCTAGAGCAGTTCCTTTGGCTACGGCATTTGGATGTGGAGATCTAATTTTCAGGCCAGTATGCATTTCTCTAAACATTTTCCATATTGTTTTTATGTTTAGATCTGTGGTATAGTAATATACTTTATTACCTGCATAGTTTGACTCTTTCAGTGGAAAAAATGTAATATGATTATTAACTAAGTCATAGATATGTTGAGGTAAGATGTGGCTGATGCTGCGCCTTCTTTTATCTTCCTGGGTTTGCCCTGCCACCTGTAAGTCCCGAATTCTACAGACTCATTTTTCTTTGATGTCAAATACTGACAGAGAAGCATGCAAACATATGTGCTTCTGTTTACTACTCAAAATATAACGTCTCGTCGTTATAATATCGGGAACCTGGTTAATTGGCTCAGGTCAATTAAACAGGCTGCCATAATCTTAACAAACTCATAAATAACTGCAAAGTAAACAAATGTTAAATAGGATCCCGTGAATTGAGGAATATTTACAGGGGTTTGTAGATTTATTCACTTACCTTTTTGGACCATGACATCTCTTTATTACATAATGTTTTAACATCTGCGAAGAAGTTTAGTAATGAGTATATTAAAAATAAAAAACATTTGCACCTCTTGTACAAATAGAATTAGAGTAATTAATGAGTTAATATAGCTTGTACTGCCCTCGGATCCGAGTAGTTTGTTTCAGTATATGATATTAAAATTATAATCTTAATTTTGTGCCATCTGAACAATGTGAGATGTTATTCCTCTTTTTATAATATATATATATCCATAAATATTACTTACACCTACCTGCAAAGTTTCGTCTATCTGGGTCCAGGGTTCTGCTCGCACGAACGTAAGATACAAACATGTGTTACGAGTTTTTTGTAATAATGTACACTACTCATTTTTTGAAGAGAATTAATACCTTTTAATGAACAATTATTAAAACATGTTGTACTATTCCTTTTTCCAATAAAGGTTTCAAATTACGTTAACTTTTCATACATTTTTCTATATGCTCTCTATGGTGATACATCTATTATTATTATATTCTAGTTCTAACTACTTACGGTTACGATAGACTGCCCAGTCTGCCTTTCATTCTCTCTCACATTCTTAAAAAACCCCCGTTATTAAATTATATACCCATTATTACAAATTGACCCATATACCCCAAGCCAGCACGAGGCGTCCCCACAACCTCGGTTTATTTAATGGATAACTTCATTTACGTCCCACGAATATTATGAGAGTTGGTGTCCTTCCTTTGATTCACATCACTGCCACTGGTTTTAAAACTGTTAGTTCACTTTTACTGGTACATTTTTAAAATTTTGGAAAGAGATAACCCCTTCGGGTTGTACCGGCTGGTACTACTTGTGACGAACTGCCAAGAACGGCTATGAGTTCGTGGCTAACTCGATTATGTCGTTTGTTGAGGAAAACAAAGCCTTATAATTGTTCGCCGCAACTTCATCCCATTCAACTCATGCTGTAAGTGTTGTGTTAATTCTATTCGGATATCGGTTAGGCACTGGCTAACGTCACGTGATGGGCGTGACTTAATTTGCATATCCGTCGCCTAGAGAGAATAAGGCGACCAAAAATTGCTCTGTAGCCATCTTGAGCTTCACGAGTAGCGTCACCTCGCGCGCCTGGATGTATAATGCGTATGGGCGCGCTGTCACACTCAAACAAAGTTCTTGGAAATGAGGCTTGGTAAATTCTTCTACCGATTGCACAGCGTGATATTGCGTTGCCGCTTCGTTACAACACTGTTCTATTCACCACATGGTCTGTCTTTGTTGGAATAAAATTTACACAATACATTTATAAAACTCAAAAATTGCAGTAAATAAAAATACCCATAAATTTGGCACGTTACAATACCCCCTCAATGAGAGGTCTTCTGTCCAAAACAGAAGAAATCTCATTGATGAAACCCCTAAGAGGACCGGTGAGGAACTGGTGCCAACAACCCCCTTTTTGTTCTTACACTTCATGGGTAAACGACCCCCCAGGCTCGGCGACTATGGACGCACCTGAACGAGATCACTGGACTTCTCTGTGCGAGATCCCAACACTGAAAAATCGAACAGATACGCACCACAGCGCACCTCACCTTCTATCATGCTACCCCAAAAATCCTCAAACCCTGGCTTAGATCATGCCAGATCCTCAACCAATATGTTTCCCCTTTTTCTGCAAACTGGGCTGCCTTTAGCAGATACTGGGCTCACACACACACCTATTCTACATATTGCAAAGTTAACATATTCTTCAAAATTTCTCTAGTTAAAATCAACAATTGCCTCCTTTAAAATCAAACTACAAATCCGTTACCTAAATTGAATAATTCTCTCCTTTGTGAATAATGTATGATTGGCTTTTCAGATAGATTAATTTAATTTTGTTGACGTTGTATGAGGATGGATTATTTGACCTTCATTTAGTTGGAGATCTTACTATATTAGTAGAATTAGTCGAAATACTACTTATTATTCATCATAGGTTTCAAAAAGTTTAAAGTTTTCCATAAACAGTAATTAAAATGTTAGGCATAAAAAGTACAACCACAGTCATTAAGATTAGGGACATAGATCAGCTAATCAGTAACAATGGAAAAGAATAAGATACCTGCAACAGGTGTTTACTAAGCTATCTTAGTGCAAAAATGATTTGCAGCACTCTTTTTTTTTTTAAAGGTTGTAATTCACTGACATACGCCTTTTTAAAAAGAACCGGAATATTCAATATTTTATAACTCCATGTAACATTTAGTTTATTTATATATTTTTTAAAAACATAAAACACCCAAAAACTCAACTTCCAATATTTACTTTTAGTTCTTACCTTACGTTAGTCCAGGGTTCTATATACGAACTCGTGACCTGTAAAAGTGGTTACTGGGTTTTGTTATGTAATAATTATTAACTCATTTACCAAATTTAAACAAACTCTTTTATTCCAATTAACTCTTACATACTTTCTTTCTCTCTGCATTCTTTACAAAAGGTAAATTCTTCTCATCGCTTATACATTACCCACAAAAATTAGTTAACTTATTTATAGAATATATATATATATATATATATATATATTAATAGTATAACGATTCATAATAGCGTCCTATCTGAGCGTTATATGAAAGTGTTAGACTGTACGAGTATAGCAGCGTACGCAAGAGAGAGAGCGTACAATCGCAGCCATCTCACTCTAATCTCGTCACAGCGACGTCCGCTACTGGTACGAACATGAAACTTTACTCAATTCGAATTATCAGTTCAACCTGCAATAACTTCCAAACTAATAAATATAGGGCAATTCTGAAAACAGCATTGTATTCAGCAAGTAAAGCTTTATAAGTAGCCGCAATCTCAGTTAATATAATTAACAATTGAAGAAGTTATACGGAAGACGAATGCTAAAAGGAATAACAAGAGAATTATGCTACGTAGGAATTAGGTGTTTTCACACACACACAGATAAAGACCTAAGCAACAATATTCTGTGGTCAGATCTTTGAAAACACATTTGCAAATACCTGAAATCAATCAATTTGCAAATACAGGAAGTACGAGTTTGACTAGAAATTCTCTGCCGTTTCAAACCTGTCATGGGGTGTTTGCTTGACCTGTTAGAGATTGTCGAGACTGGAAAAATGTATGATTTATTTGTACAACCAATCAGAAGCCCGTATTTAAAACAGACGCCAACTCAAACCGAGGGATAGCGTTACTCTTCGATTGAATCTTCAATGTGCTAGTCGTGTATAAATTACGTGCAGAAATTTTTCAATCACGCAAAGTTGTATTTAAGTGAGAAATTCGAGAAGTAGTCCGCAGTGAAGATGAACTAGTACCGTTCAACAACTCTCGCTGTGTAAAACAAAATTAATTAATTAAATTATTAATTAAATAATTAATAATCAACCGTGAAGTGACCTGAGCAACAGAGTGCTACACCATCTGTAATTGCCAGAGCATCTTTCTACCGGATTGATCAACATCATTTCTTCTGGGCTAAACCATCGAAAGGAGGACCTCTACGGATTCCTATCTTCGGGCGACGCATCAAACAGTAAGAAATAGATTCATTGATCAATGAAATAAGCACTAAACAAATAATAAAAAGCAATAAACAATTTTTAAAAGACACTAAGAATCACACACTTTGTATTTAATGTGTAAGATTAGTCATAACTTAGTATAGGAGTGTAGAATGGAAAGTGAGGTGTAGTATTGGATGTACAAATTATTGTAGACCTGTTCTTTATCACTGGTTGGGAGATATCAATCTCTTAATTAAACCAGATAAGAGCAAAAGGTCGTTTGAACGTCTTAATCTTTACTTTTCACACACACTCGTTAATTATAAGTGTTAGGGTAGAAATAAGTCCTACAATTAACATTTTCAAGAAGTTTAAAAATAATTAAAACGTTAATTAAACATAATCAAGCCAATTTTAAAGTGTTATTTGTAACGATTCCCCTTGAATCCACAATCACTGAACGAATCCTGAGAAATTTGTGTCTCTGCGCTCTGAGCTAAGCTGGAACCGTGTCATTAGTATCTGGGATTTGTTCTGGCGCCCAGGTAAAGTAATCTCACGGGTAAGTAACGTTTTATCTATCATTCAAAATATTAGATAAGAGTGTTAGATAAAAAGTAGTGTTGTAATAGCTATAATAGAAGGCATTCCAGTACTTGCTTTTCACACACACACTCTCTCTTTTTCACCCCTTAATTCATCTCTCCCCCTGATTATAATTGATAATTTTTTCAATTTTGAAATGGGATTATTCTTTGTATTGGCCAAATACAAATTAAATTAGGTACTCATCCTGCACGTGGTTCTTTGTTACGCCACCGGTTGTTACAATACCCCCCCCCCCACCAATGAGAGGTTTTCTGTCAAGACAGAAAAACTCTTTTTGCCTAAAATCTAAGAGGACCGGCTATGATATGGCGCCACTAACCCCCCGTAATTCATTACTGTATTCATTGGTAACTTATCCCCCTAGTCCAGTGACTGCGGCCGCACCTGAATGACCTTACTGGACTTCCCTTGACGAGATCCCAACACCATAAAGTCAGACAGGCACGTCACCACAGTATCACCAAACTCTGTAACATTCAATAAAAAATATCCATCACTGGCTTTTCAACATACCATATCCTTAACTGACTTGTTTCCTCTTAGTCGTACTGGTTTGCCTTTTAGCAAAGTACTGGTTTTATCTCAATGATCTACTTAAATAAACAATATTTCTTAACGCATCTATCCTTAACATAAACATACTACATTTTTCTGTATTACATTCCTAATCAAATAAACATTTATATTTCACAAAAACCTAGACTCAAAATACATCACTAACCTTGAACATTACATCTTTAAATTTAAATAAAATTCACTAGCATTACACAACTTTTAATTTCAGTTTCTATTAATTAAACATTTTAACTGTTTATCTAGCATTATTACTTCAACCTTGACTTTCTATTAAACAATTCAATCATTTAAACTTAATTGTCTATCATTTATTATCCATTTCAAATCAAAAATAAATTATTCAAATTTATTACACATATTTCCATCTTTTAAATTAATTTACCCATCTCTTTTCATTAACTACTTTAATTGCATTATTTAAAACCTTTCCAATTAATTTAATCTTCTTACATTGATTTAATTTCATAGTAACATTCATTTATCATTTATTATAACACTCAAATCAAAACTTTCAAATTGACTACTAAGATTTTGATCTTTCAAATATGTTACATTAATTTAATTTTCATTGTAACGATTCATGACTACATCCTGACAATTATTCAAATAAAAAATGTATTACTATCATAAAATCAATTGCAACTCTAAATTGATTACACAAAATATAATATACACATGTATCAGCTGATATCTTATCATAACAGCATAACCTCATACAGAGAACATGAAAACATAATACAACTTTAATTCCAATTTTTTAATTAAATTTTCCAACTGTTACATTATAATTTCTACTCAGAAATTTTTTTTTCAATGTTTTCCTCTTCCATTTCCATTAAGATTTACAGTTACTATCTCCATTATAAGGCGTACTTCGGTTATTTTTTATACAATACAAAATGTGATTATGTACTACAGAGAAAATTATTCAATACAATAGATATATAAATCATCACAACAATACTTCAGTACTATTAGCACAATTACAATAATTATCAACTTTATCTTCTCTTTATTCAATCAGAGCTCATTTATTAACAATTTAAAAACCTTCTTCCACACACACACACACACACACACACACACACACACACACACACACACACACACACACACACACACACACACACACACACACACACACACACACACACACACACACACACACACACACACACACACACACACACACACACACACACACACACACACACACACACACACACACACACACACACACACACACACACACACACACACACACATACACACACACACACACACACACACACACACACAAAATTCCCCCCCTGGACTGTAGCGCCCAGTTGCCTCCACAAGAACTGAAGTTTTTTAGGGTGTAGACGCTGCCTACACCATTCTTGCTTCGGCGTTACAAACATTTGGCATTACTGGTATCCGAGGACACCAGTAATCCTACTAAAAATTAGTTATATGCCCTTATACGGTCTACCACCCCATTCGGTGGATAGCCGTTGTTCCATAGTTATGGTTATTCCCCTGTTTCACCCCCCAGTTAATTTCTAAATTCACCTTTACAACGATAACAAGCTATGGCCAGACTTAGGCAGCGCGTAACATAATGTGCCCTGACCATAGCCGGTCAAATCTGAACCAATTCCACGGTCAGGGTTCGGTGAGGCCGTGACCGCCCGAAAGTGGGGAATCACATTTAAAATATATAACACATGTTACCTATCTATACATAGTTACATACTACTCAACTAGACACCTTATGCTTCTCATAATTCTTTCAAACTCATTTAATTTCATTATTAAAACATTCTAAGAAAAATATTACGAAGAATCCTGGGACCAGTTAATGACGTACATGGCTGGAGAATAAGATATAACCATGAATTGTATCAAATGTATAAAGAACCACCGTTAACACGGTACATAAAACTACAGCGTCTAAGGTGGGCTGGTCATGTAGCCAGGATGGGAGAAGAAAGGATACCACAAAAACTATTGTATACCAGAATCCATGGAAAAAGACCAGTGGGAAGACCAAGGAGAAGATGGGAGGATGCGGTTGATGAGGATGCAAGAGAGATATTAAAAGTGCGTTCCTGGAGGAGGATGGCTGCTGACAGAGGAGAATGGGGGGAAAAATTGAAGGAGGCCAGGGCCCAACAAGGGCTGTAGTGCCATAGAAAGAAGAAGAATTAAAACATTCTACTTTACTTCAATTCCATTATAAAATTCATACTGACATATGGTCAATCATTCAATCAAACAAAAACATGATTACTGTCATAAACTCAAAACTATAAATATTTATCACAACAAATATAACGTACATAACCATATGTACCTTCTGATACCTTATAATAACAATATAACTCAATACCTAAACACATTGCATGTTTAATCATTTACTATTTGTTATAAAGTCTAAATCTCAGAAAAATCCTTTAAATTTATTACCAAAATTCATCTATACTGTGACAGTACAAAAAAGCCTGATATAAAAATATGGTATGCGAGGTAACAAACTATTGTATTCCGATGTTTTAAAGTCATTTCTATGGGTTACATAATTTCCCTTTGTTTTGCCGACAACGACGTAGTTCCGAGACGACAAAATAATCTCAAGGACAGCAGTGGACGTGCAGCTAAAAAGACTTATAATGGTTACCGCCACTAAGAACGGCGCTTCATATTCATGTTTCATTGGCCAACAGCTCAAAACGTCATTAAAACCACTATGACGTTATAAAAATACGTAACAAACAAGGCTATTATATAACCAGAGACAAAAGAACGATGACGTGTGCTCACTCACACATACGTAGAATTTGCATAATTTTCGTCCCAGTACACAGAAGTTCATCATGGCGACAACACGCTAACAATAGTGCTGGCTTGAAATAGTCAAGTTTAAAGTATTGCAAAGTGTTAACAATGTAATCAAAGGCAAATCAGTGTTAGTTACATTCAGAGTTTGAGCAGTATAAAGCAATATTTAAAGAATTAAATGTAAATTCAGTGCAGCCAGGAAAATGTAACCACGCCGTTTGGAATCAACATGTGACACTCTACTAGAACGTCCAGTTTACTGACAAGGGAAGTGGCAAACCAAATTTTTATTTAAAGAGCTCTTTTAATCATAAAAAATATAATCATGATGTGTACACAGTCAAAAGTAAATTCAAAAATGTTTGTATGAATGTGAGTGAGTGAGAGAGGTGAACGTTAGATGTCGACTTCCAAATGGGGGTTGGTTTGCGTTGACTATAATTAGATATTATCAAATCACATGATCATGAAACTAAGTCATAGCCAGTAAAATTAATTGTCTGAATTAGCCTTTAAAATTAAACATAAAGGAGTGGTGATAGTAAAGGGCGGAAATTAGTAATGGCCGCCGTGTCAAGTTGTTATATGGTGTACACGATTAAAGAAATTCCTGAATAAATTACGATTGATAATAGTTACTGCAATTAAATGTATTCTCATTTCAATGACCATCTCTGTCAGCATTCTCGCTGAGCAGAATCCTGGATCCTTAGGTAATAAAAATTTATATAACGAAACTGAAATAAACAGGTGCTATAATTATGGTAGATACCATAATTATGGTAAATGTGACACACGTGTTTAACTCGAACAATGTAAACAGACCCGAATATAAGTTATTAGAGATTTTATATGACAAATGCATTTATTTATTTAAAAAAAAGTGAGAGAAATCACAAATGCCGCCCAGAACTAGGGACATAAATAAAAGTGAGAAATCACAAATGGGTCCGAACTGGTGACTATATAAAATAGATAAATACATTTTATATAATAAGCCTGAATTGCGGCGGAGTGGACATTGAAAATGAGAATGCGGTTGTAGGTTAGGTGGTAACGATAATATAAAGCGACAAACCATTAACAAATTTTATAATGGCAGTGAATAAAGAAAATAGTTCTTTATTAAACATAAATGATAGTACAAATAACAGTCAAATAAGCATGACAGAATCAGCAGTTATGAGTGAAGGAATAGTGCACTCAACACCAGTCCCAAATAACAGGGCTGAGAATAACGAAATTATGAAAATGATGCAAATGCTTTTCAATATACAGAACAATAATTTTACTATAAAATGTGAAGAATTAAAAAACGAAATACACAAAGACAAAATGGTAGTATTGACAAAGTGGACAAATTGAACAAAGACGACAAGGTAAGTGGGGTAGAAAATTACGATAAAATAAATAAAGATATAGTAATAGGTGATAATAGTGTGGAGGTTGGTAGTATAAATGAAATTTTATGGGGAATTGAATATAATGATAATGGAATGATAGTGTGTGTTGAAGGGTTAAAGAGAGAGAGATGGTATGATAAAGAGAAATATATTGAGAGAGAGAAATGTTGTTGGGAGAGTTATTATGAGAGATGTTTTAAAAGAGAGAGATGGTATGATAGTGAGAGATATTGTGAGAGAAAGAGGGAGGTAGAAATTTTTAAGATAAGCAGAGATTATGAAGAGTTTAAGGGAAGGTTAGGAGTAGAGATGATATATAATAAAAATAATAAGTACTTACCTTGTAATGAAGCGGATATAGCAGTAGTAGGAGATGATAATGAAAATAATGATTTAGTAACTTACCTGGTTGTGACAGATAATACTAAAGGCGACAGGACCATGCTCAATCGTGACAAGGTATATGAGATAATGATATGGGGTGATCATATTGATTATAATAGTATTGTGGAAAATTATAAAGAATTGAATAATCTTTACATTGATAATCATAATATAAGGTATTCAATAAAAAATAACTTGTATAGACCTAAGATTAGACTGTTATTTGACGATATGGGGTAGTTGTGTATTGTTTATTGTGTTATGAACATTTAATTGTGTGGACAGTGTTTTTAAAAATGGACTGATCAGGACTGATTATGGTAAATGATTTAATGATTATGTGAATTGTATATTTTTGTGTATTGATGTCTATGTATTTGTGTAATTTTGCTGTTGTGTATTTTGTGTATTTTTATGTAAACTATTGTAGGATTTTAAATAACGAAGAAAGTTTAAAGGATATTATGAGAATTCAGATTCTAATGATTAAGCATGATTATATATTTGGATATTGAGAGGTATTGTTGTTAGTTGGTACATAAGTGATGAATTTTGTAATGGTGTATTAAGTTGAAATGTTGTAAAGAGTTTGGGAATAAGGATAAATCAGGGCATTGGAGTTAGTTGAATAAAGTTATTGGGAGTTAGGAAAAATAAAGTGCTGAGATGCTGATAATATATAAAGAGGTGTTAGATATTTTAGGGACACAGTAGGTAGGGATTATATGTAGAGGTGAGTAATGTGAGTGGTAATTATATTTGTTGTTGATGGTGATATTTTGTAATAAGGGTATTGGTGTAGGAGTCCAACGAGAGATGTTGAGACAGGAAGGGACCGTTTAGCGCCGGAAAGGGTTATCTGAAAGGGTCAGAAACCAATAAGGGAATGAGTTGGTTAGAGTTCGAGTACACACATACTAGTACAAAAATGAGCGGTGCCAGAGGTTTTAAATGGGATTTGTGAAGGGGGTTGTTATTGAGATATTGGTGTCATATTACATATAAATGGTTAGAAGCGGTTGTTAGTGGAAAAAAGAGGTGAGTAAGGTTAGGTTGACAAATACCAAAATAAGATAGAGAAAAATGAATAATAGAGAGTCACCCAAACTAATAAGGAAAAAGGGTTAGAAAGGGAAGATTCATAGTAGAAAGGTAAGGTAAATGGAAAGGTAAATGACAAATTTGAGAATTTTGCATAGAATCTAAATGAATGTTAAATGATAAAAGTTAGTCAAAAGTTGATAAAGTTCTGCTACCAGTTGTGTAAATGTAAATATGAATTACTTAATGTGAATTGTTCAATGTTAGTGTTTAATGTTTATGATGTACAATGTTTTATTGTGTTTTATGATGACAACAATAGTGTGTGTGGATAGGAGGTTACTACCAAGATAGTAACGATTATAAGATTAAAATTTTGTAAAGTTTGTCCATTCTCTAGAAATGATTCTGTTATAAAGAAGGTTAAATGTAAGAAAAAGTCGTAAAGAAATTATAAAACTTTTAAATTGTCTGCCATGATATAGATATTGTAAGATTATATGAAGTAAATTATTAGGGTTAATGGTTGTTGCTAAAGCAGTAAAATACATTGTTGTTTAGGTTAAGAACAATTGTTTTCATGGGATAAAAGGGAGTGAATGTAGTTGACAGAAGTCAGAAATGTGTACTAGGTACCGGATTGTGAAGGGGAGCAATTTCTATCTTAATTCTTGTTATACATTGTGTGAAATTTTTAGAATTAAGAAAACCAACGCCCCAAAACGCAAACCAACGTACTAAGAGGAAACATATCAGTTGTGGATATGGATATAGAGAAGGCCACTATTTTAAAATTTGGTATTGAATGTTTCAGAGTTTTATGGTGTGGTGACCGCGGTCCTGAGCTGGCCGGTGCGTCAGAACAGGAGCGTAAAGTGCCTCATGGCCTTATGGTGTAGGGATCTCTCTGGAGAAGTCCAGTAAGGTCAGAAGGTGCGAACCTCATCATTGGACCAAGGGTAAGTGATTGAATTTATATATTTTTTGTAACACTACAGGGGGTTGTGGCTCCATATCTGAGTTGATCCTTTTAGAGAAGTGTGAATGAGTCAATGAAAGTTTTTGTGTCTCGAGACAAAACCTTTGTATCTCTCCCCCGATTATAATTGATAATTTTTTCAATTTTGAAATGGGATTATTGGCCAAATACAAATTAAATTAGGTACTCATCGTGCACGTGGTTCTTTGTTACGCCACCGGTTGTCCGCCACTGTTTTACACTTAAATGCTCCGAAAGTTGTTTTAATTGCTTTGAAATTTTGACACTGTCTTTCTGTTGTTACTGTTGCACTCTCCACTGTTATTCACTGATATTTATTAGTACATTTCAAAAATTGACTAGATTTTGGCTCGCAAGCACTATTATATGGAACCGCGCGGTTCTGAGGAGTGACGCCAACTCCGGCGTCCCAAAATGGCTAAACGTCTTAGCCCGACCACCTGCCCTCGTTTTTCAACTGGAAACAGGTCCATACACCTTTGTAATTGGTTGTCAAATTTCTTAATTAGCCTGACGTAACGGAAGTCAGGTCAACATCGCTTCTCGTGGTCATTTCTACGTCGCAAAAGGTGGCACACACGTGCGCTCGTATGCACAAATACGTACCCTGCCGACAATAAACATTCCTGTGCTGTGTTGTACCTATCACGGAGCTATAGTCAGTGACCAAAAGTACACTCTGGGTAAATAACAAAAGTTACCTCAAAGGTCGTGTACAGATGGTTAAAATAAATTTCCTGAAATTACAAACCCCCTTTAGTTTGCCCCGTTACATTCATAACTAACTGCAGTCTATATGCCCTTTTAAAACAAATTGATAGACCTAAATTTAAAGCACATGAAACATTTAAAAAGTCAAATAGGCCGAAATCGTGACTTATGCCCGTATATATAAATGAATCCCACATATAGTTTATTATATATATTGCAACGTTATGATTATTTCATAAATTCACTCAACGTACTCAACGCAACTATTAAGTGTAGTACACTGGCCAGGTCACAGGATTTTTGTTTCTCGTTGCGTCAAGTATATGTAGTTGCACAATAATTAAATAAATTTTAAAGAGGAGTGAGATGTTGTTGACATGAAATGATTATTTAAAACCATTTAAAAATAATCA
The DNA here is from genome assembly GCA_034769895.1 of Magicicada septendecula. Classification (NCBI taxonomy): domain Eukaryota; kingdom Metazoa; phylum Arthropoda; class Insecta; order Hemiptera; family Cicadidae; genus Magicicada; species Magicicada septendecula. The sequence continues at coordinate 170,979,530 of CM068376.1, forward strand.
TCCTAAGGTTTATTCATTAATAGAAAAATATTCCAATATTAAAAAATTCAAACATTAGATAGATCAGATATCCACTTCTATAAGTTTCACACATATTAGGCTGTTCATAACATCTAAAAACTAAACAATCATATACTCTTATTCACTAAACAGACATGTTAAATAAGTCATCTAAATTCTTTCATTTTTTTTGTGTCTGACTTTGATTCAATCTTCAAATGCTAATAGCAACTCATTTAAAAAGAAACAAAAATAATATTAAACTTAAGCATAAAATTACTAGTTGCCATAGACAAAATAAACTAATTACATTTACTTTCAAACTATTATTTAACTCTATTGACACACCCAAATTTTTAACATATAACCAAAAGATTAAGTAACTTTCAAATTTTCTTATAAAATTAAATTATTGACTTTAACTATTATTTACATTTAAAATTTTTAAGTCTTACTGTTCATGTAAAATTGTCTTTCTGAAAGTTCTTTTCACAACAAAATTATAAATATTTAGTAATCACCTGCATACTGCTGCCATTACCGTTGTGTGTGTGTGTGTGTGCGTCCTGAATCCTGAGAATTTGATGATGATGATGATGTGTTCTATGTCTCTATGGGTTGTTGTTGTTGTTGCTCCTGAGTTCCTCCATACTCTGAAACAAAAGTGTGTTCAGTCGATCGGCAGACCAGCAGCGTGACGTCTTTTGGAAATAGCTTATCAAACGGACATAGTGTCCTCATGTAGAGATTCCTTGAGTCTGAGAATGCCCCAAAATTGTCGGTCGTATTTATACTGGACTCAGTCTGACATGTCCAGGATTGCTCTTGACATGTTAGAAATTGTAACTTTCATGCAAAGTGTCCTTTTAATTACAAATCACTTTTTTGTTCATTTTAGCGATTTCATAAACACACTTGTAGTATGCGCAATATCATTGTTTGCGTAATTTTTGTCTGTTCACGCACATATAACACACATGTTAATTACTCTTTAATTACACCTGTAATTAACATTAATTACTTAGCGTCTTTAATATTGCAGCGGTCGTGGCGTAGTGGCTAGCGTGTGATGCTGCTACGCTGTCGGCGCAGGTTCAATTCCCGCCAGGGGCCATATGATTTAGATACGACCGTTCCCCTCGCAAGGTAATGGCAACCCAGCGAGAGGTATCCTGCCTAGTATAAACCCTCAAAAAAAAAAAGAAAAAAAATTGCCGTTTGAATCCGGTGTTAAACTGTAGGTCCCATATACCTGTGAGAGACTCAGTACCACACGCACCACGGGTATATGCGGGGAGGGTACTAACCAGTCAAAAGACTGAAGGACTATGAACTGAACTGAATTAATATTGCAAATTTCTGCAATATTTTTATATCACTGCATTAGTTAAAAATTCCTTAATGCAATGGTGTTTTTATAATTGGCGTAAGTCTTTGCTTACAGGTTTAACACAAGTAATTAGTTTATTATAATCCTGTTAAGACATGATTACGGCTGTAACGCATCACCCCATCTTTTCATTCAATGCCTGTCGGAACTGGTGCACACACACAAACACACGAACGCTATAACTTACGCTGTCAAAGCAGGTGTCCTCTTGACAGGACTCGGCCTGCATTTTAATGCACAAAATTGTATAAAACTGTTCCTTATTCTATTTACACTAATTACAATATAAAACATACCGCCCTGGGCAAATATGCAAATATATTTATTGTGTGTGTGTGTGTGTGTGTGTGTGTAGTTTTTTCATGAACTTTTGTAAGTGTGCATAAAAGTGTCTTATGATTCAGAATAGCTTATATTCCATGACTTTTACAATTTCTGAAAAACATAAATACATACTAATTCTGATAAATAATATATGTATGTGTTTGTGTGAATCACACACACACATCACTTTTTGTATTATTTGATAATTTTTGTAGGCGTGGGAAGTGGACACGTGCAGAGGCCATGACAACAATGTTTCTTGTGTACTGTTCCATCCTCGCCAGGAACTTATTCTTTCAAACAGTGAAGATAAGAGTATCCGTGTATGGGATATGACAAAGCGCTCCTGTTTACATACTTTCCGCAGAGAACACGAACGCTTTTGGGTGCTTGCAGCACATCCATCTCTGAATCTCTTTGCAGCTGGTCATGATTCAGGAATGGTTATATTTAAGGTATGTGGCTCTAAACATTATAATTAAAATTTCGTTTTTTTAACTGAAGTAAATGGAAGTAAATGTAATAATAAAATATTTTTACAGCTTGAAAGGGAACGCCCTGCATATGCAGTTGTCTCGAATATGCTGTTTTATGTGAAGGATCGATACCTGCGCAAACTGGATTTCACTACAAGCAAAGATTTTCCAATCATGCAGCTTAGAGGTGGTGGCAGAACACCGGTATACAGGTTACTATTTATTGTGTGTTCAAGTGTAACACTTTTTCATGCTAAGTTTTGTTGGTAGTAATAACAACCAATTCCTACAAAAATTGCGTGTGACAATACAAACATATAACATTAATTTTTTTCAGCATTGGATATAACATGGCAGAAAATGCAGTTCTTGTCTGCACTCGCACTGGAAACATTGAAAATTCTACGTATGATCTGTACATACTTCCAAAGGAATCAGGTGATAGTACAGAAACAGTTGACAATGTTAAACGCTCCACTGGTATCACAGCATTATGGGTTGCAAGGAACAGATTTGCAGTCCTCGATCGAACTTATTCAGTTAGTATTGTTCTTCACAATGTTTGCCAAAATACTTAAGAACAATTTACTGTAATAAATAGATTTACTCCATATATTAAATTGATACAGTAATATTATTATTAATATTATTGACCTTAAAATAAAAGTAACCATTTCTTGTAATTGTATTCTTTATAAATTGTTTTCAGTATTGTACAATGTTGTGTTTCAAGGGAAATACGGTAAGGAGTATTGAAAGGATTGTAATGAAGCATTATAAAGAAAGTGTTATAAAGGGGGCACTGTAAAAAAATATTATTGGTATTGAAAATTTCAAACTATGTTTTTAAAAATTGAAGTAGACTAACATTGTACAGACACAGAAAATAAAAATAACCAATACTGTAACTAACAACCAATCAAAATGTTTGAAGGAATAGAGAGCATTTGTACTGGGATCTGATTTTTTGTGACAAGCTGGTTTCTTTACGTAGTAAATTTAATCAATAAGGATGAGATATTTCAATTTTTGGTTACTACAGTTTATCTCTTTTAGACAGGAAACATAAAATCATTTGCGACCAGCACATCTCCTTTAGTAAGTCTCCATTATTTTGTGCATTTGATGTCTGTATCTGTGCATATTCCTGTTGTTATATTTATTTGAAGGTCTGCTTGCCAGTCAGTAATTTTTTGTTAGACATTAATTTGTTATTAGGTTGCATATCATATTATGATTTTGGACAAGTTATTTTTCCTGTCAGCTGCAAATAAATGTTATTTAATTAATTGTGCAGTTTACACATTTCACATTAAGTGTGCTACTTTCCCATTTCTACAATTTTTTTGTCTAGTTTGGCCAATTACTCTTATATTCCAACCACAAGAAATATACTCTTATATTCCAACCTCTTATTCTTGATTTGTATGCAAGTGTATGAACATAAGTGTGTGTGTGTGTGAGAGAGAGGGAGAGAGGGAGATAGAGAGAATATACAATTTATTAATTTTTTTAACTTTAGGTAGTCATTAGAAATCTAAAGAATGAGGTTACAAAGAAAGTTGATCATCCAGCCTGTGATGAGATCTTCTATGCTGGTACAGGAATGTTGTTGTTACGTGATCCTGATGGTGTCACATTATTTGATGTACAGCAGAAAAGGTATATTGAACTAATAAAACTATTATATAATTTGAATGATATATTTGAAATGTAAGTAGATTGCCATATGTGTTAACTAGGATTTTTCAGTATATTTGTATGAAACATATAGCGCAACATGTTAATTTAAGTACATTGCAACATCATAAAGATAAAGATAGCTCTATAAGTGACTACTAAAGTTGTTATTAAGTGTGCAGTTTTTGACATCTGCGATGATTAATAATACACTGCGATCATTAATAATACAGTCATGTAGTTTTTCAGTCACTAAGAGTATAGTGTTGCCACCAGGTGACTTACTGCAATATTAATAATATGTCAAACAGTTTTTAAATAAATAAATTTAATCACTTTTTGCTACAGTCTATTTCTTGAAGCATATATAATTTATTTAATATTTATAAATTCTTTATCTCAATATGTTTTATTCCCTTATTTGGCATATATTTTAGGAAGTGTATTGTTCCCATCTTCAGCCTTCCTGATTTTATATCTTGTGGAGTATTTGTGTTTTGGTTGCCATAAACCATAACAACAACCAACTGTTATCAGGACTGTGTTAACTGTTTAATCAGGAAGGCTGAAGATGGGAAAAATATGCTTCCCAAAACATGTACCAAATAAGGGAATAAAATATCTTGAGGTAAACAATTTATAAATATTAAATAAATTAAATAAATAAATATATCATTGATAAATTATCATAAAATAAAAACTGGGATTTGTACATTTTTGGTAATTGCATATGGATTCGCTCACACTTAGACAGACAGATTTCGAATTTTAAAACCTACTTCTAATATTATTTTGGTTCAAATGACAGTTTTAGCCATTGAAACTGGGTACGGAATAATTAAGTATGTTGAAGGAATGGTTTTATTTAATGATTAGGTGTATAGGTTTATGTTTCATGGGTTACACACTGTAATGATGTGAAAATATTAATTGCGACAATATTTATAGTATCTTTAATCACTTTGTCTTTCAGTCTTGCTCTAAAAACCACCCTGTTTCCCTCTTCATCAAAGTCGCTGTCATGGGCATTATCTGTTAATGACTGCCCCCAAACTGCAAAAGCATTTTTACTGCTGCATCTTTACTGCTTTACAGCAAATTCATGTAAAAACTGTGTGAATTCTTGTACCTCACCATTTAAAAGATCACCATAATATCTGTTCAACAGTTCCTCAATTTCATCTGTTAATTTTGAAGTGTCTGAAGTACTGGGTCTTTGTTGTGTCATTCTAGCTACCCTGACCACAGGAGAAATTTTACCTAGGTGTACTGCTTTGTAAAGTGACAGTCTGGTCCATTATAATTGCCACTCCAATAGGTACATTTCCGGTTTCATCTGGTTTTACTAAACAGCTGGCAATTAGTACACCCAGTGTGCTGAATATAGAACACTGGAGTTCGAATATAGAACACTGGTTCCCCTTAGTATGTACCTTGTTGTACCTTGTTTCTAACCATGATGCTTTTTTCAGAGTTTGGTGGAGGAGTCGTTATGACCACTTGATTTATCACCGTACATGATTTTTCTGAAGTATTTGTTGTGGAGAGCATTACTACATGGCTATGTTAACATTTAATCCAAATAGGGGAAGCGTAGCAGCATTACCACTGCATGTTGCATGGGGATACAGTACGTTCCCTTACATCGCTTCACGTTTGTACAGTCAACTTAAAATTCATATGCGATTTGAAAATTTACTCATCAAAAAATTAAAGTGTGAGCCTTATAGTACTTAAACTTTACAGTGTCAGTATTGTTATTCTACAATATTTCAAAAAATGTTAAATTATTTTGACCATAAACAAAGCTGTAAGTAATATGTAAGCAATACACTGCACAATTTCAATAATGTATTGAGCTGTAAAACATAACTAATCATGTTTCCGTTGTTCATCAGCATAAGTGGATCATTATTACTTACTTCAGTTTGTAGCTTAATATGTCAATAAGGTGATGAAATATTAAATTTTTTTCTGTACTCTTCATACATGTAAAACTTGTTTCTTTTGATCATGATTTTTTGAATTAGAACATGAAAAGTTAGCTGAAGAAGTTAGAGGAAGTTTTTGTTGTTACAACTAAGTATCTAGTATTGACAAATGAAACTGTGTGGAATGAGGGAATTTAGTTTCGATTTTAGCAAGTTTCCAACTTGGTATTATGTTTTCAAGATATACAAATTTTGAGCATTGTATTGTGTAATGCTTGATATTGTTTATCAAATACACAGTTTGGATATAATAATGTTTACTGTGGTCTCACAAATTTTATGTTGTGAAAGCATTGAAAACAGTCATCATATTAAGTGGCACTCTAATCTACTTCTTTAATGCCATACATTTCACATCCATCTGATAAGTGACTAAAATATTCACTGTCAAGATTCTTCTCCCCAACTGGTATTATAATCTGCTCTATCTTGTCTTCCATCAGAGCATTAATTTCCCAGTATTTAGCTTCCTCATTTTTCACATGTTAAAATAATATTTTTGGTGAGGTTTTTAATTTCACCTGCATTGTGATCGACATTGAGTCTTGCTACGTGTCCCTTCACCATGTCCCACATGTACCCAATGGCATTCAGGTTACAGTGGTACACGGAAGTAATCTTATCACTTCGTGTCCTTTTCCTTTAAAAATCATATCTATTTCATACGTTGCTGATGGCTTTCAGAAATGAACTACTTCTAATAATTTTCGTTTCGTCATAGCTTCTGGAAAACTGGAGAATTCGTTTTCCCCTTTTTTCTTAGCCACTCTTGAATTTCTGCTTTTTGAGAAGCATTAGTTGGCAGTTTGGTTTATTTTACACTATGGTATGGTGCTTTGTCCGTAACCACTAAACATTCTGGAAGATTTGGCAACAGTTTTTCCTTAACCCACCAGAAAAATTTTTTAAGTGCATCTTGTGATGGTAGTCTTTGCTTGTATTTTAGGAGGATTTAAACGTAAGTAAAGCTTCAGAAATGCTTTCTCCCAACCTGCATGAACAGTAATCCAGTGTTGTCCAGTACTGTTATTTTTTAAAACTCCACTAGTTGCAGCATCCTGCCAACACGTGTTTACTATGTAAGTGGGAAGGCAACCTCAAATTATCTAGAGCATTACACAGTTGTCTTTCATCTCAACATAGCAATACAGTAAATAATACATTTAATAAAGTCCAGTTATAAAGTTGCTACATATAGAACAACATGTTTGTTGCACAATGTACATAGTGAATATTGTGGGACATATTTAAAGGTGTGGATTATACAAAAAAGTAGTGTAAGAGAAAAATGCACAAACATTTCAGACCAAAATTTTTTGAGCCATCATGACTTAAAAAATAAAGTACAATTTATAATATGTCATATACATCAACTGCTGAAAAGAATTTCCTTTCAAGCATTTGTTGCTATGGGTATATTTAGCAACTATTGTATTAATGTCGTCACTACATATTAGTTTCAGTTTAAGTATTTGTAAATATTTGTATAATAAACTTATTTCTTATAAGAGGTTATAAACAGGGTCCACCAGAATTTTTTGACAATTTTAGAATGAATGAAGAAAGATATGTTGTCTTATTCAAAAATTTTATTCATAATTTAAAGTACTTTAAAATATTTTTAATCATACTTTTAAATATCGCTTAAAATACTTTTTACAATGTGTGAAGTCCCTGTAAAGGCTGGAGCATCTTATCAATTGGCAGATTGTTTCTTATGGTATTGCTGCAGTTCCTTAAGTTCAGCTATTTAATGTGATCAGGTTTTGAAGACGTTATAATGTAAAACAGTTCCAAAAAAAATCACGCATGGCAAGGTCAGGTGATTATACAGACCATAAAATGTCACCATAACCTGAAATAAGTTTTCCAAAAAGAATTCTTTGGAAACACCTATTGGATGAGAAACTCTTGCCATATGGGCGTGGCACCATTTTGTTGGAACCAAAGTGGTTGCACCAAATTTATTGAGTTTTTGTTATAAAAAGTATCACAACATTGTTACATATCAATTAATGTGTCTGTATGATTCTCCTTATCAAATAAGTGTAGGCCAGTGATTCTAAAGTTTGAAACTTCAAACCATTTAGTAACACAGTAACACATCCACTATGAAGTGGTTGTTAGTTAAGACCCAGCCAGTTAATTTCAGAATAGTAATGAAAATTGTGCTTGTTTACACATTTTGAGATATGAAAATGTGTTTTGTCACTCAAATGAATACTGGTATCATTTTTAGTGTATTAATCCTCCAAGTACACAGTCATTTGGGTTTAACCCTTGTACAATTATCAGTTTGTGTAACTGATACTTAACAGCTACATATAGAATTTTAATGAAGAAATTTGTGTTAGTGGTTGAAATCACAATCAGAATGATCAATATTGCACACCACTAATAAAAATTATTCCGATTAGCGCTTTCAAGCTTCACAGCTCCTGTCTATTCCTGATCTGACGATGAGCTGTGAAGCTTGAAAGCGCTAATCGGAATAATTTTTATTAGTGGTGTGCAATATTGATCATTCTGATTTACATATAGAATTATTGTAATACTTGATCTGAATTCCCCAAACAAAAGCATACTTTGTAGCTGAACAGTGGGGAACATGATATAGCTAACCCAATAGATTCAGTTTTTGGGGCGTCATTCTTATGCAGTGTGTTTGTCCAGAACATTTCTTCTTTTTTAGAGTTAAACAGTGTTTCTGAAATTATTTACCCATAGTAGTGTAGCCCACTGAGAAACACTTTGTTTCAATCTGAAGTTAAAAAACATGTATGAGAAAACTGTGTTACAACAATGTAATAATTATTTTTAAAGTACTTTCAGAAAGAAAGCATGATGTTGACATAATTACTTCATGTTGACAACTAAAATAATCCTAGCTATCAATAGTATCCTGATTTATTCACATAGCAATACCAATACAATAATAGTTAACAAAACTGCCAGATCATTCTGCTGGGCCTATTATGTATTTATTAAGATGTATGTATGCAACTATTATTGATATGTATGTGTTAATATATACAAGAAATAACAGTTGTTAACCCTTTGGGGACTGATGTCCGATATATCGGATGTCATTTAAAATTGTCGCTGTTTTTACAGGAATCGTTTCTGAGTGCTGTCAACATGTCAGATGGTAAACAAATATTCGTAGTTTTTAATCCAACCACCAGGTAGCATAACTTCCTTTTTTTTTAGAAGTTACATGATATTGAAGTGGCAGTGTTCTTGTGTTGTTTATCGTTGCTGGCATTCGTGTTGATTATGTTTATGTTGTTTTTTCATCATGTTTCTAATTTTATAAGTGATATTGTTGAATAAACATAATTATACATTAAAATTGTCCTAAGGCTTTCACGGCCGGTGTCAGTTGTATACGTAAAGTTTTCCGAGCTGTTTGGCTGTGGTCTATGGTTTAATGACAAACCAAGCATTTCAACAGCTCCATTGGCTGCCATCATCAGTGGAATTAATAGAAATCCAAGGCCTCCTGAATGTAGGTTGTTTGCATCAGGCCTACAGTACTGTGGTAAAGGCGAAGGATGTTTTCTTTGTTCTTGAGGCCGGGGAAGGTTGTCCGAGACCCGCTGTCGTTATGTGGAGTGTACGGAGTTCCCTGCTCGTGCGGCCAGGTTGTACATTGGAACCACGAAGCGCAGCGTCCGCACACGCATGGGTGAACATAGCCGTTACTGTAGATTGGGACAGCCGGAGAAGTCTGCCGTAGCACGCACTCGCCAGTGCCAACCATCGGATTCTCTTCGATGAGATGAAGCTCTTGTTGGCGGTGAGTGCGTATTTCCCTTGTCTTCATATGGAGTCCGTCTTGATTCAGAAGCATGCTGCAGTCGCTATGAATCAGCGGGGTGAAAGCGTTTCATCAAGTACTTCATTTTCAAGGCGCGATGCGAGCCTCTCACACACCTTCTTTTTTCTGATTGGCCGATGATGGAGTTTTTGCCTGTTGGGGGTTGCAATTAGTAAACAATTAGTACAGGTAGCATCGTGGGAAATCATTAGCCTTCATCACAGTACTCCAGGGAAACAATTGTTTGAGTACCTGATGGCATAGCGTGGTGCAAGCCAATCATAGACTATCTTTATTGTGATTGACTCATGGTGCAGTCTCTACCTGTGCACTGTTCTGATTGGCTGATGGTGTCATTTTTACCTGTACTTGGGACTTTGTTGAATTTATAAGTACGGGTAGCATCACGGGACAACTTCAGCCTTTACCACAGTACTGTGAGCCTCAGGGGTGCCCACAGGGGGGGATCATAGCGCAAGTTGCGCATTGAGAATTTTTGGGGGGATTTTTTGGGTGTATTTTAAGGATTTTTGGGGGGGATTTTTTCAAGAATAACATTTTAAATCCAACATTGATGGACATTTTTACCGTGTTTGTGCAACAAACTAAGCTATTAGTAAAAAAGTAAAGCAATTGCATATCTTTATGATTGTTGTAACAAACTGGCGGCATAAATGTCTCTACCAGTAGGCTACAACTAGTAGTAAATTTTGTTTTGGAATTTGGAAAATTGACCCTTGCAGCCTGCAGCAACATCCTGTCAATGAGTCAGAGGGTCCGTGAATAATAAATCGTGAATGTAAAAATGTGTGCGTGTGCTAACCTTTCGGCTCTACCTAATCTGACAGTGATGTACCGAATATTGTTATCTCTTGCCGTGACCAGCTGCTCTGCAGAGAGAATGATGAGCCATTTGAAAATAGTGAAAAATCGGCTTCGGAACAGCATGGGAGACTCTTGGCTGTCAAGTTTGTTGATTCTATCCTGTGAAAACAACGTACTGAGCCAGATACAAAACGAAGAAATCATTAACAAATTTGCAACCACAAGTGTACAAAGAAAATTGGGGGGAATTTGCGCATTGGGCATTGGGGGGGATGGGCACCCCTGGTAAGCCTAACATGAAAACCTATGTTCAGGAGGCATTGGATTTCTTTTAATTCCACTGATGATGGCAGCCAATGGAGCTGTTGAAACGTTTGGTTTGTCATTAAACCATAGACCACGGCCAAACAGCCCGGAAAACTTTACGTATACAAATAATTATACATTTATTTGGTGTGGTTTTAAAAGAGTTTTTGTTAAAATAACCGTTTACTGATTTCAAAAAATTGATTTAAACTTTAGAGTTGCGCGAGTGTTTACGTTTGCACTACAGACTCCGTGTACTTGCAGCATACATTTAAGGTATTATCTTTTCTTCTGTTATAGACAGAGTATTCATTTTTTTGCACAGAGTTAGACTAATATATAAGGGAATCAACTATGGCAGTTTGGAGTGACTGATTTTTTTTGTAAGACAAGGAGTTGAATACAACTTTATTGCCCAAATAGCACATTATTGTTTTAAAATTTTTTAAATATTTTTATTTAGAAAGTAATTAATAGACTATATTATACTATATTCTGTATCCTCAAATTATACCTTAAAAATCTGGTAAAATTATACCACTTGTACCCAAGTATGTTTCATATGTGGAAGATGAAGAAATATCATAGCCACTACAAAAACGGCCTGGGTCTTTTCGCAAATGCCGGCCCCCAAAGGGTTAAAATGATATTTTATAATATTGTGATTGCAATATGTTTCAGGACAATGGCACAAGTCAAAATATCTAAATGTCGCTATGTTGTATGGGCTGGTGATATGAGCACTGTTGCATTGCTGGCAAAACACACTGTCACTGTATGTAACCGGAAAATGGAAACACTTTGTTCTATCCATGAGAATACACGTGTCAAGTCAGGAGCGTGGGATGAATCTGGTGTTTTTATCTATACTACGAGTAATCACATAAAATATTGTATCACTACTGGGTTAGTATATTTATACAGTTCAATATATATAATTGTTTTATTAAACAAGTGTCAATTGTTTATGGAATAAAAAATAGGGCTGGAGACAATGTTGCATTCTCTCTAATAATTTAAAATAGGAATTGGAAATGTACATATGCATGCCTACTGTTTACATGAAAAAGAAACTAATGAAATATTTAAACTTCTATTATTTAAACGTTCCTTTTGCCTGCCCCTCCCGATTACAAACCAACACTAATCACACATTACTCCAGTTACTAAAAATTGGAATCACCAGCCACACTGACACAAATGTTGTATGTATTTTAATGAGCATGTTTGATCAGAATAAAACCTAATGTGCCGTTTGCTAAGTCCATGTAGTTTTATTTTAAGTTTTGTATATAAAAAAGGACAGATAAAGTTGATAGTAAATTGTTTTGTATTGTCTGCCAACATTAACTAAGCTTGAGCAGAAGATTGTGAAAGTACTCAAAGGTTATTGTGAGCCTTGTGACAACCTAGTTTCTTGAATTTAGTTTTTCAGTAGACCAAATGTAGCTCTTCTGAAATGTAGGCTGTAAGTAGATCTCCCCTGCTGTTGTAATACGCCTATTATGTGTATGTAATTTGAACAGGTGTACAAGTTAATCTGCTGTAACTGTAATTAGTATGTAGTTGATGAAGAGATAAACTTTCTAAATTACTGCAGTTACTATTTTGAAGAAACGTAAAAGAACACTTTATATATAATAGTGGTACTGCAATATACTTTGAAATAGTGAGAAATAGATAAAGTGTCAGTTATATGGAAGTTGAAAAAAAATTATTAATTTGGAGAAAGTGTTCAGTTTGTTAGTTATTAGTGTAATATTATAAACAGTTTGAATCTTCTGTTAACTTAGAGTTGTGTACAAACTGTCTAAACTATACTGGTGTCTATTTCTAGTGATCATGGGATTATACGTACACTGGACTTGCCTATCTACATCACAAAAGTAAGAGGGAATCAGGTGTTCTGCTTAGATAGAGAATGCAGACCTCGCATTTTAAGTATTGATCCTACAGAGTACAGGTTCAAACTAGCACTGATTAACAGGAAATATGATGAGGTTTGTAATTAGCTACAATTATACTTTTGTGATCCAATGTGAGATAAATTAGTCACAGTATACAAATTTTTGTACATATATAATCTTCACTGTAAAAAAAAAAAACAAAAATTCATTGGCTAAGAACAAAAAACCATAATCACGCTTTTAAAATTGAAATACCACTGTGTCACTCTTTATATCATTTCCTTATAGCACAAATGTGCAGCGTGTGTATGTGTGTGTGTGTGTGTGTGTGTGTGTGTGTAAGACAGACAGACAGAGGGGGGAATGTTATTTCACTCATGGCCATAGTGTGATTATATTTTCATCACATCTCAAGTTAGATATGCAATGTGATATCCTTCTCATAACAGCTTTGGAAGGCACTGTAGATTTACAAGAAAACAGCAAACATTTAAGAATCACAACATGAGCAACAGCCAGTTTAAGTGAACCTTGTGTAAATAAATGTAAATTTCTAATTAATTTGTTTGAGAATATTTGTTTCATTTAAGAAAGTGTTTATGATATAACATGAGTTACCTCACCAATCTTCACTACAGGAAAATTCATTCTCAGTTTGAACTACTGTTGTATAAAGCTTGTAATTATTATTTTTGAAAATATGCTTCTCAAGCTATTATACTTATCAAGGCCCTACTCACAAATTAATTTACATCAGTTGTCATTTAATTTTTCCCAGCAGGTGTGTTAAGATGTGTTTTCTATTGCGGAGGTATTAAAAATAAATGTTTCTACTGAAAAACCAATCTTTTATAATTGTACTGGTATTTCTAAGTAATTTGTCAAGTTTAAACTATTTTATCTTTTAAACTTAATACACAGTAGTCCAGTGTATTTATTTTTCATAAAATTGATAAAGAAAAAAAGGATGTCGCAGATCAGTGCAGAATACACAGGTAAATACTGTAAGATTATTTTGGTTTTTGTTTTGTAAAAAACAAACTTCAAAGCTCATTAAGATGGAGCAGTATTTTTTTTTAATCATATCATTTTCAAAAGCAATAAGCCATAATAATCAGAATTAATACAAAAATAAATAAAGTAAGTTATTACATAAACGGAGAACGTGCTCCTAGTTCTGGCGTTAAAATTACTTTTTATAATTAATATGTGATGATATTAATTATGGTGATTATGTTTAATATGACTAATGCCTTATTAATATGCTGGGCGCCAGAGATTTTTTAGATCTCAGGGGTTATTAAATAATAACTCTTCTGTTAAGATGCTAATAACTTATTTAATATTTAAATAATTATTCATATACAAACAATATATTGATTATAATCTTATATCAATAAACATATAAATGTCATATTCAAATTCCCATTGAATTTGATCATAAATCATTATATATCTTTACACAGCACTAACGCTTTAATTCAATTACTACCTTTAAATTCGCTTGCAATTATAATTAAACAAAGTAGTAAATTCTTTATAAATTATCTTTGTATACTTCGAATATTATCTTCGTATACTTCAAATATATCTTGATATTACATCTATTCAGTGCTTAATCATTTAGTAAGACAATTATTAATTAAACTATCAGATGAAATTAATGTATTCACTGACTTCGTTTTTAGAAATTGTTAGTTAGATTATACTAAGTACATATAGAGTTATTGATTAGTTCTTTCTAGGTCATAAGATATAGAATTCTACTAGCATCTCAACAGACTCGTGAATTCTTTCAGAATGAGACGGGCGAACCAAAGATAGACATGATTCACCTTATTGAAACCGTCCAGTGACTTCAAATTGTAAATTTATGACGCGTTTCGAGTCATATGACCCTTCATCAGATATTATCACTCACAAGGAGATCATCAAATATTAAAATTCACAAAAACACAAAACACACATATGTACAATAATAAAACCTATACAAGCGTCCGACACAGTGCACTGCGTGTGGCCCACTGGACTCTGAGCAAACGCGTGTCACGCCGTGTGTTATCTCATAATCGATTGTAGCGTGGTGTCATACAGCGGGTTTGATTTGAAATTTAATTTATCGTTAAGTATGCCATCATGAGTAACTGGGTTATTATGTCCACTATAAATTTCAAAGATAGACGACTAAACTACATGGGATTTATAATTAGTAAACAATTGAAATTAATCTGTTACTTGAGTGTGTGATTATCCATCTCCTGCCTTTGTAATGATTCACGTCAATACACATTACACTTTTTACTCTTTACCACTATTGCTCTGCTTTGGTTTACACACTCTCGACAACTTCTGTCGGTCACGCACTCGATTGCAACTCGGGTTACATACTCCGTTCTACTTACACGTACCAGATAAAATATACTTTGTCTGTATTTACTTCGTATTACCGCACATATCAATATAAACTTCTTTAATCTTGATGTCGCACTAAATAAAAGTTATTCACTCGCGATCTTTTCTTCGTACTGGCTTATTCAGTTTATACTTGAAGTGTTAATTATATGATCACTGAATGTTACATTGAACTATTAATTCCATTATATGGAATAAGATGATTGTCACATAAAGCTTGACTAATATAAACTAAAAGAGATTGATTCAGAACTTTGTAATAAGAATGTTTGCGTTCGAATAAGTTTCACTAAAAGAGACTGACTAAGTAAACGTAAGAGAGTTTGATTAAGAGATACTAAGAAATACTAAGAGATACTAAGAAATACTAAGAGAGTTTTCGTTCCTCCCAGGGTAATATTTATATGGGCGCTTCCTTTACTCTCTCCACCGTCACACTAAAAAATACCCCGATTGGCTATCTATTTCGTTTTTTGCTGGTAATTTCAAATCTACCCACTCAGTAACAGCTAAAAGTTCGCGCTACAAAAAGACGCTTTTTCTGGTTGGCTGCAACATTGCTCTAGTGGCAGTTTCCCTCATGTATGTTAATTCGTAAAACTGACGCTAACTTTCTCTGACGATTTCACTTCTTTACTGCGTGATCTATTGTACTTTCAAGGTTGTAGTTGCCACCCTCCTAATGCGACTCCGTCATTTTTTGTGACTTTTAGCAAACAAAGCATTCTATATCTTTATGACTTTAGAAAGCTGTTTCATACAATACACTTTTTAAACTGCTGGCTCCGTACTGTTGCCTGTATAATATTAACTTTTTATATAACCAGGAGACGTTCATTTGTCTCGTTCTTATTACAATTACATTAAAATTGCTTCATTCTTTTTAATACACATATTATATTATTAAATATGTCTAAATAATAATACATCATATTATGTAACCTTGGTTTACGTTATAAAGTGGAATAAACATGTATTATGTGTTTATAGGTATTGCATATGGTTCGCAATGCTCGACTTGTGGGTCAGTCTATTATAGCATATCTGCAGCAGAAAGGTTATCCGGAAGTTGCTCTACATTTTGTTAAAGATGACAAAACAAGGTTTGCTTTGGCATTAGAGTGTGGAAATATTGAAGTTGCATTAGAATCTGCTAGAGCACTTGAAGACAAAAATTGCTGGGAGAGGCTTGGCCAAGCGGCACTGATGCAAGGGAATCATCAAGTATAATTTTCAATTCATTTTTTGTAATAGATATTAATTTATTAAACTTTTAGTATATTTATGTGAGTGTTTAAAGAATTGTGTGAAATCATAAAATCTTATCTGATTTTTCTTTAAGCGTGTGTTGAAAGGCTTGGAACCACAACACTTCATAACAAAACAATCTGTACAATTCTTTATACAGTAGTTAGAGTAATTTACACAAGAAATAGTGGTTTTTGTTTGTAGAATAGGAGAAGAGGGAAAATGAACACAAGAACTGATTTTTGGATCATTTATTTGAATACAGTAGAATTAACAATCATAAGAGTTTGATTAATACTCTTTAAAGGTAAATATTAAAACATTGTATTAAACAATTGTTATTAGTGCTCAGGTATAACAATAATAATTTATGGGTATATCCTTTAACATTGTTACATCCTTTCACAATAGCGAAACTTACTTTTAACTATACTTTTAACTTTTATTACTGTTATTTATTATTATTATATTTGTTAACTCTAATTTCTATTATTTACATTCGGATACTTTTACGATTATGTAATTCAATTATAAAAAATTAAAAAATATATTTATTTTTCAATTAACAAAATTATTATTAATAAAGCTTGATACTAATGTTATACATACAATGAATTTTTTCACATGTTAATATGTTGCATTTATATACACAAGCTCATATATATACTGCGATGTATGGGTGTCACATAGAATAAGTAGTCAAGATATATGTTATTGGAATGAAGTGGATTTATTAATGATGCTATTATTTTTGACAATTTTCTGAGCTTTTAATACAGTTTATAAAAAATAATGAATCTGTCTCCATCGACCTTTGCAACACAAACTAAAATTTACTTTCTGTACAATGAAATAAATTAACATTTCGTTTATTCGTTTACTGGAACCATTTATCCCTAAATGGTTTATTCCCTAATTGGAATATCTTGAATATTCATGGGTAAGCAGAATTAATAATTCCCTTAGTAACTCTAGAAATTTTCTAACTTGTGTTTGTCACGATTGGTAGGCATAAACAAACATCAAATACCATAGCAAGGTTTACATGTTTTTGAAGAGAAACTGATTTATCTGTTCAAAATTATTTTCATCCACTGACTTTCTTGTAATCTGATTGTTTCTTTGGGTAACCTCTTCTCATGCTTTTCTTACAGATAATAAATGTTCTTATCGAAGAAGGCTTCCGAACAGAACAATTCTTGGTAAAAAAAACCTGAATATTTGTACAACCAATTTTATGGACCAAAAACCATTTTACATAAGAAATGCATACATTCAGTCACTTAATTTTAGGACAACTATTACCATCAGTTAGGACTTTTTATTACAAACATCCTGATATAAGTCCCATCTAAGAATTTCCCATATCTCAAAAGTTATTTAAAGTAACAGGTTTTTTTTTTAATGATTATCCCATGAAATAATAACGTACCTTCACACACATGGCTAAGAATACTTTTTGCACCATTTCACAGCAAGTAAAAGTTGTTTTACAAGCCTAAAAATACTTAAAACTAACATTTTTCATAATGTTCCTTATCAACTAATTTACAGTGTTCAAACCTGCAATTGTACTTACTCATGCAGTGTCTTAATATGCTATGATATGGTTTACTCTCTGCTACATTATAGTACAGTAAAGATTTCATAGTTTAAATAAGACAAGAAGAACTTTTTAAATACTAATTTTTTTCTTTGTACAGAAATTAAATTTTAGTTTGTGTTACAAAGATTGTGAACTGTATTGAAGGCACAGTAGATTGTCAGAAAAATTTATAGCATCATTAATAAGTCCTTTTCGTTTCAGTAACATCTATCTCGACCACCTATTCTATGCTACATCACATAGAATTTGGTGCTGGAGCATGTTTGGGCTTGATTAGTAAAAAAGTTTAAAGTAAATTAAATTAAATAATTGTAAAAATTGAATAAATTAAATAAGTGAAATGTACAGGTCGAATTGTCTAAATCAGCTTTTTGAAATCTGAATGTCAGAATGAAAGATTATTACTGATAGCTTACCTAATGCACTATTATCTTTATAAGCATTGTTTGGTTCTGTTGACCTACTAATAGATAGTGATAAAAGCTTGGATTGAAAACACACACACACTAACACTACGATACAAATAAACAAACATATCAAACTCACTGACCACATAAAATATTTTACAAAATATTCCAGAAAGAAATGTTAGCTGCCATAGAAGGTATGATAGCTAAACACTAGATGAACATGACAAGAAACAAGAAGAGCACAATGAAAAGTTAGATGAAATTAATAAGAAATTGGAAGAGCATAAGAAGAAACTAGATGAAAACTAGATGAGCAAACAGAAAACAAGGTGAATTTATAAAAATCAAATGGAGGGGTTTGAAAAAAATTGACAAGAGAAATAAAATACTCTTGGACGCATTTCAAATACAAATGAATATGCTTCAAATAAAACTTGATTAAAATTATACAGTACACGAACAAAATCTGAAGAAACACTAAACTAAACTGGCAGAAATTTACAAGACTCTCCATGAACATGAACAAGAACATACACAATTAAAAAAAACATTGACAATTTAGAATTGGTTGGTATGGACTAGATCATGTATAAAACATGGGAGAGTTGACTCAGCATCCAAAATTCCATGGCAATGAAAATGATAACCCAATAGAGTTCCTGAGGCAATGTGTGAGAACGATGGACACTATTGGTAATCAGCTGACTGACCATGGTAAAATAAACTTCATTACTAGATATGTAAAGAGTCAGTGGTGCAGCGGTGTACAATTATCTGACAACTTTGTGCAAGCTTTTGAAACCTGCTACTGGAATCAGTATGTCCAACAGAAAGTACATGATCACCTAGAGTTTGGCAAGTATGCATATGGGTGACAATCAAAAGAGCAATATGTAATACAACAGGTAGTGAAGGCATAACATCTGGATCCACAACTCATTAAAGCTGAACTCATGCTCAGATTGGCCTGCCACTTTACCAGAACATCAGAATCGCAGTGTTGACATGAGGTGTAAGCAGGTTGGAAGATCTGGTATTGTTATCTCAATGGGAAGACCTCGGTACCAATGGTCAAAGTCCAGGTCCCGGTAGGACATATGAAGCCACTAATACACCTAAATAACCCAGAAAGTATACTCAAACAATACTGAAAATAAATCAAAGTGTGAGAACAAACAACATTAATAAAACAGGAGAACCTACTTATCCATAATTAAAGAAAATGCAATAACAGAGCATCCAAAAAACGGGGTATGAACGTAAATGGAAACTTGTATAAATGAAATTCCCAACCATGCGAAAACAAAATACAACAAAAGTAAACACACTATGAACACAATGACCCAAAGCAATAATGGTAGTCATAAGAAACATATTTGTAGAAATAATGATGTTTATAAGATGTATAGTGTGAGTGGTGTGTACCCAGCTGAGATGAGAGAGATGCTATTAAGTAATGATAATAATGGTAATGAGAAATATAAGAAGCCTATTTGTAAAACTAGATGTCCTACAAGAATTGCTAGAGTGAATGCCATATATACAGAAATACTAATAGACACTGGTGCAGAATTATCAGTCATAAGTCATAAGGTTATATATCTAAACACAAAAACCACAGTAAATACTAAAGAAAAAATAAATAAACAAATTTATGTTAACATAACTAAAGATGAATGGAGCTGGGAAATTCATTGTGCTGTGGATATTTCTAATTTATGACATCATCATTGGAATTGACCAGCTACATTGTGTCCAGGCTGAAATCAATCTGTTTGAACAAATTTGGGATGCAGCATAAAAAATAAAACATATAAAATTATTAAACAAATCCATGGATGAATATACTATACATAAAAACAAGATTATTTCGATAAGAAGACCTAATGTAAATATCAAGAACCCAGACTGTGACGATCATAGTAGTATGAAAAATAACCAAACTAAACATCAGCAATCTACATTTGACTAATTATTGCACAAACATGGTAATGTATATGGTGAAACACCAACTGTCACTAATATTTATGAACATAAGATTATCGTCCAAGATAAGTCAAAGTTTGTTTGGAGGTCCTGATGCATTTTCAGCAATGTGTTGATCATGAAATACAAATGATGTTTGAAAATAATATAATCGAGTGTTCTGAGACCGACTTCATTAGTGATTGTGAAAAAAAATTATGACATAAGACTGTTTAGATGTGAGAAATTAAATAATGTTACACAGAAGAATAATGATAGTGCACCTACGGTTAATAGTCTGATTAGAAAGTGTCAAGGAATTAAATATACGTCACAGCTAGACTTAAGCTAGTAGCTTATCGCAGATAGGGCTACAGAAAGACAGTATAAAATACACTGCATTCATATACAAAAACAAATGTATCAATTTAAAGTTGTTTCGTTTGGTTTAGTAACAAGTCTAGCTGCTATAGTTAAGTGTGTAGAATTAGCTTTAGGTCATGAGGCTGAGGACTTCGTAAGTGTATTTGTAGATGATATATTAATTATGTCTAAGTCTTTCGATGAACACTTACAACATTTAGATATAGTGTTTAATAAATTCAGGAAAGCTAATGTGATAGTTAACAAAAAGAGAAGTGTGAATTCAAGAGATCTAAAATCAAGTTTTTATGCCATATTACATCAGAAAAGGTGTCCGTACTGACCCTGAAAAGATACAAAGTATTGCTAATTTCCTAGCACCTAGGAAGATGAAGGGTATTAGGGATTTCCTAGGATTAACAGGTTATTAAAAGTGTTTCTCACCACAGTATTCCAATACTATAGCTCCATTACTTGAGTTATTATGTACAGATAATAAAAAGTGGTGATGGGAACTCAAACATCAGCAAGCATTTGATGATGTTAATCGGTTGTTTAGTAATAACCTACATGTATACAACCCTGGAAAAGAAAGTAAATACATCTATATACAGATGCATGTGATGTAGCGGAGGGGGGGGGGAGTACTGTTTCAACAAAACAAGGAGGGTGAATATGGTGTTATCGTCTATGCTGATAGAACCCTTAAAGAAGCTGAAAGAAATTATTTCGCCTACTGAAAAGGAAATTTTAGCAATTGTAGATGCCTTGAATAAATTTCAGTATTATTTTTTATCAGCAGTTCGAAATTCACACTGGTAATTAGGCACTGTTGTTCTCATAAAAATGTAAATTGACAAACGGACATATGACTAGATGGATTATGGTATACAAGAATATGACTTTGTTATTAAATATTGGAAGGCGACGGAGAGTAGAATGGCTGACATCTAATTTGTTGTGGACTGTAGAAAGACAGGAACATACAGGCGAAAAATGGACTCTAAAATTATATCGATTAAATATGAGATCCCGTAGGGTGCAAACAACGACTTTGTAAACTCCTCTCATATTGAAGAGGAAGGATAATTTATGACAGCGAGATCTTCCATGTTATAGAGTGGAGGGGAGTATTCTCTACAAACTTATAGATGAGTGTTGGGAGATTATCGTACCTCAACATTTAGTGGAAGATGCCAAAAGAAGCATTTAGTGAGCACACCATAAAAGCTTGGTGCATGCAGGTGCCTACAGGTGTTACTTTAACTTATGAACCTCATCATTTGAAACTCTATGATGAAGAAGATACAGGGGTGTTTATGTACATGTCATGATTTCGAAACATCAAAACACCCCAATAAGCACACGTGTGGAGATGAATAACATAATTACAAAGGGTAAAGGTGAAATGTTGTGTGTTGACTTTCTAGGTCCATAACTGAAAGCCACTTGGGGACTTAAACATTTAATAGTATGCTTTAATATACCTTTACTGATTTAGTAAAATTATATGCCATCACATGACCCACAACTAAAATTGCATTAAACGTAATTCTCAAGAAATATATCCCTGAGCATGGACAAGTCAGATAGTACTGAGTAACTAAGGTACACAGTTTCAAAATAAATTGTGGTTAGTACTCTGACAGAGTATGGGGGTCAACCCGTTTTGACTGCTGTTAGGGGACCTCAAGGTAGTTTAGCTGAAAGAGTCAACAGGGAGTTAGGTAGGTTGTTCCATGTGTACAGTCATGAATAGCATAACAGTTGGCTGCAGTGTATACAATTCTTCAAACAATCTATGAATGGGGATTATAATACTGTCACCAGTTATACACTGACGGAGTTGGATTCTGAGAAGCAACCAAGTAGATTTAGGGACAGTCACATAACGCATGTAAATACTGTCACTCTACCTGTTCCGATATAGATAAAGAGATTGCAAGCGAACGAACATATTTGGAAAGTAGCCAATAACAACTGAGGAAGTCAATGCTGTGCACAAGCTACAAACATTTTGAGTTGGAGAAATGTATTGCTGAAAGCCCATAATGTTGGAAAAATGGAGGAAAACACAGCAACTAAATCCATTATTTTTCAATTGTATAATGGACCATTCACTTTAAGCAAGCAATTAGGTAGAAACACATTTATTGTAGCAGGTGGATAAAGAAATAAAATTATCAGTAAGTTTCACGCATCCTCACTTCAGATATTTTATCAGCACTAAAATAACAAATTAATAGTAAAGAAACTAAATAAAGAAAACCAGAAAAATAAGCAAAAACAAATACGCAAACATAGAGTAAATAATTAGTTTTGTAAAAATCCTACCTTAGTCATAGCTATTACAGTATATAAGGAAGTATACAGTATATAATCAACTGTGTTATAATACCAGGTAATTTGTAGATGCAGTTATGGATGTACTGTATTTCTTAGATGCCGTTTTCAGAAAACATTCTTGGGGTGTGGCTATGCTTGGTTCATCTTCTGCATTTAAGGAATATAAAACTGTTTTCAGTTTACTGAAATGTTCCGCGTAGTATGATAGCGTTTAACCATGAACCCCATCGAGTTAAAACTGGCTGAGGAGGTAAAGACAAAGTTGGAAACAGTTCATGAAATTTTTGAATTCTTGAACTCGTTTGTTCACCTACATTGCTTGTAATCAGTTGTTGATTGAACTTAGAGTTAGTCTTAACCCTATCTTTATGCTGTGTTGTATTAATATGCTGCACAATGTCATATTTTTTCTTTGCTGAAACACTCTTTCCAGACACCAAACAAAATAACATTTTGCCATCCTCACTAAAAACATTACTTCCAAACCTGTTTACGTATTTACTTGACAATTCTGAATGTGACACTTTTGTGGCAACCATTGTTCAACTCGACTACAGCACCGATCACATTCAGCTTAGGGCTCGTACACACGATACGGTTTCGGTTTTATAATCGTTTTGGTTTTGTCGTTTCGTTTTCAGTAAACTATGTATTTTGTTTTGTATGTTCACATGTTGTGGTCGAAAACCCTATACGGGAAACAGCCGAATCGGTAGCAGGTGTCGTTCGATTTTGTCTACCGAAACCGTATAGAGGGAACATTTCGGTTGCCATTGGCGTATAGAATTGAGAGGGGGAGTACACACGATTCAGTTGTTTTGAAGGAACATACATCAGTGCCGATCTAGCTACAGTTGAATGAAGTGATTGTTTTAGTTGATTTTTACAGGTTTTTGCAGTGTTCTTTTTCACAATGGAGAAAATCAACACAGAAATTTTAATTTCTTTGGTTGAAGAAAGACCAACCATTTGGGACAAAACATTAGAATGCTATAAAAATAAAAACTTGAAAAATGCTGCTTGGAGGGAGATATGTTCATCATTAAGAAACGATTTTCAGGAGTTGGATCAAAAACAAAGACAGGATTTTGGTATGTATAAATACAATTTTTAATCATTGAAAAATTTTGTTTTTAATTTGAAAATCTTTTTATTAACAATTGGCTTACACATTTCACAAATTACACATGCGTATACAACACTGTCCAACAAAAATAAATAGCAACATCCTCATAGAAATTAGTAAAAGTTTATACAAAACTGTTCAGAAAAAATAATTAATGACATACAGCTTCATCTTGCCAAGAAAGTGACCCAGCCTCTGAAACAAAATAATCAGCAAATACTGATCTAATCGAATTAGCAAAATTTTTCCACGCGTCATTTTTGCAGTTTGTATATGACGAAATGTTCCTGGACAGGTAACTTCTGGAATGTTTTCGAAATTAAAACTTTCCTTTGCTCTCACAAAGTTATGCAGTAGTGTGCAAGCTTTTATTATCCAAATTGCTAGTTCTGTATTTACGTCTAAAGGCCGATAAAATATTCTCCACTTATTGGACAAAATACCAAACGCACATTCCACGAACCTTCTAGATCTAGTCAAGCGGTAATTGAATATTATTTTTTTTTATCCAGATGAGTTTCTCCATATGGGTCTCATTAAGTGTTCATGTATTGGAAAGCCTTCGTCTCCAACCAGGACAAAAGGCACGTTCGCTACTGATTGTTCATTTAAAGAACTTGGTTCTGATAAATTCAGAGAATTTTCTGTTAAGTTTTGAAAATTGTAGAAGCGCAATCTTTTCCATAAAATCCAACACTCACATACCTAAATCGATATTCCAAGTCGATGATGGCTAATAATACAATTGAGAAATATTCCTTATAATTAAAATACATTGAGCCACTGTTTGACGGTTTTTTAAGTCTAATGTGCTTGCCGTCTATGGCACCAATACAATGAGGAAAATTAGCTTTTGTTTGAAACCTATTAGATATTTCCTGCCAGTCGTGAGGTGAACTTGGCAATTCCATAAATTCACTGCGCAAATTGTTCCATATAACTCTTGTTACTTCTCGTATAATGTTGCCAGTTGTTGAAATGCCTACTTGGAAAGAATAATGTAGATCTTTATATGAACATCCTGACGCCAAATACCTGAAAAAAAAACTAAAGTAAAATCATTTGTTTCAGGTAAACTTGTTCTAAAAAAATGGACCCATATAAGAGATTCGTGGATGAGATCCGTCAAAAAACAAAACGAACAAAAGACATCGGGTGCTTCTGCTGAGGGCTCAAAACTGTATATGTATCACAAACAGATGAGTTTCTTAAAAAAAGTAACACATACATCATCTGCGCACGAAAGTGTGAACGGAAATGAAGAAGAAACCAATATTAATGAAGGGAACTCTGAAGATATTGAAATATCTGCCGGAACGTCAGTTTCTTCTTGTAGGCCTGCCGAAAAGAAACACAAAACTGATCAGAAGTGTGAATTGGACAACAAAATGATAACATTTATGGATTACCAAATCAATGTTGGACAGCAAAACCAAGAAGACAACCACCACCAGTGTTTTTTTAAAGTCTTTTGCTGTCTCTATCATCATTAAATGATGAACAGACCTTGGAGTTCCAAGGAGGCGTTATAAATTTGTTACATCAGATAAAAAGGAAGGCTCAAACACCACTCACACATGTCCAGCCACAAAATGTTTGTCACAGTTATCACCAATGGGAACATCCTGGTTATCTTTCACAACCACATATTAATACATCTGTACAAGCAACGAGTCCAACAAATGAGAACGCATATTCACCGACAGAAACAGTGTCCACTGCAACTCAACATTCTGATTACTCCACTGATATAGATTTAATGTAATTTTGATGATTTTCTTGGCATTATTTTGAGTATTCATTTTTTTATATTATTATAGCTTACTATCGATAAGGAAAACCATTAAAAAAAATTAATTGTTCATTTTATCCAATGGATCTTTTTTGTATTTTCTTTCATGGAAATAAACATTATGACAGTGGGTAATGTAAGTGTAAAAACTATATGTAATTAAATGTAAATAAAAAGTACTTACTTTAAACATATTGTTAGTTTTTCTTCTGGACTAATACTTTTTCTCGTAGTTGTATCCTGGTTTCTCAAATTTTCTTCCACTATTTTTAATAGATTATCAAATGTATGTATCGTCATTCGAAAGTAGTTGAAAAATTTTGATTCATCTCTTCTTAATTGAATCATAAGCGTTTGAAAAGATCCCAGACAATATCTGTCCCTCACAATAGGATGTACCCAATACGTTCTATTAATTTTTTTAATTTTGCTTTGACGACAGCGGTACCAGTACATTACAAGAAAGGTATTTACGTCCATCCTGCAAAGAGAACTACACTGGAATGATTGCAAAGGTGTTCTGTGCGGACGGGAAAACCGTATACGGTAAAAGAAAAACCGAATCTTGTGAATACAGCTTTCAGTTGGCACCGAAACGATTATAAAACTGAAACCGTATCGTGTATACTAATTATACTAACCTTACTGTAATAACGCACAGAACACGACTGATGCATTGCAAGTGGGTGAGTTAACATCTTGAAGAATCAGGGCTTCACCAACCACATGACAAGATACTGATCCCCAATTGGACTGATTAATTGCAGAAGCAGCTGGGCAGGGCATCCCAAGTTTTTCTTCTAATTTTAACTGTGCAGTTTTATTTCATAATATCTTGGGACTTCCCCATTTTGCATTCAAATTCTAGCTTTGCTTTTTAATGTATTCGACTGAAGCTGCTATTTTATTAGCTGATAAAAAACATTATTGGTGATAATAATGGTTAGGAGTGAAATATGCACTTTTAATATGAGAGTTTAGACTGAAATGTTTAATTTTAATTCAAAATCATAAAATGCGCAAGCAAAATCTTTTTCCCCCGGAATAAGCATTTATAAACACCATCAAACTTAGTTAAAATTGCTTGTCAGGATGTGTATTACAAAGTATAACATTTCTGCTTTTGTATAGAAGTGTTGAAAAAAATAAACATTTTCCTCAGAAATCCGGGCTCTAATTATTAATAATTATTTTTAAAAATATTATTTCACTATTTAATAAATAATATTCTTTTGGTATTGTAAGAGTTAACAAGTCTTTGTGTTTGTGGCTGTTTTCTTCCATTGTGAGTTATTCATATCTGAGCTGTAATGTTTGTCTTTTAAGTCATATTCAACATCCTGAATTTGCATTATTTTCTTCTACCAGCAGAACTGTTCGTGTATTGTCCACTCTGCTCATATGTCCCTGCAGTGACAGCTTTTCACATTTGATGTATTTGGTAATGTCACCTGCCACATGTAGTTGGTTCTGTTTGCTGTTTGTTAATATTCTTCATATTTCTGTAACATTCTCTTGTGGCTCTTGTGCTTTTTCCAAAATCTATTACTTCCAATTCTTGAGTCCTTTATCCTAATAAAAAATTTGTCTCTTCACTGACATCCATTCTGTAAACAGTACATTAAAGTACTGTTAGTCTTCTGATTTAAAATGGTATATACTTTCTTATTTTGTTTTGTAGTTTACTTTTTTTTATTAAGTTGAGAAAAGTACAATTTTTCACTCAAAAAAAAATTCAGCTATACTGAATTCTTGTGCAGTACATTAATTTTAAACACAGATTACAACTGTACACTAAATTATATTGTTTAACCTAATTTTTTTTTTTAATTTAATGAAATAGGCGAACACAAAAGACCTTTGAGGTTAGAATACAACTCTCTTCCTCACACACGGGTAACAGTGGTTGTTCATCTAACTCATACCATGAACTTGAATTTGATATATGAAATTAAATTGTATTCCTATGTACATTTTTTGAGTTTATAATAATTTCAACTAAAAACTGAGAAGTATTAGTTATATCAATAGCTTCACCCATCACAGTGACACTGCCATCAACACACATTACCACTAATTTCTGAATACCAGTTTGATGAAATGATGTCAGAGCCAGAACTGTTTATGATTTCATTAATTTTTTGTGTCTAAGATAATTCCTGGAATCAATTTTAAATAAACAAAAATATAATAAAACACGACTAACTCATGCATAAACTGTAGGTAAACAACAAAAATGGCTTCCCTCATCAAACACATATACATAGTGCAAACAGAAATATTTTACCCCATGTTTGTTCCAGTGCATGCTAACCTCTACAGTTTAAATAGAGAACTAAAATATTCCATTACATGGAAACCAAGCCTTTGGACGTATAGGAGCCGTCTTGTTTGGTTTGAACTACGTCAAAATCATGGATGTACCTGGTACGTCCTTAGGATTCTGGCGCGTGTTTGACTTGGACATACAAGGTACATCCGTAGGACTCAATGTGTTACTGTAGTTTCCCACTACACTTATGATTCGGATATCAAATAATTTTCTATATTTCCTACTTTTTATCTTTTTACATTATGTGACAAGACAAGAACAAAAGTCAGATGCTAAGTTAAAACATACTTTGTGACTGGTTGATGATAATGTAATTCATGAATTATCAATTGTTATTGAAACTGGTGACCATTGATCATGATTTTATTGTTTTTTACTTGGTACGCTAGTAGAGTTGTTCTAGAAATGTCTGTAAGATTTTTTCATTTTACTTTACTATGATAAGAAATTTTTTTTCATAATTTAGATTGTTGAGATGTGCTATCAGCGAACAAAAGACTTCGACAAGCTGTCATTCTTATACTTGATTACTGGTAATTTGGATAAGCTGAAGAAGATGACAAAAATTGCAGAAATACGTAAGGATTATTCTGGACAGTATCAAGGTGCATTATTTTTAGGTGATGTTGCAGAAAGAATCAGAATATTGAAGGTATGTGTGTGTAAGTTGAACATTGAACATTTGTGTGTGTGTGTGTGTGCACGCGCACATGCAATTTGATAAATCTACTAATTTTTATCACTTTCTGACAAATTTATATTAGTCTCCAAATCAGTTTTCTGTACAAGTCAGTGATAACACTTGAGATTTATTTATGATAAGGTAAATTGTATTTTCTCTTTGCATGCATTGTATATCAGATGGTTCTTAAATTTGTTACTATTTGTTTCGCAATTTGATAATGTCACAGACTTGTATCTTTTTATTTCTATATCTTGACAATCATAAACCATAACATAGTTTATTGTATGCATTATGTGCAGT
The DNA here is from genome assembly GCA_034769895.1 of Magicicada septendecula. NCBI lineage: Eukaryota > Metazoa > Arthropoda > Insecta > Hemiptera > Cicadidae > Magicicada > Magicicada septendecula. The sequence continues at coordinate 171,008,834 of CM068376.1, forward strand.
TGTAACTATTTTAATTCCAACAGTATATGTATATAAATTGAAAATAATTCCTCAGTGAACAAAACTTTTACTATAACTGTGTGAGAAATTGTGGTTATATTAGCACTTGAAGTATAATGAAAATAACACTTCCAATTTAAATTACAAAAATTATCAATTAAGTGAATCTGGCTGGTGTAGTGAAATTTTAACTACATTTCAGTGTATTGTAGTTTTTCAAATTATCAAAATGGTAATCATATTGGAAATTTTATCTCTCCATATTCCATTATACTGTGTGATATATGCATACATAGTATTCTCATTTGGTGTTAAATCAGGTACTGTATGTTCTTGTGCCTAATGCGCACTTTTTTCCAGATTTTCTTCCCCAAAATGTGAGTGTGCATTGTGCACAAATAAATAATTTACATGCAAAATTGTAGATCTACACATGTGTATTCACATTGTGCGTAGTGGCAAGAGTCGACAACGTCATTTAAAACTGGCAGGCTCAAGTCTAGTAAGAATAAACTGAAAGTTGTTATTGAGTTGGGACTTCAGACCAGTGTTCTGTGTTCTGGGATATGCCAGTGGCCACAAGTATTGATGAAAAAGGTGCAAATCTGTGCCAGTCAGGCCAACAATACATACAAAGGTGCATGGTTATGCTTTCGAGCACAGCCAATGGACACAAGTTACCTCCTTATGTGGTTAAAATGCAAAAAACTTTGGCTAAAGAAAAATATCCATGGAGTGTAATCATTCATGTCCAGGAGAAAGGTGAATGCCATATTAGAATGAATCATAAATGCCTGCAAATCAACAAAATGTGAAACGTCTATAAAAAAGAAAAGAGTATTGCAATACTGCCTTCCTCAGAAACAGATGGAGAATATTAATAAATGCAAGTATTATGTGCTAGTGAAAAACTAAAAGCATAACAAACTAAATGAAAACTATGACTCGTGTATGTTTTAAGTTGTTTTAAATTTTAAATGATTTTAATAATTCTGTTTTGTGTTTACAAATAAGTAGGCATGGTAAGTACATGTTTTCAATTTTTTTTGTGTGTATAAAACCATTTTTCTGCACAGTATATTTAATTGTGAAACAATGTATATTTTTCTATATCTTAATAAATTTTTTCAACTGTTTCCCATCACAAATACAGATGAGCATTATATACAAATTACATTTTTTCTGTGAAATATTTCAATAAAATGGTGTGTTTAATACTTCAGGGCATTTTATATATGCGAAAATATGGGATTCTTGTGCATAGGTGAAAGTTGCACAGGTTCAGAGTTTTCTGTTGTCATGCTAACTATTTAATGACTTCCAAAATTCAAGCAATGAAATTCCCCCAAAAGTTTTAGTAAGTTTTAATAACTAGTGATTGCCAATAAACTGTTCGTGCATCTGCTCCTAAAATATTAATTTGTAATGCAACCCAACATGTCATAATAATAATATTGATCACTGTTGTAGTTATTTTAGTACAAATATGTTATATTCTGTAATTGTGTTTGAAACGTGTAAATTTCAAAAGGAAACCATGACCACTGTATAATTCTGCCACTGCATATTATTCTGCATGTTATAAGAAAGAAATTGGATAGTTTATTAGAAAATAAAATAATTTTTCAATATTTTGAGTGCCAATTTTTTAATATTTTGCATCAAACCAGTATAATAATAATAATAATAATAATTATACATTTGCAACATGTAATGTTTACCAGAAGTACCTCAGAAACAGGACCAGCTTACTGCAACAGTTTATACCTGGTGAATTTTAGTGCAGGAACCAAAAAAAATATTTAAGCTAGAGAATAAGAGTGAACTTCTTGGAATGTTATGTAAATAACTTTATTAATTCATGTGAAACAGAGCAGCATGTCCCTAGCCATTGCTTTTATAAAGTTTTAGAATCTGGCATTATTTAGACACCAGAAAGTAAAATCAGCAGTTGATTGTGTGTGGGAATGCCACTGTTGTGATTACAATAAGCCACTTGCACTATACTTGCTTGTGCTGTACACTCACAGTGAACATATGTATAAAGACTGAAATATATCAGATTAACACAGAGTTTCATCATTGAGTTGCTAGGACGTAGAAAATGACTCTTCCAAAGCTGCTGATTACAGTAGAATATTTAGAAACATGTACTGACTGGTATCTCAAGGGTGTAACACTGTTGGACTGTCTTTGAATTGTACAGGTATACAAATTGTGTAATTGACATTCGTCCTTATTTTGTAAAGTGTCTTTGGTACTGCAAATAATACACTTTAATAGATATAAGAACAATGTTTAATAAAGACAGAATATGTTAACATGCAAAATTGTGTGCTGGTACATAATTAATTAAACGTTATTGTAATGAGACATTTTGTTGTTTGGGGAACACTACTTTCCACAAATAAGGAGGGTAGATCAGATGATGAGGTGATGATTTTCTTACATACAATGTTGAACAGTATGAAAGAGTAATTTGATAAATATTTTAATAATATTAATAAATGCTTTGATGAACTGAGAAGTTATTCAAAAATAGGGCTAAAGAACAAACTGAGGAAATAAAAGGAGCTCTGATAAAGTTACATGATATGGTGGAAACTGTGGTCAACAAGATAGACTAAGCAAGGTTGATGAGGGTAGTATACTGAATAATAATGATGAAACTCTAATAGAGGTAGAAGCTAAAGGTGTGGCTATAGGCTAAAATAGGTGAGTGTAATAGACCAAAGAGAGGTTAGATGGAACTGTGGGGCAAGGGCAAATTTTTATGTTTTCAGATATGTAGTCTCTCATTAAGGGGGGGGGGAGTCTTGTAATGAAACGTTTTATTTTATGGGAATATGAAAGTTTTGAAAGTGTAATCTTGGCAAGTGGAACAGCTTGTAGTTCAAATACATAATGGGGAGTGAGGACTATGGTGTTTCAGATAGTGTTATAAGTATGCAATACACACATAAGAGGCCAGTGGCTTGTTGTGTAATTATTAAATCTGTAACTATTGGCAGTTGACCGGGATGCAGTATTGTGTAACATAATATATTTTAAATCTAAGGAGGGTTGAACAAGTTAATAAATTTGTCAGTGAGGACAAATTAATAAACCCTACAGACAATGTAATATGCAGAAAGTGCAATTAGGGACAATTAAGATGTTGGACTATGCCAGAAGCAAACCACACTGCATGCTACAGAAGTTAATTATGTGGTGAGAAACAACCCTCAATCAGCAATGTATTGTAATTTAGGAACTATAGTGATTGTGGGGTAACATGAAGTATAAAATGAAACACAGAAATCTTAAGTGTATGGTGTTTGGGTGTGTGGTGTGTGCACTGCACTGAAACGAGGGAGAGTCCATTTTAATCAGTACACAAAGTTCTGATATACGTTGATGTGTATGTATATTTGTGGAAAAGATAAAATAAAGATAAGAGTATATTTTGTATTTTGTGAGTATTTTAACTCTATTCTATCTTTTGAGGTCAGATGCCTAGGCAGTACAAATTAATAATGGAATATTAGGTTAGAATTTGTGATGTTTTATAACTTTATAAGATCCAAACAGATTTAACAACCATTCAGATTCTTTAAATGTACTCCTTAGGCTTTCACGGCCGGTGTCATTTGAATTATGCAAGATATCCAGGCTGTTTGGCCGTGGTCCCTGCTTTTTCAAGAAATACTGTGGGGAAGGCTGCTGATTTCCCGCGATGCCACCTGTGCTAATTGTTTACTGAATGCAACCCCCGCACAGGTAAGTACAGCATCACCGGCCAATCAGAAACAAGAAGGTGTGTGTGTGACCACGGCCACGGCCAAACAGCCCGGATATCTTGCATAATTCTTTAAATGTATCTTCAAAATTAAATTGAGTTTTTTTTATTAAGCTAAGAAGGACCATTTACCATAGTAAAATTAAATACTGAAACTAAGATTAATTGAAATTGACAAAATTGATAAAATAACCTCACTATGATTCTGTAGACTGTTTCAGTGAACAATCATATATTGTACTGTTACAAATTATCACTTAAAGCCGTTCAAGTTATATATTTTTAGCTGTTGTTCAATAATAATTTAGGCAAGGTTTAATGTTTCATAAAGTAATTGTGAAGTAATGAAAAAAATCGACAATGAATTAGTACAGAATATATTACATTCATATTATATTTGGAGTTAAAAAAATATAAGATAGGAGCTCTATCATATTTTCAGAATTCAATAAAAACCTATGTTAATATGTACGTACGTAAGTTATGTTATTTCAAACATTACCTTAGCCTAATCTTTGTTTATTGGGTTCACCTAAACAGGACTGGGGGATTTCTTTAAGGAAGCGACTGTTTTGTTTAATGGGGACAGTGAATTGGTTTCCATATATTGACTTTCAAATATGGAGAATGACACTGGAGTTTGTTTTTTTGTTTTTAAAGGAGCGTCTTTTGAAGCTAATATTAATTTACTTTGTTTCAAGCCTTTGCTTGTAGAATGACGTGGATTCCAATCAAGTATTATGGAAGTGACAGTAGTGTTTATTTAAAATTTTGTATTTAAAATGTGTTTATGTAGCTGTTTGAGAAACAGTTTCAGAACAAACATGACAATGTGGGTTTTCAGAACTGTGGACAGAATTCATTGGCCTATTTGACAGCAGTTACACATGGGTTGAATGATGAAGCTGATGCGCTGAAACAGACTTTTGATAATGGAACTAACCTACCTCGAGTAAGAAATGATGCATACCTTTTGAAGCCACCTGTTCCAATCATGCAAGCTGAATCAAACTGGCCCTTGTTAACTGTTTCAAAGGTTAGTTCAGTAGTAATTCATTTTTAACAGTTTCTAGTTGCATTGTATATCTGTTTTATGTTTTTATATTATATGTAATTAAATGCTATTTTATGTCGGGAGGAAACAACAAGTGTAGAGATAATGTTTCTGGTGTTGTTATAACTAGTTTACATCTCTCTACTGAAAATTGAATTTGTAACGGTACGTTATGTAACGAATTTTATTTTTAGACAGTGATTCACACAAAAATCATAGTTTGAGAGCGGTCGACGGCCGGGCATCGTTATGATCTAGTGAAAAACATGCGATGTCAATCCAACAATCCAAAGGAGGGACGGGTGGAGTGTGACCGGAAAAACTGGTTTCAAATGCGTATTTGAACTGAACTGTGGTGCAGAAACGAAAGCACAGCTCAGTCTCCAGTCAGCAACCAAACAGTACACATGTGTTCTATTAGTGCCCGCGGGCAATTACGGTAGGCCTACCGAATTTCTTGCAAAAGAGTTTTAAAAAATGATAATAGAAGTGTGAATTTACTCGAAACAAAAAATGTGAATATAAATTGGACATTTGGGACATTTTTGTGTGCTTTTCTTGTCGGGAAAGCGAATTACGACTCATTGTGCAACAAGCAGGAGACTCCCTGACGAAAGAGATAAGTAACCATAAACGACGAAAACAATTTGCCAAAATTATACAAAATTTGTTTTTAATGTAAAATTACTTTTAAATAAAAAATATCAAACAAAATGATGAGATCTCAATAGGGTGTGTGTGCGTGAGTGAAAGAAAAAATGGAGGGGGAAATTTCACAAATAACAAAGTACTGATTTGCAATTGAAGGCTTTCTTTTGTCTTATATTTTTTTGGAATTATTTGTTTAACTTTACAAAGAAAATACTAATGTTTTTTATTAAAATAAAATCAGATTTCTCATTATAATGTGTTAGCTTAGTTAATTATCCACTATACCCGTAACCTACTCTCTGTGTCAGTAAGTTCGTCTAAACGGCCCTGAAATTTTTTCTGTACGGGAGTTTTTGTTAATTTATCAAAATTGTTTTCTTCGGGAAAAAGAAATGGGTTCCACATTTCCTCCAAAAAATGTGGTGGCGACCTTGGGACTTTGGGAATCTTCTGACTTTGTAAAGTAAGTCGAAAAGAAGAGTTATAATCGGGGTTAATTTCTTCTTCTTTTTTTTAACAGTTACAAATTCAAGTTGGATTTCTATGTCTGGTCTCAGTAAAGTATTCTTCAGAAACAAAACTTGTCTATAAGATACTTATATTAAAATACAAATAACATAAATTAACAGATATTGAATGAATTTAATATAATCTGTTTGAGAAAGTCATGAAGGAACTGTAACAGTAATTTATGACTAAATATAACACAGATAGTAAAAGGTAAGAATAGTAATTATTTAAAAGTGAAGGCCATTAAATGAACTCATTAATGCCAGCTCAGCACATAAGAAATCCTAACTAAAATAAGACAGACTGGGTAGAAAAGAAAAATTCAAGGCCCTGATGAGAAGAGTGAGCAAATATTAAAAAGAAAGTGATGGTTAAAAATTTTGATTTTGTCTGATAAAAATATAAGTAACACTAGAAATATTTATGTTGTTAATTTCCCCATATGATAATTATACAAAAAGTAGAACAAGAAAATATGGATGACAATACAGTATGATAACAAAGCTGGAGAACATTATTTGATGCCATTAAAATTATAAAAATGGTACTGTATTGTATTCCAGTGAATGATTGTGTTGACCAATGGAGACCACACAGAGACCGTACCATAATGCATACCGTACAGTGTTTGGTTGGTTGGTTGTATGAGTCATGAAATAACCAAAAAATGTCATGTACCTATCACCAGTAATGCACTTGGTTTTCATGACCTTTTAAAGGCCTGTTAATAGGTAACAAAGCATAAGGAAGTTGAATCTCTTAGATAATTCAACATCTTAATTACTGAGCATGAGTTAAGAATAGTTTCAGTTCTGAAACATGAAATTATTCATGTATATATGATATTATTTCTACCTGCTTCCATTGTTAGTTTTAAATGTCATTTTATTGTATTTATAATGGGCTGGGTGTGGCGAGAAGGACAATTATAATGGGAGATTTCTTGGAAGATGTTCCTTGTGGGCAAGACAAAGACAGAATATACTTTCTTTTTGTCATGGCACATTGTTGATAAGATTTTGATACAAAAACATCTTGAATTCATTCAGAATATATGATCTCACTCAGATGAGGTATAGTCATGTTCCATACTCATATGCACAGCATAGTAATACAAGTTTTAGCATTGAGGGGGGGTAACACTTGTGGAGTAAGAGGTAGAACCAACAGTAAGGTTGTCTCCTTATGTTGTTCACCACAGTGGGTTATTCAGATGAATTATCAGAATAAGATGAATAGTGTTGAAAGAAATTTCATTATTGACAGTGAAACAATAATTAAACAAGTTGCGTGGAATGGAAGACATCTCCCACATGTATCTGATGTATTAAAGAATATACAATCAACCAAAATAATAAAAAGCAGAAATCAAAGCTCTGTACACAATAATATTAAGTACTCAGTGCAAAGTGTAAATGAATAAGATACAGTAAATTAAAAAACAATCAAAATAAATTAGCTAGTTACCAAATTGCTTAAATAAGGTAAACTCAAAATGCAGAATACATGAAACATGAATAATCAAAAAACGTGTGATAAATGACAGTACATCTTTTCATTGTTGACCACATCTTATTGGTACTATTTTTGCTTTTCACCTGTTATGTGACAACCTTAGTGGTAAAGCTGAGACTGAGCTTGTCTAATCCTCAGTTTCACCTTTATCAAGGTGAATGCCATATCATAGAATCGGCAACATATTTTGTGTTTAATAGTATTATCTGTAAACCATTGTTGTGAGTTGAAGAAAGTGTTTTATTTAAAATTGTGACCATACAAGTCTGCAATTGCAGATAATATGAGCTGCCAAATATGAAGTTAAACAATAATTTCAGAGTTCTAAATATGAGAGGTACAAGTTACTAATAATAAATATCCATTAACTGGAAAGGCCAGAGTAATTGTAACAGAATATTTCAGATGCTACACAAATGTTTTAAAATGTAAATTTAATCTTCAAACTTTCAATTATGTATAATATTGATTAGTACAACCAAAAAGGCCACAAAATCAATTATGAAGAGTAAATCTAAAAATATCTCACTTATACATTTTCCTAGATAATAGTGGGGTAAGAGGAATAATGGACTACATGAAAAATACTATAATTGAAATGGAAAGTAATCCATGAACTAAAAAATGATGGAGCCTGTGTATGAAAGATGTATTCTGGACAGCAAAGAGAAAAAGAAAATTTCAGATATATTTTCATCTTTTTCACAAGATTAAGAAAGTGAAATTAGAATATAATTCACAAAATAAAGAATGGCTATGTTAAATAAATCCCTCAAGAAAGGAAGAAACTCAAGTAACATCATTCAGACTTTATGAACCGAATTCTTCGGAAAGAAAATTATATGGTTTGCACAAAGTATTTGTATCTCTAGAAAGTTGTGAAGATATATATACCTCAAATGTTGTTCAGGAAAAAGTAAATAAAATGTTGTTTGTTTGTTTTCCAATGGATCCCCTTTGGTACATTTAACCCATTTGGTAGCAGGCTTCCCAATAAAGACCACTGTAAATTCTGAGTTCTTGCATTTCCCAAGTAAATAAAATATGCAAAGTTGTCTTGTTTGTTCATCATCTTCTTTCACTGCACTACACTTTATATAATATTGAAAACTTTCTCAAGTGAAACTTGTAAGTTTCACTTGAGAAAGTTTTCAATATTATATAAAATATGCAAGCGTTATCATGCATGCTGCACATAAACCTTCAGTAAATAGAGATTTTTGTTTTTTAATTTTAATAGTAATGCTTCTGAAACTTCACTACGACAAGTCGGCGACAAGTAGCTGTGAGAATTTGGTTATTATGATCTTACCTCCAGAAAATCTGTATGTAAAATTGTGCAAGAAAATGTGGGCAAGTGAAATGGATCAATATCGAAACCAGACTGTTTTTTATCTTTGGAAATCTGTTGCTAGTCACATATATAAAATAAAAATGTAATTTATTTGTATCAACTTAAGATTAGTGTTGCTATCAGCTTGTTTAGAATTGTTAATCACTAAACAATATGTATCATGCACTTAATACATGCATCCTCATGTTGGTTACAATATATATATATATATATATATATATATATATATATATATATTACATTTAATATTTATAATTAAATTTACCTCAAGATGTTATTTTTATCCTTTATTGGAACATGTTTCGGGTACTATCTTGTACCCATCCTCAGCCTTCCGGTTTTTTTGTCTGGTGAAGTACATATGTTTTGTTGGTTGACTATTATTATTGTGGCTTCCTGTTGGCTTCTGGTATTTCAAATTGGTTTTATTGTGTGTGATTGTGGTGTATGTGTTAGTTTTTTGTGTATTTTCTATGTTGAGTGCTTTGAATATTGTGTCATGTTTTGTATTGATTTGTATTTGTTCAGGTATTAGTTTGTTTTCTGTTTTATGTTTGTATATCTGTAAATTTTCCCAAATGTTCATTATGGTGCCTTTGTGTGGTATATGTTTTATTAGTGTTACATTGGTTATGTCTGGGAATTCATGTCCTGTGTTTATTGCATGTGTGGCTAAATTGGATTTATACTAATACCTGAACAAATACAAATCAATACAAAACATGACACAATATTCAAAGCACTCAACATAGTAAATACACAAAAAACTAACACATACATACACCACAATCACACACAATAAAACCAATTTGAAATACCAGAAGCCAACAGGAAGCCACAATAATAATAGTCAACCAACAAAACATATGTACTTCACCAGACAAAAAACCGGAAGGCTGAGGATGGGTACAAGATAGTACCCAAAACATGTTCCAATAAAGGATAAAAATAACATCTTGAGGTAAATTTAATTATAAATATTAAATGTATTATATATATCAAGAAACGGACTGTAGCAAAAAGTGACTAAATTAATATATATATATATATATATATATATATATATATATAATACATTTAATATTTATATATAAATTTACCTCAAGATGTTATTTTTCTATTTGTGGAACATGTTTCGAGAGTTCTTGTTCTCTCATCTTCAGCCTTCGCCATCTTGTTTCTGGTGAAGTATTTGTGTGTTGGCTTCTGGATGTTATTAAGGTAGTTTGTTGGTCTTTGGTCTTTTAAAGTTGCATTATTGTGTGTGGCTGTGGTATTTGTTTTTGTATTTTGTGTATTTTCGATGTTGAGTGCAATACACAAAATACAAAAACAGATACCACAGCCACACACAATAATGCAACTTTAAAAAACCAAAGACCAACAAACTACCTTAATAACATCCAGAAGCCAACACACAAATACTTCACCAGAAACAAGATGGCGAAGGCTGAAGATGAGAGAACAAGAACTCTCGAAACATGTTCCACAAATAGAAAAATAACATCTTGAGGTAAATTTATATATAAATATTAAATGTATTATATACATCATATATATATATTTCAATCACTTTCTGCTACAGTCCGTTTCTTGATGTATATAATACATTTAATATTTATAATGAATTTACCTCAAGATATTTTTTCCTTATTAGGAACATGTTTCGGGTACCATCTTGTACCCATCCTCAGCCTTCCGGTTTTTGTGTCTGGTGAAGTACATATGTGTTGGTTGACTATTATTATTGTGGCTTCCTGTTGGCTTCTGGTACTTCAAATTGGTTTTATTGTGTGTGATTGTGGTGTATGTGTTAGTTTTTTGTGTATTTTCGATGTTGAGTGCTTTGAATATTGTGTAACGCAAAAATTGAGCAATCGCAAATTTTATGAAATCAAACTATGCTAAACGCAAAGATATGTGTATGTTTTAGAAAGCGGGGAGGTAGTGAAACACCTGTACCGTTAGGCGGCGTTACATGAAAGAAATTAACTTCTAAAAAAAAAGCTGTAGAGTATAGCGGTAGGTTAGCAACGCCAGCCTTGGGGCTGACGTCTATAAGGAAGGTAATATTAGGCTAAGTCACATTTTGGGACATAACTATCATAAAATGTATTATTCACTAGGATATTAGGGGTGTTTGCCAATGTTGTAAACTTCAAGTGCATGTAACAATAGATACCGTTATGTTTGAGAGAGCGATGTAAGAGTGAGATAGATAGTGACGCTAGTTTTTTAAGCACGTGAGACGCGAAAAACGTTCGGCAAATCAGAGGAAGCGTCATGTGTTGCACGGGAGGTTTTCGCTAAGGAGATTGGGCGATTTTGTATTTAGCGCTAGTCTAAACCTATGGGATTGTTTTCTATCGAGACTTGGTAAGGGAAATTTAAAGCCTAGTATAAAAATATGAATTTGGAGAGGAATCAGGCATTCTTCTTTTATATCGGCGAAACTACACTGAAGAGACTCGCATGCGCTGTTTTGCGTTAATTATATAGATATAAATTTTATTAGTAATTTAAAGAATAAAGTAAATTCGCAGCAGTAAACAGAAGTACGGGAACGCGATAATTGCTAACGCTAAATTTATAAAGTTTAATATACAGTAATAAGTTAATGAGTGAATGTTCGGAGTAGTAACGAACAACGAGAAGTAAATACTACATATAAATGTTCATCAATACGATATGTTGTGGTGAAATCACTGAAGAAAGTGAATTAGTTCGGGTTAAATTCACGACGGTATGAGATAATCGAGACGCACGCGACGCGAACTGTGTTAGATGCACTTAATGTAAATTCGAGAATACGTTGTAAACCAGAGTGTATAATTATACAACATAATTGTATGTATCACCAATATGTCAAGTGTAGTGTACATCTGTGATAAAGTGAATTAGTGCATTCATAACCAGGCTTAACGTGCAACAAACAGCTGCTGACGACTCACCGGCATGCAACACCTTAAGGACTACACACATCGGAAGGATTCCCCATGCAAGTAACAAATAAATGAACATTTGATTCAATATTGTTTTATAAATATGTATATTTGTAATCAAAAATAGTGACTCCATTTGTCTAAAAAGAACTCATTGCCACGAAATAATATTCAAATTGTAAGGCAAAACTATTCAAGTCATGTTAAAGAAATTTGTAGTATATAAATGCAAATGAATCATTAAAAGTTGATTGATATATTTTAATTTGTGTTTATTATTACTGGCGCCCTGAGGTACAATAAAGAGTCGGTACACTGGAGTAAGTGTTATAGTCTATTGAGTAGAAATATTAATATTATCAATGATTAAAGTAGTTTGTAAACCTTACTTCTTACATGCTCATAGGCCAACATAATATGCAAATCAACAATTTAACTCTTTCGTAAAGGTCTATCAAGTAGTGTATTACAATTGTGTCATGTTTTGTATTGAACAAATACAAATACAGTAGAGTCTCGGTTATCCGCTCTTCGATTATCCGCCGTTCCGTGTAATCCGCCGCCCAAGCGGCGTAAAAAAACTTAAACGTAAAAAATATTTTCTTTAATTACTGCAACGAAAATAGTGTGCCAATAGTTTGCAGGCGTGAGTGTACGTGCTCTCTTTGTGATTGCTCCTGACTGTACCGCAGGAATTTGGCCTACTGCCCATCGCCTATTATAGCCTAGCTGTGACTCATGTGTCATTCACCCCACCCCACCCCCAACATCCAATGCTGTCGCTCACATGCTCATCGCTTAGTAGACTGCAGTTTCTTGTTGTGTGCTGTAGTGAGCAGTGAGGCTATTTTTACGCAGTGTGTCCGTGAGTGACTAGTGCAGTTTTGGTGAAAGTGTCGTAGTGTAGTCTTGTTAATAGTGTTGCGATTATGGCTACGAAAAGGAAGAAAATTGTTTTATCAATAAAAGACAAGCTTGAAGCATTAAAAAGACTGGATAAAGGGGAAACACTGCAGAAGGTGGCTGACCACTACGGCGTCGGTCATCGCACAGTTGGAGATTGGAAGAAGAGACGATTAGAATTAGAAAAATGGTGTTCCTCATGAGTTACTGAGACTGCTTTTAAAGATAGAAAAACTATGAAAAATTGTGATTATGAAAAAGTTAGCGAAGCGTTGTACATTTGGTTTACACAGTTCAGGGAGAAAGGGGTGCCTATTTCGGGACCTATCTTAAAAGAAAATGCGTTGCAGTTTCAAAAAGAATTTAACGAAGGTGATGCAGATTTTACAGCAAGCGTTGGCTGGCTTGATAGATGGAAGAAGCGTTATGGGATCCGTCAGTTGAATATTTGCGGCGAGAAACTGTCATCAAACTTTCAAGAAATGGAGCAGTTTAAGAAAAAATTTCAAGACTTTGTTGAAACTGAAAGCTTAACAGGAGATCAAGTATTTAATTGTGATGAAACAGGCCTTAATTTCAAAATGTTAACGAGTAAGAGCCTTGCAGCTAGAACTGAAGCTGCAGCCCCTGGCTATAAACGTAGTAAAGAGAGAGTGACTATTTTAGTATGCAGTAATGCCACAGCAAACCATAAAATAGACCTGGCAATGATTGGAAAGTCCAGAAACCCTAGGCCTTTTAAAACCATTTCAAAACATGCTCTTCCAGTAAAATATTTCAATCAAAAAAGTGCATGGATGACTAGTGAAATTTTTAAGGAATGGTTTTTTAAAGAGTTTGTTCCTTCTACAAAGAAGTTTTTAAAAGACAACAACCTACCCAGAAAAGCAGTTTTACTGCTAGACAATGCCCCAACTCACCCTGATCCAGACGAACTTAGAGATGGGGACATAAACGCTATGTTTTTGCCACCAAATATGACTGCCATTTGTCAGCCTATGGACCAGGGTGTTTTGGAAACACTTAAATGAAACTATCGAAGAAAGCTTCTGTCAACAGTCATACAAGAAATTGAAGATGGGCAAAACTTGATTAAGAAGTTGAAAGGTATAAATTTGAAGGATGTCGCTTATTGGGTCGCAAGGGCCTGGGCCGACGTCGGGGCACAAACAATTGCGAAGTTGTGGCATAAGCTGTTGGGCGAGGACGAAAGTATGGCTGAAAGTATGCTGGATGAACTTCATGAAAGTATTTTGCCCTTGGTGCAACGTATCCCTGGATGTGAGGATGCATCGTTGGATGAAATAAGGAATTGGCTTTCAGGAGACGACCAATATGAAATAACTGACGAAGAAATTGTAACACTTGTTAATAGCGATGATGTTGTTGAAGATCAAGACTCTGAAACTGTTGAGCCCCAAAAGATCACACACAAAGAAGGGGTTAAAGCTCTTGAAGCAGCCATTCAGTACGTTGAGCAGCAAGAGGAAGCCAGGGTTGTCGACATAATGATGCTCCAAAGATGGCGAGACTTGGCAGCAAAGAAGCAGGAATCATCAGGGAGGCAGTCGAAGATCACTAAATTTTTTCACTCATCATGAACTGAACTCTCACTTCCAACATTTCTGACAGTGTAAGTCAGTTTTATTACGTACACATTAGTCTGATTCTATATTTATTTTTAGTAAATTTTTCTTGTTAAAATTTACTGAATTCTTAAACTTGAAGCGTGAAGTACTAAAGTAGGCGTAATTGTTTTCTCTTTTTTGTAAGTGTATAACTTTAATATTGTTGCTTGTTCTCTAAAATGTTTTACTATAATTTTGTAATATAATTGTGCAGTACTGTATTGTTTTCTCTATTGATTTGTTGTAAAACGTGATGTTTATTAATTACATTTACAACATTACAACATAATTTTATGATAAATTTGCGTTTTATTTAACTCTCCCTATTATCCGCCCTTCCGCCAGCCCGTTTATGGCGGATAACCGGGACTCTACTGTAAATACAAAAGATGACACAATATTCAAAGCACTCAACATCGAAAATACACAAAAAACTAACACATACACCACAATCACACACAATAAAACCAATTTGAAGTACCAGCAGCCAACAGGAAGCCACAATAATAATAGTCAACCAACACATATGTACTTCACCAGACACAAAAACCGGAAGGCTGAGGATGGGTACAAGATGGTACCCGAAACATGTTCCTAATAAGGAAAAAAAATATCTTGAGGTAAATTCATTATAAATATTAAATGTAATATATATGTAAATATATATATATATATATATATATATATATATATATATATATATATAGAGTTTAAAATTGATGGAATGAACATATGGTATAAGAGGAAACAAAAATACAGTGTATAATTATTTTGTATTTTTTAGAATAAACCTCCTAGCTCAGTATTTCATCAAAGATCTACAATACACAAATAAACAATGTTTCAGCAGTGCCTAAATATTTACACAATTTTAACAGTATATAAATCTTTCTGTTAGTGAGACAGATACATAGTCCCACTTTAGACAAATCCTCTGATCTGAGAACTCTGTCCACTACATCCTCATCTGTTAGTACAGATTTCTCTATTGGCTGTTCTACATTATGGACCCATGTAGTCAAAGTTCACCCTCTTCTATTCCTTCTTGCAATCTCCCAGTTCTGAGCTGACTTAGACTATCTTCCATCCTCCATTCTTCTTACATGACCATACCATATTAGTCTCCTTTGTTCAATCTTGTCCATTATAATTTCTTCAGCCCCCATCAGTCTTCTTATCTCACTGTTTCTAATCATTTCTCATCTGGATCTACCAACTGCTTTTCCTCAAAAATCAATTTCCATTGTAGTTAATTTCCTGGAATGTTGCCTGTTATTTTCCTGCCACTGCTTATCTTTCTAGTAATTCATTATTTGATGTCCTGTCCCTGTCCATTGTTGATCCCAAGTAACAATAATTATTCACTGTCTTGATTTTTCCCCCATCAGTGTACACATGGTGTGATCAATAAATACGTGGAATTTTTGAATTTCACAGGCTGTATATGTCCAATTGCCATGATTTTTTGTTGTGTTAGTACCCTTGTTCCTGACATATCTTGACATTGGTAGTTATATTGGATGCTTAGTTCATTGTTGCCTGTTGAAAAGGTTACACGTGTTTTGGCGTGCTTGGCGATTTTTTACTTGTGGAAAAAATGGAACAAAGAATTTGCATTAAATTTTGCTTTAAGAATGGATTAAAGTGCAGCACTATATTGGAAATGTTGAATGTTGTTTCTGGTGAGTCTTCTATTAATAAAACAAGCGTTTACAAGTGGTACAAACATTTCCAAGATGGCCCTAAAGACGTTGAAGATGACAAGCGCCCTGGAGGCCCCAGCACATCAACAGTTGATGAGAACATCAAAAAAGTGAAGAAAATGATTATGGACAATTGCCGAATCACTATCAGAGAGGTTGCTGATGATGTTGGCATATCATTTGGCTCATGGCAAGCAATGTTTTGGGCATGAGACGTATGGCAGCAAAATTTTTCCCGAAACTGTTGAATTTCGACCAAAAGTAGTGCCGAATGGACAATCCTCAGGAGTTGGTGAATGAAGTCAACGATGATCCAGAACTTCTCAAACAGGACTGGTGATGAAACATGGCTGTATGGATATGATGTTGAAATTAAGGCCCAGTCGTCCCAATGGATGCTTCCTGAAGAGCCAAGACCAAAAAAAACTCGTCATGTTCCGATCCGAAGAAAACGCCTGGATTTGTGGCAAAACAACTCATGCCAATTGCACCACGATAATGCAGCTGCTCACAGTTCACTGCTTGTTCATGACTTTTGCCAAAAACAACACCGTTATGATGCCTCAGCCTCCATATTTGCCGGACATGGCCCCCTGTGACTTCTTCCAATTCCCAAAGATGACAAAAACCATGAAAGGAAGACATTTTGGCAACATTGAGGAGATAAAGACAGAATCGCTGAAGGAGCTACACAACCATACCGAAAATTGCATTTCGGAAGTGCTTTGAAGATTGGAAAAGCGCTGCCACAAGTGTATTATTTCTGATGGGGACTACTTTGAAGGGGACAAAATTAATATTGATGAATAAATAAAGATTTTTTGAGAAAAAACAAACATTCCATGTGTTTATTGATCAAACCTCGTACAGTTCATAGGGTCATTTGTGAGATATTCTGTTTGCTTAAAGTTTATTTTCAGTCCCTAGTTCTGATATTCACCTGATAACCGGGTGCAAAAGTAATCTACATCTTCTCCATCCATTGTTATAATGACTAGTCGTCTATGAAGAGTAAATGATGAAGTATTTTCCTTTTGCTATTCCTGTGCCCATCCTACAAAATTTCCATGACCAGGTTCTCAAACTTACCCCTATATAGACTTTTAATAGTGTCAGCGACATGGGACATCATTGCAGCAGGCCTTTACTGGTCCTAATGGTAACGATAGGGTTGAACCAACTTTTATTTGGCACATAGTGTCCTTATACATTTCTAATACAACTTTAGGTAATGAATTTTCTAAAGTTCGACCTTTCGTAGGTCTATAAAAACCAATCCTATATTTGCTTTTCCCCAAGCATTCTCCTCAACACAAATATATTATCCACGCATGACCTACCTGGTGCAAATCCACCCTGTTCCTCCACCTGTTTAGGAGTTTTCTAATCTGCTTTTGACAATTTTTCCTAAAACTTTCTTCATTAAGTTCATTACAAATATTCCACGGTGATCTTGGTAGTTGGTTTCTTAGATGTTATGATGTGTGCTAATGTCATTTCTTCAGGTATTTTGTCATCTTGTAATATTTTATTAAATAATTTTATTATTGCCTGTACTATTTTCTTTCTTCTGTGTTTCAGAATCTCCAGATTGATTCCTCCTGCACCTGATGGTTTACCACTCTTTCCTGTTCTTATGACTCCATCAACTCCTTCATTTGTTGTTTCCGTCTCTACCCCATTAAACACCACCTCTCCTTGTTCCTTGTTAACTCTTCTTGTTAATATAAAATTATTAACATAAAAATGATTATATTGCTGCTCCTATTTTATAGTTAAAATTTGCACCATTAACATGAAGTTCTACCTCAAAAAATATCAGTTAAAATGAAAGATTTTTGATAAATTATTATTATTATTTTTAGCAATTGCCTGTTCAATCCATGTAAGGAATTGATGTTTCTGTGTGAGGAACTAATTCGTTCTCTCAGAAAGAGAAAGAGTACTATGTTGTTTGGTACATTATGTCTGTACATGCGACTATATATAGTATATAATACCAAATTGTGTTTGTACTAAGTTGTTTACAAGAATCTGTTTCCATTCCTCCAGTACCTAACATATTGTTCATTGATTCTGATTAAACCATCATTCCCTTACATTACTGTGGTTTAGTACAGAGCTAATAGTGAGCTTAGTTCCGTTCTGTTTATGTTAGTAGTTCATAGTACAGTACTTGAAACAAAATTCTTTATTGTGTACAATTTAAGTACCTCTTAATATTGTTTATTACATTATTTCATTGTACAGTACAGATAAATGGCGTACTGACTCCCTCTTTTGTTTTGTTTTATCTTTAACATAAAATTCTATTAACACAAAAAAATAACTGGTTCCCGGTATATCATGTTAAACATTATTCGTTGTTTAAAAATATTGAATTCAGTTACATATGAGATAAGAAATTAAAAAATATTGAAGTTGTGTGTTAAACACACTGAGCATTCAGAGGTAGGGTACTTACGTGCAAAATTGTTTATTGTATAAATTATATAAATGTTTGTAATAAGATAACAAACATGTTCTAACTTTTCATTAGTTTCTGTTAATGTGCATCATTGCCCATCTGTTCGGACATTAAATTCACTCACCTTCTGTTTCTGTGTGTACTCCTCACATTTGGGCTGTTAAAATTTTTTTGCACATTCTTGTGCATTTTAGAAGTTAAAATAACATTTTTTTAATAAAATTAATTTGAATACAAAAGGTTTATGTTATATTAGGGTTTCTTTGATGGTGCAATACTTGGAGGTAGCAAAACTAGTGGCGTCCTTGCTAGCACAGTGGACTTAGAGGATGGAAGTGGTGATGGATGGGGTGCTGATACTGAGCTTGGATTAGATGAACAAATGCCTGGAGAAGAAGACGCTGATGAAGTTGTTACAGCTGAAGAAGGTAAAATCATCTCTTATATGTGATTGATTTTATTTGAAATAAAATTGTAAAATATTTTGTTGTTGTAGAAAATAACTAAATAGTAGTTGTGTCATAGTGTAAGTACCGGTATTGTTACAATGGTCTCACTGATTGTCATGTGACACAGTGGAAAACAAAACACAGACACCAGTAAAATCACTAATTACCAACTTTAATGAGTCACAAATTGCAATTTGAAATCAACAAGATACTCTCTTACAGTAATTCAAGTTAAGTTTGTCCACACGCAATAATAATGTCAACTATAAATAATTCCACACTAATTATAACACAATAATCACTTTCCACACTTGATCCGCACTGAATAAATTGCCCAAGGCAATTCATTAAGTGGTCGCTGTTGCTTATATATAGCCTGCAGATGTTTCAGAGTAATTTTCCATACCAATATAACTTGCGTAGTTAACAAGCACTCAAAAAGTCTAGGGGGTATCTCAGTGCGGACTTGACTGAGAACCTGCACCTGCTCTGCTAGCTGAGAAACTGCTAGTGGAAGGATGCTCTCGACTCTTCCAGAGTGTTCCGTAATGTAATAGTAATTACACTGCCTCCTCCTTAAGCCTGTTCGTCCCGAACTGGCAAACTGTCTCAGATGTAATACTAGGCCAGGCGATCTAGGTGAACGACTTTGAATTTCTTCTAGCCTTTATGTTGAATCCAATAGACAACATTCTCTCTCTCACAGTGTAATGTCCTTCTCAGTTAGTCTGAAGTTTAGGTGAGTGACCGTGACTGCGGTTTGGGTTGCACAACAAACCCAATCTCTGTGTTCAAAACCCACACTATTCCTGCGTGTCATATTGAGGTTTCATTTTATCACTGGTTATCTTCAGCCATCCTCTCATCAAGTGAATCATTTCTGGCAGTTGCTTTATTAGGTGTGGAATAGTTATGTGGCTCTTGTAACTGAGTCTCGGGTGATCCGAACAACAATTTCCCAGGAGTACAAATCTCCCGCTCAGTTCTGCTGGAATTATGCCAGTTGTGTCCTGTACTGGTAACCTATAAGCCACTAGGTGGTCCATGTCTGTTTCATTCTCTTCAACAACCTCTTGCAGAATGTCATCTTCAGCAACTCCTTCCTCTGGGGTTCGATTAATTCAGGAACAAGCAAGAGCCTTTCCTTGACGATCATAGTAGGTTTGTAACGGGGCAAAAGGGGGGGCTTTTGATTTTATTAAATTTGGGTTTTTATTTTATTAAAATATTTTAAATTCATTTTTTATCTGTGGGGACAGCCACGTGTTCAAATAAAGCGTAGTTAGAACAAAGGACTTGTGAGGTGATGCCAATGCAATGGAATGTGCGGGTTGACGATTCTTAGAACTTTGCAATTGTGTGACACACACACACAAATGCGCAAGCACCAACATCTGCGGAGTGCCTAAACGACGCCGAGTTGTTTGAAACAAAATGGCTTGGAGACGAAGGTTTTGTTCGCATGTGGTCTCAAAACGACGGAAACGAAATTAAGTCCTACCCACATTTGTGACGTCGACCAGTGAACACTAAATATCGTCAACGTCCAGCACCCAGGAGTTTGCACTTGTTGAATGTGCCACCACTATGACTAAAAAGTACCAGGCATTGGTTTCCGCCTTGTCCGACCGAAATCTAGTAGAGGGGACTTAGAGAACGCATTTTGCCAGTCTCTTACTGATGCTCGCCTGCGCAGGCAGCCAGCCAAACAGGGCCTATTAATAAATTTCAACATCCAGTAAAGTGAGTGCCGTTTTTATCAAGATGCGGTAGTGAGCGATTTTTCAGAAGAAAGTGACATCATGAATTGTTTTCGGACATACAGATTAAAATTTTGAGTGATGCACCACGAAGTCGAGAGGAGACTCCACGTTGCCGGCAGGGGTATATGTATTAATCTTGAATAAAATGGGGCGTAATTATATTTAAAGGGGGTTTGGAAATGGAATATGTGTGAGTGAGCAGGCTGGGCAGCTTTCATAAATATAATGTTTATGTTAATTTGTATTTGTATTTTAATATTATGGTTTTGCTAATAATCAAGGAAATAGTTTTGTACCCGTATTAAATATTTGGAAAGAAATGATTGATTTAAAGAGAGTAATAAAATATTGATGGTTTTATCCTAAATGAGAGTTGCGCAAGTTATTAGTGTAACCTTGTAATCATGCTTGCATCCACAGTTCGTGTTGGGATCCTGGACAGAATTTAAGGTAGGTGGAATAAAATTAGAATGTTGTAATCCGTTATAAAACATAATAGCACATTTGTCGCCCAGAACTAGGGACTTAATTTATTAATAATGTAGTAATAGCACAATTGGCGCTGTGAACAGAGACTCGATTTATAAAATAGCTATAAATCCACACCTACAGATGAATGCAAGTGTGATTCGAGGTTAAGTAACGGTACGTAAAAAATTACGTAAAGTACGTAAAACAATGAATTAAGGTTAGATCAAATATAAGATGTTGTAGATGTAAGTTAAAGAGTAGTGAAACAAAATTAGTAAATTTACAATATAAAAATGGCAGGGAATAGTAACGATATCAATGAAATAGCTAACGTTGACAATTTTGATGAGTCGGCTGTTATGCATAATATTGAGGTCCACTCGACTCCAAATGGGAGTCAGGACAATAAAATAAAACCAGATATTTCAAATGAAACAAATAGTACAGATGATTCGGGGATTCAAATAACCCCAAAATCGAGTAGGGAAAATAAAATTAATAACAATGAAGTCAGCTTCACTGACGATAAAACAGAAAATCAGTCAACACCTATTCCAATGAATCAAAATAAAAAAGTTGACGACAGTAGCATGTTAAAAGATTTGTATAGTTTGATATGTAGTATGAAAGAAAATTCAGAGAAACAACACGATGAAGTAAATAACAAATTTGATATACAGAATAGCAAATTTGACGCTATAAATAGTCGTTTTGACATGCAAAATAATAATTTCAATGATAAATTTTACGAGTTGAAAAAACAGAATAATGAATTAAAAAATGATATTAACGAAATTAATAAACGTTTTGAGAATACTAAGGAGATAATAGAAACTAGCTTTAACAGATTAGAACAGAGTATAGAGAAAATGGTAGAGTCAGTAGAAAAACAAATGTATAAAAATGTGGTATTAGAGAATAAGGTAACAAATGATAACAATGATGTCGAAAATGATAATATAATTAAGAATGTGGTATCAGAGAGTGATACGTTGAAAATAGATAGTGAGAAAGTAAGTGAGAGAGAGAAAGTAATAGGTTGTAACGGAGTAGTAATTAGTGTTGATGAATTAGAGAAAGAGTGGCAAGAGAGATTAGATGAGTATGTAGGGCAGAGGGTAAATTTTCCCCATATTTATGATGAACCAAGGTGTTCACAAATGTTGTTGTTGAAGGGCAAGGGTCCCTTGTTATTAGAAGACATGAGGTCTTTAAGTTGTTCCCCAAGTTTTTATGAGTTAGTACCCCCTGTGTGGAATGGTGTTGAAAGTGTGAGATGGTGTTATGATGAGAGAGATTTAGATGGAGAGTTGTGTGTTGATAGAGAGATAGAATTATATAAATTAAAGAGAGATTATAATGAGTTGAAAGAGAGGTTAGAAGTGATAGAGATAAATGATATGAAATACTTACTTTGTGCAGGAGAGATTGAGAATTGTTTTGATGATACCTATTTAAATACTAATAATTTACCTTATGTTGTAATGAATGAGAAAATAACTGACCGTATATTGAATGTAACTACTGATGGAGACCGGACAGAAATAAATAATGTTGACTTGATTTATGATAAAATAATTATAATGGGAAGTAACCCTATATATGATTATTGTGGTAAAATGAATAAACTAAAATTTTATGGTTATTACACACAGGATAGCCATATGAGGTGTGTAAAGGAAATTGAAAAATGTTACGTGAAACCCAGACTAATTTTTGATGACGGAGGCTGAACATAAACTTAATAAATGGACATTTTAAATATTTTGATTTATGGTTCTGACCTTGCTGCTTTTGGAAATGAAGTGTGATAAAACTGAATAATTAATGATGAAGAACTGTAAATAATTGATAGTGAAATTAATTGTGTGTATTGTAAAATGTTAGGTAAACAATGTGTGTATGTAGTAGAAATTGTTGTGATAATAATAATAATATTTTTGAAGTCTAAATAAATAACAAAAATAATTTTGAAGAGGATAACGAATGAATTGTAATTATTGTAATTGGTGAAAGTAATTAAATATGTTGTATTTCCATAAGTGATTTAATTAAAATAATTTGAGATGTTTAAATATTTTTGATTGATTTAAATGTTATATAATTGAATTTTTCTAATGAGTTTAAATTATTTTATGAGATGTGAATATGATAAGTAATAAATAAATAAATTAATAAATTGTTGGAATATGTATGGAATAACATTGTGGTTATTGTTTCAGAAGGTACAGGGTGTTTGGTGTTTTTATTTGTGTATTTAGGACAGTGTATGAGCAATGTACTGTAAGTATAAATTTTATAATACGAGTCAGATAGAATAAAATGTTTACAGGTGTTTAACTCAAATGAAAAGAGTTTAACTCAATAATGAAAATAATTTGAGATAATTGTACTAAATAGAAACTAATTAAAAAGTAATAATAACTGAAAGGTGATGTAAAATAAATGTTAATAATAAATATGGAATTATTTTGGAGGAATATAATTGTAGTGAGTGAGAAATAATGAAATGATGTTATGTAGACGGATTAGTTTAGTTATTAAGTGGCTAGTACGGTGGTGGCATGTGCCACTGTAGGTAGCGATAAGTGTTGGGGGTAACAGAGAGTGTTACGTCCATCGGAGGCCAAAATGGCGTAATATACACGGCACACCCTTTTATACAATTTTATATTGTATCCTGATAGATTGCCGTGCCGTGTATAATAAGAACGATGATAACATGCCTGAAAGTAGAGTTGATTTCCCCGACTTTTCGGGCGATTACTGCCTTACCAGCACTAATCATGGTTTTGGCTAGCGGTCAGCTATGGCCATAAATTAAGAACCTTGACCATAGCTGGCTTGAAATTGGTTTATGTTTGAAATTGATGGGGGGTGAAGTGAATTTAGGGGAAATCCCGGGAACTATGGAACAGCGGCTGCCACTCTGTTCGAGTAGGAACAGCAAGGCCAGGTGGTAGACCCGTTTTAAGGGCGTATAAATTTGTAAGGGCGTATGGATATGATGATATCCAAATAATTTCCAATGTAACGCTGAAGCAAGGACACGGAGATGTAAAATTCCTCCACCAATGCCGTCCTTGTGGAGGCAAATGGACGCAACAGTCCAACAGAAAAAACAATAGTGTGTGTGGCTGGTTGGTTGCTCAGGGGAGCAACGAATTAAAATTTTGTAACCTAAAGATGATGACTCGCTCTTGAAGTAATTAAATCGTTGTATCTTGCTATGAGAAATAGGGTTTTAGATGTTTATTATGCTGTGTTTATTATGTCTTATAAATGTATTAATTTGTTGCATTAGAGGTAAGGATTGATAAAATGTGTGATTTGTATAATTTTGAAATGTGTTTGTAGTAAGGTCATTCACCTTGCTAAGAAAATCAGCTGATTAGCAGTAGAATGTCACTTATGAATTGTTTGCTAATTTCCAAGGTAACTGATGTTTGAATATAATGATTTTACTGTGTTAAAAGATTTTAATGTAAATGATGGAAGTAATTTGATATAGTTAAAAAAAAAAAAGGTAGATTTTGGGTGATTAATATTTTGTTAGGATATGTAGATCAGTCCATGTTGAGCTTAAAGGGGTAATAGAGAGAATGATATTGTTGTGAATTAATGTAATGTAGAATTGGAGATGTGATAGTGACACAGTAGCTATGGGGAAAATATGTAGAGTGTTGAATGATATACTGATGTAAATGGAGATATTTTGTTGTAGTTGAAGTGAGGTAATGAGAATGGTAATTAGTTGATGGGAATTTTGTAAGAGGGGGTGGTATGGTAGGAGTCCGCAACGAAAAGGGTTGGGACGGGAAGGGTCCATTTAGCGCCGGAAAGGGTCGCCTAGGTAGAATCCAGGGACCAGATAAGGGAATGAGCTTTGGGAGGGAAACACACATCCTGAGTACAAAGGGGTAGAGAGTATTTTTTTTTATATAAGAGTAGAATGATGCGAATGGAGTTGAGGAGTAAGTTGGGTTTAGAGAATGTTTGATAAATGTTTTGATAGAGATGGGTGGTTAGTTAAAGCTGTTAGTGATATTTGAGTCAGGAGGGGATTATAAATATATATATGCTGTGCTGTTATTAATTAACCACATAATAAAATACAAAACAAAAACTGATTGAACTTCCACTTACCGTCAATCGGTATTCTCGGGTCCATGGTTGCGTCATACGAACGTTAGGATACAGGCGTAATTTTTAAGGTTGTGTGAATGATTTACACAATACATTTTTTATGAAGAGAATTCATGATCTTTTAATGTTTTAAAGGTCTAATAAGTTTCAACAATTTTTACTCATACTTTCGCATATTAAACAACATTGAAATGGTTTCTTCTTCTCGTTATACTTTACAGTTATGCAATTTCTATTCTATCCTAGTCTACTAGCTTACCTTATTTTAAGTCATACTTATACACAGACAGAGCCCAGCCTGCAATTTTTCACACTCACACATACATGAAATTTATTTTTAAAAACCCCAAATCATTTTTATTACCCCATCACTTTTAAACATTGGTCGTAGCCTTCACCGTCGGCAACATGGTTTCCGCGCGCACTCGTTATTACTTTTTTAGAGTTATTTTTTGTTGTCCGAAAGTTATAGAAATTTGTTCTCCACTTTTTAGTCGACCGCGGTCACATAATTTTTTCTCTTATTTCACTTTTTACTGGTAAAATATGAAGTTTTGTAAAGCGCCTAACTTGGCTCGGTCTGGCGCCGGAGCGATCAGTTAACAAACTGGGAGGGAAAACGAAGCAGGTGAAGCTAACGTGATCTCATACTTTTGGTGGAAATCACTGCCTTGGGCTTCGTCGCAGGAGTTTCGTCCCATACAATGCATGTAGTTGTTGGGGTGACGACAGTATACGATATTGGTGAGGCACTGGCTAACGTCACGAGATGGGCGGACCTTAAGGTTTGTATCCGCCAGCTAGTAAGACCAAGTTGAATAAAAATCGTCTCCTGACATCTTGGTTTTTTGGACGATAGCGTCACCCCGAGCGCATTCCTGTGTCGCACGTACAGGCGCATAGCCACACTCAAGCAAATTTCTCGGAAATCTAGGGTGGTGCGAATTCTTTGACTGATTTCACAACGTAATATTGCGTTGCTGCCTCGTTACAAACTGTTCCATACCGTAGTCTGTCACAATGGAATAAAATTTACACAATATTTTTTATAAATCCCCGAAATGAAATCAAATAAAAATACCCATAAATTTGGACCGTTACAATACCCGCTCAATGAGATGTCTTCTGTCCAAAACAGAAGAAATCTCATTGATAAAACCCCTAAGAGGACCGGTGAGGAACTGGTGCCAACAACCCCCTTCTGTTCTTACTTTGCATGGGTAAACGACCCCCCTGGCTCGGCGACTATGGACGCATCTGAATGAGATCACTGGACTTCTCTGTAAGAGATCCCTACACCGAAAAATCGAACACACGCACCACAGCGCACCTCGCCTTCTATCATGCTACCCCAAAAATCCTCAATCCCTGGCTCAGATCATGCCAGATCCTCCACCGATATGTTTCCCCTTATATGCAAGCTGGGCTGCCTTTAGCAGATACTGGGCTCACGCACACACTTACATTACATACTGAAAATTGAAAAATTCTTTGAAAATTTACTCAATTTGCAACTCACTGGTTGTTTTCATTTAAAATCAAATCACAAATTTTGTATCTATTTTAAATTATTCTCTTCATTGGTTTTTGTTTTTTGTTATCAGAAAATTATATCAATTGAACACTTCTTAAAAATAAAAACGTTCTTAACCTAACATGTGATTACACCTAGAGTCTAACAATACAATTCAATAAATAAATACAATCAATAATAATAAACATGGTTAGTACACAAACAATAAAATAATCAAAGTTTAAAATTATCCATTATCTGGCAGGCGCAAAATCAAGAAATTTTTTTTTTTTTTTCAAAGAATTTAGATTTTAATTCAAAAATTTCCAAAAAAAAATCTTAAATTCCAAAAAATTTAACTTTCTTAAAATATTTTTCTTTTCATATTGAAATTATTTAAATCAGTTTGTTTAAATTGATCAAAAACAAAAGTTGAATTAACTTCCATGCTAGACATGCCTAGTATATGACCTCACTATCAGCTGATCAAAACTAGGTCAAGTCCACAACCTTGACCTACATACGTTATATACAAGTTCTATCTGAAAATACATTTAACATCTGTAAAATTCTGTCTTGACACACAAAATATAATAAAATAAAACCTTTAAAATAACAAAATATCACTATAAATAACAATCAAATTGACATTTAAATTATTCAAAATAAACACTTTCTAACCTTACATTTCCAAATTCTATCAAAATTTGTCACTGGTTTTAATCACAAATTTTATATTCTTATTATAAATCTCTATTGACAATCTTATTCTCCATTACTGTGGGTGATTTAAATACTTATAACAATTTAATTTACCACTTGGTAGGCCTACATTTATAATCTCTACCCCTCTGACTCTAATACTCATCAACTTTAACTAACATGACACCCATCTCTATCAAAATATCTATCCAACAATCTCTAAACCCAACTTATCATTAAACTCAAATCGCCACCTTCTCTCTATATATATAAAAAAAAAAATACTCTCTAACCCTTTGTACCTAGGATACGTATGTTTCCCTCCAAAAAAAGTCATCCCATTATGTTGGTTCCTGGATTCTACCTAAGGTAACCCTTTCCGGCGCCAAACGGTCCCATCCCGTCCCAACCATTTTGTTGTGGACTCCCACATTACACTACCCCCTATTACAAAATTGCCATCCCCAATAATCTCAATCTTATTACCTTACTTCAACTACAACAAAATAACATCATCAATTATAAACATCAATATATCCCTCAATACTCTACATATATTCTCCATAACTACTGTGTCAACATCAATACTTCTCAATTTTATAACATTAACTCCCAACAACATTACATTAACTCAGAACAATATTTTTCTCTCTACTACCCCTTTAACTTTAACTTAGACTGATCTATATGTCCCACAAAATACTAATCACCCAAAAAACTATCTTTTATTAGCTTTCACAAATTATTACTTTATTTCTCACTTTATCAAATTACTTTTCTCATTACTTTGAATCACAACACTGCTACTGCACTGCTACTGCTGCTGCTGCTTTTGTATTACTTTGTTTTTCTGTAATACATTGAAACATTACATATGACATTAATTACCTTGGATATCTATAAACAATTTTACAGTGACCCTTTACTACCGATCAGCTGATATTCTTAATAAAGTGAAGACACCTTTCAAAAAATTGTGCAGATTACATTAAATATATATGCTTATTAATACTTACATCTACCATCAATGTTTCCCCTTTCTCTGATTCTGGTAATTTTATGTTAACCGCCTGCCAGTCGGTTTAGTTATCTACTTAGTTTCAAAAATACACAAATTATACAAAACATATACTTTTTATCAGCTCTTATATCTACCCTACTACAATAAAATACTACATTTAAAAAATATAGAATGAACACCTTATAATGAATGTATGAGCATCTAGTTATTTAAACGGAACACAAGCATTTTTATTAGATCAAAATTAGAGTTAGCAATTTTTATGTTATAAATTTAAATTCGTGGCTCATCTGAGCCACCTCCCATCCACACACGCTATTGCAATTTATGTAAGACTGTAGCGCCTTTTCGCTTCCACAAAGTCTGCATATTTGGAGGAATTTGACATCTCCGTGTCTTTGCTTCGGCAGTTACATTTGAACATTTTGGATATCAACATATCCTCGTTTATATTGAAACACCCTTAAAACGGGTCTACCACCTGGCTATGCTGTCCCCATGTGGACAGAGTGGCAGCCGCTGTTCCATAGTTCCTGGATTTCCCCTAATTTCACTCCCCATTTAATTTCTATTATAAACCAATTTCAAGTCAGCTTGTGTAACGTGTCAAAATGGGGTATTTCATTTTATTTCATTTTCGGGGCTTCTTAAAAATATATTGTAAAATTTAATTCCACTGTAACAGACCCCGTGTATAGAACAGTGTTGAAACGTAGCAGCAACGCAATATAACGTTGTGAAATCAGTATTGAGGTATGCACCACCCTCGAATTCCAAGAACTCTGTTTGAATGTGACAGCGCACGCACGCGTCAAGTGAGTATACGCTCGGACTGACGCGGTCAGGAAACGCCAAGATGGTGAAAAATTATATTTTCTGTTTCGTCTCCTTGACTAAGCTGAAGGAAACGTAGCTAAGTCACTGCCCCTTTTGGTGACATCACGCCAGAAGTGCCTAAATATCATCGGCACACACTACTGAAAAGACCACTATATACCACGCCCATGGTCGCTCAACTACAACAAATCAACTATGAACGTCGACGAGATCCGTTGGCAGTGAACATCAGCTTCCTCCCACTGGCAGTCTACGTTAAACAGTCCACGAGAAGCAGACCACATTAACAGACGCTGATCGTGTTATCGGTCCCGGTCGGCTGAACTTTCTAAATGTGATCACTTTAAACTAATACCGTTTTAGTACCGACCGGGACCCGAGAAATCAACGAGCTTACATAGTACCATTTGTGCGGTGGCGTTGCGACTTACCTCTATAAATAATGAACCTTCGAATCGGGTGACCAACACGTGTTTTATTTTTTGTGAATAGTGACAGTGAACAGTTTAATAAATAGAATAAAACAATAGGTAAGGTATAAAATAGTATGAGAGACAGAGAGAGAGCAGAATGGGCTGTCTTAATAACAATAATAATTAAATATGGTACCAGAAATTAGATTTAAAGATTGGTCTTATAGTGTTCTTGTAGTATCCAGAAAAACGTTTGAGTAATTAAAATCTAGTTCGCAATATAACCATGTGTTAGTCTTAAGTTATTTCGTCATTACCACTTTCTCATTTCTGTGCTGCAAGATTCGTCTAAACGTTCCGTGGATTTTCTGAATTATTAATGGGTGTGGTCAGATTGCTAAATTGTCCCTTTTTTATTAAGGTAAAGTGTGGAAGGTTTCAGTATTGTAACCTATTTAAAAATACCGTGGCGACCTTGGTCTTCTGAGAGAAATTTAATACGGTAAGTAGTTGTGAATGCGTACAGGTAAGTTCTGGCAGTGTATTTTATTTATTTAATATATTTCGACATCTTTTGTATCATCACAAGCTATGGTCAAGGGACTTGGTTATGGCCATAGCTAACCGCTAGCCAAATCCACGATTAGTAAGTCAAGTAAGGCAGTAATCGCCCGAAAAGTCGGGGAAATCTAACTTGCAATTCAATGCCTGTTCTGCATCGTTATTAATATGTGCGACACGAGCATCTATCAGGGTACAAATTGAATTTGTACCAAAAAAATTGTGCCGCACATTGTCGCCCTGTTGGCCTCCGATGGAGGTAACACTCTCTGTTACCCCCAATCCATTTCACTATCTACTGGGGCACAGGCAATAGCACCTTAATAGCTAAACAATAAAATTTTTTATATACACTCTAATATAACATTCTCACCAGTCATTAATCATTTAACTCATTCATCACCTTAAATTTTCAAATTTATTATTAATAATTATTATACATCATCTTTCAGTTATTATTAAATTTTTTAATTATCATTTTTACTTAACACAATTATTTCAAATCATCTCATTATTGAATTAAAATCTTTTCATCTGAGTTACACCTGTAAACATTTCTATTATACATGATTCGTACTATAAAATTTTTATACTTACAGTACATTTAAATTGACATACACAAAACATATTCACCATACACCCCAATACTTTCACCTCACCTCTGAAACATTTAACACAAATGTTAGTTTAAATCAAACAATTTATCATTTAATTACCAAATACCTATCTCGTAAAATAATCTAAATTCATTAAAAAAATTCATTATACAACATTTAAATCAGTCAAAATATTTAAAACATTTCAAATTATTTTAATTACATTAATTATTGCAAATGTGAATTCCATTGCTATCAAAACAATTACAATTAGCCAATTACTGTCTCCAAAATTAATTCGGTTATTTATTTAACTTGCAAACATTAATATTCTTATTATTACAACAATCATCTACACACTTGTTTACTTGACATTCTACAATACACACAAATAAATTCACTACAATTATTTACAAACTTTTGTTATTAACAGTTCCATTTTTTCACACTTCATTGTCCAAATCTGCCAGGTCAAAACCATAAAACAAAATATTTATAACTGTCCTTTATTGTTTTATGGCCTACCCTCCATCGTCATAGATTAATCTTTGTTTTATATCACACTTTTCAGTTTTATTGACAAACAAATGGTTACTTTGTGTGTCATAGCCAAACAATTTCAATTTATCCATTTTATCAAAATAATCCTGCATCAAGTCTACATTAAGTGTTTTTGTTAAATCGCCAACAGTAAATATATTCATTATCGGGTTAATTACTTTTGTATTATCAATCAAATCATTATTACTTAGACACACTTCTAACCTTACTTTCCATTCATCATATTCTCTATTCCATTCATACAACTCTGTTTCTTTATTAACATACAATTCTCTATTTAAATCTCTCTCATCACAATACCATATCACACTCTCAATATTATTCCAGACAGAGGGTATAAAATTATACAACAAAAATAAACACTTCAAATCTTCTACCAACACGGGACTCTTGCCCTTCTTAAACAATACTTGTGAACACATTAAATCATCATCATAAATAATAAGGGGAAAATTTACCCTCTGCTATATTTAAATAGAATGAAAATTCTACCACTATACTATCTTTTCTCTCTCTCTCTAACTCATAAACGCACAATAACATTTCAATATCACATTCCACAACTTCATCATTACTCTCATTATTTATTTTTACCGTATCGATCTCAGATACTAACTCTTCAAATACACTACTATTCTCAATATTACATTCATTATTTTCGACATTATCATTATCATTTGTTGACTCTTTGTCATTACAATTTTCATTCGTATTATCTTTATTTGGATTTATTACAACTGCTCCCATTCGCTCACTACTCTGCTCTAATTTACTCAAACTAGTTCTTATTAGTTCATTATTATTTTCAAAACATTTATGCATTTCTTGGATCTCATTTTTTAATTCATCAAAACGATTATCATTACTATCGAAACATTTATTTAACTCATTAAATTCACTCTTCTGTTCACTGAATTTATTTAACATAGATATTCTGTTCATATCTAGCATTGTTTGTATCATTTTAAACATTTCGTAATTATCGTCAGACTTTTTATCTTGGACCGGTGTCGACTGACTTTCCGTTTTATTGTCAGTGAAGCAGACTTCGTTATTATTGATTTTGCTTTCTCTATTCGATTTTGGGGTCGTTTGGATCCCCGAATCATCTGTACTGTTTGATTCATTCGTGTTGCTTATATCTATAGTTTTGTTGTCTTGACCTACATTCGGTGTTGAATGTACTTCAAGACTGCTCATAACAGCTGATTCATCAAATTCAGCTACTTCGCTTGTAACCGTTAAGTCGGACAAAACGACTTCATTCTCTGTATTGTTATATACTTATTTATTATCTGAACCAACTCTCATGTCTTAACTCTTTGACTATATTTTGCATTACTATTTTCACTTAACCTCTAAATTACGCTTGTATCTTATTTGTAGGTATGGAATTTCATTAATTTATTTAATTCGTTCCAGTTCGCGGCGCCATTGTGCTGTTATTAATTAACCACATAATAAAATACAAAACAAAACTGATTGAACTTCCACTTACCGTCAATCGGTATTCTCGGGTCCAGGGTTGCGTCATACGAACGTTAGGATACAGGCGTAATTTTTAAGGTTGTGTGAATGATTTACACAATACATTTTTTATGAAGAGAATTCATGATCTTTTAATGTTTTAAAGGTCTAATAAGTTTCAACAATTTTTACTCATACTTTTGCATATTAAACAACATTGAAATGGTTTCTTCTTCTCGTTATACTTTACAGTTATGCAATTTCTATTCTATCCTAGTCTACTAGCTTACCTTATTTTAAGTCATACTTATACACAGACAGAGCCCAGCCTGCAATTTTTCACACTCACACATACATGAAATTTATTTTTAAAAACCCCAAATCATTTTTATTACCCCATCACTTTTAAACATTGGTCGTAACCTTCACCGTCGGCAACGTGGTTTCCGTGCGCACTCGTTATTACTTTTTTAGAGTTATTTTTTGTTGTCCGAAAGTTATAGAAATTTGTTCTCCACTTTTTAGTCGACCGCGGTCACATAATTTTTTCTCTTATTTCACTTTTTACTGGTAAAATATGAAGTTTTGTAAAGAGCCTAACTTGGCTCGGTCCGGCGCCGGAGCGATCAGTTAACAAACTGGGAGGGAAAACGAAGCAGGTGAAGCTAACGTGATCTCATACTTTTGGTGGAAATCACTGCCTTGGGCTTCGTCGCAGGAGTTTCGTCCCATACAATGCATGTAGTTGTTGGGGTGACGACAGTATACGATATTGGTGAGGCACTGGCTAACGTCACAAGATGGGCGGACCTTAAGGTTTGTATCCGCCAGCTAGTAAGACCAAGTTGAATAAAAATCGTCTCCTGACATCTTGGTTTTTTGGACGATAGCGTCACCCCGAGCGCATTCCTGTGTCGCGCGTACAGGCGCATAGCCACACTCAAGCAAAGTTCTCGGAAATCTAGGGTGGTGCGAATTCTTTGACTGATTTCACAACGTAATATTGCGTTGCTGCCTCGTTACAAACTGTTCCATACCCGTAGTCTGTCACAATGGAATAAAATTTACACAATATTTTTTATAAATCCCCGAAATGAAATCAAATAAAAATACCCATAAATTTGGACCGTTACAATGCCAAGTTGATACAGTCAAGTTATTATGAATAATTAAATCACCCAAACTAATGGAGATTGAGAATGTTAAAGAAAGAGAGTCATAGTAAAGATATAAACTTAATGGAAATGAGTGACAAATTTTAATAGAATTTGAGAATAAAGTAAAGTTGTAAAATGTGTAATTTTGAGTAATTTAAATGTCAATTTTATTGTTAATTGTAATAATACTATGGTAATTTTAAATGTCTTATTTTATTATGTTTTATTATGTTTGAAGGTAAAAATTTTAAAGATGATTAATGTATTCTATGATGTAGCTTATGTATAACCTGTGTAGGTCAAGGTTGTTGACTTGACCCAGTTTGATCAACTGATGGTTGATGTTAGAAACTAGACTAGTTTTGGCAATGAGATGATGCAAATTTGGTTGTTTAATTGATTTAAATAATTTTAAATTTTCTTAATATTGAGAAAAGTATATTTTAATAAATTTTATTTTTTTTTTGAAAAAAAAATTGATTTTTTGTGCCTGCCAGCTAATTGATGTTTTTTGAGTTTTGATTATATTATTGTTTATGTGTATCAATAGTGTTATTGAATTATATTGTGTAGGATATATGTATAATCAAATGTTAGGATAAGGGAGTTCATGTTTTAATTAAATGTGCAGTTTATTTGTTTTTCTAATTATTAATAGTAACGAAGAGAATTAATCAATTCAGATAAAAGAATTTTATTTTTTGATTTTGAAGAAAGTAATGGAGACAGAGCAGTTTAATTTCAACTTAAATAGATTTTTTGAATGTAAGAATAAATTTTTTGCTAGGATGTAGTAATTATAGGTGTGTGTACGAGCCCAGTAACTGCTAAAGGCAGCCCAGTGTGCATGGTAAGGGGAACATATCGGTTGAGGATCTGGCATGGTATAAGGCCAGGGGTTTGGATTTTGGGGTGGCATGCTAGAAGGTTAGGTGCGCTGTGGTGCGTGTCTGTTCGATTGTATGGTGTTGGGATCTCGTATAGAGAAGTCCAGTGATCTCGTTCAGATGCGGCCATAGTCGCCGAGCCAGGGGGGTAGTTTACCCATGATGTATAAGAACTAATGGGGGTTGTTGGCACCATATCCTCACCGATCCTCTTAGGGGTTTAGCAATGAGATTTCTTCTGTTTTGACAGAAGATCTCTCATTGGGGGGGTATTGTAACGGGGCAAAAGGGGGGCTTTTGATTTTATTAAATTTGGGTTTTTATTTTATTAAAATATTTTAAATTCATTTTTTTATCTGTGGGGACAGCCACGTGTTCAAATAAAGCGTAGTTAGAACAAAGGACTTGTGAGGTGATGCCAATGCAATGGAATGTGCGGGTTGACGATTCTTAGAACTTTGCGATTGTGTGACACACACACACACACACACACACACACACACACACACACATGCGCAAGCACCAACATCTGCGGAGTGCCTAAATGATGCCGAGTTGTTTGAAACAAAATGGCTTGGAGGCGAAGGTTTTGTTCGCATGTGGTCTCAAAACGACGGAAACGAAATTAAGTCCTACCCACATTTGTGACGTCGACCAGTGAACACTAAATATCGTCAACGTCCAGCACCCAGGAGTTTGCACTTGTTGAATGTGCCACCACTATGACTAAAAAGTACCAGGCATTGGTTTCCGCCTTGTCCGACCGAAATCTAGTAGAGGGGACTTAGAGAACGCATTTTGCCAGTCTCTTACTGACGCTCGCCTGCGCAGGCAGCCAGCCAAACAGGGCCTATTAATAAATTTCAACATCCAGTAAAGTGAGTGCCGTTTTTATCAAGATGCGGTAGTGAGCGATTTTTCAGAAGAAAGTGACATCATGAATTGTTTTCGGACATACAGATTAAAATTTTGAGTGATGCACCACGAAGTCGAGAGGAGACTCCACGTTGCCGGCAGGGGTATATGTATTAATCTTGAATAAAATGGGGCGTAATTATATTTAAAGGGGGTTTGGAAATGGAATATGTGTGAGTGAGCAGGCTGGGCAGCTTTCATAAATATAATGTTTATGTTAATTTGTATTTGTATTTTAATATTATGGTTTTGCTAATAATCAAGGAAATAGTTTTGTACCCGTATTAAATATTTGGAAAGAAATGATTGATTTAAAGAGAGTAATAAAATATTGATGGTTTTATCCTAAATGAGAGTTGCGCAAGTTATTAGTGTAACCTTGTAATCATGCTTGCATCCACAGTTCGTGTTGGGATCCTGGACAGAATTTAAGGTAGGTGGAATAAAATTAGAATGTTGTAATCCATTATAAAACATAATAGCACATTTGTCGCCCAGAACTAGGGACTTAATTTATTAATAATGTAGTAATAGCACCGGTTTTCCAATCACTTCCTTTGTCGTTATACAAACTGGTACTTCGTCTGCTAGTTCTTCTTCCACTTCCACTTGCAATAGGAAAGGTTCCTCTTGACCACACATGTTGACTTTTTCTTTGCCCAGTGTCATTTGCTTGATTGAATGGTTGGTGGAACCTGTTATTTTACCATGCAAAGCTGTATCTTCTCTTGGCCGACCATCAGGACATTCTCTCTTAGGTCCACAATAAATCTGTAGGCATTCATAATGTCTGTGCCAAGAATCACTTCATCGACAATATCTGCAATGGGCATTTGATGGCTAAACTCAAGAAGACCCAGGCGTACACATATGTCTATCTGTCCTAAAACTTTGACGGGGCTTCCAGTTACAGTCTGTATTGTACCAGAGCTAAATTGAGGCTGGCAGTTGCTGACTAAGTCAGGGCACACAATGGACACTGTTGCGCCCATGTCAGCTGTAAATGATGTTGGTTTACTTTGTGCAAATCCATTAATAATCAAGTTTCCACTGGTCTTATATAGTGTTGAAACTGTGTGGTTTTCTGGAGCATTATTTTTTCAATTTTTGGGATCACACCCTTCTCTCTGTATTTTATTCTCCCAACAGTCTACCTATAGATGACCATGTTTTCCACAGTTGTAACACTGTGGTCTTCTGTCTTTTTCCCATCATTCGTCGTTATGCCATTCTTGAACCTTTGAACTGTTTGCCCTGCAACATTGTTTTTCTCCCGCCATGATACTGGGATATTCTGACTACAGTGTGATAACCTAAACTCATTAATGTAATGGGACGCTGACTTGGCAACTCGAGGGTGTGAACAAGAGCTTCTGAGCTATTTTGGTGTTATGCCATTCGTAACACTTGCTGAAGTTCACAGTTTCCGATGCCATCAATAAATGTCTGCACCACAAACCTCATTTGGAAATCTTCTGGTGCTTCAGTATAGGCCAGTCTGTCTATCGATTAGTCTGTCGATGCTTGCTTCAAATTCTTGAAGACTCATCTGGAACATTGTTGCCTTGTTCTCAACTGAGCACAGTACTCATCTTGCAAATGTGTATCACCATACCGTAATTCTAAAGCTTTTATCAATTTGGCGTAGATGTTCTGGCTATCAGGTGGCACTTTCTGTAGTAGCTCTGCCACAGGTTCTTTTAAAGCAAGAACAAGTGAAACTTCCTCGTCTTTCCCCATCCAGTTATTTGCGGATGTGATAGTCGTTGCAGTATGATAATGTAAGCCAACCATGGCACAACCTGGAATGCCTTCAGTAACCTGATGTTTTTAAATATTTATTTTAAGGTTTCCTAACTGAAAACAGGTAACTTTTAGATGGAAAGTACAGTTCAAACCCTGTAGTTCAAAATTCCCAGAAATCCAAAAGGTTTTTTTAAGTTGGACTGTAGTATTTCTGAATACAGTGTAGGTAGGAACCTGTTCAATTTTTATTATAACTTTTGTGGCAAAACTTCATCAGACACCTAACTATTTCTAGAAATACTACTAAACAGATATACTATATATCTTTACATTTTCTAGTATTTATACTGTTTAATTTTTCTTGTATAACTTTGAAATGCCTGTTGCCAAAGCCAAATTGGTGGTCTGGGTTTAGAAATATTAAACACTTCAATGTTAAATCTTTCTTTATATTTCTGTCTATTGTTGGTCTCAGTCTCTCTTTTCAGATAGTGTAGGTGTCATCACTAATACTGTGACACTACAGCTTGAAGTCAGAATTTCTGCTTCCATTCATCTGACAACAGCTCACCTTAGCCTTTTTAGTTTAACAAATTTTGATATTATTATTTTGCATATTTCATTTATCACTTCTTTTGAATTCTGTAAGAATTTCATCTTCTTCTACTTTTATAATCTCTGATTCTCTTTCTTGATTCCCTTTATTTTGGAATGTTTTTTTCTCAGTAGTTAATAAATATATCTGTTTAATGAGCCTACCCAATCTTCTTCTTGTTACCATATGCATAACTGGTGATTTGAGTTTTTTTCTAATCACTTTTTATAGTGAAAAGTCAAGTTTCTTTATAATTATTTAATATTCCAAGATGTGCCGCCAATGATATGGCTGTTATTGTTATTTTTTGAGTTGGTTAACCATTTGCGACTTGTCTTATGTTATAGAAATTTGCTGTTTACTTCTCATTTCTCTTTTTTCTATTAGTTATGCAATTTTTCTAATATAAGTATGACATTGATTTTCCTTTTTATCCCGGTTACGTTTTTCCAAATAATTTGTTGGATTCTGTCAATATTTTCTGTTGTATAATCAATTTAGTAACATGTTTTTTTGTCCTATATAATTCAGCCTTAATGGTCCATTTAATACAACTGTGTTAACAAATTCAAGTTTCTGTATCAAATCCAAGTTTAAAGTTTTCCAGTCTGTATTTCAATTATACATTTTATTATGGTTATGTTCAATGTATTTTCTCACTCAACATCAAAATCACCAGGGTACGGTTTAAATCAAGGTCATTATTATATTCTGATTTCATTCTTGGCATCTTCTTGGATACAAAGAAGTTCAGAAGATGTACAATTTTGTTTCTAACAGTTAGCTAGTATACACATATAAAATAGTAATCACAACCACTTTCCCTTGTTATTGTATAAAGTTCTTTATTTTTTTAGCTGTTAATCTGGAACCCTAAATGATATTTTCACCAATTTTACTAGAAACTGTAAATTGTTATGTCTTGTACTCTGATAAGTATTTATTCAATTTCTAGTTTATTGTGTTCAAAGGAATAGACATTTTCTTTGATGATGATGACATTAACTGTGTCCAGCGCATGTGTGGTGTGGTTAGATTCTGTATCATCTAGTATAATGTAACTTAGTTGTACAATTAGATAGATGTCTTTTAGGACTTCCATTAAACAGAGGTCGTGGTTTAAGACTTGAAATGGTGGAAACACTGAAAGGCCTCGTCCAGAACATGACATTTAGCAGTTTAGCAAATAAGCACGACACAGTTGGAGATGTCTTTTAATTGATACTGGTCAATTAAAAGTGGATGCAGGTTTTGTTTTTGACCCAGGATTCCATTAGTGTTCCATATTATTATGATAATTTCCTATCTATTTAGAGCTTGAAATTAGAGACACCAGGAGACATGGTTACTACAATATGGCTGCTCAGTTAGCAATAGAACTGAACATGGGTAGTATCTGTAATAAGAGTAATCTGTTTTGTCCAGATTTTTATTTGCTTAGTTTTTATGCATTACCTGCGTTCTGCGTTCCTCTTGGCCACTTTTCATGCTGGAATATTTTTTATTTGTTTTTCTCTCTTACTGGTTATGTTTAACTGCATATCACCCAGATCTGCAAGACCCAGGTCTTGATTACAGTCAACACACTTTGGTGCAGAGAGTTTTTCAAGTGTAAAATGCTTGTACATGCATCTTATGCATACTGAATTTTCGTGTATGTATTGGAAATGTTGATTCTCAAACATCTTGTGCACTGCAGTGTTGGTAAATTAAGAATTCTTATTTGTTCTGTTGTTACCTTAGTATTCTGTAGTATTGTGCAGTGTCTGATTCAGTGTTTTAAAAATATTTTGTATGCTCTGAAAATTAATGTGAATGAATATTACCAGGGTCTTTTTATTCACCGTTCTCATGACCTGATTGTCATTTACCCTGTTTTTTCACAGAAAATGCTAGACATACTGTGGAA
Source organism: Magicicada septendecula (assembly GCA_034769895.1). Classification (NCBI taxonomy): domain Eukaryota; kingdom Metazoa; phylum Arthropoda; class Insecta; order Hemiptera; family Cicadidae; genus Magicicada; species Magicicada septendecula. Next base: position 171,049,048 of record CM068376.1, read on the forward strand.
TTTCAACCATTAATTTCATTTCATTATGCAGTGCCACACCAGGATACTATGGAGTGAATCCCTATCTATTTCTCTCTTTTCTATGGTTTGTTATGTTTCCTAGATAAAAACCCTAAACTAACTACTCATACATGCTCAACCAAAATTTCTAATTTGAATTTACCCTAAAACTTTCCTTTCACATGAACATATGATTATTGTTGGGTATCACGACTTGACGTCCTGGCATCTTAAATGTGTAAGGATGACCTTAAATGTGTATCTGCCAAACAAACAGAATATAGTGACAACGTGGACTATGGTGCCATGTACCTGCGAGTGGTCAAAGGGTAGAATGAGAATCCATATAAAACCCTATCCTAGGCTTGTATTGGGGGGATGCCTAAATACCGATATACAGTACTGATATACAGGGTGTCCCGGGAGGAGAGGGAAATAATTTGAGAAATGGTTCTATAGTGTAAAAGAAGAAGAAAAGTTCATATAAACATATGTCCGGAAACGCTTTGTAAGCGAGTTACAGCTAGCGAAAGATTTCGCCCCGGTTTCGGTTCCCCTGGGTAAATGAAGACTTTCTGAAATTCTGGGAAAGGGGCGAATTCTGTTGTTTCTTATGGTTTTTGACCTGAAAAATCGAATAAACCAGGTCGCAGAACTGTATCTCCCATAAGTTTCATGATATCCGACGTAAAACAGAAAAATCTTTGCCTAAAAACACGTGGCACGTTTTTTTAGGTTAGAAGTACAATAACTTTGTTAAATGACTAATAAATGCATAAAAGTTTTAAAAAAAAACTTGTAAAGAATTTAATTCTGAGAAAAATGGTGTAAATAAAGTCAATAAAAATCAACAAAAAATTCCAATTGTTTCCAATTTTCCAAAATTTAAAAACAGCTGTTTTAAGTACAATAATTTTATACCTTTAAAAAATTAGGTTGGCAACACTAATTCTATGCCGTGAAATTAATTTGAATACTATTCATTGTTGTCATAAAATTGTGGTTACTCATTGAAATTATTCGTTCAATGGTTAAATAGTTTCTAATAGAATTTTGATTGTGTTAAAATGTTTTGATTATGTTCAAATGTTTTTAAGAATTATTTAGTGTTTATTTGATTGTTGTACACTGAACTGTACCTACATTTTTACAATTGAATCTTAATTTTATAAAAGTCAAATTACATTTTAAATTCTGTGTTTTCAAAAATGCTGCGACTCTTCAGTCACGCTGAATATGCTGATATGATTTTTGTGTACGGTTTTTGCAATGGAAGTGCTCCAGCTGCGGTGGAAGAATACCGACGTAGGTATCCTGGACGGGTAGTTCCAAACCGTAAAGTGTGTTGTAGAATTTTTAATAATCTTCGTGTGAAAGGCACACTTCCCAGCGCACAAGTTTCATCTGAACGTCAACCGGTACGTGTTGCTGAAACGGAAAACATTCTTCAGGCGGTACAGCGTAGTCCTACAACGAGCACACGAAGAATTTCTGCACAGCTCAATATTTCAAAAAGTACAGTATAGAGGACAATAAATGCTCACGGACTATATCCTTTTCATCAGCAGAAAGTTCAACACCTCCGCCCTGGTGACCACCCCAGATGACTTCAGTTTTGCCAATGGGTTAATTTAAATCATCATTCAATTCCGTTTATACTATTTTCAGACGAAGCCAACTTCACCCGTAATGGCATAAACAATACACGGAATTCGCATGTATGGTCCGAAGAAAACCCACACGCTACAGTGGAATCAAATTTCCAGCAACGGTTTTCGGTGAACGTATGGTGTGGCATGATCGACAACCAATTAATAGGCCCTTACATACTAAAACATCGTGTTATGGGGGAAAATTACCTGAAATTTTTAAATAACGAATTTATTGCAGTGCTTGCTTGCGAAATTTCCCACTGGCAAAATGAATGGAGATGTATTTTCAACATGATGGAGCCCCAATACATTTCACAAATGAAGTAAAACAATTCTTAGATGAAAAATTTCCTGATAAATGGATTGGACATGGAGGGCCGGTAGAATGGCCACCTAGATCCCTGGACCTTACTCCATTGGATTACTGTTTATGAGGATGGATGAAAAGCGAGGTATACAAGCAAAAGGTAGAGACACGTGATGAACTGATCGTTCGCATTCTCAATACTGCTGCCATCATCAAGGAACACCAAGATATCATTATGGCGGCTACAGAAAATTTAAGAACACGAGTGGAGAAGTGCATCGATGTCCAACGGTGGAATTTTCGAACTTTTATTGTAAATAAGTACAGTATTTCAGTGGCTGGAAGACAATTATTCTACTGTATTTTCTCATGAATAGCACTCCATAAACCACAGAGAGTATTCTTGCTCAGACAGTTGCTTCTTTCATTACCAAAAATATTTATTGTGTTGTTTAAATAAAAAATTTTGTTCTGTATTGTTTTTAACCAAAATTAGAATTTTTTGTTGATTTTTATTGACTTTATTTACACCATTTTTCTCAGAATTAAATTCTTTACAAGTTTTGTTTTTAACTTTTATGCATTTATTAGGCATTTAACAAAGTTATTGTACTTCTAACCTAAAAAAAGTGTTTTTAGGCAAAGATTTTTATGTTTTACGTCGGATATCATGAAACTTATGGGAGATACAGTTTTGCGATCTGTTTTATTCGATTTTTCAGGTCAAAAACCATAAGAAACAACAGAATTCGCCCCTTAATTTACCTTCCCAGAATTTCAGAAAGTCTTCATTTACCCAGGGGAACCGAAACCCGGGCGAAATCTTTCGCTAGCCGTAACTCGCTTACAAAGCGTTTCCTGACATATGTTTATATGAACTTTTTTTCTTTTTTTACACTATAGAATCATTTCTCAAATTATTTCCCTCTCCTCCCGGGACACCCTGTATGTATGGTCCGTACATCAGACTGCCCGACACATTCAGAAGTCATACTGTAGTCTCCGTGAGTCATGACTTTTTAGTTGTGCATGGCATAGTTGTGATTATTTGAACATAGTCAGCTATAGTTATCTTCAGTATAAGTTATTGGTACAGTATGGTACATGATATATGCAAAAGTTTCTCTGGCTTTGGCTTCTATGTATACTGTAAGTGATGTTGACTCATTTCAGTAATAATAATTTGCATTGCTGTATACTGTGTTTGATCCACTTCCTTCTCGTTCTTGCAGTAGATATAGATATCTTGAACCCTGACACACTGTTGGTCATGATAATTATACTTTTTTGGTTTTACAGGTTGAATATGAATTTTTCACAACTTTTATGGGTTTGTTTTTGGGTTTACTCTATATCGTATCCTCTAGGTAAATCTTGTATCTTTCTATAATTGTCAGTATATCTTGTATCTATTTTAATTTATTTCTTGTTTAATAATGTAAATTTAAAAATGAACTGAGTAGCTAACAAATTCTTCTACTTTTGTTACTGTGGAGGAATTGTTTTAGTTATCTTTCTCTTTTACTGATTTTATTATGTGCATATATTATGATTTCCATGGCAAAATGTCTGATAATTTAGCTTTTTCTTTTTGTTTCGTTTATTTTCTCTTAATTAGCTGATTTTGATTGTACAATCTCTAATGTAAATTATCCGACTACTGTCTCATTGTATCTGATTAACCATTTCTTCTTTTTATTTTTTTTTTATTTTCCAGTGTTTTGTTCAAACAATAAATTTATAAATTCCAGGTAGTGGGTGGGATGTGGGAGATGAGGACTTGGAGTTACCACCAGATCTTCCACCATCTTCCGATACAGCAGAAGAAGGTTATTTTGTTGCACCTACTAAAGGGATTTCTCAAAGCCAGGTGTGGGCCACAAATACTCAGCTGCCAGCAGATCATGTTATGGCTGGTTCCTTTGAGTCCGCATTTCGTCTTCTTCATGATCAGGTAAGCAAAAACAGAATTATTATATACATACCACCAAAGTCAGTAAAATTCCATTTTTTAAAATAATGAATAAGGCCTTTTCGAAATATTAAAATTTCATCATCAGTTCATACACTGTAATGTTCCTGTTGTGATGTTTTCCTTTAAATGTATAACTGTTGTTAACTGTGTGTATTACCTCTTACTGTTCTTCGTTTTGAACTTTCCACTGCCATCATTATTGGGTGAAACCAACCCAGATATGTATTGAAATAATTGATCATTTTCAAATATTGTCTGTTGATTCATCAATTTGTCATATTTTTTATGAAGGTATATATATAATTTTTCTAACTGTATAATGTCATTTTTATTATTGTTTATTTCCACTATTTCCATATTGTTGGATATATTTGTTATACTATGATTCATACTAATAAGGTGATCTGCTATGTTGGAGATTCCCATTTTTTTATTATTAAAAGCTCTGAAATGTTCCATAAATCTCTGTTTGAAATTTCTATGTGTTCTTCCGATGTATATGTAGTCGCAGTTATTACATTTTATCCTGTATATTCCACTTAATTTGTATATATCACAGTCTTTTCTATTTACTACTATATTATATATACTTTTATTTGGTTTGTATGCATATTTATATTTATGTTTATCCAATTTTGTATTCTTTATAATGTATTGGAAATCTTGATATGTGTATTTGTAAGTTAGGTATGTTACATTTTCTTCTTTTTTGCATGTATTTATACTGCCTAATGTTGTTCTATTGTTTAATATTGTTTTTTCTTTATATTTTTTATTTAATTTGTTTATAAATTTGCTGTCATATCCATTTTCTATTGCTATTTCTTTTATGATGTTCAGTTCCTGATGTAATATCTCTTCGTTATTTATGTATTTGTATGCTCTATTAATCATATTGTTATATGTATTAACCTTGTGTATCCAAGGATGTGATGAATCTTTGTGTATTGTTGTATTATTATTTGTTTCCTTTCTGTATACATTAGTAGTTATTTCATTATCTTTTCCAATTTGAATATCAATGTCCAAAAAATTGATTCTTCTATTTACTTCTTCTTCAAATTTCAGAGCTTTTAATAATAAAAAAACGGGAATTTCCAACATAGCAGATCACCTTATTAGTATGAATCATAGTATAACAAATATATCCAACAATATGGAAATAGTGGAAATAAACAATAATAAAAATGACATTATACAGTTAGAAAAATTATATATATACCTTCATAAAAAATATGACAAATTGATGAATCAACAGACAATATTTGAAAATGATCAATTATTTCAATACATATCTGGCTTGGTTTCACCCAATAATGATGGCAGTGGAAAGTTCAAAATGAAGAACAGTAAGAGGTAATACACACAGTTAACAACAGTTATACATTTAAAGGAAAACATCACAACAGGAACATTACAGTGTATGAACTGATGATGAAATTTTAATATTTCGAAAAGGCCTTATTCATTATTTAAAAAAAATGGAATTTTACTGACTTTGGTGGTATGTATATAATAATATTATAACAAGTCAGTGGCATAATGTTTGGCAAAATAAAAACAGAATTGTTTATACTATTATAGGGTTTTTTTTAATACCATCCAGGATACAGAACTGCTGAATTACATTGTTCAGTGGTAATTCTTGCCATATGAAGTTTATACTTGAAAGTCTCATGTATGAGTTGTGAGTTAGTTATATAGCAATTAATTTATTTCTTATTCCTAACACTGTAAAAAAAACTAAATATAGTAGAAAGTATTTGTGAATTTAAATGTCTTTAAATGAAAAATATGAGAGCATTTGTAGCATAATTGTTTCTTTTTTTAAACAGAATATTTAAACAATATGACAAAAACTAACCTAAAATGTAAATTAAAAACCTAGAAAATTTAATAGTAGAAACAGAATATGCCATTAACCTAAAACAAGACAATATACAAGAAGAGAAACGAACAGAAGCAACACATATAATTAAAACAATAATTACTTGTAAATTAAAAATAAAGTGAATAACAACAATTTAATCATAACTAAAGCAGACAAAAGTCAAGCAACAGTAATTATAGACAAAACAGATTACATCAGAAGACTTCATCAACAGTAATAAATGCATACAACTAAATAAAGACCCGACAGAAAAATGTCTTAAACAAACAATAAAACTAGTAAAAATAGCAAAAAACATTTTTCGACAATAAAAATACAGACATATATAAATAATAAGCCAAAACCACCTAAGATGAATAGCCTAATAAAAATACACAAATTAAACAATCCAATACGACCATTAATCAACTTCAAAAAAGCACCTACATACAGAATAGCAAAAATAACAGCACAAAAACTAAAAAGTAACCACCTAACAAATAACTGTCATAATATAAAAAATACATACGAATTAATAGATAAACTAAAGGTAATAAATATAGATGAAAACACGTTTTTCACATCATATGATATCACAAGTATGTACACGAACATCCCAGTAGATGAAACAATAGACATAATAATAAACAAACTTAAAAACAAAATGAAAACACAATATATAACTAAAATAAAAAATAGCCTCCAACTAATAATAAAACAAAATTACTTTGAATTCAACAGCAAAATGTATCAATAACAAGAAGGTCTGGCAATGGGTTCTCCATTATCTAGCATAATAGCAGAAATATTCTTACAACACATAGACACCAAAATACAACAAATTATAAATTCAATGAAGAAAGTTGTGTTAATGGTTGAAATCACAAGCAGAATGATCACTGTTGCACACCACTATATAAAAATTATCCCGATTAGCGCTTTCAAGCTTCACAGCTCATCGTCAGATCGGAACAATTCCGATCTGACGATGAGCTGTGAAGCTTGAAAGTGGTAATCGGGATAATTTTTATATAGTGGTGTGCAACAGTGATCATTCTGCTTGTAGTTATAAATTCATTTGATGCAAATGGCATATGGATAAGATACGTAAATGATGGGCTATATGTATCTAATAACAGAAACACAAATGCAGATAATGTATTAAAACAAATCAATAACATACATCCAAAAATACAATTCACAGAAGAAAACACAACAAAATCAACTATTTAGACAAAATTTATATGTGATTGTTTCATCACAAGAAACAAAACCAACTTCCACTAACATCATTATCCCTAATCATTCTGACCACCCATCACAACATAAAATGGCAGCATTCTATTCACTATTTAACAGAATGTACAAAATACCCCTAAAAAAAAAAAAAAAAAAAAACAAAGAAAGAAATATAATATACCAAATTGCTTATGAAAATTGATACAATAAAAACACTGTAAACAAAATAGAAAATCAAACAAATATAAAATAAAAACTGAACAATTAAGAATTAATCAAAATGAACAACACATAAATAATAACAACAATAAAAAATGCGCCACACTTTTCACATCACACCAAATATTTACTACCAGCTTTTGAACTTTTCTAGCCAGTTCTGGTCCCCAGCTTTTAATGATTACACCCTGATCTTCCTGCACTCACTTTTTCTCCAGAATTCAGCAGAAAGTTTCTTCTCCATTTGTATAGAACACCAACATTTCTCCATATGTGTTCTTTATTATGGTTCTTATTTTTTTATTAGTCTGGTTGGTTCTACATTATGAATACAATTAGTACTAAATTAATCATATAGTTTTTAGTGCATTATATCAATCACATAGCATAGTGCATTAGTTAGAGGGCATGTTACCCCATTTCATTTACAAAAATTGTTCTCTAGAAAGCCAGAACATTTGCGGTATTTTTTACATTTTGATGAAAAAAACATAATTGCTTAGTAATGTTTTTTTTTTAATTTTTGGTTTCACTATAATAATTTTAATGTAGTTTTTAAAAATCATAAAAGTCTTGTATCTAAAATGTAGTTTCAAAAAATGTTGTGTTAGACAGTTATATAATTATATTTATAATATTATAATTATATTATCAAATTATAATTACTTCTGCAAGTAATTGATCTTATTTGTTTATCGTTTTAATTGACCTATTAAAATTTAGATCAATTGACCTATCATTTTAAGTAGGTCAATTAAAATGATAAAAAAAAAGATCAGCTATTTGCAGAAGTAATTATAATTTGATATTGTATAATGTTGTATAATCATAATGCAAGGAACTCGTCTAGTTACTTATAAAGACATTATATTTGTGTGTTTGTTTTCTTACAGATTGGTGTAGTTGTTTTTTCACCATTCAAAACGCTGTTTTTGACAGCATTCAGCCAGTCACGTACATCATATTCACCATTACCAAGTATGCCATCTGTCTTTTCATATCCACATAGAAACTGGAGAGAAGCTGGTGCAAAAAGTGGTCATCCAGCTGTTTGGGTGAAGTTAAGTGACCTAGTTTTGAAACTTCAGCAGTGCTATCGTTTAATCACTTTAGGAAAGTTTAAAGAAGCTGTTGACATGCTGAGAAGTATTCTGTTAAGTGTGCCTCTGTTGGTAGTAGATACAAGACAAGATATAACAGAAACCCAACAGTTACTTCAGATATGCAGAGAGTATATACTTGGTAAGCATTATAATTTTCTTACAGAGGCTCTTACTTTATTAAATTTTTTTTTTATTTTCCCTCGCCACAATTTTTGAGACATGTTACTAATAATAAGGATGATTAGGCAAAACATTTTGTAATTTATTTGACATTGTAGTTTATGCTTATTATGTTTGTAGTTTATTTGACTCTCGCATTTACCCCTAGTAGCTAAAAAATTGTGGTAAGTATCTGGTGTCTGAAAATGGTCTATCTAACTATAGTTGCCATCATGGAAATAGTCCCATCAAGGTCACACAGCTTACAGTGTTGCCACTAAGCAACAGTTTCACTTTCATAAATAAATCCGAAAAAATGTTACACAGTACTTAATGTAAAGAATATAACATTGTATTTTTAAATTAAATATTTACTTTGTTGCTGTCAATGAGGCTTCCATTAAAATCAGAATTAAAATTATTTTTTGTACTTTAAACTGTTGAAAATTCTAATATCAGTGACAAAAGAGGACTGAAAAACAATGACACATTTCGAAGGTTCATAGATGCCAACAGCAGACATTTAATAGAGAAAATTTAATGTTATTTTAAGTAAAAAACATGTTCAGACCTTATGAGTATCGTAAATCACAGTTGTTCTGATTTTGTAAGATAGTGGTAATTTAAGATGTTTTTGCTGGTTAACTCACATTTTACTGTATTGTTTGATACATAATATCTTCAAGTGAGAAAGTTTCTAATACATTATTAACAATTAATTTCCATAACTTATACACAAAATTCATTGCGACGTGTCAGCTTTAGTTTGTTTGAACGAATTTTGATACTGTGTCTTATGCTCGCCCTGTTTACTTATTGAGGGAACACTGTACTACTCATGTCTCTGCAAAATATTCTATTATGATTTCCTCCACTACTGTCATTAATAATTAAGTAAAAAATGTTGGATCTTGTTTGTTCGTCTCTTCCTCACCTCGTCCACCCAACCTACTTGGAATGGGTACTGTAAGTGAAATGGGACTGGTTTTTGCCACAACAGTGACAATGTTGTTTATAGAAATTGCTCAATCGTATTTATCTTTGTGCAAGGGAAAAAGGTAGTAGTGTGGCCAGTAAACATACACAGTTTTGAAAGGAGTGTGAACATGACAAAGGCATTCTTAAAAGTGTCAGACAGCAATATTTGTTGAAAAGACATGCTGACGGTATACACAATTTGCTTACTAATAGTGCACACATACCTAACAGAACTTCTGAACCATAAAGTTTAGGAATTACCGTGCAGAGAACAAAAACATGTTTAAATTTTACAGAACGGAAAAGACCGTAAGTATGAAAAAATTAAAGTGACAACACCAGACAGGGTCGGTGTTCTCAGACAGCTGACAGTCTGTAGGATAACTGTTATGAAGAAAACAGTAAAACTTCAAATAAGTAAGTTCACTGTATGAAAAACAAAGCAACTGTACAGTTAGGGTGTGATTTGCTTAAAGCTTTATATTTTAAAGTAAGGAAAACCAGCGCATTATAAATCATAGTTTCATAGAAGTGTAAATCGTAACAAAAGAAACCAAAGAAAGAGGAGAGATGGAAAGATGGAAATTTTTTGTAGTTCAAATTATTGGTGCCTGGCATTTAACTGAGTTATGTAACCACAACTAATTATTCCTGATAAAAAAATTCATTTACGTGATACACATAAATAAATTTTAAACGAGCCATATAAAGTGGATGTATGAAATTTGTTTAAGTATCACTGCTAAAAAATGCTACACACTTGTTATCATATTACTTAATTTTTTATAATGTCATTATATAGAGTTTATATTCTGAGCAGCAAGTGTAATGCCTTTGTGGATATTTGTGTCAATCAGTCTTTTATCATCTGTTTAATATTGAAATATATGTACTTATACTCAATGCACTGTGCAAAATTGTGCCGTATTAAACAACTTTCAACTTGTGTAAACACGATTTGTTGCTTGTAGTAAGATATTGATGTCATGAGGAAGGATGAATTAACAGTATTCAGATGGAGTACTAAACTTTAAGATACTTATAATTGTACAATTTTAGGTTTGCAAATGGAAACTGCACGTAAAGAACTTCCAAAAGCAACGCTTGAAGAGCAAAAAAGAATTTGTGAGTTAGCTGCATATTTCACTCACTGCAATTTACAACCTGCTCATCAGATTCTCACATTGAGGGCAGCATTCAACCTGTTTTTCAAGTTGAAAAATTATAAAAGTGGTGCATCATTTGCTCGAAGACTTCTGGAGCTGTGGCCTCGACCTGATGTTGCTCAGAAAGTGCGAAAAATGTTACAGGTAAGGTGTTTTATAACAAAATGAACACACAACACACAGCATGCCCATTTTTAATTGCTTTATGGTTTTTGATTGACATTGTATTCTGACATAGGTTTGAATGACTTTTCTACTTTATTATACTGTATTTCATCTAATTCATTCCATTTTCATTTTGAAAAGTGCACCATCTAGAGCCAGAATATTTCTGTACTGACCTGCTCTCCTTGGTGTACTGTTTGTTGGTGTTTACTTTCTCTGCATCACAATCTGTGGTTTGTTCACATTCTTATACTTTCACATTCTTATTTGTTCACATCACATCCTTATATCATCATTATTTATAAAGTGTAAGATTATATTTAATGATTAAATATTATTTTTCTACATTGTTTTGATATTATAGGTATTTGTAAACAAAATTGAATCAATTGTATAGCAGTAAAATAACAGTTTTATATAAAAATTGGTATATTATTGTTATTCTTATTATTATATTATTATTAGTATTACAAAAGATACATAGTTTATTCAGACATTAATAAACTGAAAAACAGCTTGTGATATGACAACTCCATTCCTGCTCATAAAGGAGTAGTTGATTGAAACATTAGAGGATTGCCAAATGTTAGTAATGATTGAAAATAACAATTGTTTTAACAAATAAAACAAAGAAATTTTTTATTACTAGAAATAAGTAATTATAATACTGTATTGGCCCGAATATAAGACGATGATTTTTTCCTTAAAAATGGCCTTCCAAAAACCATACTCGTCTTATATGCGCAACCTAACATGTAAAAATTTTGTGTTGTGCATAGCGTATTTTATAACATTCGCCAGCTGCACAGGCTTGCCATGTGTGTAGCGTGAATCAACACGCGCATTTTATAATGAGCTCAAGGTCAAGAAAAGGTCAATCTCCCAAGCACATAGTGGTGGGCATTTTTGTTGTTGTTGCAAAACAAAAATGAACTGTTTACATCTACTGATTTTTATAGTAACTGAAATAAAACTGAATATAGCCTAATTCTGCACTAAACAAAATGAGGACAGTACAATAATTGAACACAAGTTAACGAACATTGCAGTAAAAATGAACAGTTTACTCGGAGCAGTTCAACAAATGTTGCATTGAAAACGAACAGTTTTACTCATAACAGTTCAATAAACGTTGCAATGAAAATGAACAGTTTATTCTGAACAGAGAACTGAACTAGAACAGTGCCTTGTCAGTACTGTTTCTCAACTCCACGTTCATTTTTTTAAAAAACAAAACAGTAAGAAATGTTTCGGTGATTCATTTTGTTTTAGAAATGAGAAACATTTATCATCAAACAGCTCACATTTCTAGGAAAAAGTCTATGTGCATACAACAGGTTCCATTGTTTGTGAGTTGCTAAGTGGAAGGGGCAGAGAAAAAGAGCAGTTAAACTGTTTGACTCCATGCAAAAGAACAGTTCGTTTTTTCTGAGAACTGTGTTTTCAAACAGTTTGTGCTGAAGTACCATATTGCGCCAAACATTAAAAGTTGTTCACTTTAAGGTTAAGTCAACAAAGTTAATATTCAAGTGTGTTGAGTGTTTTTCTATTAATATGTGTGTTCGTTTTAGTGTTTTTGTTGTATTATTACGTGTGTTCGTTGTTCTGTCATTATGTGTGTCCATTTTAGTGTTTGTTGCTCTATTCACACGTATGGGCATTAATTACAGTACCGTACTTAGTCTGTGGTCACTAACATTAAAACAATAATGGCCAATCCACAAGTAAAGGATAGTGTTGTACAGAGGGCGTCCTCTGCGTGTCGTATATAATAGGAGAGAGAAGAAGCTACTATATGAATTTCAAATTAAGAGCAATACATGAGGCGAAACAAACAATTTGCAGGCTCCTGAACAGTTTGATGTTTCTGAATGTAATATATGGCATTTGCGAAAAAATGAAGAAACGTTTAAGAGCCCCAGCGGATCAAGAAAAGCATTCAGAGGACCTAAAACTGGAAAATTTAATAATCTTGACAGGCTCGTTTCCAAATACATTCATGATAAACGAAACCAAGGCTATCCAATATCCCGAGAAGTTATTAGAATGAAGGCACTGGAGGCGGCACGTGAGTTGGAAATTTCAATAACTGAATTATTGGATTCAGCAAGCTTGGGCTGGTGGAAATGCATGATGCGGCGTTCAGGTCTGTGTTTACAACGTCACACTACGCTTGTGCAACGCCTACCTGCAGATTATACTGATGAATTGATTGCTTATCAACGATATATTATAAAACTGAGGAAAGCCCACAATTACCTGCTTGGCCAAATGGCAAATGCTGACCAAACACCAGTGTTTTTCGATATGCCATCAAGTGTTACTGTGGACAGAAAGGGTGCAGAATCAGTTATAATTAAATCTACAGACAATGAAAAGTCTCGCATTACTGTGATGCTAGGAGTAACTGTCGATGGAAGAAAACTTCTGCCGTACGTTATTTTGAAGAGAAAAATGGTTCCGAAGGAACAGTTACCAGCTAGGATTGTTTGTAGAGCAAGGAAAAGGGGTGGATGACAGAAGAACTAATGGCAGATTGGCTTAAGGTTGTTTGGGGACGTCAACTAGGTGCTTTACTAAGACAGAGAGGTATGTTAATTCTTGATGCTTTTCGTGGTCACACAAGTGAGAAAATAAAGAAGGTGGTTGCAGAAATGAACACTAATCTTGTTATAATCCCTAGAGGAATGCTTCTCAGCTTCAAGTTTTAGATGTGGTTGTTAATAAACCATTCAAGGACTACTTACCGAAGAACTATAATGACCGGTTAATTAATGGAAACCATGCACTGATTCCAACAGGCAAGTTGAAGAAACCAAGCATAATTGAAGAATCACAGGCTGGGGAAAAATCAAAAGTGAATCCATTGTAAAAGGGTTTAAAAAATGTTGTGTTTCTAATAACATGGATGGGAGTGAGGATGACATTTTGTGGAAAGACTCCAGTTATGAATCTGATTCCAGTACCAATTCTGAAGGTGAATTTAGAGAAGAAGAAGAAAACAAGAATGATGACTGGAACTAAAAACATTAAGGTACTTTAACACTTATGTATTTCACCTTTAATGTAAAATAGCCATATTTGTTTATTTGACTTCAAGGTATGATATTTAGACCATTTAATTATCTTTCTCGTACAACACCTCAAAAAATTCACTGTCGTCTTATATGCAGGCCCTTTTTTTCCTGTAAAACACCTTCAAAAGTCTAGGGTCGTCTTATATGTGAGGCCGTCTTATATTCAGGCCAAACCCATATACGGAATTATGTTTGTATTTGTTCATACTTGTAATTTCTTGTGTGCAAAAGTTACTAATAAACTGGATAATTTTTAGCTATGCATAGAACATAGATTAAAGATTACTAGCACTTATTCTGGAAAGAGTAAAAGGGCGGATTATCTAAAGCTTTCAACTAAAAATGTGACCTCCTGAACTAATCACCTTTCACTCCCAATTCCCATCTTCACACATATAATATCAATCTGATATATTTTCAGGAATGTGAAAAGAATCCAGTTGATGAACACCAGCTGAATTATGATGAACACAATCCATTCACGATATGTGGAATAAGTTATGTTCCAATATACAGAGGCAAACCTGAAGAGAAGTGTCCATTCTGTGGAGCATCTTACTTACCTCAACATAAGGGAAAACTCTGTACAGTTTGTACAGTTTCAGAAATTGGCAAGGATACGTTGGGGCTTCGTATTAGTACATTACAATTTCGCTAATGTTTACAAAATAGTTTACAAATTTTGTTACTCTTTTAATTTTTAGGCTGTTTATTTTTTCAGCCGTGTATGCTAATATAGTAGTAACTCTTTCTCAAATATACAATCAGGTTTGTTACACAGCATTACCGTATATGTTTGAAATATGAAATATACGAAAATTAATTCAGTCAATAAGTATCTTGTAAACAATGTTTCAATAACGTGTATTTTTATTTTGTTATTACCATTTACTTTAATGGGACTGATGTCAGCCACTTTAAAGACAGTAATGTTCATTAGTTTTGACTTGTTTTGTCTTCTGTATGATGCCGACTCGACTCCGGAATCCCCCTCCCCCAAACCAAATTCTAGATATGCCGCTGCATCCAGCCACTGAGGCACTGTGTAGTCATACAAGCAGGCATTCATTCACACGATGTTTGTTTCTACCATACTTAAAGGATGGTTAAAGGATCCATGTTTCTTTAGCCATATAATGACACTGTTAAAGACCCTTGAAGAAAATTTATTTGTTTTTTATAGCCAGTGCCAACAGGATTAACATAGTCTGTCAATCTGCTATTCGTGTTGATTAAAAATGTATACAAATAGCAATTTTAAACATAACAGAAGTATCATCATAGGGAATTCAGGAACAAGAAAAAACTATCTAGAAATTGCATCTAAATTTTGATATAATTTTAAAATGAATTTTCTGATTGTATTTCCTCTAAGTAACAGAGGTAATTATTTGTAATAATTTTAATTTAAAAATTTTTCCAAATAAAATGTGTAATAAAGAAAGCAACTAATTTTTTAAAGAAAGTATTATTTAACTAGTTTATTTAAAAAGTGATTTTTCGTACATTCCCACTTATAATGAATCTTTTTATTTATTTTTTTTTATGTTCCTTTCAAAACTATAAAGGGGTTCCACTGAATGTTAACACTTACCTGGCTGAGCGATTCTGGGTCCATCCATCCGTCATGTCTGGCCATTTTTCACAATTTTTGCACATAGTACATAATCAACAATATATTTACAAGTAATTCAAGCTTTATTTTTTTCAACTATTCTCTAAAACACTATATAAAAGTAAAACTTGTATTGTAAATAACATTTTGTCTGTCATTATAAAGTTGCCATGTTTTTGAAAATAAAAAAAGTTGAAATATTATTACAATTAGGCTATAACACATCATATTGTCACAAAACTACTGAATCTTGTCTTCTGAATATTCATTTAAAAAATTTTTTTAACGACTTTACTGGTGAATTTTAAGATACGATTTGTACTAAAAACAACCTGTTTTGGTATAAATTCAATGTTATATCCATTCAGAGCTCATCAACATAAATGTAATAAATCTAAACTGCAAGGGTAAAAATAATACAGTGTAGTGTATAGTTCCCTCGGCGATCTGGTTAATGGCACAATTCAAAGAGAATTTTATCAGTCACAAATGACTAGAAAACTCCACCTCTGCGGTTGTGATGTTTAGCGCAGGCAGCTGGCCAATAACTCATTATTACATCAAAGGCTTCCGACTTCTGCGTGCGCTGACTTTACAGTGTAATCTTATCGTGGACTGTAGCAAGCGTGAGCTTGCGGTGAGTGACAGGCAAGATTGTAACACAGAGTGACTCACGCATTGGCGCGCTGGAAGACATCGTGTTGTGACCCAGCACATTTGCTAGTGCAGTAATGGCAATCTACTGATACTGTTCAGGGCTTCATTGTGTGCATGGCGTGCAAGCAGTCGTATTTTTACTTTTTAGTTCCAAAACATTTCGTAGTGTTGTAAGTGTTCGTAGTCTGTACATAAGTGTTTGTGTACTGTTCTGTTTACTGCATTTGTCTCATTAAACAATGTCGTGTAAAAGAAAGAAGAATGTCGTTATGATGCAAAAGAAGCTGGAGGTCGTATATAGACTTGACAAAGGTGAAACACTAAATAATATTGCTAAGGATTATGGAGTAGGTACTTCCACTGTGGGCAACTGGAAAAAAAAACCAGGGCTCATATAGAAAACTTTTGTGCAAAGATGGTTCCCAAAGACAGTTTAGGAGAAAGGAGTACAGCTCGGAAAGCAAAAAATGAGGCGTTAGACAATGCTCTTTTTTATGGTTCTGCCAAGAAAAAGACCGCGGTGTCCCTATATCAGGCCCCTTTTGCAAGAAAAGGCATTAAATTTAAACTTGAAAATGGGTGAGATCCATCATTTACGGCTAGCAGTGGGTGGCTAACGCAGTGGAAGGAATGTCATGGAATTCGGCAGCTCATTGTGACAGGTGAGATCTTATCTGCAGACATCAAAGCCAGTGACATGTACAAAATAAGCTTTGAGAAATTTGTTTCAGACGAAAATCTGTCACCATCCCAAGTTTATAATGCTGACGAAACAGGGTTGTTTTATAAAATGATGCCAAAAACATCCTTGGCATCTAAACTAGATGAGAAAGCTAAAGGCCACAAAAAAAGTAAAGATTGTATGACATTGCTTTGTTGTTCAAATGCCACAAGTGAATATAAACTGCCGCTGATGTTGATCGGCAAATCTGCAAAGGCAAGGGCTCTAAAAAATATAAGTGTTAACTGTTTACTGTTTATCCAAAAAAAAAGCCTGGATGTCAGCGGATTTATTTAAAAATTGGTTTTTCCACGACTTCGTACCTAACGTCAAAAAATATCTGACAGAAAAGGGACTGCGTCTGAAAGCAATGTTACTGATTGACAGTGCTCCTACACATCCTGCTAAAGACGAGATGAGGAGTGGTGACATTTTTGTTAAATTCCTTCCTCCTTGACTTCCCTAATCCAATTATTGGACCAGCGTTCGCTTGAGGCTTTAAAACGGCAATATCATAAAGCTCTTTTGAGTAAAATAGTAGAAGATAATGAGGAGAAAAAAAGAAGATATTATGACCATTTTGAAGAAAATTAACATAAAAGATGTAATTTATATGTCTGCTGCAGCGTAGGGAGATGTTTCTCAAAAAACATTAAGAAATTCTTGGAAAAAGCTGTGGCCAGGAATGGAAGAGAATTGCGACACTGAAACTACAGAAAATGCCGAAAATGATAATCTTTCTGGAAATAAAGAGATTATTAAATTGTTAAAAGATATTGAAGGTTGTGAAAATGTTCAAGAGAAGAAGTATCCGAGTGGTTAAATGTAGACCAATATGATCCCGGGCATCAATTCCTTTCTGAGGACGAGATCGTCGCTGAGTGTTCTAAAAAAATCAAACAATGAAGATTCAAGTTCCGATGATGATGATGTGGACGACATAGCAATTGCAATCAACCATTCAGAGGCTACTTCAATGCTGGACAAATTATTAAATTATTTTGAGCGCCAAAGCGAGACAAACCCAGCAGAACTGTTACTTCTAAAAAGACTCCGTGACTGTACAGCTAAGAAGAGAGAAACATCGCTAAAGCAGAAAAAAATAATGCACTTTTTTAAAAAGTAAAGACTTTGGTCATTCATGTAAGTGTGTTTATTATTGTTTTTTCTTGCTAAATTAAACTTGTTTATTTTTAGAAATGCTACTACTGTACTGTACTGTACTGAATTTAATATAATGTATGTATAATGTCTAATACTAAATACACTTTTTTTCTTGTTTATACAGTGTAATATTCTGAAATAGATTTTTTGTTCGCTTAAGATTCACTTGTAAAATACAGTACAGTTAGGCTATTGCAGTTTGAATAAAGTCTTCAATATAAAAAAACCCGCAACTTTTCTGTATAGCGGTAGGTAAACATTGCTAATACCGGCATTTTCGCAATCAGTTTGGTTTATCCAGAATTTCGTTTATCCGGAAAGGTTTCGGTCCCATCAGTTCCGGATAAACGAAAGTAGAGTACACTAACAATTTTTGCCATTCTAACGATAACACCCATTCGACTACAAAACCATGTGGTAGAACACAAAGCATTTGTAAATAGAAATGTATATACTTCTGCAATCTAAGTGCAGAATCATGAACTACTAATGTCACTCTTTATAGTTACATGATTATACATAATTGAAAAGCGTAAATCAGCGGCTTTCATCATGTAAAACAGTGCTATATGTGAAGATGTACACTTACGTCTTTCGTCAAAACTCGGAAGTTACGTTAGCTGTACATGGACGTCTTTCGTCAGCAAAGTGTTAAGTGTTCTCAACACTCATTATTCAGTATTAATGTTAAGTAGTTGTGTATTTAATAATACATATTTTATTATATTTTTATTTTATCCGATTTTATTATATTTTTATTTTATCTGCTAGCAGTTTTTCTTTGTTTTAAATATATTAAATCATCCAATGATTAAATTTTTGTGTATAATAACAGCATATTATGTACACGATGACAATTTTTGTTTAACACTACAGTGATACTTTGTATGCAGTAAATCAGTTTGTGTATATATAGGTGTGATGTGGTATGAGATACTGTGTGTATTTATGGATTATGTTACTTTATTAAAGTAAGTATTTTAATAATCTTCTTGTTGTTGTTGTTAGCGAGTTTCCAGCCCCGAAGCGCCGATCTCTCGATGTCTCTTGTAAACTCTATGCGCCAGATCCCAGAGAAGTGGATTGATTGTTATTTTTGCCAGCGATAACTCCTCTTTTCCTTGTTCCTTTACCAATTCTTTAAGTTGGTATCTTTCTTCACACTGTCCAGTACAGTTTAATAGGGTATGCTCAATAGTGTCCTCCTCTTCATTACACACCTTACACATTGGTGAATCGCTAAGGTGAAATCTATTTAGGTAGCTTTCCATCACCAAATGCCCAGTTCTTAATCTCGCTCCAAATGTCTGACTTGATCTACTAATAATATTTCTGTATATACTAAGGTCGTTTGGTATTTTCTGTATTTTGAAGAGCTGGTGGCCAGTAGTTTCCTAATTCCAGTTCCTTGTCCATTGGCTTTTAAAAGTTTTATATTGCTTTTTGTGACACAACTTTGAAGCGACCGTACTGCTGGAGGTTTCAGTCCAAGTGTAGATGCCATTTTAGCTATTTCATCAGCCGTCTCATTTCCAAATATGTCACAATGACCAGGGATCCATTGAAAGGTGATAATTTTATTTTTCAGTAGTTGAAGTAGATGGAAAATTTCTTTAGCTCTAAAATAATAATCTGTAGGGTTATACTGTATAATTGTTCATAGTGCTGATTTTTAGTCTGTAAGAATACAGATCTTTATATATTCCAAGGAGAGACAATGCTGTAGAGCAGCTGATATTGCCAGCAATTCAGTGTCCAATGAGGATCCGGAGGATGAGGTGATGTAATATTTTTCTCCAGTCTTAGGAACATAGTAGCCAGCACCTGACAGGCCCTCATTCAAGCACAGTGAACCATCTGTATAGATGTGTAGGTGGTCATTGTAATTTTCTTCTATTGTACGCAGGGTCACTTGCTTCAAAAATTCTGTTGTCTCAGTCTTTGTAACATCTCCCGACAGAGAAATGAAAACATTTGGTGGCGTCCATGCCCATGGCGGCATACAGTTCACAAAAGGTCTTTCTTCAGGAGTTAACTGATCCTGTCCTTGGCATATTCTATATACTGTTTGGCTAAAGGATTGCTTATGTTTGTTTCCAGTAGAGACAATATGGTGAGAGGGATGGCTACTTGGAAAAGTTTGGTTCTTTAAAAATTTGATCCATATTCTTTTATCAATTTTAATATTGAGTGGTTCCACATTCAGTTCTATTTCTAGAGCATTTTTTGGAGTAAGGGGACATCCGAGACAGAGACGCAAGGCAGAGTTCTGAATCACATCCAGCTTTTTCTTGTGCGATGGTGCTGCACCTCCCCAGACCTCGCAAGCATAAATAACTTTTGGCAGTATGTAAGATATATATAGTTGTCTCAACGTGACTGTATCTCCTCCCCAACATCTACCTGCCACTGCTTTTAGTAAGTTAATTCCCTTCAGGCTTTTATCTGTCACAGTTTCAATGTGTTTTTTCCAAATAAGTTTCTCATCCAGTCACTCCCAAAATTTTTGGATGTGGGTTGTACTTAATATTTTTACCAAACAAGAGAATTTTGGGTTTATATTCTTTAAGAGAGTACTTTGTAGTGAATAAGGTACATTCGGTTTTTTCAGAAGAGATCTTCATACTCCATTTGTGAGCCCAGTTTGATATTGATGTGATTGCTTTTTGTATTAATTGAGTAGCCAATTTTGGATCTGCTTCAACTGTCCAGACAGTCAGATCATCAGCGTACCTGCTATATTTCACTTCAACTGGCAATAATTTTCCTATATAGTGCATCATTATGTTAAAAAGTGTAGCACTCAGGACTGAACCTTGTGGAACTCCATTATTGATTTTGATCTCCTCAAATGTTGTATTATTTATCTTTGTTTTTATTGTTCTGTCCTGAAGAAAAGAATCTATGAATCTAAGCATTCTTCCTTTAATTCCTATTTTCATTGCTTGTAGTATTAAAGAAGCTGGAGGTATCTTGTCAAAGGCTGCTTCGAAGTCCACCATAACAGCAACTGTAACCTTCTTGTTGTGAAAACCCGCATAGATATCCTCTGTTAACCTGAGGATTGCATCCACAGTACTTCAGCCAGGTCTAAAACCAAATTGATTCTGATCCAACAAGTTGTTTTTTTTTCTAATCTCCACCTCGCAAGTATTTTAATAATGAAATGGTTGAAATGTTATTAACAACTGTTTTTATATGTACATGTTTTCTGTTTTACAATGAAATAATGTGAGAGTGGGATTATCTTATTGGAAGTGGAAGTATATTTTATTAATGGTAATTTAATATAAAATTGTTGTTGCATATATCAGTTTTAAATGGTCAATTTTAAATTATCTATCTATAATTATTGTATTATCAATTTCTTACTGAATAATGAAATTGTATGCAGTATATATGATAAAGTTTTTAAGCACATAGTAATAAACTTATGTAATGCAACGTAATCATTATTGATGAAAATTTCATTCAAAAAATTATGTAATAATTTTTTTTAATTTATATTTTGTTATTCTATTACCGTTAACATAATTTTTTGAAACAGCGTCTTCCCTTATAAATAAGGACACCTTATACTCTACATTTGTACCCTCACATTTTTCAACTGTATATTCACCAGTGGAGTGGCATGAGTGTAAGGTTAGGTTTCTAGCAAGACCACAGAACCTACTGTACAAGCCCCCCCCCCCCCAAAACATAGAACACAAAACTCCAGGGTCAACATCCATATTTGGAAGTCAGTATTGCAACATTACAGGTATTATAATAAAATGAATACACTTCTGTCCATGTACCCAACGCAACTGTGTAGTGCTAATCACCGACTAGGTTGTAGGATTTTTGTGTGTTCGTTGCATTAAGTATATGTGGTTGTACAATAAACTTATTTTTAAATAGAGGAGTGAGACGTTCATGACATGAAATATTTAATTAAAACACAGTAAAAGAATCAATCTATGGTTTATTAAATATTGCAAAGAAAATTAATGGATTATTAAAATTTTAAATTAGAAAATTCAAAATATTCTGTTTTATAACATTACACTCTGAAAACATAATACCTTTGATGTTCAGCACACATTAATAGCATATAGTCATGAATATCTAAACATATATGATGAACAGATTATACATTTTTTTTATATTGCTTGGGTGTCTGACTTTGAATCATTATTAACCACTTGCCTTACTAACCCGAGTGTACTAGGAATTAGGGGTGGCTGTTTAACCCGAGCTGTCCCGTATTGTGCCTTTCATTTTATTCTATAACCAAACTGACTGGTTTCAATATGAATACGCTCTGAAATGTTACTTTATAACATTATTATCTATTTTTAGCTGTATGTTGCATGTGACCTTGGCATTTCATAATGTCAGTGGTGCGGGTATTTTGAACCACTGCATTGTGTTTTGCGAGAAAGAATTGACACCAATTGCTGCTCAGAAGAGATTTATTGTTGCACAGACAAAATTGTGCCAATAATAAACAAAGAAATTCTGAGATTCACTTGTTACGGAACCACATGGGTGGCCAAACATTTCCAGCCCCTTGTGATGCTTTACCTGTGGAAGCAGTTTACATACAGCCCGGTTTGGTTTGCTCTTTTGTTACCTGTCATTGCTGCTGTTGTAAATCTACTATTAGTCTGACGTATTTAGGATGTGTAAATTCCAGAGCCCTTTTGAAGTCGATGCGACATTGTGTGTGTGTGTGCATGCACGCAAGCATATTTTGCCACAGTGATATGATTCTTTGTGCAGTTATATCTGTGGTCAACGGCTCTGTAGTACGTTTTTTGTTTTAGTATTCAGTGTTGTGTACGTGTTTTTCAGTGTGTGATTATACGATTTCAACGTTTGTTTTTTTATGTTTACTGTGTTTGCTTTATATTTGTTGTCGTCGTAAGTTTTAAAAAAATAATTTTTACAATGAGTGATGAAGAATCTCTCAATATTTCTGACGTTTCTTCTATGTCTGTTGATGTTTGTGGGGATGATACATCTGAATGTAGTTTGTCAATAGACAGCTCAAGTGAAGACAGTGACATTGGTGATGCTCCCATGTGTTACACCCTTGTCTGGTGTAGGGTTGATGCACAAAACCCTCCCCTATCACCTCCATGCTTCTCATTCATTGGGGATCCTAAAATAAATTCTGAAATAGACGTAGGTAGTAATACTTCTTTAGACTCTTATGAATTGTTTTTCGATGACAGTTTTCTTCAGTTGATCGCAAATGAAACAAATAAATATGCCAGGCAAAAAAATGGACGCGATTTTTCTGTAAGTGTAAACGAAAGTGTACATCAAGTTTCTACACCCGTGCGTAACATCATTCGATATTCAAAACTTTTATACAGGTATGTTAACATCTGAAATATTTATAATATGTGTGTAATATTATGAAATATATATTTAAAGTGATTTTTAAGCATCAGCGATTAAAAAACTAAGTATTTTTCAAAATGTTTTTTACTTTTATATCTTACGAGTAAACTCAGATTAATAATTCATGATTTTTTTTAACTAAAAGTTTACGGTTATTTTCGAAAATTATTTTTTTTACTCACGTTTTCTGAAAAGGCAAGTATCTGTTGTTAAAATTATTAAATAGAAAAATACAATTTTTTAGGGATGGTAATATGTGAAAAACTTGTAAGGTAAGTGGTTAACATTTGAAATCATAGCAAATAATTTATAAAAATATTATTAACTTTATCAAATAAAAATTGAATGTTTGCTATTTTCCGTGATTATGGTCTCGTCCGAAATCGCCGGAGGTATAAATTGCTGTTTATATTAGACAGCAGTTCTGACGTGTCAGATATTGTTCAGTTTTGTTAATTCGTGTATAGCATCCCTTTTTAACTGATCACTTTTTAGTCCGTTTCCGCGATCATGTAAACCTGATCTTTAGGCAAGTGGTTGCATTGTCTTCATAATTTTTCACTCATCATTTCCATTATAACACACTCATTAATTACTAGCTAATTGTGGTAGCAATTAACTTTAATTTGTATGATATCTTTAATTCACTTTTCTGCAATAATCTTGCATCGCCATATGCGTTTAAATGTCCTTATTCTAATGGCGTTTTTAGAATTGTGATATGTCTTTTGTAACAGGTAAAAAAAAATATTACAATGATGAAACGTCTCGAATAATGGAGAGTGTGGTTCTACGTGTTTCCCGGCCAGCCTGACAGGTGTATGTTTCTGTCAAGGCCTCACTGAAGTATCCTCTAGACTTTTCGAGTGCTTGTTGACGCAAATTATGGAACATCTGCGGACTATAAATAGACAACAGTTGCCGCTTAGAGTTCAGTTTGTGTCGGGCGATTTGTCAAGTGATATCAAGTGTGTTATAATTAGTGCGGAATTCTTTATAGTTGACATTATTATTGCATGTTGAAAATTTGTACTTGAATTGTTGGAAGAGACTATCTTGTTGATTACGAATTGTTAATTGTGATAAAGTTGGTTTTTAGTGACTTCATTGATGTTTTGTATTTTGTTTTCCACTGTACCATGCAACGAGCAGAGAGGCCATCATAACAATATTTATTTATTTTAATCATGTCAATACTTGATTTAATAATAAAAACCAACAGTTCATACGTACACAAAGGCATCTCCCCTATCATAGTACAATGCAGGTTTGTGCTGCTTCACACTCACAGACACACATACAATGATTAACACTGTCGGGCAGGAGTACACCTTTGACAGGCTCTCACATGTACTTTCATGCACTAAAATTTTTGAAATTATATATCCTACTCTATTTACACTAATTATTTACAAAATAATGCCCTGGGTAAATATGAAAATATATGTGTTGTTGCAGTATATAAACTGATTCATGTTACTTTAAACAGTTAATGGAAAATTCTCTCCCATATAATAATCCCCCCAGGCCTGCTTGTGTGAACCCACTAAACATAGATTAGAATATAGTCAGGTGACGTTTGAAATGACTTAATTCACACACACGTATATTTTATTTAATATTTATATATTCTTTACCTCAAGATGTTTATTCCCTTATTTGGTACATGTTTTGGGAAGCGTATGTTCCATCTTCAGCCTTCCTAATTTTATATCTTGTGGAGTATTTGTATTTTGGTTGGTTGTTGTTATGGTTTCCTGTTGGTTTTTGGTATTTTGTACTGGCGTTATTGTGTGTGATTGTGGTGTGTATATTAGCTTTTGCAGTATTTTCGATGTTGAGTGCTTTGCAAATTGTGTCGTGTTTTGTATTGATTTGTATTTGTTCAGGAATTTTCCTGTTTTGTGTTTTGTTTTTCTATATTTGTAAATTTTCCCATATGTTCATTATGGTGCCTTTGTGTGGTATGTGTTTTATTAGTGTCATGTTAGTTATGTCTGGGAATTCATTTCTTGTGTTTATTACATGTGTGGCCAAATTAGATTTATATATTTCTGGTTTTTTGTAGGCATTTAGATGTTCAAAATAACATAGTTTTATTTGTGTTTTTTTTTTGTCCTATGTAACATATATTCCATTCTTGGCATTCAGTTTTGTATATACTGTTTCCTGCACTTGTTTCCTGCTTCATCTTGCTGCACCCATCCCTTATTTTATCTATACAAACTATGAATATAGGTTTCATCACATTTGACAGTTGGTATGATCACTATCCCATTATTCACAATTTTTAGTTTCGCTAATTCTGTCCAGGTCCATGAACCTGCAAAGCATACAGCAGATTATGGTGAAATGGCACAGATATAAATGTAGCTCATGATCCCAATACTTTCATTATAATTTTTCTATTTTAATGATTTCACTTTTTATATTGTAAATGAGTCAATTATGCCAAACATTATATGGCAGTCGTATAACTATCTGTTTCTATTTTCTTTGTAAATTATTTGCACCTTTAAATCGATTAATTAATTTTGAATAATTATATAATACCAATAAATCTTATTAACCCATTTATTGTTAATTTTCAAGATTATACCATAATGAGTAATTTACTATTACAAAACAGACTCGAACAAGTTATTAAAGAAAAAATTAAAAATTAAAATTAGTATGTCAACTCAAAATGTATTTTTAATACAGACAAACAAACCTAATAAAATAAGTGCTTTCACAAACCTTTATATTAAGCCCACCCTTTTACATACCCCACAAGGACTGTTTAACCTTAACACCGATTTCTCCTCACTCATTCACTCATAAATTTATATTTACTTATCTGATTTTCGTCCATGTTGAAGATGAGAAACTGTGTTTTTCACTGAAATTAAGTGTGCCCTAATTGTCTTTGTCTCCTCATGGCTAATGACAACTGCGGCTGAGCCATCTGAATATCACAGTACCTAGCTGACGACAGAGGTATGAGTGCTGGTGTCACTAAGCATTTTTTGCTCAAGGTCAGTGCAAAATTTCAAACATTTCTGGTGTGTGTTCATACTGTTATGCATACATAACTTTTATTCCTTTGGCAACACATCATTTTTATTACTAAGCAGTTCTAACACCCTTGACATCACTTTCTGTCTTCAAGGTCACCACACAAATAAAATAAATTACAATTCTTTATCTTCCCCATACAAATCCTGTTATATAACCCTCCCCCCTCAAGGAGGGGTTTTGTGCCAAAAAAGAAAATCTGTCATACATTACCCTAGGAGGATCATAAAGGATATGGTGTCACAACATTGTCAGCTACGTGGTAGGTAGTACCTGTATTCCATTAGTGGGTTTTCTTTAACAGGACCTCAACATCAGAAAGCCACATAGGTTGTTCCGAACCAGTCAGCACAGACTTGGCCCTCTACCATTCAACACAGATCCTATAATAACAATAAAGGAAACATGAGTCAAATAGTCTTTGAGTAGGCCATATCCATACATTGATTTGACCCCTCCCCCGGAAGCACTAATGTGGTTTTATCAAAGTACTAACTTGTTTAAATATGCATAGTTATGAATTACATTTTTATTAATTTCCATTAAATATTTTAGTACCAAATCAAATTAACTCCAGAAATACATATTTCATTTCATTAATTATAAAACTCCAAGAGGCTAACATTACAAATGTTTATTACTCACCCTAACGTTACAAATTACTAATTGTAACCAAAAATGTCCAAATTACCATCATTATACTTATTCAACACAAGTTATAATGATTTAAATCAATTACACGTACAGTGATGTAAATATAAATTCCCAATTCCAACTATAAATATCATATCATGGCAATGCAATTCAGTGTAAAAACTAAACTACATATTCACTAAAACTTAGCTAGTGTATCATAGCTACTCCCATCATCACACATCATGATTGTATTATCTTCTTGTAATTCCAGTATATTTAGTTTCTTTACATTACACATTATAATACAGAAATAACCTACATAATTATTCTGAAAAACATTCTCACCACTTAGGGAGTATTACCTCATTACTCTGGATAATTCAATGTATATATAGAACTCATATTCTCTCCACCTTTTCTCAAACTGTAATAATAACACCACACACTCATCAGTCCTGGCCTCACCAAGTAATTAAAAGAAAACCCTCTTTAGAAAAACTAAAACCTCACAGTTTACTTCCCCAAGAGACCATCCCTCTACACTCTGTGGAGACCCCTTGCCTCCACTTTGTCCACCTATCCTCTCATTAATATTTGCTTGCTCCAACCTCTGTAGTGTCATTAGATTCTACATCTATTAAAATTGTACCTTCTTCTCATTATCTGATAGGTGCATCTCATTTAGATTATCATCATTAATCAATATGCACCTCCCTTTTAGATTAACTACAATGTTATGTAGCACATCTAGAAGCTGGTTACCTTTATCTTCTACTATGTTGGTGTCTTAATGACTTCTTCTCATCTGTTTTAAGAATAACTGACTTTCTTGTATTGTTTTATAAATTCATCTCTTCAAGTCACAAACTTGTTCATTTTGTCACTTGAATTGTTTATTATCAGCACTGCAGATACTTGACTAACTGGAGAGATTAATTACATATTAAATACTCGTTAATAATTATAGAGTAACAAAACACTGTGATGTAGTACAAAATGTTATGTGTTGAGTCCAACTATTAGATTTTATGGAGTCTTTAACTGGTTTTGAAAATCCCTGAGATATGCAAATATTTTTCATATTGTTGAGTGACACCTAATCTGTTATGACAATCCAAGACACGATTTGGACTGTTTATTTGGACTGAAATCAATATCGAGGAAAGTAAAGCCTGGCATACCATTATCTCTCTTGCAATCGGATCATCATAGTATGAGTGTTGTGTTTCACAGCTCAGTAAAATATATTGCTGCTGGGACAACTGACAAGGCTGGAACATACACAGGTTTCAGGACCACCAAGGATTCACACACACACACCATGATAAAGAGTGATCAGCACCGTCAGCTGATGAACTGATTTGTTTCAATAAAAAGACAATACAAAAAATAAATAAATAAAAATAATTTCAGAGTAAAGAATTGTTTAAATGTAAATCTGTAAATTGTTGATGTAAACTATAAATGCTGTAGTTGATGTAAAAGTTTATCAGAAAAATGGAAATTGAGTAATTTTATATGAGGATTTAATTAAGCGTAAGCATACAAATGCTGAGTATTTACATAATTCATTTGGTTTACTGTACAGTATATTGTTTCCATTAGGATGGGTGTTTATTTTATTTTTTTAATTCTCAATATTTTAAATTATGGGATTTTTTAAAGTCAACTAATGTAAACAGAATTTTATTTCAAGTGTACATTAATCAGCTTCATATCTATAAATTTTATATATTTACTATATTTTTTTTAAATAAGAGACTATTTCATTGTTTCAGATTTATAGTAATTACTTCATTTTAACAATACACTCTCCTCTCTGTAACATTCATTTGTATATGTGATATAGCATTTGGACTTAACTCAAACTTGAAATCCCTCAACCTGATTGGTTATGTAAACATATACATTCAACACACACTTAATGAATGTAATGGTGCACTATATATTAGGTGGCTAATGTATAGTTTATAACTGTGAGATAATAGTTTAAAAAATTGAAAGTAACGGCTTTCTTACTTGATAATTTAATAGCCTCTGGTGAGCTCAAAGCAGCAGCATGCAGAATTGCTAATCAGACATAAATAATATAAAAATGACTTACCATATCTCACGACTGGGTGATCCTGACACTCAAGGCAGGATAGACTGGTTGGGAAAAGGATGGGTGAAATGCATGGATTTCTACCTGCCGAGAAAGGCCCGACTCGTGGACGTTGACACTTAGATGGCTGGCATACGACAGAGCTAAAAGTTCACGTGCAGGTATGAGCTCTACAAAGCCATAGTGCCAACCTCGGAAAATGAAAAGAATGACCGGTTCAATCCGAAATATCGAACACCGGCCCCCGTTGACCGCAATGGGTCAACCACCAACTACACCAAAAGACATGGCCAAAAATGCAGTACAAAAATTTGGCTTTTGGTGAACAGGAACGTTCTCTGAAAATTACCCTCCAACATAGGAGGGGGTCACACGCAAACACAAGAAAATACAAACATACAGAAAACATGCAATGAATCAGAAAACCATGCCGAATAACTCCGCCGCGGGCGCATCGTCCAGGCGAGCAATCCGAAAGGTTCGGGTAGAGCAGACAAAACCCAATAACATACAATAAACAATGGCCCAGCCAAACACAATGTAAAACTCAGCAAATCAACTTAGTTAGTTCCCTAGTTTTTACATTTTTTTCCTTTTTTATTTTATTTTTTTGTTCCCTTTATCCCCCCTTTTTTATCATTTTTTTTTTTACTTATTTTTGTTGTTGTTGATTTGTTGAGCATCCATAACTCCCAATGAACTGGCACAACGCCATGCCAGAAACAGTCCAAAATGTAAAATTCACTGCGGACAACAGCTGGAAGGAATCACCTGGGAAATCCCAGCAAAGTGTCCAGTAAGTCCACAACAATCATTGAAATTAATTCTGCTCACCCGAAAAAAAACAAGATAAACCCAATTAAGAAGATATGGGCAACCGGTATAACTTAATAGCCGGTCGTTCAAAAGAACCTGTGGATGTTTTAACTGAAGCGCGACGAACAACCCCGTCGCTCCCCGGAAACAGCTGAAACTCGGCCAAGAGGCCACATCAGGGGGGGAGAATTCTGTTCCTCCATAACCACCAGGTCCCCAACCATGAAATTTCTTGACTTAGACGACCACTTCGATCGGGCATGAAGTGCCGTCAAGTATTCCAAACGCCACCTTTTCCAAAAGGCTTGGAGCAAAGTGGCAATTTGTTTGTAATGACGGACAGTCCCTTCATTTAATGAGACTTCAGCTTCCGGGGGCGCGGTAATGGGGCGGCCAACCAAAAAATGACCAGGCGTTAGAGCCTGGTAATCACTCGGATCTGAGGATAGAGCAGTCAAAGGACGGGAATTTAAGATTCCCTCAATGCGAATGCATAACGACGAAAATTCTGCTATGGTCAGCGACCTGGTCCCAATCATACGTTTCATGTGAAACTTGGCCGACTGGACAGCCTGTTCCCACAAGCCACCCTGATGAGGGGCAGACGGAGGGATAAATTTAAATTCAATGTTATTGTCAACAGCAGCAAAAGCTGTTATCTGAGCTGACTGGTCAGGATTGGAAAGAACATTTTTGAGCTCCCGTTTCAGTTCGGAGCGCGACCCCACAAAATTCCTACCACAATCCGAATACAGTGTTTTCGGAGCCCCACGGCGACTAATAAACCGCCTCAACACATCAATAAACTGGGGCGCTGAAAGATCCATAGCCACTTCAAAGTGAACTGCTTTAGTGGCTAAGCAGATGAAAATGCAGAGATACGCTTTGACTATAGGTGCCTTCCGAACAGCGTAGGCCCGTACCAAAAAGGGGCCAGCATAATCCATGCCGGAAGAATAAAATGGAGGTGCCGGATTAACCCTAGGAACTGGCAGATCCCCCATTAACGGGTTGGTGGGGCGAGGACGCGCCCTGAAACAAGGAAGACATTTCCAAATTATAGTTCTTATTGCCTGACGTGCGGACGAAATCCAATAATTTTGGGCAAGCTGAAATTGAACTTGCAAGGGCCCAGCATGACCTAACCACACATGGGTGTGATGAATTAGCAACCCTACTAGGTGGTGATGCTTGGGCAGTAAAATCGGAAAACGATTTCTAGAAACCGCAGAGTTGGTCAAGCGACCGCGTACTCGAATGAGGCCAAAATCATCTATAAACGGGACCAGGCGCTGAATGCGGACCGGGAGCCGCTTACCTAAACGAAGAGCCGCGAGCTCCTGTCCATACACGCTGCGCTGAATGTAGCGTAAAATATACTTAACAGCCAACTTCTTCCAATCCATGGCTGTGGAAGCTTCAATCCGCGAAGGCATAGCCCACCTTAAGATGGCTGAGGTAACCCCCACCACTAAGGGCCACGAGGACAAGTGCTCAAACAATTCCACCCGGGGCTCCTGAGTGAGAAACGAAGAGACCTTGGTTTCCAAGGCAACACTTGCACGTCGTGATTCGGGCGATAATTAATAGGGGGCCAGCATAGAGCATCAAGCTTTAACCAATCTGGCCCTGACCACCACAATGTCGACGACCGGAGGCTAGAGAGTGACGTACCTCTAGAGGCTAAATCAGCGGGGTTAGAAACACCATGAACATGACGCCAAGATTTAGTATCGGTCCACTCGGTAATGGCAGCCACCCGACTTGCACTAAATGTCTTCAATTTAAAAGTAGGCATATTCAGCCAATCCAAGACAATCGTCGAGTCCGTCCATAAGAAAACTTGACTCAATTGAATACATGATGAGAATAAGCCAACATAATGACGAACAAGTTTGGCTAAAAGATAAGCTCCCAACAACTCCAAACGTGGGATTGATAAAGTTTTAAGAGGTGCCACTTTAGTTTTAGACGACACCAACGAAACCACCGGAGGACCAGAGTCAGTATAAATGGACAGATAGAGGACGGCCGCGTAACCTAACTGGGAAGCATCACAGAAACCATGCAATATTACCCTTTCAATATGCCCACCTTTAGGGAAGAACGGCCGGGAAATAGTAATTACCGGAAGATGATTCAAAGAGGACAGGAATTGACTCCAATAGTCGTTTAAGTCATCACTTAGAGGAGCATCCCAGTCCAAGCCCTCAGCCCAGAGTTTTTGAAAAAAAGCCTTGGCCCTGAAAATCACTGGCGAAAGCCAACCACATGGGTCAAATAATTGTGCCATCTGAGATAACACGACACGTTTGGTAAATTGAACCTGAGCATTGCTGCAACAGGCCAAAGGAGGAAAGGAGAAGCAATCGGTAAAATGGTCCCAACTTAAACCCAGAATATCCTTATCCTTAGCAACGACGGAATCACTTGGAGCGGCTGATTCAGGTAGGCAGTCGGGTTGATTAGTGCACCATTTTTTCAAATTGAACCCTCCTGAAGACAACAACAGAATTAATTCCCGTTGTAGTTTACAAAGCTCTGATTTTGAATCAGCGCCAGCAGCAATATCATCCACAAAAATATTACGGCTAAGTACCGCCACTCCCGCAGGAAAATTAACTGCCTCATCCTGAGCCAGCCGCTGCAAGGTTCGCAACGCCTGAAAAGGGGCGCAAGCCAGCCCGTAAGTAACGGTATGCAACGCGAAAACCCTTAGTGGGGCGGTAACCTCCTCACGCCATAAAATACACAGGTACGCCGAGTCATCAGGATGCATAGCAATTTGGCGGTACATCTGTTCGATGTCGCACGTAAAAACATGGCTAAACCGCCGAAACAAAGTCAAAACGTCGGACAGTAAGGTCTGCAACTTAGGGCCGACACATAACACATCATTTAAGGAAATCCCAGAGGACGTCTTCATACTGGCGTCAAACACCACCCTGATTTTTGAAGTATCACCTCTAACTTTAAAGATACCATGATGAGGGATGAAATATTTTGGAAAATTGGGGTCAGACACCAATGACATATGCCCCTGAGCGACATACTCCGTTATAAATTGTACATACTGGCTCTTAAACTGACTGTTCGCCGCAAATTTCCTCTCTAACGCAAAAAACCGAGACATGGCTCCCTTAAGGGAATTTCCCAAAATGTGAGAAGAGTTTTTGAAGAACGGCAAGCGCACCTGGTGACGACCCGACGGCAACCGACTTGTTGACTCCATGTAAAACCTTTCAGCAAAGTGATCCTCTTCAGATAATTGGTGGGGTACAGCTGGAGGCTCTTCGACCTCCCAAAAATGATGAACTTGCTCAATTAGGTTTGTTGTATCCGTAGATAACGTTGTGACGGAAGGATAAAAGTGGTGGAAATGACAGTGAAGCTGATGTGCAGATACCAGATCCAAAGGAAGGCCAGTGAGACCACTAGCACAAGTCAATGCACAATTAAGTGAAATTGGGGCTCTACCCATAATCACAAACCCAAAACGTGTCCTAACTGCAACAGGCAAACCTGCACCCAAAGGAATAGTCTCTCCCATAAGAATAGCCGCTACAATATCGGCTCCAAACAACGCATCAATTGGGGCTGCTACATCGAAGGTAGGGTCAGCTAACAAAAGATCTTTTGTAGCCTGCTTAACTTCAGGCAACACCTGGAACCTAGGTGAGTCCGACGAGATCTTAGAAAGAATTATAAAGGCATTGTTAGATGCCACAACCTCGCGTTTTAAAGTTTCCAAGGACAGATGGCACACCTTTTTTGCTTTGGTGGCAATATCACCTACCCCATTGACACTTACCGAAGCGTCAAAACAAGCACATTTTAAGCGAGATGCACATGCTTCAGTGATGAAAGAAGCATGGGACGCGCTATCCAGGATGGCCCTAACTACAATATAACCACCATTCGGAGACGACAAGACTGCTAGACAGGTGGCTAACAGAACCCCTGCAGGATGGGGCAGAGACACGGTCAGAGTAGTGCTAGACAGATCAACAAGCGATGACTCCGAAGCCTTGAGTTCAGCTGTGTCAGAAATCTGTGAACGAGACGGAGACGGACGGGCACTTTTGAAATGAAGTAAAGTGTGGTGGTACTTAGAGCCACACGTTTTGCACCAGCCCGAATGTTTATGTTGGAGGCACGAAAGACAACATTTTTTATTTTTAAGACTCTGAAATCGAGCCCTAGGGTCCTTGCTCAGCCACGCCGGACACTTGAGAAGCACATGGGTCCGGGAATCGCAATGAAGGCAACGTGAACTAGATGCATCCCGTTGCGTAACCTCCGCAGATAACGTAGACACAGCAAGAGGAGTAGCCTTAGAAAAAGAAACCTTCTGGGTTTTCTGGTGGCTAGTGCTAGGAAGAGCAGGTAAAGCCGATTCCAACGATGCCTGTTCTTTCTGTTCCGCCATAGCGGTTAAAAATGTCATAATTTCTGTTAGGGCAGGGAGATTCTCTTTGTCCGTAACAGACGCCTCAAAGCGTTCACGCAATGATAGATCCAGCCTAGACAATACAAAAGACGCATATATCGCTTGATATATATCAGCAATGTTTAGAGCTGACAACGCTGAAAAGTTAGCATTGAAGCTGTCCACCAACTTTCTAATAGACGCAGCTGATCGCATAGAAGCGGCTGGTAACTGAAGCAGATTGGTACAATAAACCCGAGTGGCCAAACGAGGATTGTGATAATGACTTTTAAGAGTTGACAGTGCAAGTGAATAACTATCATCAACTATGGGAAGCGTGGCAACCTTCTCATACGCCTCACCCTTAAGATGAGTCAATAAATATAACAACTTTTGTTTTGGGGTGAGGCCAGGACTTTCGTCCACCAATGTGGTGAACTTTGACCAAAACTCGGACCAACATTTGGCCTGGCCATCAAAACAAGGTAACGAAAGCTTCGGTAACTCATGAACAAGCACACCTGAGTGCCCGCCACTTGCCGATGAAAATCGACCGGAACCAACCGGTATCTCCGGTTTTGTTAGTTTGGACGCTAAAATGCTACCCCGGACATAAATATCCTTAATTTGAGCTACCACCGCAAAAATGTGGTCCTCGTCCAATCCCTGGGGCAATGACTCGGCCGATAGGTAAGGATCGACCTTACCTAGAAGGTCCTGATATTCTTCGGACAACTTGGAGGCCAAAATACCGGCTTCATGTTGGTCCACGGCTCTCAATTGCGGCAACCCTTCCAACTTATTTATCAAATGCTGCAACGCAAGTATTCCCACCGAAGTGGTCTGGTCAAAAGCTGCCAACGACAATTTAGCAGGCATATTGAATTAAAAAATATCGCGCAACCGACAACCACCCTTAAAGAGAATTAGAAACTGAACAATAATCACGCACCGACTTAGCCTAACAGTGCTCGAGATAACTAGGCGTCTCACACAACTACTTTGCATAAACAATACCAAGCAAGATAAATACAAAAGTAAATTAGTGCACGGCAAAATACAACTTACACAATCCAACAGGCAAATAATGCCAAACACAATAAATTAAACACGCAACAAATTGATTTACACAGCGCAAAAGCACGACAACAAAACAGAAGTTACACAAGATTACAGCACATACGGTGCAAAATAATGGTACACAAAAGTGCACCCAAAAACAAACATGTATAATACCAAATAGAATAAATACACACAACACAGCAAAGTACAATGTACAACAATTCACCAGTTACCGAACCAAACACAAATAACTGGGACACCTTAAATGCCAAAATTGATGGTCAACGCGTCGTGTATGGACAGGATATCGCATATGCAAAATATAAATCGCACCTAAAGGTAATAGTCATGCCAAACAATTAAATTAAATACAAAGGCAGGCTAATCCGAAATCCGGATAACCTAAAACCGTTCCCTTTACGCCAGACAGTCACAAACACGTAGCGCACAATTTCACGTGGGACGCAAACCGTAACAGGACGGAAACAAACTTTACCAGACTTGACCCAGTAATTAAACGACTACCCCAAAAAAAAACAAGGTGCAAAATTTTTACACAAAATTTGCTCACCTGGCGATGCACACACGACGTTCACTGCTGACACGAAGCCACAGCATTGAAACGCAAACTCGTAGTTCACGTGCGTGCGTATTATACCAACGTGCTTCCGTGCGATAGCATGCAAATGACAAACATTCATGAAATTTAAAAATTAACCGCATGCAAAACACCCACGAGCAGGCAAAAAACGAAACGGCACGGCACGTTGGTAATTAAAATAAAAATCACGCAGCCAAAACTGACTTACAACCCAATTACTGAAACTCAACCCACCAGCAGCATCATGCACAAAATTACGCAGCACGTGCTCCCAGTCGTGACGGCAAAATATTTAATTGAAAAGCTAGCAACCTCATGAAACCTCTGGTAGAAAATATATGTGAGATAATAGTTTAAAAGATGGAAAGTAAGACGGCTTTCTTACTTGATAATTTAATAGCCTCTGATGAGCTCAAAAAAAGCAGCAGCATGCAGAATTGCTAATCAGACTGTAACTCTTACAATTTAAGTTATATTTATATTTTACTCAATTTCAATTTCATACTTACCTTTTATCATTGATCTGGCCGGATCGAGTAGTGGAGGTACACCCATTTCGTTCGACGAACTATGACAGCACATAAAACGAACTAAGGTTTTGAAAGAAACTAACTCTCAATTTTTTGGAAGAGAAATTATGTTTTTGTTTATTAACCAGAAATATTGAATCTATTAGTTTTCCATTTATAAAATTTCCAATTTCATTTTTATAGGTTTACCTGGTTTTTAAAAATTGTGTAACTCCTATAACTTACGTACTATGCTTAACTTCTATTATTTACTTACTTTAAAATAGCCCAGCCTGCCACACGCGCTACTCACATTCTAAAAACCCCTCATATAAAAACTCATAAAACACCCCCTTGTTATGTAAAATTAGCGCTATAATTCGTTAGTATGTAACATTACATGTGTTGCGTCATATTGCCCGACCACGTTTTGCGTTTAACAAAGTCTTGCATTCTCCGGCTTTTTTCAAGCGTGTAGCATTTAATCACGATCAATAGGTATTCGTCGTCACTACAGGCACTGTTGTATATGTTTTTCTTAAACTCACATAGTTATTTAGTCGGCCGACTTAAGAAGAAATACGGAAATTTTGCCCGGGCACCAAACTGATATCAGCCACGCATGGCGTGGGTAGTTAGTCAACTGGGCCGTCACCGAGAACGTAACAGGTACAGCTTGCTTTCTTTGGAGGGAAGCTGTTGGTCACTGCCGCCCGCTTTGCGTCGTCGTTCATTGCTCATTTGCTGTTGTGTAACCATTTTATATATGGAATGGAGCTGATATATTTGTGTGACCAGCGGCCGATATTGGACTTGGCTATGCTGATGTCACCAACAGTAGGCGGAGTTTAATGCGACTTCCAGGAGGTCTTAGAGAAGACGACGAATATTTTTACGCTCTGGCCATCTTGAGTTTTTAGTTAGAGCGTCCTTTGAGCGCGTGCAGGTGTAGTTGCGCTTGAGCGTTGACACACATTTACAGAGTTCTCAGAATTTTGGTGGAGGTGCAAATTCTTCACCGCATTACTCAACAACAACCTGCGTCTTATTGCTTTGTTTCACTGTTCTGTTACACTGACTGTTATACTGACACATACGTTGCGCAATAATACATTTATTTCGTAATATTTTATCCAAACCCGCCCGAAAATGAACTGAATAAAATTATATAATTGCCCCAAACGATTAAAATAAAACACCCAAAAATTGACCCGCTACAATACCCCCTCGATGAGAATTCTGCTGTTCACAACAGAAGAAATCTCATCGATAAACCCCGAAGAGGACCGGTGAGGAACTGGTGCCAACAACCCCCTGGTTCTTAATCTCATGGATACACGACCCCCCTGGCTCAGCGACCATGGACTCATCTGAACGAGATCACTGGACTTCTCCGTAAGAGATCCCAACACCGAGAAATCGAACAGACTCACACCACAGCGCGCCTCGCCTTCTAACATGCTACCCCCAAAAATCCTCAATCCCTGGCTAAAATTATTCCAGCTCCTCCGCCAATGTGGTTCCCCTTTTTTGCAAGCTGGGCTGCCTTTAGCAGATACTGGGCTCACACACACTTATATTACATATTACCATAACACATTAAAATAAAACTTTCTTTTAAAATTTATCAAAAATTTAAAAAATTCAATTTTCAAAAAAAATAATCTTTTATCAAAAAATTCTCTTCCTGGTTTTTCTAAATTTTTGTTTCACATGACTTAACCTAGACATTTCTACTAAGCTAAACACATCCTTACTCTAACAGGAGAACCACTTATAGTCTACCAATATAATGCAATACAATAAAATAAACATGGTTAATGCACACATAATAAAATAATCATTACTCAAAAATATTCACTCGCTGGCAGGCGAAAAATCTTTTTTTTTTTTTTCAAAAGAAATTTAAAATTTTCAAAATTTTAAAATTCAAAAAAAATTTAAATTTATTCATTAAAAAATTTTATTAAATTTATTTATTCAATAACATACTTATTAAAATTATTCAAATATTGGTTTGAATTAATCAAACAAACAAATTAAAATTGGATTCCTACTATACGAGCTTAGTAGGTATATGAACTCATCAGCTGATCATAACTAGGTCAATTCCAAGATCCTTGACCTACATATGTTATGTATAAGCTCTGAAAATACATTGAACATCTGTAATATCCTAACTTTGACATACAAACATACTAACAAAATATTTAAAACAAACAAAATATCAATATAATAATCAAGTTGACATTTAAATTATGTAAACAATTCTGGACTTTACATTATTCTCAAATTTTATCAAAATTCTGTCACTGGTTGAAAAAAATAAACACTGTATATTCTTTATCATGAATCTCTCTTTTTGCTTAACAATCTTACGTTAATCTACTGTGGGTGATGTAAATTATTCATTCTCATTTACTGTATTACTAGATCTGTATACACATATAAACTTTCTCCCTCTGACTCTAATATTCATCAACTTCAACTCCCATGACACCCATCTCTACCAAAATATCTACTAATCAAGACACTCTAAACCCCAACTTATCAGTTAACACCATTCGCCACCTTCTCTACATATAAAATACTCTCTAACCCCTTGTACATAGGATACGTGTTTCCCCTACCCAAAAAACTCAATTCCCTTATTTGGCGGCCCGGATTCTACCTAAGGCGGCCCCTTCCCCACAAAAATCTATCCCTATCCCGTCCCAACCCTTGTTGCGGACTCCCCAAATACACTACCCCTAATACAAAATTGCCATCCCCAAAAATCTCAATCTCATTACATTACTACAAATACACAAAATAACCTCATTAACTATAAAACAACAATATGTCACTCAAAATCTACATAAAGTCTCCATTACCACTATGTCAACATTAATACTTCACCAACTCTGTTACATTACATTAACTCAAAACAACATTACATCATATTCATCTATACTATTTCAACTTCAACTTTTAATTCAATTCGGACAGGTCTACATGTCCCATAAAACATTTATCACCCATCAATTATCTTTTATTAATTTGCATAAATTATTGTTATTTTATTTCTCATATTCTTTTTATCTTTACTTCAAAATATCTGTAATACGTTAAACATTAATTACTTGTAACATTTACAAACCAATATACCAGTGACGTTATTGCTGATCAGCTGATCCT
Source organism: Magicicada septendecula (assembly GCA_034769895.1). NCBI lineage: Eukaryota > Metazoa > Arthropoda > Insecta > Hemiptera > Cicadidae > Magicicada > Magicicada septendecula. Next base: position 171,088,897 of record CM068376.1, read on the forward strand.
CCTAGCACAATGAAAATACCATGGAATAAATTGAACAAATTACATGGAATATACATATTTATTTTTATTTATTCTCCCTTCTCACCTCACTGTTTCCAATTTCTCTGATTCTGGTTATTTATGTTAGCCTGCCAGACGATTTACTTATTGGCTTAGGAAAAAACATACACACATCATGAAATTAACTATTTTTACAATACCTATACCTAACATACAACAAGTAAACACTACATTTAAAAACGCATAATGAACACCTTATTTTTAAATATCTAAGCAGCTAGTTACCTGAACAGAGCACAAGCAGTTTTATTTGAATTAAACTTTGAATAAGCAAAAACTTTTAGGTCATAAACTTTCAATTCGTGACTCCTTTGCGTCACCTCCCAGCCACACACTCTATTTCAAATTATGTAAGACTGTCTCGCCTTTTCGCTTCCACAGAGACTGTATATTTTGGAGCAGGGTTTTGCCTCTCCGTGTCTCTGCTTCCGCTGTTAAGTTTTTAAAGTAGTGAACATCATAATGTTCTTGTTAATAATCATACACCCTTAAAACGGATCTGCCACCTGGCTCTGCTGTTCCTCCTCGAACAGAGTGGCAGCCGCTGTTCCATAGTTTCCGGGAGATTTCCTCTAATTGTCCCCCCATTAAATTTCAAATATATACCAATTTCAAGTTGGCTATGGTCAAGGGACTTGATATGACCATAGCTGGCCGCTAGCCAAAACCACGGTTAGTGCTGGTAAGACAGTAACCGCCCGAAAAGTCGAGGAAATCTAAACTTTTATTTCACTGCCTGTTTCATATCAATCTCATTATGTGCGACACGTTATTTAGTAATGTGTGTAAAAAATTTTTATTTTACACGGGTAAGGTGTGCCGCACATTTATCGCCAGTTTGGCCTCCGATGGAGGTAACACTCACTGCTACCCCCAACCCTTTTCGCTACCTAAGAGAGCACAGGCCACCCCCTTAATAGCTACTTACAATTGAAAATTAATTAAATTTTTGTATACATTATCATATAATATTTGCATCAATAATCGTCTAACCCATTCATAACCTTTTACTGTTTGACTTTCTTGAAATTTTCAAAATTTATTATTTAATAATCATTATATATCATTTTTCATTTATTATAAAAAATTTTTTAATTATCATATTTATTCAACACAATGATTGCATTAAAATCTCACTATTACATTAACACCTCAATCACACCTGCAAACATTTTTTATTATACATGATTATAAAATTTTCATACTTACACTCCATTTAACACGATATACCCACAAAACGTAATCACTACCATCTCTGAAACATTTTACACAAAATTAATTTAAATTAAACAATTCGTCATTCATTGCCACCTTTCCATCTCGTAAAATAACATAAAGTCATTAAAAAATTAATTAATTAACACTTAAATAAGCAATCAAAATATTTAAACATATCAAATTGGTTTAATTTAATTAATGACTGTCAATATAAATTATATAGTTATCAAAACAATTACCATTAGTCAATTACTGTTTTCAAAATTAATTCTGATATTTATTTACTTGTAAATATTTCAATATTATTATCACAACACTCATCTTGCATACACACATCTATTTATTTAACATTCCACCATGCACACACATAAATACACTATATTTTATTTACAAACTCTTGTTATTTATTGTTCAGTTTTTCCGCACTTCATTTGTCCCATTCTGCCATGTCAGAACCATTAAAACAAAATATTTATACTGTCTTTTATTGTTTTAATAGTTTAACCTCCATCGTTCCAAATCAACCTTGGTTCTACATAACATCGTTCAATCTTATCAGCACACAAATGACTGTTTTGTGTGTTGTAACCAGAAAAACTAACTTCAATCAACTTATTCAAATATTCGTTAAACCAGTCTACGTTAGGTATTTTTGTCAAGTCTCCATCATTAAATTCATTAACTATCGGGTTAATCATTTTTATTAAATCATTGTAATCATTATCATTCACATATATTTCTAAACTTTCCTTCCATTCATCATACTTTCTATTTAAGTTATATATTTCTGTTCCTTCATTAACACACAATTCTCTGTTTACATCTCTCTCTTCATAACCCCAAATCACACTCTCAAAAGTATTACAGACAGAGGGTATAAATTCAATTAAATCTTTCCTGACTTCTACAGGAAAAGCAAAAAACTTCAAAAAACAATTATTTGTAGCACATTTGTCTACACAATATATACGTGAAGGTCTTCCTTCACCCCCCATTCTACCTCGTAAACAATTTACCCCCTGTTTCATACCTGTAATATAGCTTTCTTCCCACTCTCTCTCCAACTCACTAACACACATTAACATTTCATAATCACATTCTACAACTTCATTAGTACTCTCAGATACCAATTTTTCGACTACATTATTATGCTCATTATTCTCAACATCATTATTATTTATTAATTCATTACCTAATACAACATTGTCATTACAACTTTCGTTTGTATTATTCTTACTCTGTTCTACTTTATTCGAACTAATTTTTGTCATTTCATCGGCATTTTCAAGACATACATTCTTGTCTTGTATATTATTTATCAACTCATCAAATTTTATATTTATATTTTGCTGAAACTGAATATTCTGTTCTTTAATTTCATTAAAAATAATATCATTTTTAATATTCTGCTGTTCGCATTTTATTCTCTGTTCATCTAATTTATTGTTAAAATCACTTTTCATCTCGTTTAAAATTATTTCATTGTTATCCAAGCGTTTATCATTATCATCAAAACGTTTATTGAGGTTATTGAGGTCATTATTCTGTTTATCGAAATTAACTTTCATAAAATCTAATAGGTCATCTAATGACAATTTTTTCTCTTTCGTTTTATTCGATTTAATCAATATTGGGGTAGATTTCGCTTCTGCGTGATCGACCATAATTGATCCAGTTAGGTCATCGTTAACTATTGATTGCACGCTCAACTCAGCTGTTGGCCTTGACTGACTTACTTCGCTCACACTTGGTGACGGGTTCATCGAACCAATGCCACTCTCACTCATAATTGAATCTACTATACTGCTCTTCTCTGTGTTTTCAGACATTTTTATTTAATCTATTTTGTCTTACGTAACAACTACCAATGATCCGTCTTTTTTCAAAACTGATATTACAACATCAATTTACTCTCGCAACCGTATTCCGTTCAATGTACTGTCACATGTAGGCCGTTGTAATAACTTTTTTGTTATATTACATCCTGGTCACGCGGTACCAATTGTAACTCTGACAATTTAAGTTATATTTATATTTTACTCAATTTCAATTTCATACTTACCTTTTATCATTGATCTGGCCGGATCGAGTAGTGGAGGTACACCCATTTCGTTTGACGAACTATGACAGCACATAAAACGAACTAAGGTTTTGAAAGAAACTAACTCTCAATTTTTTGGAAGAGAAATTATGTTTTTGTTTATTAACCAGAAATATTGAATCTATTAGTTTTCCATTTATAAAATTTCCAATTTCATTTTTATAGGTTTACCTGGTTTTTAAAAATTGTGTAACTCCTATAACTTACGTACTATGCTTAACTTCTATTATTTACTTACTTTAAAATAGCCCAGCCTGCCACACGCGCTACTCACATTCTAAAAACCCCTCATATAAAAACTCATAAAACACCCCCTTGTTATGTAAAATTAGAGCTATAATTCGTTAGTATGTAACATTACATGTGTTGCGTCGTATTGCCCGACCACGTTTTGCGTTTAACAAAGTCTTTCATTCTCCGGCTTTTTTCAAGCGTGTAGCATTTAATCACGATCAATAGGTATTCGTCGTCACTACAGGCACTGTTGTATATGTTTTTCTTAAACTCACATAGTTATTTAGTCGGCCGACTTAAGAAGAAATACGGAAATTTTGCCCGGGCACCAAACTGATATCAGCCACGCATGGCGTGGGTAGTTAGTCGACTGGGCCGTCACCAAGAACGTAACAGGTACAGCTTGCTTTCTTTGGAGGGAAGCTGTTGGTCACTGCCGCCCGCTTTGCGTCGTCGTTCATTGCTCATTTGCTGTTGTGTAACCATTTTATATATGGAATGGAGCTGATATATTTGTGTGACCAGCGGCCGATATTGGACTTGGCTATGCTGATGTCACCAACAGTATGCGGAGTTTAATGCGACTTCCGGGAGGTCTTAGAGAAGACGACGAATATTTTTACGCTCTGGCCATCTTGAGTTTTTAGTTAGAGCGTCCTTTGAGCGCGTGCAGGTGTAGTTGCGCTTGAGCGTTGACACACATTTACAGAGTTCTCAGAATTTTGGTGGAGGTGCAAATTCTTCACCGCATTACTCAACAACAACCTGCGTCTTATTGCTTTGTTTCACTGTTCTGTTACACTGACTGTTATACTGACACATACGTTGCGCAATAATACATTTATTTCGTAATATTTTATCCAACCCGCCCGAAAATGAACTGAATAAAATTATATAATTGCCCCAAACGATTAAAATAAAACACCCAAAAATTGACCCGCTACAATACCCCCTCGATGAGAATTCTGCTGTTCACAACAGAAGAAATCTCATCGATAAACCCCGAAGAGGACCGGTGAGGAACTGGTGCCAACAACCCCCTGGTTCTTAATCTCATGGATACACGACCCCCCTGGCTCAGCGACCATGGACTCATCTGAACGAGATCACTGGACTTCTCCGTAAGAGATCCCAACACCGAGAAATCGAACAGACTCACACCACAGCGCGCCTCGCCTTCTAACATGCTACCCCCAAAAATCCTCAATCCCTGGCTAAAATTATTCCAGCTCCTCCGCCGATGTGGTTCCCCTTTTTTGCAAGCTGGGCTGCCTTTAGCAGATACTGGGCTCACACACACTTATATTACATATTACCATAACACATTAAAATAAAACTTTCTTTTAAAATTTATCAAAAATTTAAAAAATTCAAATTTCAAAAAAAAGAATCTTTTATCAAAAAATTCTCTTCCTGGTTTTTCTAAATTTTTGTTTCACATGACTTAACCTAGACATTTCTACTAAGCTAAACACATCCTTACTCTAACAGGAGAACCACTTATAGTCTACCAATATAATGCAATACAATAAAATAAACATGGTTAATGCACACATAATAAAATAATCATTACTCAAAAATATTCACTCGCTGGCAGGCGAAAAATCTTTTTTTTTTTTCAAAAAAAATTTAAAATTTTAAAATTCAAAAAAAATTTAAATTTATTCATTAAAAAATTTTATTAAATTTATTTATTCAATAACATACTTATTAAAATTATTCAAATATTGGTTTGAATTAATCAAACAAACAAATTAAAATTGGATTCCTACTATACGAGCTTAGTAGGTATATGAACTCATCAGCTGATCATAACTAGGTCAATTCCAAGATCCTTGACCTACATATGTTATGTATAAGCTCTGAAAATACATTGAACATCTGTAATATCCTAACTTTGACATACAAACATACTAACAAAATATTTAAAACAAACAAAATATCAATATAATAATCAAGTTGACATTTAAATTATGTAAACAATTCTGGACTTTACATTATTCTCAAATTTTATCAAAATTCTGTCACTGGTTGAAAAAAATAAACACTGTATATTCTTTATCATGAATCTCTCTTTTTGCTTAACAATCTTACGTTAATCTACTGTGGGTGATGTAAATTATTCATTCTCATTTACTGTATTACTAGATCTGTATACACATATAAACTTTCTCCCTCTGACTCTAATATTCATCAACTTCAACTCCCATGACACCCATCTCTACCAAAATATCTACTAATCAAGACACTCTAAACCCCAACTTATCAGTTAACACCATTCGCCACCTTCTCTACATATAAAATACTCTCTAACCCCTTGTACATAGGATACGTGTTTCCCCTACCCAAAAAACTCAATTCCCTTATTTGGCGGCCCGGATTCTACCTAAGGCGGCCCCTTCCCCACAAAAATCTATCCCTATCCCGTCCCAACCCTTGTTGCGGACTCCCCAAATACACTACCCCTAATACAAAATTGCCATCCCCAAAAATCTCAATCTCATTACATTACTACAAATACACAAAATAACCTCATTAACTATAAAACAACAATATGTCACTCAAAATCTACATAAAGTCTCCATTACCACTATGTCAACATTAATACTTCACCAACTCTGTTACATTACATTAACTCAAAACAACATTACATCATATTCATCTATACTATTTCAACTTCAACTTTTAATTCAATTCGGACAGGTCTACATGTCCCATAAAACATTTATCACCCATCAATTATCTTTTATTAATTTGCATAAATTATTGTTATTTTATTTCTCATATTCTTTTTATCTTTACTTCAAAATATCTGTAATACGTTAAACATTAATTACTTGTAACATTTACAAACCAATATACCAGTGACGTTATTGCTGATCAGCTGATCCTCCTAGCACAATGAAAATACCATGGAATAAATTGAACAAATTACATGGAATATACATATTTATTTTTATTTATTCTCCCTTCTCACCTCACTGTTTCCAATTTCTCTGATTCTGGTTATTTATGTTAGCCTGCCAGACGATTTACTTATTGGCTTAGGAAAAAACATACACACATCATGAAATTAACTATTTTTACAATACCTATACCTAACATACAACAAGTAAACACTACATTTAAAAACGCATAATGAACACCTTATTTTTAAATATCTAAGCAGCTAGTTACCTGAACAGAGCACAAGCAGTTTTATTTGAATTAAACTTTGAATAAGCAAAAACTTTTAGGTCATAAACTTTCAATTCGTGACTCCTTTGCGTCACCTCCCAGCCACACACTCTATTTCAAATTATGTAAGACTGTCTCGCCTTTTCGCTTCCACAGAGACTGTATATTTTGGAGCAGGGTTTTGCCTCTCCGTGTCTCTGCTTCCGCTGTTAAGTTTTTAAAGTAGTGAACATCATAATGTTCTTGTTAATAATCATACACCCTTAAAACGGATCTGCCACCTGGCTCTGCTGTTCCTCCTCGAACAGAGTGGCAGCCGCTGTTCCATAGTTTCCGGGAGATTTCCTCTAATTGTCCCCCCATTAAATTTCAAATATATACCAATTTCAAGTTGGCTATGGTCAAGGGACTTGATATGACCATAGCTGGCCGCTAGCCAAAACCACGGTTAGTGCTGGTAAGACAGTAACCGCCCGAAAAGTCGAGGAAATCTAAACTTTTATTTCACTGCCTGTTTCATATCAATCTCATTATGTGCGACACGTTATTTAGTAATGTGTGTAAAAAATTTTTATTTTACACGGGTAAGGTGTGCCGCACATTTATCGCCAGTTTGGCCTCCGATGGAGGTAACACTCACTGCTACCCCCAACCCTTTTCGCTACCTAAGAGAGCACAGGCCACCCCCTTAATAGCCACTTAATAGCTACTTACAATTGAAAATTAATTAAATTTTTGTATACATTATCATATAATATTTGCATCAATAATCGTCTAACCCATTCATAACCTTTTACTGTTTGACTTTCTTGAAATTTTCAAAATTTATTATTTAATAATCATTATATATCATTTTTCATTTATTATAAAAAATTTTTTAATTATCATATTTATTCAACACAATGATTGCATTAAAATCTCACTATTACATTAACACCTCAATCACACCTGCAAACATTTTTTATTATACATGATTATAAAATTTTCATACTTACACTCCATTTAACACGATATACCCACAAAACGTAATCACTACCATCTCTGAAACATTTTACACAAAATTAATTTAAATTAAACAATTCGTCATTCATTGCCACCTTTCCATCTCGTAAAATAACATAAAGTCATTAAAAAATTAATTAATTAACACTTAAATAAGCAATCAAAATATTTAAACATATCAAATTGGTTTAATTTAATTAATGACTGTCAATATAAATTATATAGTTATCAAAACAATTACCATTAGTCAATTACTGTTTTCAAAATTAATTCTGATATTTATTTACTTGTAAATATTTCAATATTATTATCACAACACTCATCTTGCATACACACATCTATTTATTTAACATTCCACCATGCACACACATAAATACACTATATTTTATTTACAAACTCTTGTTATTTATTGTTCAGTTTTTCCGCACTTCATTTGTCCCATTCTGCCATGTCAGAACCATTAAAACAAAATATTTATACTGTCTTTTATTGTTTTAATAGTTTAACCTCCATCGTTCCAAATCAACCTTGGTTCTACATAACATCGTTCAATCTTATCAGCACACAAATGACTGTTTTGTGTGTTGTAACCAGAAAAACTAACTTCAATCAACTTATTCAAATATTCGTTAAACCAGTCTACGTTAGGTATTTTTGTCAAGTCTCCATCATTAAATTCATTAACTATCGGGTTAATCATTTTTATTAAATCATTGTAATCATTATCATTCACATATATTTCTAAACTTTCCTTCCATTCATCATACTTTCTATTTAAGTTATATATTTCTGTTCCTTCATTAACACACAATTCTCTGTTTACATCTCTCTCTTCATAACCCCAAATCACACTCTCAAAAGTATTACAGACAGAGGGTATAAATTCAATTAAATCTTTCCTGACTTCTACAAGAAAAGCAAAAAACTTCAAAAAACAATTATTTGTAGCACATTTGTCTACACAATATATACGTGAAGGTCTTCCTTCACCCCCCATTCTACCTCGTAAACAATTTACCCCCTGTTTCATACCTGTAATATAGCTTTCTTCCCACTCTCTCTCCAACTCACTAACACACATTAACATTTCATAATCACATTCTACAACTTCATTAGTACTCTCAGATACCAATTTTTCGACTACATTATTATGCTCATTATTCTCAACATCATTATTATTTATTAATTCATTACCTAATACAACATTGTCATTACAACTTTCGTTTGTATTATTCTTACTCTGTTCTACTTTATTCGAACTAATTTTTGTCATTTCATCGGCATTTTCAAGACATACATTCTTGTCTTGTATATTATTTATCAACTCATCAAATTTTATATTTATATTTTGCTGAAACTGAATATTCTGTTCTTTAATTTCATTAAAAATAATATCATTTTTAATATTCTGCTGTTCGCATTTTATTCTCTGTTCATCTAATTTATTGTTAAAATCACTTTTCATCTCGTTTAAAATTATTTCATTGTTATCCAAGCGTTTATCATTATCATCAAAACGTTTATTGAGGTTATTGAGGTCATTATTCTGTTTATCGAAATTAACTTTCATAAAATCTAATAGGTCATCTAATGACAATTTTTTCTCTTTCGTTTTATTCGATTTAATCAATATTGGGGTAGATTTCGCTTCTGCGTGATCGACCATAATTGATCCAGTTAGGTCATCGTTAACTATTGATTGCACGCTCAACTCAGCTGTTGGCCTTGACTGACTTACTTCGCTCACACTTGGTGACGGGTTCATCGAACCAATGCCACTCTCACTCATAATTGAATCTACTATACTGCTCTTCTCTGTGTTTTCAGACATTTTTATTTAATCTATTTTGTCTTACGTAACAACTACCAATGATCCGTCTTTTTTCAAAACTGATATTACAACATCAATTTACTCTCGCAACCGTATTCCGTTCAATGTACTGTCACATGTAGGCCGTTGTAATAACTTTTTTGTTATATTACATCCTGGTCACGCGGTACCAATTGTAACTCTGACAATTTAAGTTATATTTATATTTTACTCAATTTCAATTTCATACTTACCTTTTATCATTGATCTGGCCGGATCGAGTAGTGGAGGTACACCCATTTCGTTTGACGAACTATGACAGCACATAAAACGAACTAAGGTTTTGAAAGAAACTAACTCTCAATTTTTTGGAAGAGAAATTATGTTTTTGTTTATTAACCAGAAATATTGAATCTATTAGTTTTCCATTTATAAAATTTCCAATTTCATTTTTATAGGTTTACCTGGTTTTTAAAAATTGTGTAACTCCTATAACTTACGTACTATGCTTAACTTCTATTATTTACTTACTTTAAAATAGCCCAGCCTGCCACACGCGCTACTCACATTCTAAAAACCCCTCATATAAAAACTCATAAAACACCCCCTTGTTATGTAAAATTAGAGCTATAATTCGTTAGTATGTAACATTACATGTGTTGCGTCGTATTGCCCGACCACGTTTTGCGTTTAACAAAGTCTTTCATTCTCCGGCTTTTTTCAAGCGTGTAGCATTTAATCACGATCAATAGGTATTCGTCGTCACTACAGGCACTGTTGTATATGTTTTTCTTAAACTCACATAGTTATTTAGTCGGCCGACTTAAGAAGAAATACGGAAATTTTGCCCGGGCACCAAACTGATATCAGCCACGCATGGCGTGGGTAGTTAGTCGACTGGGCCGTCACCAAGAACGTAACAGGTACAGCTTGCTTTCTTTGGAGGGAAGCTGTTGGTCACTGCCGCCCGCTTTGCGTCGTCGTTCATTGCTCATTTGCTGTTGTGTAACCATTTTATATATGGAATGGAGCTGATATATTTGTGTGACCAGCGGCCGATATTGGACTTGGCTATGCTGATGTCACCAACAGTATGCGGAGTTTAATGCGACTTCCGGGAGGTCTTAGAGAAGACGACGAATATTTTTACGCTCTGGCCATCTTGAGTTTTTAGTTAGAGCGTCCTTTGAGCGCGTGCAGGTGTAGTTGCGCTTGAGCGTTGACACACATTTACAGAGTTCTCAGAATTTTGGTGGAGGTGCAAATTCTTCACCGCATTACTCAACAACAACCTGCGTCTTATTGCTTTGTTTCACTGTTCTGTTACACTGACTGTTATACTGACACATACGTTGCGCAATAATACATTTATTTCGTAATATTTTATCCAACCCGCCCGAAAATGAACTGAATAAAATTATATAATTGCCCCAAACGATTAAAATAAAACACCCAAAAATTGACCCGCTACAATACCCCCTCGATGAGAATTCTGCTGTTCACAACAGAAGAAATCTCATCGATAAACCCCGAAGAGGACCGGTGAGGAACTGGTGCCAACAACCCCCTGGTTCTTAATCTCATGGATACACGACCCCCCTGGCTCAGCGACCATGGACTCATCTGAACGAGATCACTGGACTTCTCCGTAAGAGATCCCAACACCGAGAAATCGAACAGACTCACACCACAGCGCGCCTCGCCTTCTAACATGCTACCCCCAAAAATCCTCAATCCCTGGCTAAAATTATTCCAGCTCCTCCGCCGATGTGGTTCCCCTTTTTTGCAAGCTGGGCTGCCTTTAGCAGATACTGGGCTCACACACACTTATATTACATATTACCATAACACATTAAAATAAAACTTTCTTTTAAAATTTATCAAAAATTTAAAAAATTCAAATTTCAAAAAAAAGAATCTTTTATCAAAAAATTCTCTTCCTGGTTTTTCTAAATTTTTGTTTCACATGACTTAACCTAGACATTTCTACTAAGCTAAACACATCCTTACTCTAACAGGAGAACCACTTATAGTCTACCAATATAATGCAATACAATAAAATAAACATGGTTAATGCACACATAATAAAATAATCATTACTCAAAAATATTCACTCGCTGGCAGGCGAAAAATCTTTTTTTTTTTTTTTCAAAAGAAATTTAAAATTTTCAAAATTTTAAAATTCAAAAAAAATTTAAATTTATTCATTAAAAAATTTTATTAAATTTATTTATTCAATAACATACTTATTAAAATTATTCAAATATTGGTTTGAATTAATCAAACAAACAAATTAAAATTGGATTCCTACTATACGAGCTTAGTAGGTATATGAACTCATCAGCTGATCATAACTAGGTCAATTCCAAGATCCTTGACCTACATATGTTATGTATAAGCTCTGAAAATACATTGAACATCTGTAATATCCTAACTTTGACATACAAACATACTAACAAAATATTTAAAACAAACAAAATATCAATATAATAATCAAGTTGACATTTAAATTATGTAAACAATTCTGGACTTTACATTATTCTCAAATTTTATCAAAATTCTGTCACTGGTTGAAAAAAATAAACACTGTATATTCTTTATCATGAATCTCTCTTTTTGCTTAACAATCTTACGTTAATCTACTGTGGGTGATGTAAATTATTCATTCTCATTTACTGTATTACTAGATCTGTATACACATATAAACTTTCTCCCTCTGACTCTAATATTCATCAACTTCAACTCCCATGACACCCATCTCTACCAAAATATCTACTAATCAAGACACTCTAAACCCCAACTTATCAGTTAACACCATTCGCCACCTTCTCTACATATAAAATACTCTCTAACCCCTTGTACATAGGATACGTGTTTCCCCTACCCAAAAAACTCAATTCCCTTATTTGGCGGCCCGGATTCTACCTAAGGCGGCCCCTTCCCCACAAAAATCTATCCCTATCCCGTCCCAACCCTTGTTGCGGACTCCCCAAATACACTACCCCTAATACAAAATTGCCATCCCCAAAAATCTCAATCTCATTACATTACTACAAATACACAAAATAACCTCATTAACTATAAAACAACAATATGTCACTCAAAATCTACATAAAGTCTCCATTACCACTATGTCAACATTAATACTTCACCAACTCTGTTACATTACATTAACTCAAAACAACATTACATCATATTCATCTATACTATTTCAACTTCAACTTTTAATTCAATTCGGACAGGTCTACATGTCCCATAAAACATTTATCACCCATCAATTATCTTTTATTAATTTGCATAAATTATTGTTATTTTATTTCTCATATTCTTTTTATCTTTACTTCAAAATATCTGTAATACGTTAAACATTAATTACTTGTAACATTTACAAACCAATATACCAGTGACGTTATTGCTGATCAGCTGATCCTCCTAGCACAATGAAAATACCATGGAATAAATTGAACAAATTACATGGAATATACATATTTATTTTTATTTATTCTCCCTTCTCACCTCACTGTTTCCAATTTCTCTGATTCTGGTTATTTATGTTAGCCTGCCAGACGATTTACTTATTGGCTTAGGAAAAAACATACACACATCATGAAATTAACTATTTTTACAATACCTATACCTAACATACAACAAGTAAACACTACATTTAAAAACGCATAATGAACACCTTATTTTTAAATATCTAAGCAGCTAGTTACCTGAACAGAGCACAAGCAGTTTTATTTGAATTAAACTTTGAATAAGCAAAAACTTTTAGGTCATAAACTTTCAATTCGTGACTCCTTTGCGTCACCTCCCAGCCACACACTCTATTTCAAATTATGTAAGACTGTCTCGCCTTTTCGCTTCCACAGAGACTGTATATTTTGGAGCAGGGTTTTGCCTCTCCGTGTCTCTGCTTCCGCTGTTAAGTTTTTAAAGTAGTGAACATCATAATGTTCTTGTTAATAATCATACACCCTTAAAACGGATCTGCCACCTGGCTCTGCTGTTCCTCCTCGAACAGAGTGGCAGCCGCTGTTCCATAGTTTCCGGGAGATTTCCTCTAATTGTCCCCCCATTAAATTTCAAATATATACCAATTTCAAGTTGGCTATGGTCAAGGGACTTGATATGACCATAGCTGGCCGCTAGCCAAAACCACGGTTAGTGCTGGTAAGACAGTAACCGCCCGAAAAGTCGAGGAAATCTAAACTTTTATTTCACTGCCTGTTTCATATCAATCTCATTATGTGCGACACGTTATTTAGTAATGTGTGTAAAAAATTTTTATTTTACACGGGTAAGGTGTGCCGCACATTTATCGCCAGTTTGGCCTCCGATGGAGGTAACACTCACTGCTACCCCCAACCCTTTTCGCTACCTAAGAGAGCACAGGCCACCCCCTTAATAGCCACTTAATAGCTACTTACAATTGAAAATTAATTAAATTTTTGTATACATTATCATATAATATTTGCATCAATAATCGTCTAACCCATTCATAACCTTTTACCGTTTGACTTTCTTGAAATTTTCAAAATTTATTATTTAATAATCATTATATATCATTTTTCATTTATTATAAAAAATTTTTTAATTATCATATTTATTCAACACAATGATTGCATTAAAATCTCACTATTACATTAACACCTCAATCACACCTGCAAACATTTTTTATTATACATGATTATAAAATTTTCATACTTACACTCCATTTAACACGATATACCCACAAAACGTAATCACTACCATCTCTGAAACATTTTACACAAAATTAATTTAAATTAAACAATTCGTCATTCATTGCCACCTTTCCATCTCGTAAAATAACATAAAGTCATTAAAAAATTAATTAATTAACACTTAAATAAGCAATCAAAATATTTAAACATATCAAATTGGTTTAATTTAATTAATGACTGTCAATATAAATTATATAGTTATCAAAACAATTACCATTAGTCAATTACTGTTTTCAAAATTAATTCTGATATTTATTTACTTGTAAATATTTCAATATTATTATCACAACACTCATCTTGCATACACACATCTATTTATTTAACATTCCACCATGCACACACATAAATACACTATATTTTATTTACAAACTCTTGTTATTTATTGTTCAGTTTTTCCGCACTTCATTTGTCCCATTCTGCCATGTCAGAACCATTAAAACAAAATATTTATACTGTCTTTTATTGTTTTAATAGTTTAACCTCCATCGTTCCAAATCAACCTTGGTTCTACATAACATCGTTCAATCTTATCAGCACACAAATGACTGTTTTGTGTGTTGTAACCAGAAAAACTAACTTCAATCAACTTATTCAAATATTCGTTAAACCAGTCTACGTTAGGTATTTTTGTCAAGTCTCCATCATTAAATTCATTAACTATCGGGTTAATCATTTTTATTAAATCATTGTAATCATTATCATTCACATATATTTCTAAACTTTCCTTCCATTCATCATACTTTCTATTTAAGTTATATATTTCTGTTCCTTCATTAACACACAATTCTCTGTTTACATCTCTCTCTTCATAACCCCAAATCACACTCTCAAAAGTATTACAGACAGAGGGTATAAATTCAATTAAATCTTTCCTGACTTCTACAGGAAAAGCAAAAAACTTCAAAAAACAATTATTTGTAGCACATTTGTCTACACAATATATACGTGAAGGTCTTCCTTCACCCCCCATTCTACCTCGTAAACAATTTACCCCCTGTTTCATACCTGTAATATAGCTTTCTTCCCACTCTCTCTCCAACTCACTAACACACATTAACATTTCATAATCACATTCTACAACTTCATTAGTACTCTCAGATACCAATTTTTCGACTACATTATTATGCTCATTATTCTCAACATCATTATTATTTATTAATTCATTACCTAATACAACATTGTCATTACAACTTTCGTTTGTATTATTCTTACTCTGTTCTACTTTATTCGAACTAATTTTTGTCATTTCATCGGCATTTTCAAGACATACATTCTTGTCTTGTATATTATTTATCAACTCATCAAATTTTATATTTATATTTTGCTGAAACTGAATATTCTGTTCTTTAATTTCATTAAAAATAATATCATTTTTAATATTCTGCTGTTCGCATTTTATTCTCTGTTCATCTAATTTATTGTTAAAATCACTTTTCATCTCGTTTAAAATTATTTCATTGTTATCCAAGCGTTTATCATTATCATCAAAACGTTTATTGAGGTTATTGAGGTCATTATTCTGTTTATCGAAATTAACTTTCATAAAATCTAATAGGTCATCTAATGACAATTTTTTCTCTTTCGTTTTATTCGATTTAATCAATATTGGGGTAGATTTCGCTTCTGCGTGATCGACCATAATTGATCCAGTTAGGTCATCGTTAACTATTGATTGCACGCTCAACTCAGCTGTTGGCCTTGACTGACTTACTTCGCTCACACTTGGTGACGGGTTCATCGAACCAATGCCACTCTCACTCATAATTGAATCTACTATACTGCTCTTCTCTGTGTTTTCAGACATTTTTATTTAATCTATTTTGTCTTACGTAACAACTACCAATGATCCGTCTTTTTTCAAAACTGATATTACAACATCAATTTACTCTCGCAACCGTATTCCGTTCAATGTACTGTCACATGTAGGCCGTTGTAATAACTTTTTTGTTATATTACATCCTGGTCACGCGGTACCAATTGTAACTCTGACAATTTAAGTTATATTTATATTTTACTCAATTTCAATTTCATACTTACCTTTTATCATTGATCTGGCCGGATCGAGTAGTGGAGGTACACCCATTTCGTTTGACGAACTATGACAGCACATAAAACGAACTAAGGTTTTGAAAGAAACTAACTCTCAATTTTTTGGAAGAGAAATTATGTTTTTGTTTATTAACCAGAAATATTGAATCTATTAGTTTTCCATTTATAAAATTTCCAATTTCATTTTTATAGGTTTACCTGGTTTTTAAAAATTGTGTAACTCCTATAACTTACGTACTATGCTTAACTTCTATTATTTACGTACTTTAAAATAGCCCAGCCTGCCACACGCGCTACTCACATTCTAAAAACCCCTCATATAAAAACTCATAAAACACCCCCTTGTTATGTAAAATTAGAGCTATAATTCGTTAGTATGTAACATTACATGTGTTGCGTCGTATTGCCCGACCACGTTTTGCGTTTAACAAAGTCTTTCATTCTCCGGCTTTTTTCAAGCGTGTAGCATTTAATCACGATCAATAGGTATTCGTCGTCACTACAGGCACTGTTGTATATGTTTTTCTTAAACTCACATAGTTATTTAGTCGGCCGACTTAAGAAGAAATACGGAAATTTTGCCCGGGCACCAAACTGATATCAGCCACGCATGGCGTGGGTAGTTAGTCGACTGGGCCGTCACCAAGAACGTAACAGGTACAGCTTGCTTTCTTTGGAGGGAAGCTGTTGGTCACTGCCGCCCGCTTTGCGTCGTCGTTCATTGCTCATTTGCTGTTGTATAACCATTTTATATATGGAATGGAGCTGATATATTTGTGTGACCAGCGGCCGATATTGGACTTGGCTATGCTGATGTCACCAACAGTATGCGGAGTTTAATGCGACTTCCGGGAGGTCTTAGAGAAGACGACGAATATTTTTACGCTCTGGCCATCTTGAGTTTTTAGTTAGAGCGTCCTTTGAGCGCGTGCAGGTGTAGTTGCGCTTGAGCGTTGACACACATTTACAGAGTTCTCAGAATTTTGGTGGAGGTGCAAATTCTTCACCGCATTACTCAACAACAACCTGCGTCTTATTGCTTTGTTTCACTGTTCTGTTACACTGACTGTTATACTGACACATACGTTGCGCAATAATACATTTATTTCGTAATATTTTATCCAACCCGCCCGAAAATGAACTGAATAAAATTATATAATTGCCCCAAACGATTAAAATAAAACACCCAAAAATTGACCCGCTACAATACCCCCTCGATGAGAATTCTGCTGTTCACAACAGAAGAAATCTCATCGATAAACCCCGAAGAGGACCGGTGAGGAACTGGTGCCAACAACCCCCTGGTTCTTAATCTCATGGATACACGACCCCCCTGGCTCAGCGACCATGGACTCATCTGAACGAGATCACTGGACTTCTCCGTAAGAGATCCCAACACCGAGAAATCGAACAGACTCACACCACAGCGCGCCTCGCCTTCTAACATGCTACCCCCAAAAATCCTCAATCCCTGGCTAAAATTATTCCAGCTCCTCCGCCGATGTGGTTCCCCTTTTTTGCAAGCTGGGCTGCCTTTAGCAGATACTGGGCTCACACACACTTATATTACATATTACCATAACACATTAAAATAAAACTTTCTTTTAAAATTTATCAAAAATTTAAAAAATTCAAATTTCAAAAAAAATAATCTTTTATCAAAAAATTCTCTTCCTGGTTTTTCTAAATTTTTGTTTCACATGACTTAACCTAGACATTTCTACTAAGCTAAACACATCCTTACTCTAACAGGAGAACCACTTATAGTCTACCAATATAATGCAATACAATAAAATAAACATGGTTAATGCACACATAATAAAATAATCATTACTCAAAAATATTCACTCGCTGGCAGGCGAAAAATCTTTTTTTTTTTTCAAAAAAAATTTAAAATTTTAAAATTCAAAAAAAATTTAAATTTATTCATTAAAAAATTTTATTAAATTTATTTATTCAATAACATACTTATTAAAATTATTCAAATATTGGTTTGAATTAATCAAACAAACAAATTAAAATTGGATTCCTACTATACGAGCTTAGTAGGTATATGAACTCATCAGCTGATCATAACTAGGTCAATTCCAAGATCCTTGACCTACATATGTTATGTATAAGCTCTGAAAATACATTGAACATCTGTAATATCCTAACTTTGACATACAAACATACTAACAAAATATTTAAAACAAACAAAATATCAATATAATAATCAAGTTGACATTTAAATTATGTAAACAATTCTGGACTTTACATTATTCTCAAATTTTATCAAAATTCTGTCACTGGTTGAAAAAAATAAACACTGTATATTCTTTATCATGAATCTCTCTTTTTGCTTAACAATCTTACGTTAATCTACTGTGGGTGATGTAAATTATTCATTCTCATTTACTGTATTACTAGACCTGTATACACATATAAACTTTCTCCCTCTGACTCTAATATTCATCAACTTCAACTCCCATGACACCCATCTCTACCAAAATATCTACTAATCAAGACACTCTAAACCCCAACTTATCAGTTAACACCATTCGCCACCTTCTCTACATATAAAATACTCTCTAACCCCTTGTACATAGGATACGTGTTTCCCCTACCCAAAAAACTCAATTCCCTTATTTGGCGGCCCGGATTCTACCTAAGGCGGCCCTTCCCCACAAAAATCTATCCCTATCCCGTCCCAACCCTTGTTGCGGACTCCCCAAATACACTACCCCTAATACAAAATTGCCATCCCCAAAAATCTCAATCTCATTACATTACTACAAATACACAAAATAACCTCATTAACTATAAAACAACAATATGTCACTCAAAATCTACATAAAGTCTCCATTACCACTATGTCAACATTAATACTTCACCAACTCTGTTACATTACATTAACTCAAAACAACATTACATCATATTCATCTATACTATTTCAACTTCAACTTTTAATTCAATTCGGACAGGTCTACATGTCCCATAAAACATTTATCACCCATCAATTATCTTTTATTAATTTGCATAAATTATTGTTATTTTATTTCTCATATTCTTTTTATCTTTACTTCAAAATATCTGTAATACGTTAAACATTAATTACTTGTAACATTTACAAACCAATATACCAGTGACGTTATTGCTGATCAGCTGATCCTCCTAGCACAATGAAAATACCATGGAATAAATTGAACAAATTACATGGAATATACATATTTATTTTTATTTATTCTCCCTTCTCACCTCACTGTTTCCAATTTCTCTGATTCTAGTTATTTATGTTAGCCTGCCAGACGATTTACTTATTGGCTTAGGAAAAAACATACACACATCATGAAATTAACTATTTTTACAATACCTATACCTAACATACAACAAGTAAACACTACATTTAAAAACGCATAATGAACACCTTATTTTTAAATATCTAAGCAGCTAGTTACCTGAACAGAGCACAAGCAGTTTTATTTGAATTAAACTTTGAATAAGCAAAAACTTTTAGGTCATAAACTTTCAATTCGTGACTCCTTTGCGTCACCTCCCAGCCACACACTCTATTTCAAATTATGTAAGACTGTCTCGCCTTTTCGCTTCCACAGAGACTGTATATTTTGGAGCAGGGTTTTGCCTCTCCGTGTCTCTGCTTCCGCTGTTAAGTTTTTAAAGTAGTGAACATCATAATGTTCTTGTTAATAATCATACACCCTTAAAACGGATCTGCCACCTGGCTCTGCTGTTCCTCCTCGAACAGAGTGGCAGCCGCTGTTCCATAGTTTCCGGGAGATTTCCTCTAATTGTCCCCCCATTAAATTTCAAATATATACCAATTTCAAGTTGGCTATGGTCAAGGGACTTGATATGACCATAGCTGGCCACTAGCCAAAACCACGGTTAGTGCTGGTAAGACAGTAACCGCCCGAAAAGTCGAGGAAATCTAAACTTTTATTTCACTGCCTGTTTCATATCAATCTCATTATGTGCGACACGTTATTTAGTAATGTGTGTAAAAAATTTTTATTTTACACGGGTAAGGTGTGCCGCACATTTATCGCCAGTTTGGCCTCCGATGGAGGTAACACTCACTGCTACCCCCAACCCTTTTCGCTACCTAAGAGAGCACAGGCCACCCCCTTAATAGCCACTTAATAGCTACTTACAATTGAAAATTAATTAAATTTTTGTATACATTATCATATAATATTTGCATCAATAATCGTCTAACCCATTCATAACCTTTTACCGTTTGACTTTCTTGAAATTTTCAAAATTTATTATTTAATAATCATTATATATCATTTTTCATTTATTATAAAAAATTTTTTAATTATCATATTTATTCAACACAATGATTGCATTAAAATCTCACTATTACATTAACACCTCAATCACACCTGCAAACATTTTTTATTATACATGATTATAAAATTTTCATACTTACACTCCATTTAACACGATATACCCACAAAACGTAATCACTACCATCTCTGAAACATTTTACACAAAATTAATTTAAATTAAACAATTCGTCATTCATTGCCACCTTTCCATCTCGTAAAATAACATAAAGTCATTAAAAAATTAATTAATTAACACTTAAATAAGCAATCAAAATATTTAAACATATCAAATTGGTTTAATTTAATTAATGACTGTCAATATAAATTATATAGTTATCAAAACAATTACCATTAGTCAATTACTGTTTTCAAAATTAATTCTGATATTTATTTACTTGTAAATATTTCAATATTATTATCACAACACTCATCTTGCATACACACATCTATTTATTTAACATTCCACCATGCACACACATAAATACACTATATTTTATTTACAAACTCTTGTTATTTATTGTTCAGTTTTTCCGCACTTCATTTGTCCCATTCTGCCATGTCAGAACCATTAAAACAAAATATTTATACTGTCTTTTATTGTTTTAATAGTTTAACCTCCATCGTTCCAAATCAACCTTGGTTCTACATAACATCGTTCAATCTTATCAGCACACAAATGACTGTTTTGTGTGTTGTAACCAGAAAAACTAACTTCAATCAACTTATTCAAATATTCGTTAAACCAGTCTACGTTAGGTATTTTTGTCAAGTCTCCATCATTAAATTCATTAAACTATCGGGTTAATCATTTTTATTAAATCATTGTAATCATTATCATTCACATATATTTCTAAACTTTCCTTCCATTCATCATACTTTCTATTTAAGTTATATATTTCTGTTCCTTCATTAACACACAATTCTCTGTTTACATCTCTCTCTTCATAACCCCAAATCACACTCTCAAAAGTATTACAGACAGAGGGTATAAATTCAATTAAATCTTTCCTGACTTCTACAGGAAAAGCAAAAAACTTCAAAAAACAATTATTTGTAGCACATTTGTCTACACAATATATACGTGAAGGTCTTCCTTCACCCCCCATTCTACCTCGTAAACAATTTACCCCCTGTTTCATACCTGTAATATAGCTTTCTTCCCACTCTCTCTCCAACTCACTAACACACATTAACATTTCATAATCACATTCTACAACTTCATTAGTACTCTCAGATACCAATTTTTCGACTACATTATTATGCTCATTATTCTCAACATCATTATTATTTATTAATTCATTACCTAATACAACATTGTCATTACAACTTTCGTTTGTATTATTCTTACTCTGTTCTACTTTATTCGAACTAATTTTTGTCATTTCATCGGCATTTCAAGACATACATTCTTGTCTTGTATATTATTTATCAACTCATCAAATTTTATATTTATATTTTGCTGAAACTGAATATTCTGTTCTTTAATTTCATTAAAAATAATATCATTTTTAATATTCTGCTGTTCGCATTTTATTCTCTGTTCATCTAATTTATTGTTAAAATCACTTTTCATCTCGTTTAAAATTATTTCATTGTTATCCAAGCGTTTATCATTATCATCAAAACGTTTATTGAGGTTATTGAGGTCATTATTCTGTTTATCGAAATTAACTTTCATAAAATCTAATAGGTCATCTAATGACAATTTTTTCTCTTTCGTTTTATTCGATTTAATCAATATTGGGGTAGATTTCGCTTCTGCGTGATCGACCATAATTGATCCAGTTAGGTCATCGTTAACTATTGATTGCACGCTCAACTCAGCTGTTGGCCTTGACTGACTTACTTCGCTCACACTTGGTGACGGGTTCATCGAACCAATGCCACTCTCACTCATAATTGAATCTACTATACTGCTCTTCTCTGTGTTTTCAGACATTTTTATTTAATCTATTTTGTCTTACGTAACAACTACCAATGATCCGTCTTTTTTCAAAACTGATATTACAACATCAATTTACTCTCGCAACCGTATTCCGTTCAATGTACTGTCACATGTAGGCCGTTGTAATAACTTTTTTGTTATATTACATCCTGGTCACGCGGTACCAATTGTAACTCTGACAATTTAAGTTATATTTATATTTTACTCAATTTCAATTTCATACTTACCTTTTATCATTGATCTGGCCGGATCGAGTAGTGGAGGTACACCCATTTCGTTTGACGAACTATGACAGCACATAAAACGAACTAAGGTTTTGAAAGAAACTAACTCTCAATTTTTTGGAAGAGAAATTATGTTTTTGTTTATTAACCAGAAATATTGAATCTATTAGTTTTCCATTTATAAAATTTCCAATTTCATTTTTATAGGTTTACCTGGTTTTTAAAAAATTGTGTAACTCCTATAACTTACGTACTATGCTTAACTTCTATTATTTACGTACTTTAAAATAGCCCAGCCTGCCACACGCGCTACTCACATTCTAAAAACCCCTCATATAAAAACTCATAAAACACCCCCTTGTTATGTAAAATTAGAGCTATAATTCGTTAGTATGTACATTACATGTGTTGCGTCGTATTGCCCGACCACGTTTTGCGTTTAACAAAGTCTTTCATTCTCCGGCTTTTTTCAAGCGTGTAGCATTTAATCACGATCAATAGGTATTCGTCGTCACTACAGGCACTGTTGTATATGTTTTTCTTAAACTCACATAGTTATTTAGTCGGCCGACTTAAGAAGAAATACGGAAATTTTGCCCGGGCACCAAACTGATATCAGCCACGCATGGCGTGGGTAGTTAGTCGACTGGGGCCGTCACCAGAACGTAACAGGTACAGCTTGCTTTCTTTGGAGGGAAGCTGTTGGTCACTGCCGCCCGCTTTGCGTCGTCGTTCATTGCTCATTTGCTGTTGTATAACCATTTTATATATGGAATGGAGCTGATATATTTGTGTGACCAGCGGCCGATATTGGACTTGGCTATGCTGATGTCACCAACAGTATGCGGAGTTTAATGCGACTTCCGGGAGGTCTTAGAGAAGACGACGAATATTTTTACGCTCTGGCCATCTTGAGTTTTAGTTAGAGCGTCCTTTGAGCGCGTGCAGGTGTAGTTGCGCTTGAGCGTTGACACACATTTACAGAGTTCTCAGAATTTTGGTGGAGGTGCAAATTCTTCACCGCATTACTCAACAACAACCTGCGTCTTATTGCTTTGTTTCACTGTTCTGTTACACTGACTGTTATACTGACACATACGTTGCGCAATAATACATTTATTTCGTAATATTTTATCCAACCCGCCCGAAAATGAACTGAATAAAATTATATAATTGCCCCAAACGATTAAAATAAAACACCCAAAAATTGACCCGCTACAATACCCCCTCGATGAGAATTCTGCTGTTCACAACAGAAGAAATCTCATCGATAAACCCCGAAGAGGACCGGTGAGGAACTGGTGCCAACAACCCCCTGGTTCTTAATCTCATGGATACACGACCCCCCTGGCTCAGCGACCATGGACTCATCTGAACGAGATCACTGGACTTCTCCGTAAGAGATCCAACACCGAGAAATCGAACAGACTCACACCACAGCGCGCCTCGCCTTCTAACATGCTACCCCCAAAAATCCTCAATCCCTGGCTAAAATTATTCCAGCTCCTCCGCCGATGTGGTTCCCCTTTTTTGCAAGCTGGGCTGCCTTTAGCAGATACTGGGCTCACACACACTTATATTACATATTACCATAACACATTAAAATAAAACTTTCTTTAAAATTTATCAAAAATTTAAAAAATTCAAATTTCAAAAAAAATAATCTTTTATCAAAAAATTCTCTTCCTGGTTTTTCTAAATTTTTGTTCACATGACTTAACCTAGACATTTCTACTAAGCTAAACACATCCTTACTCTAACAGGAGAACACTTATAGTCTACCAATATAATGCAATACAATAAAATAAACTGGTTAATGCACACATAATAAAAATAATCATTACTCAAAAATATTCACTCGCTGGCAGGCGAAAAATCTTTTTTTTTTTTCAAAAAAAATTTAAAATTTTAAAATCAAAAAAAATTTAAATTTATTCATTAAAAAATTTTATTAAATTTATTTATTCAATAACATACTTATTAAAATTATTCAAATATTGGTTTGAATTAATCAAACAAACAAATTAAAATTGGATTCCTACTATACGAGCTTAGTAGGTTATATGAACTCATCAGCTGATCATAACTAGGTCAATTCCAAGATCCTTGACCTACATATGTTATGTATAAGCTCTGAAAATACATTGAACATCTGTAATATCCTAACTTTGACATACAAACATACTAACAAAATATTTAAAACAAACAAAATATCAATATAATAATCAAGTTGACATTTAAATTAGGTAAACAATTCTGGACTTTACATTATTCTCAAATTTTATCAAAATTCTGTCACTGGTTGAAAAAAATAAACACTGTATATTCTTTATCATGAATCTCTCTTTTTGCTTAACAATCTTACGTTAATCTACTGTGGGTGATGTAAATTATTCATTCTCATTTACTGTATTACTAGACCTGTATACACATATAAACTTTCTCCCTCTGACTCTAATATTCATCAACTTCAACTCCCATGACACCCATCTCTACCAAAATATCTACTAATCAAGACACTCTAAACCCCAACTTATCAGTTAACACCATTCGCCACCTTCTCTACATATAAAATACTCTCTAACCCCTTGTACATAGGATACGTGTTTCCCCTACCCAAAAAAACTCAATTCCCTTATTTGGCGGCCCGGATTCTACCTAAGGCGGCCCTTCCCCCACAAAAATCTATCCCTATCCCGTCCCAACCCTTGTTGCGACTCCCCAAATACACTACCCCTAATACAAAATTAATTGCCATCCCCAAAAATCTCAATCTCATTACATTACTACAAATACACAAAATAACCTCATTAACTATAAAACAACAATATGTCACTCAAAATCTACATAAAGTCTCCATTACCACTATGTCAACATTAATACTTCACCAACTCTGTTACATTACATTAACTCAAAACAACATTACATCATATTCATCTATACTATTTCAACTTCAACTTTTAATTCAATTCGGACAGGTCTACATGTCCCATAAAACATTTATCACCCATCAATTATCTTTTATTAATTTGCATAAATTATTGTTATTTTATTTCTCATATTCTTTTTATCTTTACTTCAAAATATCTGTAATACGTTAAACATTAATTACTTGTAACATTTACAAACCAATATACCAGTGACGTTATTGCTGATCAGCTGATCCTCCTAGCACAATGAAAATACCATGGAATAAATTGAACAAATTACATGGAATATACATATTTATTTTTATTTATTCTCCCTTCTCACCTCACTGTTTCCAATTTCTCTGATTCTAGTTATTTATGTTAGCCTGCCAGACGATTTACTTATTGGCTTAGGAAAAAACATACACACATCATGAAATTAACTATTTTTACAATACCTATACCTAACATACAACAAGTAAACACTACATTTAAAAACGCATAATGAACACCTTATTTTTAAATATCTAAGCAGCTAGTTACCTGAACAGAGCACAAGCAGTTTTATTTGAATTAAACTTTGAATAAGCAAAAACTTTTAGGTCATAAACTTTCAATTCGTGACTCCTTTGCGTCACCTCCCAGCCACACACTCTATTTCAAATTATGTAAGACTGTCTCGCCTTTTCGCTTCCACAGAGACTGTATATTTTGGAGCAGGGTTTTGCCTCTCCGTGTCTCTGCTTCCGCTGTTAAGTTTTTAAAGTAGTGAACATCATAATGTTCTTGTTAATAATCATACACCCTTAAAACGGATCTGCCACCTGGCTCTGCTGTTCCTCCTCGAACAGAGTGGCAGCCGCTGTTCCATAGTTTCCGGGAGATTTCCTCTAATTGTCCCCCCATTAAATTTCAAATATATACCAATTTCAAGTTGGCTATGGTCAAGGGACTTGATATGACCATAGCTGGCCACTAGCCAAAACCACGGTTAGTGCTGGTAAGACAGTAACCGCCCGAAAAGTCGAGGAAATCTAAACTTTTATTTCACTGCCTGTTTCATATCAATCTCATTATGTGCGACACGTTATTTAGTAATGTGTGTAAAAAATTTTTATTTTACACGGGTAAGGTGTGCCGCACATTTATCGCCAGTTTGGCCTCCGATGGAGGTTAACACTCACTGCTACCCCCAACCCTTTTCGCTACTAAGAGAGCACAGGCCACCCCCTTAATAGCCACTTAATAGCTACTTACAATTGAAAATTAATTAAATTTTTGTATACATTATCATATAATATTTGCATCAATAATCGTCTAACCATTCATAACTTTTAACCGTTTGACTTTTCTTGAAATTTTTAAAATTTATTATTTAATAAGCATTATATATCATTTTTCATTTATTATAAAAAATTTTTTAATTATCATATTTATTCAACACAATGATTGCATTAAAATCTCACTATTACATTAACACCTCAATCACACCTGCAAACATTTTTTATTATACATGATTATAAAATTTTCATACTTACACTCCATTTAACACGATATACCCACAAAACGTAATCACTACCATCTCTGAAACATTTTACACAAAATTAATTTAAATTAAACAATTCGTCATTCATTGCCACCTTTCCATCTCGTAAAATAACATAAAGTCATTAAAAAATTAATTAATTAACACTTAAATAAGCAATCAAAATATTTAAACATATCAAATTGGTTTAATTTAATTAATGACTGTCAATATAAATTATATAGTTATCAAAACAATTACCATTAGTCAATTACTGTTTTCAAAATTAATTCTGATATTTATTTACTTGTAAATATTTCAATATTATTATCACAACACTCATCTTGCATACACACATCTATTTATTTAACATTCCACCATGCACACACATAAATACACTATATTTTATTTACAAACTCTTGTTATTTATTGTTCAGTTTTTCCGCACTTCATTTGTCCCATTCTGCATGTCAGAACCATTAAAACAAAATATTTATACTGTCTTTTATTGTTTTAATAGTTTAACCTCCATCGTTCCAAATCAACCTTGGTTCTACATAACATCGTTCAATCTTATCAGCACACAAATGACTGTTTTGTGTGTTGTAACCAGAAAAACTAACTTCAATCAACTTATTCAAATATTCGTTAAACCAGTCTACGTTAGGTATTTTTGTCAAGTCTCCATCATTAAATTCATTAACTATCGGGTTAATCATTTTATTAAATCATTGTAATCATTATCATTCACATATATTTCTAAACTTTCCTTCCATTCATCATACTTTCTATTTAAGTTATATATTTCTGTTCCTTCATTAACACACAATTCTCTGTTTACATCTCTCTCTTCATAACCCCAAATCACACTCTCAAAAGTATTACAGACAGAGGGTATAAATTCAATTAAATCTTTCCTGACTTCTACAAGAAAAGCAAAAAACTTCAAAAAACAATTATTTGTAGCACATTTGTCTACACAATATATACGTGAAGGTCTTCCTTCACCCCCCATTCTACCTCGTAAACAATTTACCCCCTGTTTCATACCTGTAATATAGCTTTCTTCCCACTCTCTCTCCAACTCACTAACACACATTAACATTTCATAATCACATTCTACAACTTCATTAGTACTCTCAGATACCAATTTTTCGACTACATTATTATGCTCATTATTCTCAACATCATTATTATTTATTAATTCATTACTAATACAACATTGTCATTACAACTTTCGTTTGTATTATTCTTACTCTGTTCTACTTTATTCGAACTAATTTTTGTCATTTCATCGGCATTTTCAAGACATACATTCTTGTCTTGTATATTATTTATCAACTCATCAAATTTTATATTTATATTTTGCTGAAACTGAATATTCTGTTCTTTAATTTCATTAAAAATAATATCATTTTTAATATTCTGCTGTTCGCATTTTATTCTCTGTTCATCTAATTTATTGTTAAAATCACTTTTCATCTCGTTTAAAATTATTTCATTGTTATCCAAGCGTTTATCATTATCATCAAAACGTTTATTGAGGTTATTGAGGTCATTATTCTGTTTATCGAAATTAACTTTCATAAAATCTAATAGGTCATCTAATGACAATTTTTTCTCTTTCGTTTTATTCGATTTAATCAATATTGGGGTAGATTTCGCTTCTGCGTGATCGACCATAATTGATCCAGTTAGGTCATCGTTAACTATTGATTGCACGCTCAACTCAGCTGTTGGCCTTGACTGACTTACTTCGCTCACACTTGGTGACGGGTTCATCGAACCAATGCCACTCTCACTCATAATTGAATCTACTATACTGCTCTTCTCTGTGTTTTCAGACATTTTTATTTAATCTATTTTGTCTTACGTAACAACTACCAATGATCCGTCTTTTTTCAAAACTGATATTACAACATCAATTTACTCTCGCAACCGTATTCCGTTCAATGTACTGTCACATGTAGGCCGTTGTAATAACTTTTTTGTTATATTACATCCTGGTCACGCGGTACCAATTGTAACTCTGACAATTTAAGTTATATTTATATTTTACTCAATTTCAATTTCATACTTACCTTTTATCATTGATCTGGCCGGATCGAGTAGTGGAGGTACACCCATTTCGTTTGACGAACTATGACAGCACATAAAACGAACTAAGGTTTTGAAAGAAACTAACTCTCAATTTTTTGGAAGAGAAATTATGTTTTTGTTTATTAACCAGAAATATTGAATCTATTAGTTTTCCATTTATAAAATTTCCAATTTCATTTTTATAGGTTTACCTGGTTTTTAAAATTGTGTAACTCCTATAACTTACGTACTATGCTTAACTTCTATTATTTACGTACTTTAAAATAGCCCAGCCTGCCACACGCGCTACTCACATTCTAAAAACCCCTCATATAAAAACTCATAAAACACCCCCTTGTTATGTAAAATTAGAGCTATAATTCGTTAGTATGTAACATTACATGTGTTGCGTCGTATTGCCCGACCACGTTTTGCGTTTAACAAAGTCTTTCATTCTCCGGCTTTTTTCAAGCGTGTAGCATTTAATCACGATCAATAGGTATTCGTCGTCACTACAGGCACTGTTGTATATGTTTTTCTTAAACTCACATAGTTATTTAGTCGGCCGACTTAAGAAGAAATACGGAAATTTTGCCCGGGCACCAAACTGATATCAGCCACGCATGGCGTGGGTAGTTAGTCGACTGGGCCGTCACCAAGAACGTAACAGGTACAGCTTGCTTTCTTTGGAGGGAAGCTGTTGGTCACTGCCGCCCGCTTTGCGTCGTCGTTCATTGCTCATTTGCTGTTGTGTAACCATTTTATATATGGAATGGAGCTGATATATTTGTGTGACCAGCGGCCGATATTGGACTTGGCTATGCTGATGTCACCAACAGTATGCGGAGTTTAATGCGACTTCCGGGAGGTCTTAGAGAAGACGACGAATATTTTTACGCTCTGGCCATCTTGAGTTTTTAGTTAGAGCGTCCTTTGAGCGCGTGCAGGTGTAGTTGCGCTTGAGCGTTGACACACATTTACAGAGTTCTCAGAATTTTGGTGGAGGTGCAAATTCTTCACCGCATTACTCAACAACAACCTGCGTCTTATTGCTTTGTTTCACTGTTCTGTTACACTGACTGTTATACTGACACATACGTTGCGCAATAATACATTTATTTCGTAATATTTTATCCAACCCGCCCGAAAATGAACTGAATAAAATTATATAATTGCCCCAAACGATTAAAATAAAACACCCAAAAATTGACCCGCTACAATACCCCCTCGATGAGAATTCTGCTGTTCACAACAGAAGAAATCTCATCGATAAACCCCGAAGAGGACCGGTGAGGAACTGGTGCCAACAACCCCCTGGTTCTTAATCTCATGGATACACGACCCCCCTGGCTCAGCGACCATGGACTCATCTGAACGAGATCACTGGACTTCTCCGTAAGAGATCCCAACACCGAGAAATCGAACAGACTCACACCACAGCGCGCCTCGCCTTCTAACATGCTACCCCCAAAAATCCTCAATCCCTGGCTAAAATTATTCCAGCTCCTCCGCCGATGTGGTTCCCCTTTTTTGCAAGCTGGGCTGCCTTTAGCAGATACTGGGCTCACACACACTTATATTACATATTACCATAACACATTAAAATAAAACTTTCTTTTAAAATTTATCAAAAATTTAAAAAATTCAAATTTCAAAAAAAATAATCTTTTATCAAAAAATTCTCTTCCTGGTTTTTCTAAATTTTTGTTTCACATGACTTAACCTAGACATTTCTACTAAGCTAAACACATCCTTACTCTAACAGGAGAACCACTTATAGTCTACCAATATAATGCAATACAATAAAATAAACATGGTTAATGCACACATAATAAAATAATCATTACTCAAAAATATTCACTCGCTGGCAGGCGAAAAATCTTTTTTTTTTTTCAAAAAAAATTTAAAATTTTAAAATTCAAAAAAAATTTAAATTTATTCATTAAAAAATTTTATTAAATTTATTTATTCAATAACATACTTATTAAAATTATTCAAATATTGGTTTGAATTAATCAAACAAACAAATTAAAATTGGATTCCTACTATACAAGCTTAGTAGGTATATGAACTCATCAGCTGATCATAACTAGGTCAATTCCAAGATCCTTGACCTACATATGTTATGTATAAGCTCTGAAAATACATTGAACATCTGTAATATCCTAACTTTGACATACAAACATACTAACAAAATATTTAAAACAAACAAAATATCAATATAATAATCAAGTTGACATTTAAATTATGTAAACAATTCTGGACTTTACATTATTCTCAAATTTTATCAAAATTCTGTCACTGGTTGAAAAAAATAAACACTGTATATTCTTTATCATGAATCTCTCTTTTTGCTTAACAATCTTACGTTAATCTACTGTGGGTGATGTAAATTATTCATTCTCATTTACTGTATTACTAGACCTGTATACACATATAAACTTTCTCCCTCTGACTCTAATATTCATCAACTTCAACTCCCATGACACCCATCTCTACCAAAATATCTACTAATCAAGACACTCTAAACCCCAACTTATCAGTTAACACCATTCGCCACCTTCTCTACATATAAAATACTCTCTAACCCCTTGTACATAGGATACGTGTTTCCCCTACCCAAAAAACTCAATTCCCTTATTTGGCGGCCCGGATTCTACCTAAGGCGGCCCCTTCCCCACAAAAATCTATCCCTATCCCGTCCCAACCCTTGTTGCGGACTCCCCAAATACACTACCCCTAATACAAAATTGCCATCCCCAAAAATCTCAATCTCATTACATTACTACAAATACACAAAATAACCTCATTAACTATAAAACAACAATATGTCACTCAAAATCTACATAAAGTCTCCATTACCACTATGTCAACATTAATACTTCACCAACTCTGTTACATTACATTAACTCAAAACAACATTACATCATATTCATCTATACTATTTCAACTTCAACTTTTAATTCAATTCGGACAGGTCTACATGTCCCATAAAACATTTATCACCCATCAATTATCTTTTATTAATTTGCATAAATTATTGTTATTTTATTTCTCATATTCTTTTTATCTTTACTTCAAAATATCTGTAATACGTTAAACATTAATTACTTGTAACATTTACAAACCAATATACCAGTGACGTTATTGCTGATCAGCTGATCCTCCTAGCACAATGAAAATACCATGGAATAAATTGAACAAATTACATGGAATATACATATTTATTTTTATTTATTCTCCCTTCTCACCTCACTGTTTCCAATTTCTCTGATTCTAGTTATTTATGTTAGCCTGCCAGACGATTTACTTATTGGCTTAGGAAAAAACATACACACATCATGAAATTAACTATTTTTACAATACCTATACCTAACATACAACAAGTAAACACTACATTTAAAAACGCATAATGAACACCTTATTTTTAAATATCTAAGCAGCTAGTTACCTGAACAGAGCACAAGCAGTTTTATTTGAATTAAACTTTGAATAAGCAAAAACTTTTAGGTCATAAACTTTCAATTCGTGACTCCTTTGCGTCACCTCCCAGCCACACACTCTATTTCAAATTATGTAAGACTGTCTCGCCTTTTCGCTTCCACAGAGACTGTATATTTTGGAGCAGGGTTTTGCCTCTCCGTGTCTCTGCTTCCGCTGTTAAGTTTTTAAAGTAGTGAACATCATAATGTTCTTGTTAATAATCATACACCCTTAAAACGGATCTGCCACCTGGCTCTGCTGTTCCTCCTCGAACAGAGTGGCAGCCGCTGTTCCATAGTTTCCGGGAGATTTCCTCTAATTGTCCCCCCATTAAATTTCAAATATATACCAATTTCAAGTTGGCTATGGTCAAGGGACTTGATATGACCATAGCTGGCCGCTAGCCAAAACCACGGTTAGTGCTGGTAAGACAGTAACCGCCCGAAAAGTCGAGGAAATCTAAACTTTTATTTCACTGCCTGTTTCATATCAATCTCATTATGTGCGACACGTTATTTAGTAATGTGTGTAAAAAATTTTTATTTTACACGGGTAAGGTGTGCCGCACATTTATCGCCAGTTTGGCCTCCGATGGAGGTAACACTCACTGCTACCCCCAACCCTTTTCGCTACCTAAGAGAGCACAGGCCACCCCCTTAATAGCCACTTAATAGCTACTTACAATTGAAAATTAATTAAATTTTTGTATACATTATCATATAATATTTGCATCAATAATCGTCTAACCCATTCATAACCTTTTACCGTTTGACTTTCTTGAAATTTTTAAAATTTATTATTTAATAAGCATTATATATCATTTTTCATTTATTATAAAAAATTTTTTAATTATCATATTTATTCAACACAATGATTGCATTAAAATCTCACTATTACATTAACACCTCAATCACACCTGCAAACATTTTTTATTATACATGATTATAAAATTTTCATACTTACACTCCATTTAACACGATATACCCACAAAACGTAATCACTACCATCTCTGAAACATTTTACACAAAATTAATTTAAATTAAACAATTCGTCATTCATTGCCACCTTTCCATCTCGTAAAATAACATAAAGTCATTAAAAAATTAATTAATTAACACTTAAATAAGCAATCAAAATATTTAAACATATCAAATTGGTTTAATTTAATTAATGACTGTCAATATAAATTATATAGTTATCAAAACAATTACCATTAGTCAATTACTGTTTTCAAAATTAATTCTGATATTTATTTACTTGTAAATATTTCAATATTATTATCACAACACTCATCTTGCATACACACATCTATTTATTTAACATTCCACCATGCACACACATAAATACACTATATTTTATTTACAAACTCTTGTTATTTATTGTTCAGTTTTTCCGCACTTCATTTGTCCCATTCTGCCATGTCAGAACCATTAAAACAAAATATTTATACTGTCTTTTATTGTTTTAATAGTTTAACCTCCATCGTTCCAAATCAACCTTGGTTCTACATAACATCGTTCAATCTTATCAGCACACAAATGACTGTTTTGTGTGTTGTAACCAGAAAAACTAACTTCAATCAACTTATTCAAATATTCGTTAAACCAGTCTACGTTAGGTATTTTTGTCAAGTCTCCATCATTAAATTCATTAACTATCGGGTTAATCATTTTTATTAAATCATTGTAATCATTATCATTCACATATATTTCTAAACTTTCCTTCCATTCATCATACTTTCTATTTAAGTTATATATTTCTGTTCCTTCATTAACACACAATTCTCTGTTTACATCTCTCTCTTCATAACCCCAAATCACACTCTCAAAAGTATTACAGACAGAGGGTATAAATTCAATTAAATCTTTCCTGACTTCTACAGGAAAAGCAAAAAACTTCAAAAAACAATTATTTGTAGCACATTTGTCTACACAATATATACGTGAAGGTCTTCCTTCACCCCCCATTCTACCTCGTAAACAATTTACCCCCTGTTTCATACCTGTAATATAGCTTTCTTCCCACTCTCTCTCCAACTCACTAACACACATTAACATTTTATAATCACATTCTACAACTTCATTAGTACTCTCAGATACCAATTTTTCGACTACATTATTATGCTCATTATTCTCAACATCATTATTATTTATTAATTCATTACCTAATACAACATTGTCATTACAACTTTCGTTTGTATTATTCTTACTCTGTTCTACTTTATTCGAACTAATTTTTGTCATTTCATCGGCATTTTCAAGACATACATTCTTGTCTTGTATATTATTTATCAACTCATCAAATTTTATATTTATATTTTGCTGAAACTGAATATTCTGTTCTTTAATTTCATTAAAAATAATATCATTTTTAATATTCTGCTGTTCGCATTTTATTCTCTGTTCATCTAATTTATTGTTAAAATCACTTTTCATCTCGTTTAAAATTATTTCATTGTTATCCAAGCGTTTATCATTATCATCAAAACGTTTATTGAGGTTATTGAGGTCATTATTCTGTTTATCGAAATTAACTTTCATAAAATCTAATAGGTCATCTAATGACAATTTTTTCTCTTTCGTTTTATTCGATTTAATCAATATTGGGGTAGATTTCGCTTCTGCGTGATCGACCATAATTGATCCAGTTAGGTCATCGTTAACTATTGATTGCACGCTCAACTCAGCTGTTGGCCTTGACTGACTTACTTCGCTCACACTTGGTGACGGGTTCATCGAACCAATGCCACTCTCACTCATAATTGAATCTACTATACTGCTCTTCTCTGTGTTTTCAGACATTTTTATTTAATCTATTTTGTCTTACGTAACAACTACCAATGATCCGTCTTTTTTTAAAACTGATATTACAACATCAATTTACTCTCGCAACCGTATTCCGTTCAATGTACTGTCACATGTAGGCCGTTGTAATAACTTTTTTGTTATATTACATCCTGGTCACGCGGTACCAATTGTAACTCTTACAATTTAAGTTATATTTATATTTTACTCAATTTCAATTTCATACTTACCTTTTATCATTGATCTGGCCGGATCGAGTAGTGGAGGTACACCCATTTCGTTTGACGAACTATGACAGCACATAAAACGAACTAAGGTTTTGAAAGAAACTAACTCTCAATTTTTTGGAAGAGAAATTATGTTTTTGTTTATTAACCAGAAATATTGAATCTATTAGTTTTCCATTTATAAAATTTCCAATTTCATTTTTATAGGTTTACCTGGTTTTTAAAAATTGTGTAACTCCTATAACTTACGTACTATGCTTAACTTCTATTATTTACTTACTTTAAAATAGCCCAGCCTGCCACACGCGCTACTCACATTCTAAAAACCCCTCATATAAAAACTCATAAAACACCCCCTTGTTATGTAAAATTAGCGCTATAATTCGTTAGTATGTAACATTACATGTGTTGCGTCGTATTGCCCGACCACGTTTTGCGTTTAACAAAGTCTTTCATTCTCCGGCTTTTTTCAAGCGTGTAGCATTTAATCACGATCAATAGGTATTCGTCGTCACTACAGGCACTGTTGTATATGTTTTTCTTAAACTCACATAGTTATTTAGTCGGCCGACTTAAGAAGAAATACGGAAATTTTGCCCGGGCACCAAACTGATATCAGCCACGCATGGCGTGGGTAGTTAGTCGACTGGGCCGTCACCAAGAACGTAACAGGTACAGCTTGCTTTCTTTGGAGGGAAGCTGTTGGTCACTGCCGCCCGCTTTGCGTCGTCGTTCATTGCTCATTTGCTGTTGTGTAACCATTTTATATATGGAATGGAGCTGATATATTTGTGTGACCAGCGGCCGATATTGGACTTGGCTATGCTGATGTCACCAACAGTATGCGGAGTTTAATGCGACTTCCGGGAGGTCTTAGAGAAGACGACGAATATTTTTACGCTCTGGCCATCTTGAGTTTTTAGTTAGAGCGTCCTTTGAGCGCGTGCAGGTGTAGTTGCGCTTGAGCGTTGACACACATTTACAGAGTTCTCAGAATTTTGGTGGAGGTGCAAATTCTTCACCGCATTACTCAACAACAACCTGCGTCTTATTGCTTTGTTTCACTGTTCTGTTATACTGACTGTTATACTGACACATACGTTGCGCAATAATACATTTATTTCGTAATATTTTATCCAACCCGCCCGAAAATGAACTGAATAAAATTATATAATTGCCCCAAACGATTAAAATAAAACACCCAAAAATTGACCCGCTACAATACCCCCTCGATGAGAATTCTGCTGTTCACAACAGAAGAAATCTCATCGATAAACCCCGAAGAGGACCGGTGAGGAACTGGTGCCAACAACCCCCTGGTTCTTAATCTCATGGATACACGACCCCCCTGGCTCAGCGACCATGGACTCATCTGAACGAGATCACTGGACTTCTCCGTAAGAGATCCCAACACCGAGAAATCGAACAGACTCACACCACAGCGCGCCTCGCCTTCTAACATGCTACCCCCAAAAATCCTCAATCCCTGGCTAAAATTATTCCAGCTCCTCCGCCGATGTGGTTCCCCTTTTTTGCAAGCTGGGCTGCCTTTAGCAGATACTGGGCTCACACACACTTATATTACATATTACCATAACACATTAAAATAAAACTTTCTTTTAAAATTTATCAAAAATTTAAAAAATTCAAATTTCAAAAAAAATAATCTTTTATCAAAAAATTCTCTTCCTGGTTTTTCTAAATTTTTGTTTCACATGACTTAACCTAGACATTTCTACTAAGCTAAACACATCCTTACTCTAACAGGAGAACCACTTATAGTCTACCAATATAATGCAATACAATAAAATAAACATGGTTAATGCACACATAATAAAATAATCATTACTCAAAAATATTCACTCGCTGGCAGGCGAAAAATCTTTTTTTTTTTTTTCAAAAAAAATTTAAAATTTTAAAATTCAACAAAAATTTAAATTTATTCATTAAAAAATTTTATTAAATTTATTTATTCAATAACATACTTATTAAAATTATTCAAATATTGGTTTGAATTAATCAAACAAACAAATTAAAATTGGATTCCTACTATACGAGCTTAGTAGGTATATGAACTCATCAGCTGATCATAACTAGGTCAATTCCAAGATCCTTGACCTACATATGTTATGTATAAGCTCTGAAAATACATTGAACATCTGTAATATCCTAACTTTGACATACAAACATACTAACAAAATATTTAAAACAAACAAAATATCAATATAATAATCAAGTTGACATTTAAATTATGTAAACAATTCTGGACTTTACATTATTCTCAAATTTTATCAAAATTCTGTCACTGGTTGAAAAAAATAAACACTGTATATTCTTAAATAGAAAAACAGTGTTGCAGGACAAACAATTCAAAGATTCAAGACTGCCGCAAAGATCTGAATGACAGGAAAAAGACAGAAGACCAAAGTGTTAAAACTGTGGAAAACGTGGTCATCTATAGGTAGACTGTTGGGAGAAAAAAATATAGAGAGAAGAGTGTGATCGCCCTTTGAAGAAATAATGCTCCAGAACAGCACACAGTTTCAACGCTACATAAGACCAGTGGAAACTTAATCATTAATTGATTTGTGCAAGGTAAACCAACATCATTTACAGTTGACATGGTCACAACAGTGTCTATTGTGTGCCCTGACTTAGTCAGCAACCGCCAGCCTCAACTTAGCTCTTGTTCAATACAGACTGTAACTAGAAGCCTAGTCAAAGTATTAGGACAGACAGACATATGTGTACGCCTGGATCTTCTCAAGTTTAGTCATAAAATGCTCATTGCAGACATTGTCGATGAAGTGATTCTTGGCACAGACATGAATGCCTATGGATTCTTTGTGGACCTAAGAGAGAATGTCCTGAAAGTTGGCCAAGAAAACATCAAAGACCAACCATGAAGCTTTGCATGGCTACATTAACAGGTTCCACCAATCATTCGATCAAACAAATAACATTAGCCAAAGAAGAAGTCAACAGGTGTGATGAAGAGGAACCCTTAAAATGCAAGTGGAAATGGAAGAATTAACAGAGGAAGTACCAATTTGTGTAACGACAAAGGAAGTGATTAGAAAACCTACTGTAGTCGTCAAGGAAAGCCTCATGCTTGTTCATGAGTTAATTAAAGTGCTCCGGGGGGGGGGGGAAGTTGCTGAATATGATGTTATGCAAGAGGTTGCTGATGAGAACCAAACAGACTTGGACCAGCTAATGGCTTATAGATCAGCAGTACATGACACAACCGGCATGATTCCAACAAAACTAGTGGCTGAGCGGTAGATTTGTTTTTCTGGGGATCTGATGTTTAGATCACCAAGACTCAATTCCAAGAGCCACAGAAGTATTCCTCGCAATTAGAAAAGCAACTGCGAGTGCTTGGTATGAGGACAGCTGAAGACAGCCAGTGATAAAATGAAAACTCGGGTGTGACATTCACAGCAATACTGTGTGTTTCGAAGAAGGAGATCAGGTTTGGTTGTACAAATCAAAGCGCCGTCATGGTTGCTCACGAAAACTCCAAACTAACTGGGAAGGGCCTTTTACTGTGAAAAAGAAAATCAAAGATGTTCATTGGATACAACAGGAAGGACAACAAAAATTCAACGTCATCCATCTAAATCACCTGGTCAAGTATTACTTCAGAGATGGTTTACCAGTTCGAGATGAACAGGTTTAAGGAGGGGGCAGTGATATGACAATTACATAACACTCTCGAAAATTGGAGAGTGTCATTCTACATGTTTATTGACTAGCATAGTGGTGCCACTTCTGTGTTAAGGTTGTTCAGTGATGTAGCTACCAGACTGAAGTAGTACTCAGTATTATTAATTAAATTGTACATTATCTTACCATTATTTGGACGTCAACTGCAATGTTAATGAGTATTTAGATCTTGAAGTTCATGTTGAAGTTAACCAAGTTATCGTCTAGTGTACTTGGCAGAGACTAATAGGCAATGCAAATAAACAAAATGCGTATTTATCAAGTTAACATAAAATATTACTTTATTTTCTCAAGCATGACATTATTTCTTTTTCTGAATCTACTGTTATAACCCATTCTTGTTATCGAACTACTTAATACATAGGGACGGCTTATGCGCCACGCAACTCCCACCAATACAGACAATACATTTTACATTTTATAAAATCTTAATTACTAAATTATATATTCTATAATTTAAGACGAACCAATTCTTTGTTATCGCACACACCCACACAGTCTATTTTCCCCATTTCTAGATTTTGTTGAAAAAATGAATTTAGTTTTGAAAGTTATTTTCTTTAGTGTACCATAATTATATTAGGCCTTTATAAAATAATGTTGTGTACTTATCCTGGCGTAGATTCCATGTTGTTATTCGACACGTGTAACACACTGTTTCACCATAGTTTGTTCATTTTATAATTTTAGTCTTCCGCCACTCATTATGATTAGTTCTTGGTCACACTGAATTACACATTTAGTTTCCACACATTCTACTTATAATTTGGTCCGAATTACTTCGGTGACTTACACACACACAACCGGCCGGTCTTATCACTCGGTGTAAAGTGACGCTTCGCCACACTCGATGCTGGCGGAAATACGATGACGTCTAAACTTCTTACTGTGACGTTTTGACGGTTCATTGGTTCTTTCGCCAGCCAACGTTATGCTGGGGCGATACCACAGACAGTGGCTCACCATTTCCTTCGTCTTCACAGACCCGTGGGGCGAATTTATCGTCTCGCCATTTTTTGTTACGGCGTCCTTTTCGCTTGTGCGACGCAGGTGAGGCACTCGTGCGTGTGGACTCACATTCTGTACGTGACAATTCTCAAATTTTGTACCGCACACACCGTTCCAGACTAACGTATGCTTAAAAAGCTCTGCTGTAGTTCTTGGTGCAAGCTGACATGGGAATTTGCAATGTTACCTTTAATATAGAAATTAATAAAAGAAACCTCCCCGTTTTGTCCTATTACAATACCCCCCAATGAGAGGTTTGATGCCCTAAAGCATAAAACTCATTGCCTAACCTAAAGGGACCAGTGTCGATATGGAACCATTACCCCCTTTAGTTCTCATTAAAATCACTATGGGTTTATCCACCCCCCTATTCAAATGGCTATGGACGTATCTATCTGACTTTGCTGGACTTTCTACCTGAGAATCCCAACACCACCTGGGACTACAATGATACAGGCCTTATTATCAGTATCCGATCATCATCAATATGACCACAATGATCATTTAATGACTAACGTCATATGGCTAGTTCAACTTTCCTCCCTCAACTCGTTTTTTTTTTACCCCCCCAAGTCCCGTAACCCTTGTATTTCACAGTTACAATTTACTTACTGTGTTCTGCACTAGGCATCTTGGCCATCGCCAGCCTCTCATCCTAGCCGTAACCCACCCTTGTGGCCTGTAACTTGGTCACCCCCTATCCACACTCACTATGACCCCCTCTGGACTGTAGCGTCCAGTGGCTTCCACAAGGACTGATGCGGAAGGGGTGGACTTTTTTTCTTTTATTCTACCCCATCCTTGCTTCGGCGTTACAGCAAAATTCAGTATACATACCTACCAATCCTGATGAACACACCCCTAATGGACTACCACCCCTATATGGGTGAAAATAGCCGTTTCAAAAATTGGTAGATTCCCCTAAAAATAACCCCCCAACTAAATCTAACAAACCACCGGGTTAACAAAACAAAAACAAACCATAAGCCGGTTATAACAATTAAAATTTATGGTTTGCTATAATTAACTACTTTCACGGTCATGATCCGGTGAGGTCATGACCACACTTAGGTGGGGAATCTACTTAACATAATAAATATAATACAATATAAACATTCATAGAGAACATAAACCTCATTCAATTAAAATAAACATCTCATTTGCATCTGAATAAAATTTACAAACATTTCAATTTTAATTTTAATTGAACCTTTCATTCTTCAATCTTTGATTATTTATCATTTGTTGTACCATTAAATTCTTCAAAAATTAAATCTATTATCAACATTCATTTTACATAACATTTCAAATTCAACTTTTATTAAAAATTCCACACCTTACCCAAGTTAACTTCTTTCAATTCATTTAATGTCATTATAAGACTTGTACTTTACTTCCATGTCATTATCCAATTCATACTTACATATGGTCAGTTATTTAATAAAATAAACACGTCATTACTGTCATCAACTAAACTATAAACATTTGTCACAACAAATATAGCGTACATAACCATATGTACCTTCAGATACATTATAACAACCATATGACTCACAATTAAACACATTTTTACTTTTACTCATTTACTATTTATTATCAAATTTAAATCTCAGAGAAATCATTTAAATTCATTATTAAATTAATTTATACAACATTTTAAATTAATTAATTCATCTCGCATTTATTGAATTCAACCAGTTTTTTTTAAACACTAAGTTTTTTAATTACAATTCCAAAACAATTACAATTCATTTGTATTATAACCTTCATAA
Source organism: Magicicada septendecula (assembly GCA_034769895.1). Classification (NCBI taxonomy): domain Eukaryota; kingdom Metazoa; phylum Arthropoda; class Insecta; order Hemiptera; family Cicadidae; genus Magicicada; species Magicicada septendecula. Next base: position 171,131,329 of record CM068376.1, read on the forward strand.
TTATTCTCATTGTTTATTTAGTCTGGTACTCCATTACTATTATTATATTGACAAAATCAATCCCCCTTGCATACCTACATTGTTTACATAAACTATTGAGTATAACATAACCTCTTACATAAACACAATTAACCTCACTATAAATTTATTTACAATTTTTCGTCATATCCTATTATTGTTTACCACACCTCATTTCATAATTTAGCCAAGTCATTACCATAAACTAAAATAATTAAATGTTCATTTACTGCTTGTCTAACCACCATCATCGTAATTTAGTCTGGTTTTCATATTACACCATTCATTTACAATTAAAGACATATAGCTATTATAATTATAATAATCATCAGCATTTATTTCATCCATTGTATCAATATAGTAATTACAAACCTTATTGCATACTATTATTTCAACATTCCTGTCGACATTTCGTATGGTAAATTCTCTCTTAGCATTTTCCGTTAACATCAGGTAAGTTATATCATTATATTCATCTACTACATCAGTTATCTCATAAGGTAAGTAATCAATATCCCCAAACTTATTCTCATTTGCTGTACTACCTATTTCGCAAGGTAAGTACTGTACTCAGTATTATTAACTCTTCCAATATCTAATTTCTCTACTAACCCTTTATAACCTCTATTCAGCTTAAATATTTCTATCACTCTCTCTCTATCATAATCACTTTGTATTTCCATTAAAACTTCATTGCCACTATTATTATTTACTTTACCTTCTAACACCACATTTTTAACTATATCATCATAATTACCACTAGTTTTAAATTCGTCACTTCCCTTATTATTTGTACCTTCGTTATTTTTGTTCTCGTTACACTCACCTGTAACTGTACCATTTTCTACCTCCTCCTTCAGAGTTCTACTTTCGTTTATTTCGTCTTGTATTTTATTTATATTTATAGTCGTCTCACCTTTCATTCCAGCAATAATCTCACTCTGTTTCTCTAGTTTCTTATTTATTTCAACAAACTTCTCATTCACTCCATAAAACTCTCATTTATACTTTCAAATTGGCTGTTCATATTTAAATAACTCATTTGGAGTTCGCTTCTTATGTTCGCAAATTCGTTATTTATGTCTACTAACTTCTCGTCTTGTTTGTTAAATCTATTATTTATTTCTGCTTTTATCTCTACACTATCTTTGTTTTGTTGGTCAAATTTATTATTCATCTCTACGTTATTTGCATTTATCTCTGATTTGATCTCAGTTTTAAATTCATTCAAACTCCTGTTCAAATTATCATTATTCTTATTTTGTTTGTCAAGTTTGTTATTCATTATTTCCATCATCAATGCTAATTGACTAAGTATATCTACATTATTGCTTTTGCTATTCTTAGTTTCAATTTCGTCTACGCTCTCGTTAACATTTTCATTCGTCGATACTAAGTCGTCTTGTGTAACGTTTAATATTGACCCCCCGGCTACACTCTCACATAAATTTGCATTCGTATTTTTCTCTGCCATTTTCGACTAGGTTGTAAATTATTTTAATTTTAATTTACAGCGTCCCTGTTCGGGCGCCAACTGAAGTAGTACTCAGTATTATTAATTAAATTGTACATTATCTTACCATTATTTGGACGTCAACTGCAATGTTAATGAATATTTAGATCTTGACATTCGTGTTGAAGTTAACCAAGTTATCGTCTAGTGTACTCGGCAGAGACTAATAGGCAATGCAAATAAACAAAATGCGTATTTATCAAGTTAACATAAAATATTACTTTATTTTCTCAAGCATGACATTATTTCTTTTTCTGAATCTACTGTTATAACCCATTCTTGTTATCGAACTACTTAATACATAGGGATGGCTTATGCGCCACGCAACTCCCACCAATACAGACAATACATTTTACATCTTATAAAATCTTAATTACTAAATTATATATTCTATAATTTAAGATGAACCAATTCTTTGTTATCGCACACACCTACACATTCAATTTACCCCATTTCTAGATTTTGTTGAAAAAATGAATTTAGTTTTGAAAGTTATTTTTTTAGTGTACCATAATTATATTAGGCCTTTATAAAATAATGTTGTGTACTTATCCTGGCGTAGATTCCACGTTGTTATTCGACACGTGTAACGCACTGTTTCACCATAGTTTGTTCATTTTATAATTTTAGTCTTCCGCCACTCATTACGACTAGTTCTTGGTCACACTGAATTACACATTTAGTTTCCACACAGTCTATTTATAATTTGGTCCGAATTACTTCGGTGACTTACACACACACGACCGGCCGGTCTTATCACTCGGTGTAAAGTGACGCTTCGCCACACTCGATGCTGGAGGAAATACGATGACGTCTAAACTTCTTACTGTGACGTTTCGACGGTTCATTGGTTCTTTCGCCAGCCGACGTTATGCTGGGGCGATACCACAGGCAGTGGCTCACCATTTCCTTCGTCTTCACAGACCCGTGGGGCGAATTTATCGTCTCGCCATTTTTTGTTACGGCGTCCTTTTCGCTTGTGCGACGCAGGTGAGGCACTCGTGCGTGTGGACTCACATTCTGTACGTGACATTCTCAAATTTTGTACCGCGCACACCGTTCCAGACTAACGTATGCTTAAAAAGCTCTGCTGTAGTTCTTGGTGCAAGCTGACATGGGAATTTGCAATGTTACCTTTAATATAGAAATTAGTAAAAGAAACCTCCCCATTTTGTCCTATTACAAGACTGTTAGAGCTCTTGTAACTAAGTAAATTATGTTGGCACACTACCAGGAGTATGGCAAATTATTCTGGAATTCTGCAGGGTATATAATCATCTTCAGCTGGCTCAGAAGTCATTTACACCTGGCTGTATTGCAGATTATTATGTTAATTAGTGCGGTACTGTAGTATTATTGCGTGTGGGCTATTTTAACTTGAATTATTGTATGAGGGTATATTTATTGATTTCAAATTGTCATTTGTGACTAATTAAAGTTGGTAATTAGTGACTTCATAAGTGTCAGTTATTTTATTTCCACTGTACAATACAATCCGTGAAACTGTCATAACACTATTTTATCCTCTATAAAAATGCAATCTTTTCCAAGCTTGCTGAGTAATTTTGTAGTGAAGAGACACAATTTGCAGAAACAGTATGTACTGCATAGTGAACTACAAAATTATCAAACTTTAAATCTGGTGAGAGGTTTTGCTTTTCTTTTCTGATGACTACTAAAAGATGTATATCCACTGGATTCAATTACCATTGATTCCCTTTTAATTGTACTCACAGATATACCTGAATCTGCTGCAGCTCTGTCTTATTTTTCATCAATTCGGTGTCAGCTGCACTGGTCATAAATTTTAATATTATACAAAAATTTTCTGTGTTTGGTTGTGTAGTATTTTACCACATAATTTAGACATTTTAAAAGGATAATCATGGTTAATGTTCACAGTAGAAACTAAACATACATTTACTTAGCTGCAGATGTACAATAATAACAGAGCACCAGGCTGATAATTAAAGTACCAGTAACATGTGAAATCTTGCATGGTAATTAAATGATTAAAATATTGAAATTTGTCCCTATTTCGGGCGTCGTTGAAATCGTACAAGGGAATTAAAATATTAATATATTATAATATGATTACAAATATTAAAATTGGGTCACCTACCTGTATTTGGACCAGGTGTCTAGTGTACTCCGCAGAGAAAAACAGGTAAATGCAAATAACAATTACGTATTTATACGTTCACTTAACACATTATTTTATTTCATCTTATTCTGTCATCAACTACCACAATAACTCCCACATCAACAATTTCGTCTTTCTCTTAAATTACATTTGTATTCTGAAAATAGATTCTGAAATATATATAACCCTATTCACTTAAATAGATTATATCTATTTTGTTTAACACATTATTTTAATTAGATTATATAAGGCAGCCCAGTTTGCTCATTCTCTCATTCATACAGTTTATTACCCCATAATTTAATTTAGAGCTCTGTTAATTAAAGAATTTTTATAATTATTGAAAATGGATTTACGTGTGGCTACTTCCTTTCCTGCGGATCTAGATGTCAAATGTTGTAGTTCGGTCGTTTTGGTGGTTCACTGTTTTATATCCGAAAAGTTCTCATTTGTAGATTTTATTCACGTTCTCACCTTCTTTATAAATTTCACTGTTTTGTCCGAAAAAGTTCTGTTAGTTAATTTTTTCGCGTCATTGCATTGTAACTGTTTTTACATTTAGTTTCTATTAATTTATGTCACACTCTAGACCCTATTTTGTAAAATTTAATAGGTTTTCGGCTCGCGAGCCTTTCACACAGAACCGCGCGGTTCCCTTGCTGGGATGCAACAGACGCTGTTTTCTGCGCACACAGCGCTAAGGAATGTATTCATACGTGACCGAACGCCTGAGAACCTTGGCCGAGGGAGTGCGCGCATGAAGGTGAATACGCACCCTCGTTGATAACTGCACATTCCTTTGTCACAGTTCCCAATGCGTACCTTGCCCTGACTGTTACCAAATAGTAACTTTCAAAGAGATTGGTTTACTAGTTAAAATTATCAAAACCTGTCTCACCCCTTTTGCCCCGTTACACATGGAAATAATAATGTAGCACTACTACAGATTTGATTGTGAATTTAAAAAAAATGTGTTCATAGGGACATGATTATATATATATATATATTTATTTGTGTCCATACATCATTTAAGCAAGTGACAGCTCATGCAGTGCAGTTGATGCTTTCAGTATAGCACTGTCCGGAGTATACTGTATTTTTCTGAATATAATCTGCATTCAGATTCAGAAGCTCTAACAATACTTTTTTTTTTTTAAAGTAAGTGCCCTAATTTTACCGGTGTCTTACATTCATGTGCTAATGAAATTCTAAGTCATTCCTCACTTCTGAGGGATGAACACTAATTTTTTGTACAATAATATATTTCTGTCTCAGCTTCAGTAGATAGCGTAGCTGTTTGTTAACTACAGAACAATGATTTAAGAATGCTAACTGAAAATTGTAATACAAAAATGGACAAAGAATAGAATGTGTGTGTGTCTACATATTTTCCCTCTGTCACTAAACTCCAGTGCTATTTGCGTGGTAACAGCATTAACATTCAGTGTTTTTAGTTAGACCCGCAGTATGTCACTTTCAGTAAGGACTTTCTGTCACTAAAGAAGTTTCAAATTTAAAAGCTTTGATATAAGTAGACTTAAACATCCCCAGTTTTGGGTAGATAAGACAAATAATATGGTGAGAAACACTGAGTAAATGTAATGCTCACTGCATTAGCCAATGGATGAAAGCTTGTGACTTATGTAATACTAAAAAGTCCATGTCAAAAGATGAACTGTCATAGCTGCCAAGAAAAAGGTTGGATGGCTAATGATCTTAATGATATACTGGTTAAAATGTGTATGGAATAAATGGCCAAGTATAAGTAGAGGCAAAGTAAAAATAACTTCTTTATGAAGAAGTGAACACTGATCTCATAGTTATTCTTGGAGGAAAGACTAGTCAGTTGCAAGTGCTGGATGTTATAGTAAATAAACATTTTAAAGATTACCTATTGTATTTATGTCATGATTGATTAGTCATCCCTTAACAAAATAAGAAAACCATCTGTTAAGTCTGTGTCACACTAAATTGCTTCATTAGCCGCTACTATATTTTCTGGCTATTTCTATGTCACACTGTTTTTAGATAGCAGTTACTTAGTTAGTAGTGGCTAATACAACAAACAACATGGTTGCATAGATTGGTTTGAGGTTGGAAGTATTGTGCAAAATAACATTGTGGGTGTGCGGCACGAGGCTTTGAGAGACCTGTTGCTGAATGGTGTTAAGACAGCTTTGTAACCAGTTGCTGAATAACATAAGGAACGAAAAAAAATGCATGCGGGTTCAGCAATGGATAGGTAAAAGGGATAAACTGGGTGCTTAAACTAAATTTGGTGTGTATACATCTTCCTTCCCAACACTACTCTTTTTACAATTTTTAATTTTATTCACTTTATTATGGTAAGCGTCACGGAGTGTTTTAATCTTCTTTTTAAAGCATCTTCGCTTCCTGGTAATCAGACAAATTCCACCTCATCTAGAAACCGATTGAAACCAGTTTTTTCTCACAATTCAAATACTTTATGGACATAATATCTGACAGACATTATATTTTCTATAATATGTTAAGGAATGTAATTATTTCATCACGCAACTACTTTCTAAAATCACTCATTGTAAATGTAAAAATAGAACACTCAAATAGCGCAACACAACAACAAAACCAAAACAAACAACGAGACAAGCATGTGGTGACAACGGACAGGCTACTTTATTGCTACTGCATTGTCACACTGGGCGACCAAGGCGCTACTCGGTAGTGGCTAGTGAGTCTGGGGCTCTCAAGGGCGGCCACAGGCTACTAGTAGCTCCAAAAGTTGAACATGTCCAACTCCTCTAGCTTTCACTCGCTGGTGAGTCCTAGTAGGTGCTACTCTCTATGTCTCACTAGGCTACTTAGTAGCCGCTACATGAGTAGCAGCTAGTGAAGTAGCATAGTGTGACACAGGCTTTACAGAACTCTGCAATTATATAAGGAGTGTCTGGAAAATTATTCCAGACAAATTCCTAATGCACAGATTCACAAAATGTTGGCTATCCAACTCTACAGGCTGAATAGAAGACGGTGTCATTTACAAAGAAGACAAAGTGATGGTTATTGGAATTGAAAGTAGAAGTGGGTCATCTAGGGACAGTGAAAGTGAAGATAATTACTGTAATTACAAAGTAAGAATTAAAAGGATTTATAAAGTGTATAAAATATGAACTACAACATTATAAAGAACGTGAAATTTTTAAAACAGAGTTTTTCAAATAAATAAATTATTATTATATAATACTAGTGTAATTTAGGCTGAAACTTTTTTTTTTTGCCTTAATAAAATGAAGTATAATTTATTACCTCATTGATGATTTTATTCACAGCTTGACTCAACATTTTGTTGAGATTTTCCACGTAATTTTTGGGATGCGGCTTGTATGTGGAACAATATAGTACTTGCTAGTTTAGGGATGGGTAATACTAAGCATGCCCTGAGCAGGGTCAGACTATGTTTTCCAGGAAATGAACGATTTGTACTTTACAGTATTTCATTTACAAGCATGTAAGGAGACATATTGATATTAGATCAAATGCTATCTTGGTCAAGTTTCAGGTGTGTACATTTTCACAATTTAAAGTGAAGAGTTTTTTGAAATGTTAATTAAATAATACAATAAGCGCCACATAACTGAGGCACTTGTTTATTGAATCAAATTCTCAGATCTCAAACCACAGTACTGTATATCTCTACGTTATCCGTCATCAACCTAATTGAATCAGTATTTGAAACTGATTAGTCTGCTTCTAATAAGTGGAACTTATCAGTGTAAAATAGAGATCTTTTATTTAAAAAAAGAGAAGTAGTGCAAGACAATCCAACTTGTCAACAATGTAACATATGAATATTAGCACGTGTGTACAGGCACACTTATCATTTGATTTATGAAAACACTTTAAATTGGAATTACTACAATATTATTCAGAATACACATGTAGTCATGTGTATTAGCAGGATGTTTTTACTAAAATTTAGCAAACAATATTTAAAACACACAAGTAAAATAACCTATATCCTTTTAAATTAATATAAACTACAAGCCAACCAGCGCTAAGGCTGTGGGCTTGGTTATAAACCAAATGTATGGTTGTAGGTGCCAACACTCGTGCCCTGTCCCTGCGCATTAATGATTATGAATTTGAAAAGGTTCAGAGTTTTCCATATCTCGGGTCATATGTGGACTCTGGAAATGACTCCTCTAGAGACATTGAAAAACGGATAGTATCTGCTAATAGGTGTTACTACGGACTGGTGAAACATTTTAAGTCAAAACTAATAAGTAAAGATGCAAAAGCGACCCTATACAAGACCTTGATCAGACCAGTTGTAACGGGGCTAAAAGGAGAGGGTTTTGTTTTATTAAAAATCATAATTTTGTTTCACATTGGTGTGGCCAGCCACATGTTAAATAAAAGCTTTGTCAAACAAAGGAACAGTGAGGTGTAGCTGTACAATGGAATGCGGCAGGTATGCAACAACGCAATACAATTCTAAGAACTGTAGTGCTGGGTGATGTACGCAAACGCACAAACACCAGCGGGGCGCACAAACGACGCTGAGAACAAGATGGCTTTTCTGTAAAATCTGTTTGCAATGCTGTCGGGAGACAACGGATGTCTTGACGAGATCCCGCCTATTCGTGTGACGTAACCAGTGGCAGTGAAATTTCGTCAATGCTTTGGGAACACTCACAAACCTTGTTCCCGGTGCCACTACTAATAATTTGCCACATGAAGGCTATGAACAGCGACGAAATTTGGTAGCAAGAAGGGCCGTGATTTCCGCCCGCATGTAAAAAGTCAGTCTTGACTCACTCTTCACCGGGCCCGGCAGAATATCAATCGTGACGCACCAGTAAATTTTTTCAAATATAAATTAACAACAAATAGTGTAGTGGTGAAACGATATTTCAGAATGAACAGTGCAAGTAGTGTGTGATTAAAGAAGAAAAAATATGACATCATAGACTTTATGGACAACTAAAAGTGACTTTGCATATGATGCACCACGAGGTCGGGTGAGATGACTGCCACAAATAACAGTATTCTTTATCACATCAACGTTAACGTAAATAAAAACGGGGTTTTAAAATTGTATGTGTGTTGAGTGTGGGCATTGCTGGGTCGTTTTGAATCAAATTAGTAACTTATAAGTTAGTTGAAGTTTTTAATTTTCAATATACATATGTCTTAATATTTGAGAAAGATAATATACCACATAATGAGTTTTGTAGCTATCCTGATTAGGAGAGAAGAGAAAAATTAATGTATTCAAAATAGATTTCACAAAGTTTTAATTTCATAGTTTGAATTTTAATAAATTGAATTAGTAGCATAACCATGTGTTAAGTTAATTATTACGCCACATTACCATCACCTATCCAGTATGGAAAATTTCGCCTAATGAACCTGGCAATTATTAAATAAAAGTGTTTTAAAGGTTTCGATGTAAAGCCGAAAACATCGTGGCGACCTATTAATAGTTTGGGAATCTTCTGTGAGCGGTAAGTCAGAGTGGCGGTAAGTACGTGGTAAGTGAACTTCGGGCAGCGGTGAGTATTATATGAGTATTATTAAAAACTAATTGGTAAAAGAGAAGTATCTTTACAGTGGCGACCCTGCCAGGATGACTCAGATGAATTAATTCATATGGGTTTAGGCCTGATTTGAAGTACGAAATAGGTGGTGATAGTAGGCGGATTTTGTAATAGAAAAATTTCAAAATTACGAGATGTGTGAATAGAGGTTAAGACGTAAAATATTGTTAAAGAGTTAAGTTACGAGATTTTGTTCGTATAATAACTAAGTTATATATAGTAAAGACTAATTAAATTTATACAAAATTGAAAAGACAGAGAACGAAGTCAGTTTGTCTGACTCAACTGTTATAAGTGAATCAGAAGTTCAGTCAGAAACTCATATAGTAAATCAAGAAAGCTGGACAGAATCAGCTGTTATGGACGAGGCGAGAGATCATTCAACTCCCGTCTTGGCTAGAGAAGATAATAAAACTGAGAATTGGTTGCGTGAGATAATGGGGGAAATTAAACTGATGGCTAACCAAAATAAACAAATGTCTAATGATAACAGTAAGAAATTTGATGCATTAAATGATCGTTTTGACAAAAAATTTGATAAATTGAGTAGTGAAATACATGAACAGAAAGTAAAATGTGAAAGTAATTTCAATGAGTTGAAAAAGCAGAATAATGAGTTAAAAAACCATATCAATGAGATCAATAAGCATGTAGAAAATACCCATGAAATATTTAAAAATAACTTGAAAAAATTAGAACAGAATAGTGAGAGAATGGGAGTGTGTGTGATAAATACAGGTAAGAGTAAAATAAGTGAAAATAACGGAGAGACATGTATTAACAGTGGTAGTAGTTTAGATGCAAAACAGGTGGCGGTAAGTACGTGGTAAGTGAACTTCGGGCAGCGGTGAGTGTTATTAAAAACTAATTGGTAAAAGAGAAGTATCTTTACAGTGGCGACCCTGCCAGGAATATGTGCCAATAGGGTCGCCACTGTAAAGATACTTCTCTTTTACCAATTAGTTTTTTAATAATACACTCATATAATACTCACCGCTGCCCGAAGTTCACTTACCACGTACTTACCGCCACTCTGACTTACCGCTCACAGAAGATCCCAAACTATTAATAGGTCACCACGATGTTTTCGGCTTTACATTGAAACCTTTAAAACACTTTTATTTAATAATTGCCAGGTTCGTTAGGCGAAATTTTCCATACTGGATAGGTGATGGTAATGTGGCGTAATAATTAACTTAACACATGGTTACGCTACTAATTCAATTTATTAAAATTCAAACTATGAAATTAAAACTTTGTGAAATCTATTTTGAATACATTAATTTTTCTCTTCTCTCCTAATCAGGATAGCTACAAAACTCATTATGTGGTATATTATCTTTCTCAAATATTAAGACATATGTATATTGAAAATTAAAAACTTCAACTAACTTATAAGTTACTAATTTGATTCAAAACGACCCAGCAATGCCCACACTCAACACACATACAATTTTAAACCCCGTTTTTATTTACGTTAACGTTGATGTGATAAAGAATACTGTTATTTGTGGCAGTCATCTCACCCGACCTCGTGGTGCATCATATGCAAAGTCACTTTTAGTTGTCCATAAAGTCTATGATGTCATATTTTTTCTTCTTTAATCACACACTACTTGCACTGTTCATTCTGAAATATCGTTTCACCACTACACTATTTGTTGTTAATTTATATTTGAAAAGATTTACTGGGGCGTCACGATTGATATTCTGCCGGGCCCGGCGAAGAGTGAGTCAAGACTGACTTTTTACATGCGGGCGGAAATCACGGCCCTTCTTGCTACCAAATTTCATCGCTGTTCATAGCCTTCATGTGGCAAATTATTAGTAGTGGCACCGGGAACAAGGTTTGTGAGTGTTCCCAAAGCATTGACGAAATTTCACTGCCACTGGTTACGTCACACGAATAGGCAGGATCTCGTCAAGACATCCGTCGTCTCCCGACAGCATTGCAAACAGATTTTATAGAAAAGCCATCTTGTTCTCAGCGTCGTTTGTGCGCCCCGCTGGTGTTTGTGCGTTTGTGTACATCACCCAGCACTACAGTTCTTAGAATTGTATTGCGTTGTTGCATACCTGCCGCTTCCATTGTACAGCTACACCTCACTGTTCCTTTGTTTGACAAAGCTTTTATTTAACATGTGGCTGGCCACACAAATGTGAAACAAAATTATGATTTTTAATAAAACAAAACCCTCTCCTTTTAGCCCCGTTACACAGTCCTGATGTATGGCTCGGAATGCTGGGTGCTAAAAAAACTAGATGAGCAGAAACTATCTGTGTTTGAGCGGAGGGTACTGAGGAGAATCTATGGCCCTGTGAGGGAAAACAACATTTGGAGGCGACTGCATAATCTAGAGTTGTATGAAAGGTTTAAAGATCTTCCGATCGTGCAACTCATACAAATTAACAGATTGCGTTGGGCTGGTCATGTGCAGAGAATGGCGGAGGATAGAATCCCAAAAAGAGTTATGAATTATTTGCCGATGGGAAGGAGAAGGAAAGGAAGACCACGTACAAGATGGCTGGACCAGGTTGGTAAGGAGGCTGGGTGTAGCAAACTGGTGGACATTGGCTGGGAGTAGAGACCAGTGGGGAAGATTTCTTTTGGAGGCCAGGGCCCGGACTGGGCTGTAGCGCCGAGGATGTATGTATGTATGTACAAGCCAACCAGCAACATTAATTATGAAGTGTTGACACTGAATCAGCTTACTCTGTATTGGTCCAGTATTATAATATATATGGTTAATACAAAAATCTTAAATATGCTTTTTACAAATTACAGGCAAGCTACCGGTATTGATAATATTCATAGACTGGAGCTATTGGATGTAATGGAAATTTTGGTATACCAAGGAAATTAATTAACCTTAGAAAAATTTCTATATTAAGCAGCGAGACTAAAGTTTTGGTTGATGAGAGGATGAGCAGAATCTTTAAAATAGCTAGTGGTGTTAGGCAGAAGGAGGCCTTATCAGCCTTCCACTTCTATCTAGCATTGAACAAAGTAATTGAAATATCACCTTCAGGCTAACACAAGTTCATGCCTACGCAGATGATACTGTTTTGATTGCCAGGATTATAACAACTCATGTAGAAATGAATTAAAGTCTAGAGAGAAAAGGATGTCAAATGGGCCTGAAAATAAATGAAAACAATCTAGTATATGAAAATGAGTGCTTCAGAGGCAAGAAGAGCTATTCAAAATTATAAAATCGGGGATTATACGTTTTAGTGTGTAGCAAGTTTTACATATCTTGGAATGGAGCTGAACAATACAAACCAGATATTAAAAAAATTAACAGGAGGGTAGATTCTAGCATACCTTGCAAATAAAAACCTCTTCAGATCCAAAATAATCTGCTGTTCTACTAACAGTAATAACAATAATCTCCTGTTCCATAGTGGTAACCTATGGAATGGAAGTTTGAACCTTTACAACAGAAGATATCTTCACTTTAAACTGTTTAAATGGAAAATAATAAGGAAAATTTATGACCCTATGTAGGAGAAATCTGGAGGATGAGGAATAATTATTACATAGATATTATACTTGAAGGATATACAGTATGATTTATTAAGTGCAGAAGGATTAGCTGGTTATGCATGTGGTGAGATATACAAACAAATAGATTCCTGATATTGAAGTGGAAGAATGAGGAAGTAGGAAGACCAAGAAGGCAAAGGCTGTAACAGGTGGAAGCAGATGGGAATAAGGAATTCAAGACACCTGGCATGAGGAAGAAATGAGTGGAGATGAAAACCTTAACTAATTATAAAGGATAATAATTATTTAGTAAAACTGGATGAGGATATTAAACAAAACAATTTGAATCCAAAATTAAGAAAATATATTTCAAATTTGTATACATGTTTAGCTACCAAAATTTCAATATTAAAAGGTAAAATTTAAAAATGTAGCTGGTTTTATACATCTAAATTGATACATTTAGTACAGGGTGTCTACTAAAAACTTTATATAAAATTCCCTGACTTTTCCAGGTCATTTCTGAAAAAATTCCAGGTATTGACGTGATCACTTAAACTCATAATTTAAATATTCTAGTGGTAATTTTAGGTTGTTTTATAGTCGGTCATTCATTTCTTGCATCTTTACCCTTAAAATGTACTACCTCATACATAAAAATATATAGTATAACTTTCAAAAATTCATAGGTATCTCCCGGAAATGAATACTGGACTTTTGACGAAAATTTAACATTTTATCTACTGAACCATCGCGAGTTTAAGATTAAATATACTGTATGAATTAAAGTGTCCATGGAAACAGACTTTATCGCAGAAACTTCATTTAATAAAATCATTTGAAAAAACGGGCAAATAAAATTATTTTTGAGTTTCTTAATATGGATGTCAGAATCATTGATCATTAAGGATTGTCCCTGCCAAAATTAAAAATGCAGACAGGTTTATGAAAATTTGGTAAAATGTTGTTCAACTAAAAAAATTATCTCCTGATTTCTTTTAGAATTTTTCACCGCATAGTATCTTTATAAATAATAAAAAAATTAGTAGAAATTAATACGTGTTCTTATGGAGAGGTGTATAATTTCTATTACTTTATGATGAAAAAATGCAGAGAAAAATTTGATTCTTGGCATACGTGTAAAAAATATTAGAAAGAACACAATATTTTTAAACAAGAATAATTTAACGGCTATTTATTGTGTAATTAATTGTTAAAGTCACTTTCTTGTCTAATAATGATAATAGGTGTGTACACGTAAGTGCGGCAACATCGGAAAGCGTGGGCATTATTTTTAATTTAAAAGTAAGATTAGCCAACTTAAGGGGGAGCCGGTAGGTCAAAAAATATTTTTTATCGATTTTCGGATTTTGATGTTTTCTTATAGGTTGAAACATTTTCAATCAGAATATGTTATTGGTTTTCGCCATAAAAATTAGAAAGGGCAATAAAAAACCAGAGGGTGTGCTTAAGAGCAAGAAAAATTTAACTTTGAAGTCCGTTTTCTGTAAATAGCATTTTATTAGTGCAAAGGTACATTTTTCTCAGTATATTTAAGTCAGAGCCTTGAAATATTTGTGGATACTCCTGGTACTATCTCTATTATATAGCACTAGAATTATTCTTTTATCACTTTAGGAAATGAAAATAAAAATTAGGAAAAAAATTTGACATTTTTTAAAAATTCCTAAAATTTTATTTTTTAATATAACAAGTTAATTCTAGTGACAGAGCCTTACAATGAGTATAACAGTATGTGCAAAAAATTTCAGCCCCACAGCTTAAATAGTTTCTGAGAAAAGTGTTCCTAAATATGAGGTATTTAGCATTGCGGAGATAGGGCCTACCGGCTCCCCTTAAGATATAGAACGAGATATTTGTACAACGTTGCTACGCTGTTCATCTAGCTTCCTCTCACTCTTCACCACGGCAGGGACAATACTTATAACAGGAAATTATTGAAAAATGTGATAGTGTAAATTATTTTTTATATAAATTGGGAAGATGAGTTACATCCGATGAATGAAAGCGTAAATAATAATAGAATCATGCAGATGAACACTATAAAAATTTTTGCGCCAAAAGGAGTAAAATAAAAATGTACTTCTTTATAAGTTTTTTCCTTTTAATTAATTTCTAATAATGAACTTGTTAATTTACTTACAAATAGATTATAAATTGTAGAGTAAAAAGAGACTATTTAAAAATAAAAAATTTTTACATCGCTATGTACTATATAGTATGTACATATATTATGTACTATACACTATATATATAAATTATGTATTTTCATTTTTAATTTCCTTTATAATACAAAAACTAAGTGAACAGCGTTGTGAACAAAAACAACGAATTAAGTTATGTTATGTATAAAGAAAAGCTTTTTTTTTAATAAAACCAAAGAAAGTGAAATTTAAATAAAGAATACTTTACACTTAAATAATAATAATACTTGGATTTCGTTGTCCATGACGTGTCCGTTACTTAACTAAATATCACTATAATATTGACGACTCGGAACACTAAGTTTTTTATAAGTAAAAACGTAAAGTTTTTAAAAACGTACTTTACGTTTTTACTTATAAAAAACTTAGTGTTCCGAGTCGTCAATATTATAGTGATATTTAATAATAATACTATAGTGACAAGAGCATAAATATCTAGGGATATTAGAAACAATCTAATATAAGCATAGGAAAATAAAATAATAACTATTCCAAAAATAACTATAGGTAGACAAGTTTGTTGATTTGGTACTAATCAGAGTTCTACACTATATTTTAGAAAGGAAACTTAGGATTCCTTTACAGATTCTTCTAAGATTCTAAGCATTTAATTTCGTCTTCAAGGGCCTTTATTGAAGAGAAATTGTCATCAATCATTCGTCTTCTCTTCTGCTTCAATTATTTTCAAGTTTCTTTTCCTTTTACTCATTTCTTCTATTTTTTTTTCATTTATGGTATTCTTTTTGCACGAGCAGTCATCCACTTTAGATGTGCTTGCGAAGCGTAAAAAAGCATTTCTTTGGTTACTTCTATTTGTTCAATTCCTCCAGCATCTAAGATTGCGTCGTATACAGTTCTCTGAGCAACTAATGACTCTTTAAGAGAGATTTTAGATCAAGACATTCGAATTTACTGAAAAGCCCCTCTCGACTGCTGCATTCCCATTAAAAAGAACTAAAAGCATTTGTACAAACTGCACAAATTCTGTATTACATTCTTTGTTTAAAAACGGAACGAGTGAAGAATCCAATCTATCAGTTTTCTTATCGAAAGTCTTACACATGTCCCGCACTGCCGGGTTATTCCATAATGAAATGTATGCTTTTTCAATGCTTTCACATTTGCTACCTGAAAACCAGTTATATTCAGTCATCACCTCCAAAGCTTTCTGTAAGCATTGGATACCATACTTCTGATTAAGCACATTTTCAGGATTGATGCATGCAGCGCCCATTGTCAATTTGTACTTCAGTGGCGACTTTTCCAATATTTTCCGTGCACATTCAACTAAACATATTTTGCACTGTCCTCGAAATTTTAAGATAGTAATATCAGAAATTGATTTCGTACTTTTGATTTTTCTTATTGCTGACTCGGCTTGATAACCGATTTTGATGTTCTTAGCAATTTTTATATTATTAGATTTCAGAATGTCAATTCTCACTAGTTTTTCGGGAGAATTTACAGCGTCCATTACTTCATCTTTAACGAACCTTGACATTAGACGTTTTAGATGGTATAGAGATGAATAGAAAAATGGTGCCAAAGGATCATTGGATTGATACTCTGTCAAGAAAGGTTCAATGTCGCTAGGTAAAGATTGGAAAAACGCAAGTTGGGCTAGTAACATATTGTCTTGAACTATGTTTTTAATTTTGTTAATGCTCGAACAAGTGGGTAAACATTTTTCTTTTTCTGCAGTTTTTAGGTAGTTCAACAAGTAAGGCAACATTTCATAACATCTTTCAGCCACATTGGCATTGTTTAGCCATCTAACAGAACAACATTTTTGGGGAAAAATTTCAGTATCAGAGAATTTCATGTAATCTGCATGTCTAGCAGGCACATTTTTGAATAGATCATATATCGCTCTTAAATAGGTAACAACTTTCCAACCAGAAGCTGTTATCCTGGTTTTAAAGGCACCGTGAATTACATGGAGTCCGCAACTTCCCATGTCAACGAAGCACTGGGCTGATGGTAAACACTGAAACTTGTCCTTCAGTTCTCGAAGAAACTTCCAATTCACTGCATTGATATTTGAAATATCAGTCCATCTATTGATATTTGAAATATCTTGTGTAAACTGATTCCATTTAATGCTTCTTTAAAAGCTTTCATAAGATGAAGTGCTACGGCCTAAGAACACTGAATTCAAAAATCGTGTGTGTACTTGGGACTTTTCTGAACACCAATATCTAATAAAATGTCCATTTGTTTGGATTGGGTAACTTTGTTCAGAGACTCATCAAAACTAACTGTAAAAAAACGTAACTGTCTCAAGTAATTCAAAAGTTTGTCTTGAAAAAAAAAGGAGTAAGGCCAAAACAAATAGTGTAGGAAACTTTATCTTTGTTCAGCTGTATATTTCTTGCAACATTTCAATCTGAAAACATCCTTGGAAATAATTTGACAGCATTAGCGGCAGTTCGAAGAGACATGTGTGTCATCACTACAAACATGCACCACAATATTTCACTTTTTTTAACTTCATCTTCCTTAACGAAATTATGTAGGGTCACACTAGAAGTGGAGGTTCTAGATCGAGTAATAATATCAGTTTTATTGGAATGTAGAGGTCGTGGTTCTTCTACAGTAGCTGTAGTTGACGATTGATTAGGACAAGTTACAAATGCTCTAATATCTACAGTCTTACTTAAATTAGCCACAGCTCTTTTATGTTTTATACCTTTCTCATGACTTTTTAAAGCCTGAACCCCCATATTGCTAAGGGTAAATATACACTTGCACAATTTACACATAACATTGTTATTACAATTTTTGTCCTCTGCTACCCATTGGGCAAAAGATGGGTAAAATAATGGATTTGTTCACTCTGCATGAAACGTAGTTTTCTTTGACATTTTTTAAACACTGAAGCACATTCGTCACCTTTAAAATAACTCACTTCTTATTTTAATTAGTTTCCAATGATGAAAAGCAAGCATCTGAAAGATAGGCTCCTGTAACAAAGAAAAAATAAAATGGTCTCAGGAAAGGTCCATAACAGGAAAGTTAAAAAAAAAAATGGTGAAGACGTTCGAAGAATGGGTACTTGGCCTTAAATAAATATTCAGCCAAGTACCCTTTGAAATGCTTCTTTCGAATTCCAAACCAAGGTATACAACAGCGCACCTCTTGCCACTGGCATTCGATGGTGTTTGTGTGAGCACCGGTGCATGCGTCAACGAACTCTATGGAATGATTCACAGTGAGGTGTTCGAAGCCGGCCTCCCCTAAGGATCGGTACGCTTTCCAGCAGTCAGACACAATTGTAGTGCCTGGCTCTATCCTTTTGTGAATGATGCGGAGTAGTGTGTCCGCATCACGCATATCGACAGGCACAAAAAATGACTTGCCGGTGCCCCTTTCGATCCCACTGACCCTCCATGATGCAACCTCGGTTGTATTTCCTGCGGCCGAACTTTCCCTCGTCGATCTCGACGATTTTACCGCGCCCGCCCAATTTTTCCGCACTACTCTTTAAACAGGTGGTCGATGCAAACCTCTCTGATGAAAGGGTACCAGTTAACGACGATAAATCGTACTCTCTCATCAGGAAGTCCTGTCGAGGAGGGTTCATCAGCATGAAGGTGGCAAATATGCCGAAAATGACCCGTGGAGCCAGGTGAGTGTCACCTGTAAACGCGCCTGCTCTCACCGAACCACTCCACGAGCATTTCACCTTTTTTGATTTGGCATACTTGCGGTACAACCTTCCGCACTGAAACCCCAGCGTCCCCCTGTTTAGAAGCACCACGTTTTCACAGACACAGCAAATCGCTGATGGGTCTATTACACCATGGTGTAATAGCCAATTTATTAATTGTTCCTCCCCCCAACCGACACACTCTGTGTATTTCACGACACAATTTTCACACGCCATTTCAATTTTCACACACACAATTTTCAACACAGATTTCACCAACTACAGAACTGACTACAACAGCCGCCGAACAACAAGTGAACGTTACCAGGCGTCGGTTAACGAATTTTCATTACCGCGTGGAGTAACGAACATGTAACGGTAATTTTTAAATGGGCAAATCATACAACAGCATTTCAAACAGGGGGACAACTCTACAAATGGCAAGAAAGTGTTTGAGAAATGACTGGGAGGTATAACCGTGACGTCACGTAGCAGAAACTCCTGTACATTTTCAATATGTCCCATTTGTGTATGTCAGTAGTGGATAAAACAAGGTAATTTTAAAATCGAAATAAAATATAACCCAGTGTTTTCCCAAAGGTTTTTTCACTTTTACTGTGTTACAGATGTGTGTCTCCAACGTTTTGAACAGTAATTTATGCAAAAAGCGTAGTTCGGAGATGTCAAACTACTACCATATTAAGTTAAACTATATGTACAAAAATACGTACAGTTGTGAAAAATTTTCACTAGGGACCACTTGAAAATTTCAAAATTTTTTAGTTTTTCACAAATTTCCCTGACATTTTAATGTCTACAAAATCACCTGACTTTTCCAGGTTTTCCAGGGTCAGTAGACACCCTGATTTAGTACAACTCTGATAGTACCTCCACTTTGTCTATAGTATTCCTAATTATAATACTAATTTTCTAGTTATTAATATAACTTATTTATTATACTGTTTTGAGCAAAGCATCCCTACTGCAGATATAAGGAAATGTTAGGTAGACATCTACAAAACAAGATCTCGAAGAGAATTGGCATCAACAACAGTACATTATGAACAGCAGTATCAACTTATCTAATAACAATGTAGTACACATACTCTAGAAAAAAAATTAAAACTAAACAAAAACAAATAACATTTTTTAACAGGTTTTTCTCCTAACATAAATCACATTGAGATAACGAAGCATAGCTCTCAGCTGTTGGATTCCATATGAAAAAAGAGTTTGAAATACACACTTAAAACATTTTATAACTGGTATATTTGGAGGGTCTGGAACAGACTAATTTAGTTTATATTATTTCTTATGGGAAACCGAATGTGAAAGTTGAACACATTCTACAAAAACACACAACTCAAACATAACACATTGAACACATTCAAATATAATTCACTCTGACTGTTTAAGAAGTTTGAGAACCCACTTCAATATCGTTATTTGGTCAGTTCCAAACTTAATACATACAGTGCTTTAACATTAATAACTGGCAGCAAGTTTTCATATCTGTATCAGTCTGGAGTGTCTGACAATAACATGAATGTGAATAAAAAAAATGGATATTACCCATTACAAGAGACATTAACAGAAACAGTTCCAGTTACACATCAAAACTGACACAGGCAAAGGCCTTTAATACCAGTCCGTCATACTTCCTAACTTCTTCTGTTAATATTTGATCCATGACATGAGAATACAAATAATACGATTATCTGGTTAAATGTATTTACTATATGAATGTACAAACACAGACTGTACCACTTTGGAGCGTTTAATACAGTATACACTTGTATAAAAGCCTGATATTACCTATTACAAGAAATATCAACAGAAATAGTTCCAGTTTAACATCAAAACTGACACAGGTAATAACCTTTAATATCGGTTTGTCATACTTCCTAAACTTCTTCTGTTAATATTTCATGCATAGCATGAGTATACAAATAATATGATTACTTGGGTAATTGCAAATACTCTTGAGATAGTTCTAAAATTTAACATACACTGACTTTACAATTAATAATTAGTAACCAGTTTTATTAACATCAGTATCGTTGTGTCTACCAAATGTAACTACAAAACAATTACTACAAGCTTTTACAAAAATAAAGTCTACAGAAGTAAACAAATATACTCTTTAACAATTTCAATTCATACAGAGGTGAAACTTATCAGGACCACAACTGTTCTATACAAAAATCGAAACTGAGAACAACAAACACTTCTACTCTGGGTGCCACTACCTGTCATTGATGACTTCACTTATCTTAGATACAATACATCTTCAATAACCAACAGATCATTTGGAAAATTAAATATACAAGTGATAATAAATTCATGTTTATACAGATATGAAAACAACTGTCTGCCCTTAACAGAGTTCTTGTACATTTGAAAAATTTCTTAACTGCTACCTTACAAAATCTTATTCTTATAAAAATTAACAATATTTGTACAACAGTCTATCAGAAATATTACTGGTAACTAACACTACAATCACACAATTATTATATTTTGGAACTTCGAGGAGGCAAATGCTTTTCCATCATTTCCACCAGTTCTTGGGGTTCTTTAAATTTTAACTTCCTTGGCGGGCCCTTGTTTAGTCCAGACCACACTTCGATGTCTGTAAACAGCAAACAAATGTGACACTACTTTATATAACAGATTTGTGCTTAACATAATCGGAGTTGTGTTTATGAATGTGGAAACCTTAACTTCCGATACATCATTAAAAAATATTAGAATGTATATGAAATACTATGCAGAATACCTAAAAAGGCTAAACCTAAAACCCAGTGGTACTTTAACAAAACACTTGTATTAAACTTTGCAATACTCTAAATCAGACATCCACTACTCGCACAGAAATGTAAATATTCATTTTATTTGTTATAGTGTCGAAACAGTATATTCCTACACGTTTTCATACACTTGCAACATTCCTGTTAAGTTTTTAAAACTTCTTTTACTTTAAACTTTGTTAAAACTTCTTGCACTTTTATTAGTATCTTATATCAATACACACAGGATATCCAGCTCAAGTCAACAAACAAAAAATAAAATTGTTACTGACCAATTTTTTCCTTATTAAATATTACGTCACTGCTTTCTACATCTTTCAGGAAGTTTGAAACAGATTATCTATATAGTAAAATACCATAAGAAAGGAGAAAGAAAGTAAAAACAATATAAAGGTTAATAAAACAACAATAGCCTACATGAAAATAAAATATTAAAAATTTCTGTACATGATAGTTTGAAGATCAGGATGAGGAATAAACATGCTTGAATGATTGTAACGTGTTTTACAAATGTTAAAAAATAATAAAAACATTTAAAAGTGATACAAAAATTCGACACAATATAAAAATATATGTACGGTAGCGCGATAATTTCACTTTGTAGGTTGGCTAATCTGCTTACTGCTTTTTTCCAATTATTCATGTTGGAACTTTGTACAGTTTGTCTCAAACGCTAGCGGCGGTCGGTTCGCCGACTGTTTTACTGTCATATTTTCTTGCCGACATTTAATGTAGGCCTTAGGCTGGCACATTTTCACTTATGGCCAACTAGGCCCGCTATTAATTCAATTTAAAAATTTAATACTTTTTTAGACAACACGCTCATTAGCCAACCTTATTTCAATAACTTTAATCATGTAATGTAACCTTGGAAAATTCATTAAAATGAATTCAATACAGTCCACAATTTTCATCATTTCTTATACCTACTGAATCAATGCATGCATTACAAGCTATTTTTTACAAAACGTTTCTGGTACACGCCGACAGGATTCACCACATTTGTTGGATCACTCACGTCACAAAACATTTTTTAGCCCACTTGGGCCTGATACTCAACATTTTTTGGTCCACCGTGCCTGGATTCTTCTCATACCATTTTTTGGTCCTCACGGTACGGATCATTAACAATATAAAAGAAATACCCAAGTTAAGTACTATGGATAAATGCTCCAATTAAATCATTTAAGGGCTATACCGAACCAGCATCCATTTAATTCATAACTGTATGCTACTATAGCTGTTTCAGGTGTTATTTGAGACCATTACATATATGGCAGAAAGCTGACCCCATAACCACTCTGAAAACATCACACTAAACTTTGCTACAAAAACATGAGTTTTTTTTGCAATACCAGAAGCCTAAGTTACAAATATCATAGATAAATTCGAAGAGAAAAATATAAGGAATACAAACATGTATACACCAAGAAAGTACATTTTTTTAAGTTCAGTAAATCCTAATATTTTTTGCAAGTCTAACGAGAAAATTATACATACGACTTTAAAAAAGTAGTAAGCGAGAAATTTTTAATTTTTTGTCCAGATGGAAACTCATAGTGAGAAAGTTGCAGATAAAAGATTACATTTTATCTTTTGTTTTAAGAATTTTTTGATATAGATGTTTGTTTGCCCATAATAACAAGATGACTACGAAGTTAAAAGTAATTCACACTACAGCTCTGGAGTCTTGCTATTAAACTGGAATTATTATCACACTTCACTATAAACTACTCTTTTATTTAACTTATGTAAAATAAACACACAATAATAGAATTCTCTAGTATAATTAGGTCGTTTATTTGAATTAATTACAACAATAAATTCATTTTTCAATGTTCCCTCATTTGACCTAATGTCAGTCGCCCCTGCTGACAATAAATTACTGGTGGTTAAATTTATGGTACCTATGTTGAAATAGGTTGATGTAATTTTGGTAATTGATTATAAGTAAACAATTCACCACCTGTCTATAAAAAAAACAAGAATTGTGTTACTATAATGTTCTACCTAGATGTATCCAGGTACTAATTTTAACATCAGAAATTTGGTGATATGAAAAGTACTGAATTTACTACAGCTGATGATTCAGGAATATTAGGTAAATTAATAATCTCCTTTTAGTAGCTTGATAAAAGTAGTAGTCTAAGAGAAACGTTCCCTACAAAAAAGTCTAGCATTGCATAGATCAAATCATGAGTTAGACAAAGATAACTAACAACCATCCATTGGTTACCTTTTCTCTTCCTACCTGTATTACACACACCCTCCCACTCACCCCTCTCTCACACTGAAGAACCTGCTGCTATAGACTGAACTCTATGTCCCTGAGAGGAATGTGAAATAAAGAGAGAGTGTAGACACATGCACATCCAGTGGTGTAAACAAACAACAACTGAGAAATACAGATTCACATTACATTACCAAACCTCACTCCAACACTCACATTCCTCTCATCTAAAAAAAAAATACATTTCTCAGATTCTCGAAAACTTGTAATTTACACAAGGTACTTGTAATGCATCATTACAATGTCTAGTTTTTCAATTATCACATTTCTTTTACTTCTACATTTCTTCCACTTGAATCCCACACTTTTAAACACTCACATTAATGCTTTAGCACCTCATGGGAAACGGATCCTTTTTTCATGATATGTAGGAGTTTTTTACAGTGGGCATAATGTTTTGATTTTTATAAAAATCCTGAACCATATTTCTTACTACACACTTATCGAAATCATCAAGAAAAAGTTTCTTTCCTCCAGTGTGGAGAGTTTTCCATCTGGACTACATTTCCTTTGCTTTCTCAAGTACGTAATGAAGCCTTAAAATTTATTACAGTAATAAGCAGCTCGTTGTGTTGCTTGATTCAGTGCGTATCTCAGTGTATTTCATTGTTTTTCTTCATCACATTTTTCAATTATAATACTAATTATTTTGCGACCTTCACTGTGAACAACAAAACTTCTTTTTCTTTCTTTCGATGACCCTTGAAGAGACATTGTGAATAACAGGCTACAGAAAAACAAATAAGACTTTTCCTATTGGAAGGAAATTTACTGCTAATAAGACGTA
This sequence comes from Magicicada septendecula, assembly GCA_034769895.1. NCBI lineage: Eukaryota > Metazoa > Arthropoda > Insecta > Hemiptera > Cicadidae > Magicicada > Magicicada septendecula. The sequence goes on from CM068376.1 coordinate 171,155,830, forward strand.
TGTCTTTGATTATTGATGTAAATAAAAATATAATGAAGGATATTTATAAAGTCGGATACTTATAATCAAGGATGCTTTCATGGTGTGAAAAATAAACACTTGTTCACAGTCACTTACTTTTTCACATAAAAAAATCTATTTGCACTTACCATGTGCTTTTTGTATACAACTGTAGAAGAAAACCTTACACCACACTGTATCATGTAGAAATGGTTGGCTCATCTTTCAAAACTAATATTATTTACAACTTTTTACTAGAATTCCTTCTTTTAATAAATACCAATTTTAAAATTTACTTGAAAATAAAACTGTTCTTTCAATTAATTGAATTCAATTCAATTCTTGGTATTACAATCAAAATTTAATTCAATTTTAATTAAAGAGTGTTATAAACAGTAAGAATGCAGAGTTCTTTACAATATAGCATACAAAAAGAATTTATTTCTCGAGAACCCGTCTTCTGATCAAAGTGATTTAAAAATTGTTAGAAAGTACTATGTTTGTTCTAAAATCGCTTCACTTACACGCTAGACTATCTCTTGTAGAACATAAGTTAGTCAGATGATTATAATTTAAAGTCACAGAACGTTTTCCATACATTTAAAATGTCATGTTGAAAGAATTAACTTTAGTAAATAATCTTCAGTAAAGATTCAGAAATGTGTCAACTAACACGTGGAACAGCTGTATAAAAGAACGTGTATACTACTACATGTATACTTTACCAGTTCCGTCATCCTTTACAATTTTTATTTCAAATGATCCCCTCCTTGGTTTTTGTTGATTGAGAACAAACTCCACTTCTGGCCACATTGTACTAATGAAGTTTTGAAGCTCTACAGCTTTTCGCCTGTACACTTGTCAGGAAGTGCTAAAAATAATAAAATATATGATTACGGTATAAGGAAAGGTGTATTTTTTATTACGTAAGCAAACTAGCTATTAAACTTACACATTGTGTGTGTGTGTGTGTGTGTGTGTGTGTGTGTGTGTGTGTGTGTGTGTGTGTGTGTGTGTGTGTGTGTGTGTGTGTGTGTGTGTGTGTGTGTGTGTGTGTGTGTTGATAGGTGGGTGTTCGTGTGTGCACAAAAGTGATTATGAATATGCAAACTTGGTATTCTTCCATCACTCAAGTATAATAATCAGTAGTCTGTACTATGAAATGTAAGTCAAGTAATCTATAATGTAACAAATCTATACTCATAAGGGAAAAGTTTTGTGTGTGTGTGTCTCAGCAAGTCTAAGACATTTCAAATAACAAAGTAACCACTACAGTATAACATCCAATAAATAATTTTAATACTTGTCTTCTCTTCTTTATATGAATAAAGAAACATTACATTTTACAACTGTCACAATTAACATTGTTAAAGTTACATTAGTTTTATATAAATTATAAATAAGGCAAAGCAACATACTAATACATACTTTCTTGCATATTAGAATGAGTTTTTACTAGAAAGACCGTGTTTGTTGTACATAGTCAGAGGATTTTAATCATGCTCTGCAAAAAAGGTATGTGTTGATTATCTTCTTGCAGAAACATTTATCTTATTAGTGTATACTGGTAAATGAACTAATGTTATTTTTATCTACTATAGTACAGGCCAAGCATAATTTGCACTGTGTAGTGCAAGTGCATTTTAAACATGCCAACACATATACTTAATTAAACACATGCATAATAATGTATATTGTAGCAGCAGTAGGTTGAATCTGTAACATTTTCAGAAATTGGATAGCACGTAAATCTTCTGTGACATCTGGGTATTTAAGTTACACGGAAAATTGTACTTAGGTGCCACAGCATTATGAAGTAGTGGAAAAAACAATTACAAAAATTAAACATTGTGTATAATTTTGGTTAGAATAATTAATAAATTAGAATATTAATGTCATCTTAAGTAATACCTACTCAGTAATTTTTACTGGCAATAAATATTCTACTTATTTTCATAAGCATACTAGGCACAATATTTTGTTTCTAAGCAACAAATTCAAATAAAAATACAGTCTATAATTCACTAAAAGGCAACAACTGCTATTTAAGGTTATCATGTTCACATTATGTACAACATAAAAAAAAAAAACATGAAAGTGAAACGTCTGGAGAGTATATTATCAAGTTTACTTACCAGTGCTCAATTTGTACAGTTGCCTTAAGTTTTCGGTCAACAGTTTTTTCTTTAACTTTTTCACCTTGTTGATTATGTACTTTAGCATTCACACTAACTGAAGTCTCAGCTACAAGCCCTTTACTGGTTGCTCTTTTTTTCTGTGGAATAGGTGCTTTCACATTTTCAGTATTTCTTTTTTTATTGGAAATTACAGGTATTTTAGACGTTTTATCTTTTCCATCCACAGGTTTCCCCTTCTCTGATCTCTGGGTCTTCTTTTTCCCTGGCATCTCTTCTTTCGACTTCAAATCAGGAACTTGTTTCATTTTTTTTTGTATTTCACTTTCTTCAGTCACTCCTCTTCTACTTCTGTTACGACCAGGCTTCACAACTACATCCAGCTGTCTATCTGAACTTTTTGAATCTGATTTATTCTCAGAATCAGATCCTTTTGTACGTAAATTCCTGGTACGTTTCTTAGGAACTTCATCTGCCACACCATCACCCAGTTGGCTATTTAATGTTTTCAAGTTTGATTTATTCTCAGAATCAGCTCCTTTTTTACGTACATTCCTGGTACGTTTTTCAGGAACTTTACCTGCAACAGCATCAGCCAGTTTGCTATTTGACATTTTTAAATCTGACCTACTCTCAGAATCAGATCCTTTATTACGTAAACTCCTGGTTCGGTTCTCTGAAACATCACCTGACATAGTACTGGCCACGGCTTTCTCTGGTTGATGATCTGATGTTTTTAAATCTGACTTGTTCTCAGAATCAGCTCCTTTTTTACGTAAACCTCTAGTACGCTTTTCTGGAATTTCACCTGCCACAACACTGGCCACTGCTTTCTCTGGTTGACTCTCTAAAGTTTTTGTATGGGATATATTCTCAGTATCAGCTCCTTTTTTACATAAATTCCTGGTACGTTTTTCAGGAACTTCACCTGCTGCAGTGTTGGCAACTGATTTGCCTGGTTGATTATCTGAAGTTTGTAAATCTGATTTATTCATAGAGTCAGAGCCCTTTTTATGTGAAACTGTAGAATATTTTTTTGGAACTTTGGCTGCCTCAGCGCTGGCTAATGTACCAACTCCTTGAAGTAATTTTTTCTTATGCATTTTCTTCAATGCCTTTCCACCTGGAGTGCCTTTTGTTTGTTTGGAGTCATCCTGGCTATTTTTAGTAATTTTACTAGTTTTGTCAAGACTATTATCTTTCAGTAGATCTACTTTTTCACTGTACTGGCTTTTAACAGTAAACTCATTCATTTCTTCAGGACCTTTATCTTTTGGAATATCTAGTTTTTGACTAACCTGACTTTTATTACCCATATCAATTGTAGTTTCTTTAGAACTGTTGCAATCTAGTTTGTCACTAACCTCACTTTTATCGGTAACCTTGTTAGTTTCATCAGGACTGATTGCTTTTGGTATCTCTAGTTTTTCACTAACATGGCTTTTATCAGAAACTGTATCACTTTCTTCAAGACTATAACCTATTGGTACATCTACATTATCACTAACCTTGCTTTTATCGCCAACCGTTATCATTTCTTCATCACTGTTACCTTTCGGTATATCTGCATTTTCACTATTACTTCCTTTTGGGGATACCACAAAAGTTATGTTACCCTCTTTTGGGGCTTCTTCGGAAACAGTATTCATTTGGTTAAGATTGTTCCCGTTTGATGTTTGTATATTGTCATCATCGTATTTTTTTGATACTACGAAGGTCGCATTAACCTGATTCGTATTGACATCAGACTCGTCTCCAGAAGAATAATGCAGTACGAAATCAGTCATATCGTCGTCTGTAAGATTACCTTCATCTACCTGTTCTTCAACAAGCGTAAAAAATGATTCCGAAGTGTTATCCATACTTACAGTTTCTCTTATTCCACATTAAGAACACTCTTAACAAGCACTTATTAATAGGAAATACGCACAAATACAAAATCACATTTATGAAATTAACCTCTTAACTACAATCAACTTAATGGTCAACAAAACAAACACAATTTTAAACAAAAGCCTACATGTTCAAAGACCATAGAGGATACTAGCTGTTCTGTTATGTATAATACGTATCGCCGTAAGTAACCGACTTCATGGTTTCAAAAGTGAAAATTGAGTTGTATCTTGATACATTCACATTGAAGATTGTAAATAACAAATAATGAATATTAATTTACATTTACATGGCTTACATTTTTTTCATCTTAGTTTTGTTGTCCAAGACGTGTTACTTAACTTATATACACATACATACAGACATGCATGTATAAGTTATATTAACTTATAAATATTCTTCGTATAAATGTATTTTAATAACAAAGAATTTTTTTACAAGAATATATGGTAATATACAAGTTTAGTCTTGATAGGTTAAGTCAGATTGTTAAACGTAGACATAACCTCCCCAAATCGTCTTTGTACCGTAATTGCCCGTAATTATGTGTGATAAATGGAAACTAACAAATACACCCTTTTAATATACACTAACAAAGTAAATTTTATTTAAGTTACATTGTCGTACATAACCTATATAACCTGCCAATAGTGACTTGTGAAGAAAACTGATGTGGAGAGCCTTTTTCGACAGTTTTTCTGTGTATTGTGTGTGGTCTTCCAACAAAATTAAATATATATAAGTAAGCTCTACATAAATCTAAAAATTATATTGTAAAAAAATATTGTTTGTTATTATATATATGTGTGTGTGTGTGTGTGTGTGCTTTAATGGATGGTTTTTATAAATTATAAATGAAGGATATAGCTTACGATGGTACGACATAAGTCAAACTTCCGTTTCCTCGTTTGTACTTTTTCTACTGGATCTGTTTTATTCACAAATAACTAATGGCAGGTTATGGAGGTTATGTACGTCAATGTAACTTAAATAAAATTTCCTTTGCTAGTGTACAATAAATAGGTGTGTTTATTGGAAGAACAGAAAGTAGTTTCCATTTAGCGCGCATAATTACGGTACAGAGACGATTTTTGGATGTTGTGTCTACGTTTAACAATGTAACTTAACCTTTTAGATTTTAAAAATTAATTAGACTTAACAAAAATTTCCTTAGTTAGTGTACATTAAAAGGCTGTATTTATTGTATAGATAAAAGGCTGTATATAACATTAAGGGCTGTATTTATTCGAAGTACCGGAATTAAAACCTAGTTCCAATTTATAACGTATAACCTAGTACAATCAAACAAGTACATTAAAATCCTTTTTCAACATAATGCAATAAAAAGCAGTGTGCAGTTTCTGTTAACACGCAAATGATTAAGTATTAATAATGGGTTACAGTGGAATTTAATGTTACTACGGTCTGAATTAATACAAATAAAATTGGAGAATCTCGTAACAATACTAAAGAATGCTTGTATATTATACACAAAATTATTACAGTAGACCTTTGTTAATGAATAGAAACAAATAGGACTCTATACTTTAGTATGTACCAATAAAATTCACCTTTTTTCAAGTACAGTATCTATTGTTTTTTCATACTCTTAAATAAAATGCCATTAACAACATTTTAGTTACTTGTGAAGAAAACAGATACCTATAACATTTCCAAACAAGAAATCTTCAATTCTCTCCCTATTTGTTTTATAAAACCTGGAGTTTCTACTGCAGGTTTTCAAGTCCACTAACTACTTAATTTAATATACATAATTTTTCCTGATCTTGTTGGGTAACATTATATTAATACATCTACTTCCTACTCATATGTACAATGTTTTTAATGTATGGTCCTAAACATCTTTAAAATTTAGACAAAGTCTAATGAGCAATTAGACCTAACCTGAATTACTTCATCTAAGAATATCTTATTCGGTCATTTAGCTTTATTTACACATTTAATGCATCTTAATTAGTAAATTAACAGCACTGCTGTGTTTTACAGTAACACAATACATTACTCTAACTCTAAAGAATTTCTTGTTTTCAGTTAAAAAAAATTGAAATTGTGTATTCTTTTCTTTTCCATTCACTTTTTGTGAAACAACCTACATTAATATGTGTAAGCTTACTATATTGAAATCCAGTGTTCACTATCCAATAGTTAAAAATTTTGTGGAATTGTGAAATTAGTGACACTATGTACTAATGTGTGATTATCAGTTGAATTTCTGAATTCCTGTGATTCATTAATAAATTTTGCTAATTTGTTTCTTTATGTCTATTGAATGATTTCTTATTAGTTTTTAATCTTCGCGTTTTCATTATTCATTTGTAAATTCTTGGATTTTGTTGTCCATGACATGTCCGTTGGTTAACTAATTATCATTAAAACACACAGAGGACCAGTGGCGGCTGGTAATGTTTTTGACTGGGGGGGCAAAATTTAGTTGTACCCATATATTATATAAAAAAAGTCACCAGTAGAAACTAAATTATTGCTATTATCATCAAATAATTGTAAAATTGAATCTTTTCCTTCACTACTAAAATTATTGTTAATATCAAAAACCTACCTTGCAAACTACCAATATTTAAACAGTGTTTGAAACAAATTATTTATATACCTAAGCAGTTCACGTTCCTAAACTTAAATATTTAAGACATTATATTATTAAATGCATGCATTACTAAATAAAATATATTTGTTGCCTACCTTGGATTAGTTTATTTGCTTGAACATTAAATCCATTCTCCTCTCCTCTTGTTTGGCAAAATGGTCAATAACTAATTCATTGAAGTTAGGAGTTATTTCTAACATTTTTTTTCTATTGAACACATTCCCAGAGCACTTAGTCTGTCCTTTTTCATTGTATTACCTGTAAATGTTTTAATGCGTTTGAGAGTTGAGAAACATCGTTCACTTTCTGCTGTAGTCATAGGGATTGTACAAATAATTTTTAATAGTTTTACCAGTTCGGGAAAAACAGTAACTAGATTGTTTTCATATACAAAATTGAGTAGAACCAATGCGCCAGTTGCCTTTGTGAAGTCAGGCCTGCTGTATAGAACTACCAGTTCATGTCTTAATGCAGTTTCATTTAAATTAAATTCTTTAGCAGCAATTTGTAACTGTGTTTCTGGAAAGATAAGCTGATGTTTAGAAAACAGGGTTGGTTGCAACAAAACTGCTATTGCTAAATGGTCTGAAAATAAAAATCTGTCGTCTATGTTGGTAACTATTATGTCACAAACTTCTTTAGCTGCAGTCTTCTTGCTTTCATCAAAACGTGACCTTTTTGGATTTTGTGATGATTCTCCAAAGTCATTTGTTGCAGACAGACTGGCATCAAAATCAATATAATCTCTGACGTTTTGAATGTGTGACTTGAATGAGGCAACATACTGGTGTGTTTGAATACTGTCAATTTCTACTTGCTGTAATTGATTAAACAAAATGTCACAGGCTGTCATAATTTTGTTGAAAAATGTTAACCAAAAATTATAATCTTCATTATTTAATGTGTTTTTCAGTCCTAGTGCTTTCTGAACAGTGGACTTGTCACTCTCGTCATCTATGATTTTTTCAAGAACAGCGGAAATGTCATTTTTATGAATAAATACTGTTGTCACACAACGGGATTTAAAATTCCACCTGGTATTAGAACATTTTGGGAGACATTTCTTTACTACTTCATCAAGTATGGCAGTTCGCTTGGAAGATCTTGAAAAAAATGTTGTAAAGCCATCTAAATTACAGAAAAATATTTTTACTTGCTTGTTTTGTGATGCGGCGCGCTCAATAATTAAGTTTAGTTGATGGGCATAGCAGTGTATATACTGGGCATTCTTGTACACAGCTTTAACTTTTGCTTGAACACCGTTATGTTTTCCACTCATTACTGCTGCCCCATCGTAACTTTGTGCAATAATTTTACTAAGCATCTTATCAAGTTCTAATTTTGCTAATTCTTCAAAAATAGTATTACTAATACCTTCAGCGGAGTGATCTTGTGGACTGACAAAACTGATAAATCTCTCATGTAATTTTCCGTTCAGTTCATACCTCACAACTAACACAATTTGTGACAGAGTGGCACAATCCGTGGTTTCATCTGCTTCAATTGAAATGTAGTCAGTTTCATTTATTTCTTTTTTTATTAGTCCAATGCACACTGCATAAATAGAATCCAAAATTTCATTTTGAATTGTTTTAGAAAGACCAACAAAAACCCTATTGTTTGTTTTTTCAATATGCTCTCTTAAGGTGCTATCTAGGCCTGCCATTAAATTTACTAAGCCCCTAAAATACCTGGATTCTCAGATGTGTTTGTTTCATCATGTCCCCTTAAAGCTAGTTCAAATATTCCACAAAACTTTACACAGTCAATTAACTTACTTAGGATGTATCTGTTCTTAGAGACTTCTTCATTATGCTGTTTAATTTTTAATCTATATGCACTGTCTAACTGGAAACTAATATTGACTTTTCCTAACAATGAATATTCAATTACAATTGTTCATATGAGTTTCACTAATTTTATGTTTTTTTATTTTTTCTCCCAAATGTTTCAAGTCCTTAATTCCATTTTCAGTCCAGACTGAATCACTGTTTAGGTTCATCACCAAACATACATAACAAAAAAAGGAATTGATCACCTCACATCCACATATCCAATCAGCATGTAAGTAACAGTTTCTATTAAATTTTCTTGTGTAGTTTTTTTTACTTGATGCTGGTCTGTCCGTTTTATAATTTTGTTGTGTAATATCTAAATTCGGTTTTGGTGGCCCTAATTTTTTTAGTTCTATTTTCTTTTCGTAAGTAAGTGAATTTGAAATAATCAAACGTTTAATATTACTTACCGAATTCATAGCCATTTTAATCGTTTCTAACAAATACGCATAGAACACACAGAATAAGTTACACGTTTGTGTACACAAGGTTCGACAAAAACACTATCGTACACAGAATACACTGCCTAATAAAGAATAAATTATTAGAACATTACGTTTACACAAAAAGTACAACAAGAACACAATCAAACTATATAAAACACAAGAGAAACTATATGCACTATGAGAAGTTTTGAACAACGCTCCGTTTCTCTATGAATTTAGCTGCGAAACAGAAAACGGCCACAGTCCCACCTGTTATGGCGGATGCTCATTTAAATACATAGAGTTGTGTATACGTCTCTTGCCCCGCTCCCCGAAAGAACGGCCTATTCAGGGAGGGCGAAACCGAAACCGTCCCAGCTGCGGGGCCATGCCGAAAACATCGGGTGATTGCTATTAGTTGCCCCAAAAATATCTTCCAATAAGAATACTACACATTATAGTTATATTATTGACAAGTTTAATTTGCAAATTTAGTGGGAGGGCTGCGCCCTTTTGCCCTCCCTGTACGAGCCACTACTGCAGAGGACTGATCCTCTTTTGCAAGATCACAAGTATGTTTCAAGACCATTTGCAGGTCAGGTATTGTTCTGTCCATTCACTTTCTGAAAGTGGTTGAGGAGCAAGGGGGAAGATGTCTCCATTAAAGCACACACACACACACACACACACACACACACTAGCATGCACACAATTCCTTTTTTTCTTTATTTAATTTGAATTCTGTATTCGAACAAATGTTTTCAGAGTTTACAAGTTTTTTTTTTAATTTCTTGGATTAATTTTGTTTAATTTTATGCAATGTGGACACATACAGAGGAGTGTCAGTTTTTATGTTTTTTCAATAAATAAAAATGAGAGGAGGGAGAGGGGAGAGAGAGAGAGAGAGAGAGACCAAAAAATGACACGTACATAATCAGAACTTTTCCTGATAGTAAAAAAATAACTAAATAATGAATGGCAAAGAACATTAACAAAATTAATGGAAATTATAGTTATAATTTCTTGTCTAATGAACAGGTACTAGTAATGGCATTATATACTTCACATCTTAAATTATAAACCTATTACAAACATATTTGGTATACTCAACTTGAAACAAACGTTCAGACCAACAAAAATGGTTTAAATTTTGCCATGCTGCATTATTAGTACTGTTGAAACAGCAGGTTGATTATAATTGTTTTTAGAACAGACTTCTGGAATGTTGTGTGCAAGTGTATTGTGTTCAAGTAGCAAGTTTCCACTACTTTATAAAACATATCCTAGAAGCAAACTTTGACATCCAGTAGCTGTTGCTAAGAAAACTTACTAAGGGACTTATAAAAAAAAAGAAAAACCAAAATTACATGCTTGCTCTTTTGAACATCTGATGAAAAGGTTTTGTAAAGTGTACCTAACCTAAAAATGTACAATGCTCGACTTCTCTTTGTATTCCATACTTCTAACAGTTTTACATGATATATTGCTAACACGAATAAGAAAAGTTTAAATCTGCTGAAGGTCTAAACGAGTGATAGTTATTTGCAGACTGACAGGGCCATAAAATAATTCTGAAAGAATTGTTGCTTTTACACTATCCTTTATCAAGTGACTACTCAAATCTGCCAGTTTTTCACAGCAAACTGAAGTTTGATGATTTGATCCATCATGACCTAGTGATGGTCCAAACATTTCAAGGATTCTCCTAGCTTAAAAAACTGGACTGGTGTCATTGAGTGACATGACTAATGTTAAATTTACTTTGGGATACATCCAAACATAATACAGTTTACAATAAACAAACAAAACTTTATGCCTGTCTAATTTTTCCAGAACTCCATACACATAATTTGATCTGGATAGAACATTTATTAAACAATAATACTATTTGATGCAAATTATTAAAATATCGGTATGGAGAACCATACATGACTTCCATATTTTAAGATTTATATTTAAACTCATTTTAGAAATGAAATATTTCTACAGAAACTACTTCTATCTTCAGCCTCAACCACAGAATTGTGGTCACTAACATATACCACCTCACGTTAGTGCACTCGAGTTTCACTGATGATGGCAGTCGATGACACTTCCGAAACATCTGGTTTTGCAGAAAACATTGGACCATGGCTAAACAGCCCGTGAAGTAATTTTATCAACAAACTACTCTTTGTTGCCGATAACGTAGTACACATATAAAAAATTATCCCCTCCCCTTCACCTATCATTTTCATTTATTGAAAATTATCCCCTCCCCCTTCAACTTCCCCCTACCCTTTTCATTTATAGATATTTCATCTACCTTTCTACAGTGGATTATTATGACCTTCTTTTCAGGATAATTTATTTATCAAAATTAAGTACTTTACTCTTGTTAAAACATAAAACGTTGCAGATAAACTACCCCTTCTCCTTAACCGATCTTCACCGAAATCAACAGACCTCGAGTCCTCTACAATATGCAAAAAATTATTTGAATTTGCGGCAGTTATCGTCCGCCATAGAAAAAATTCTACACACAGACATCTTTCAAAAATTAACTTTTCTTCATGTTTTGAGGGTAGTACAATCAGAATCAGCCCTTATCTTGAACGCGATTTTTTTTCCATCCATCTCCTTATGGAACATGGAAGTAAAAACAAATCCTTCTTTTTATAATATGTATTGCACATGTTTTATAACATGGGACACTAATTATTAGATAAAATGGGTACATTCATTTAAGCCAGCTTCCACTCACTGTGTATTTTCTCAGAGGCCATAACATGTTCTTTTTAACGTTGCCGAACATAAATTGATGTTAAATTAAAAATAAAGTAAAGGCATAGCACCTGAAGTTTGCAACATCCAAGTTTAAGAATGTATTTAATTATTGCACTTAACTTGATATAAGTACTGATTACATTTCAGGATTATTATTTTCAGAAATGATGTATGTAAACCAGTTTTCCCCATATGAAGTTAGTTAAAATTCTTTAATGGGGTAAACAAAGGCATTCCAGGCCTTTATGGTAGTAGATTTGTATTACTAAATTTGAATGTACACAAATAATTCTCTTTGATTAAGCAGAGTTACACACACAAACTAAATGTTGAGTGTCCTCCTAGTGTATAAATTCAGCTAAAACTCTATTCCAAAAACTTACCTTGTTACTAGAATATGTGACATGATGAACTTTTCATGTTAAATAGTTTAAATACTTTGCATTGAGTGTTAAGCATTTTAATAATTTTTATTTATGCAGGCGTATAGCAAAATCTGATCATCATGAAAAAGGAATAAGGCATTTTGTAATAGCAATTAACTTATTAGTTCCTGATGTACTACCGACTCATATTACAAGAACAATTTTGGTTTAATTGAAAAGATATATTTTTATTGTTTCTTTTGGTACAATCTGTAAATTACATGACACACATGCATAAAGGTTTGAAAATATGCTTATTGCAGTTTGATATGAATAAATTCTCAAAAAACTAATACAAATTTGTTATGTATGATCACACCAGCTTTACTTTCTATTTGAAATGAGCATTTTATCCAAATTTATTACATAGTATTGTGCCCCAAGATATATCACTACATTTGTACACTGTAATACAGTAGTGGTAGAATATTATCATTCCACTAATATTACCCTAACATAATAAATGAAAATACATTATATACACATCTTTTGACATAATCATCCTTTCACTTATCACTTTTTGCCTATTAATTTATTTGATGAATATATATTTAAATATCACTATTACATTAACGACTCGAAACACTAGGTTTTTTATAAGTAAAAGCATAAAGTTTTATCTTACAGCCTGAACCGGTTTTCTCCTTTAAAAGGCTTCTTCAGAGGCTGCCACTGGTAGCGCTGTCCATCTTGTTGTGGGTGACAGAATCGAATTTCAAAAGATCAATGCTGTGTGTGTGGGGTGAGATATGTTCGAATAATGCGTGCGATTTTAATTGTGTCTGTTCGTTTAGGATGTCGTTTTTATTTGTTTTTGTGTGTTTGTATATTTCCAATTGTTCTAGAGTGTCTAGTTTTCGGCCTTTTGTGCAATAATTAAATAGATTCTTCAACTTGGATGTTGCAAACTTCAGGTACTAAGCCTTTACTTTTTAATCATTGTACTTTAAAAGGTATTTTTTCAATATTTCAAACTAATAAACGCATTCCCGTAATGATGAACTATTGATGTATGCTCTGTAGATACTGAATTGAAAAGTAGGCCTACTTACCCACTTAATTTTAATTAATCTGGCGGAAAACACTAACGACAGCTGCACTGACTACCTTTCCCTACCACAACTGCGCACCAGCGTCTAAAGGCGGCGTTCAGTATAAAATATTTTCAGTCAGTTACAGCTGCGATCACTGAAATGACGCATACATTGTCGGACAAACTTTTTAGCATATTTGTATATATAATAATTTTATTTTATGATTAATACGGTATATAATTAAGGTTTTAGATAAAATTGATGGCTAATTAGCACTGAAAACGGTTAAATATGTTTTTTTTAAGGGAATTATAGGTGTTGGTTTCTACGGATCAGTACTTTGGGTCAGTTCTCGAAATGACTTTCCATACATATATTTTGAAATAATATTAAAAATGATTTACTTTTGAAGTATATTGTATGATGTACAGTTAAAATGAATAAATTTTAGTAGTTACTAGTGTTCATTTGTTCAATAAAATTGAGATTTTATTAGTTTATTTGCTGGTGAAGCAAATTCTCCACCTTGGTGATTTTGAGCCATTTATGCAGGCGTATAGCAAAATCTGACCATCATGAAAAAGGAATAAGGCATTTTGTAATAGCAATTAACTGATTAGTTCCTGCTGTATTACTGACACATATTATAAGACCAATTTTTGTTTAATTGAAAAGATATATTTTAATTGTTTCTTTTGGTGCAATCTGTAAATTCCATGACACACATCCATAAAGGTTTGAAAATATGCTTATTGCAGTTTGATAGGAATAAATTCTCAAAAAACAAATACACATTTGTTATGTCTGATCACACCAGCTATCCTTTCTATTTGAAATGAGCCTTTTTTCCAAATTTATTATATAGTATTGTGCTAAGATAATTCACTACATTTGTATACTGTAAAACAGTAGGGGTAGAATGTTATCATTCCACTAATATTACCCTAACATAATAAATGAAAATACATTATATACACATCTTTTGACATAATCATCCTTTCACTTATCACTTTTTGCCTATCAATTTATTTGATGAATATATATTTAACGATTTATGTAAAATACAACAGTTGTTTAAAGGACGTGTACTATAACCTTTAAAATTAATGATCATGGAAAAAAGATGTCATTCCACGGCACACACACTTTTATAAGTGTGTACATCAGAGGTGGATTTACCATCTAATACTGAATTCAAATTAAATACAGAACTGTAAAAAAGAATTTATTGGGTATTTGGCTATACTAAGCAAAATTGAAGAGCTTTAGGAAAAAACTCTTTAAAACAAATTTAAAGACTCCCTGCATTAAGTCTTTTAAAGTCTACTAAAATTAATATTTCTTTTTCATACACATGTTATTTCAATTTATTTTCATACCAATTAACATTAAAAGTGCTAACTGAAGATAGAGACACACCATACATTTGCGGTTAGGTGGGGTAATTGTAAACGGAAAATGGATTGAAACATTTTGATTGATTAAAGATTGTGTATAGGTTTTAAAATTGAAATAACTACAAATAATAGTTATTTCAACCTTTGTTATTATGTTGTGTACAAAAAATTGTTTAAATATAAATAATAAATACAGCTCTAAAATTCAATTTACAATTACCCTTGACATCTTAGAGGTAATTGTAAACAAGTGTTTTCTTTATCCTTTGAAATATTGAAACAAAAATAGTGACAACTGTAAACTAGTTGACATTGTACTATTTCATGTGTTTATAATCCTAACTGCATGTTTACAATTACCCTGTCTTCGTCTATATGGAAAATAAATGGAAGCAAGTTAATTCAAATACTATGTATATTAAAAAACATAAATAAATAATAAAGAAATGTTGTTCTGTTACATAATGTACCAAGTAAATGATAGAATAAAAGTTTATCATTTTTCAAACACTTCCAGGAAACTTGTAGACAATTTGTCTGTCAATTTCCTTCATTTCTGTATTGGGCAAAATTGTCAATATTTGTTAAAAGCTAACAGTACTTTCATAATTTTCTTTTAATGTAAACTTTGTAGAAATTCCATTTTTGCTATGTGTACATAGTTCTGGAAAAATGAGATAAGCATACAATTTTGTTTATTGTAAACTGTATTATATTTGGAATTATCCCAAAGTTAATTTAACATTAATAATGTCAATCAATGGGCCCAGTCTAGTTTTTTAAGGCTAGGAGATTCCTTGAAATGTTTGGAGCATCACTAGGTTGTAACGGGGCAAAATATGTAACATTTTTTGATCAACTTGTAATAAAAATTATTAATAAACACCCTATGTCTTAGCTGTACCAGGTAGGGCGAGGTACGACGTGGCCAAGAATGCGCGATTCATCAGAAAAGAGTGTATATGTGCAATGCAGGAATTACCACGAGGCGATGATGCAGACTGCTTTCCGGTACGTTGTAATATTCTGGAACATTCCAGCCAATCAGAAAGTGAGTTGTGAAAAGACATTCTGTTTGTGACCACGAGGTGAATTAAGGAAGAGGGTCGCCCAGCCATCTTGGCTGCCTCAGTCGACGAAAGCCTTTAGGCTGCGCGGTCATGTAAAAGTACTTGGGTAATTTAAAGTTGACGAAAGCCTTCTGACCGCGCGGTCATGTAAAAAGTACTCGGGTAATTTAAAGTCGACGAAAGCCTTCAGATTGCACGGTCATGTAAAAAGTAATGGGTAATTTAAAGTCGGCTGACCAAAATGTTATTTTAAAACTGAGTTAAAATGACAGTGAAGTGTATAATCCGAATCAATCAACAACAGCATCAAAGTTAAACAGTTTAAACCGATTTATGGCGTGTTAACCGAAAAGAGTGAATTCACAGTGATGGTGCAACACAGTGGAGATCATCAACCGTTAAGTATCGACTGACTTTCAAGTATAGAACCATTTTACCTTTTTTCTAAAGCATAATTCAAACTAAATAAATTATTAAACGAAATCAATTAATATGAGATCTCTAATTTAGGGGGGTGGAAAGAATGAGAGAGAGAGAGAGAGAGAGAGAGTGAGACAAAGTACTGGTTTGTCAATCTTAATTATTCATTTGTAGTTTAATATAGATAATTTTGGTTTTATAAAAATGAAGTAGTTTGTGAAAAGAAAGGAGAGAATTTGATGAGTTGTGAGAGATACAAGCAGAAAGAAATTAACTTATGAGTGTTAATAAATGAGATTTGTTTTAATTGCATAACCATGTGTTAAGTAAATTATTACGCCTGACCACCATAACCTGTCCAGTATTGAAAAGCACGCCTAAAACAACCTGGGTAAGTGTTATCTAAGGGAATTAAATTATCTAAATTCTAAAACAGGTAAAGTGTATCAAGGTTTCCACATTTTCTTTAAAGATGTGGGTGGTGACCTGAAATAGTCTGGATCTTCTGGTTGAGTTAAGGTAGGGGCAACGAAAAATGTTCGTCTGAAGTGTGGTAAGTCAGAAAAGTAAGTTTGGCAAAACTTTTATAATGTTACAAATGGTGTTCCCTGCCAGGATAACTTATATGAATTTATTCATATAGGTTTAGGCCTCCTTTGAAATACAAAACAGGTTGTGGTAAATGGCGTTTTTTGTATTGATATAAGTCACGAGATGTGTGATTAGATACGCTAGAATATAACATAGTGTGTAAAATTCTTACGAGATTTTGTTGCTGTAAGTAATTAATAATAATTAATCATTTAATTAAAAATAATTAAAATGTCTGATAACGAAAAGGAAATTCATTTGACGGACTCAGCTCTAATGAGTGAGTCTGGAATTCAGTCAATAACAGAAATCAGGTTAACTGAATCAGCTGCTATGAGTGGGTTAGAAGTTCATTCTACTCCTATTGCAGTCAAAGAGAGTGTTTTAACCGAATCAGCTGTTATGAATGATTCGGGAATGGAGACAACTTCAATCGTAACAAACGAAAGTAATTTAACAGAGTTAAGTATAATGAGTAAAGCGGGAGCAAAGTCTGCTCCTGTCTTAGTTAAATAAAGTAATAAAACTGATGACGAAACAAGAAATTTTTTTTGTGAGATAATGAGACATTTTGATGTTAGTGAGGTTAAATTAGAAAGTAAATTTAATTAATTAAGGGATGATTTGAATAAGATGAACAAACGTTTCGATATTAATGATATTAAATTCGATGAACAGAATGTAAAGCTTAATAAACTAAAAAGTGATATTAATAATATTGAACAACAGAATATCAAAACCGAAAGTAATTTGAATAAACGTCTGAATGAGATTTGAAGAACATTGTAGTACCATCGTAAAACAGATACAAGATGACGTAAATAAAATTAGAAAAAGAAAGGAGAGTGAAAGAGACACAGGTAAGTGTATTGAGAGAATTAATAATGAAGTAATAGAGAACAAGGTAATCGGTCCTGATAGTGGAGATAGTGAGAATATAAGTGATAATCATAATGATGACAAGTTAAGTGCAAATGAGAATATAAATAACGAAGGAATAGTTGACAAGGTAAGTGGTGGTGTTAATTATAATGAGGATTACAATGGGGAAATAATGACGAATAATAATAATAAAGATGTAGTAGAAAAGGGGATATCAAAAAGTGATATCATAAGTAATAGTAAATGATGAGGGTATAAAGTTAGTTGAGGTTAGTGATGGGGTTGTAATGAGTGTTGATGAGATTGAGAGAGAGTATGAAGAGAGTTTAAGTGAAAAAAGGGGGGTGGAGGGCAAATTTGCCCTGTGTTGTAGGTGAAGTAAAGGCTTCACATGTGTTTAAGGAGGATGTAAGTTCCTTCAGAATGTATTTGGTAGGCAAATGGTCTGTAAATAATCCCTTTATGTTTTATGATGTACCTGGTAAAGCCAAATGGTGTTGTAAAAATGTAGTATTGCCCTCTACATGGAACGAGAATATGAAATGGGGATGGGAGAGTGATTATAAAGAGAAAGAGAGAGAGATAGAAGTGTTCAGGATAAATAGAGGTTATGAAGGGTTAGTAGAGAGAATAAATATTGAGATAAATGATAATTATATAGTTAACAATGAAGACTTAACTTGTGGAGTAATGAGAGCGGCAAATGATGATTATTTTGATGATATTGAGAATAAACACTTGCCTGGGGATAGAGTTGGGGTACTAGTAGCAGATGATGACTATGATGATGAATTGATAACCTGTTTAATTGTAACGAATAATACTAAGGGAGACTTAACCAGACCCAATGTTGACAGATATTATGATATAATAATAGGGAGTAATCTGGTAGATTATTATGACGGGATAATGAATAAAACAGATTTAAACAGGCATTGTATTAAAAAAGATAATATAATGCATGTAAACAGAACTGAAATGTGTAAGAGTAAGATTAGATTAATTTTTGATGATGGAGGATAGATATGTGATGTTGATGAACATTTAACTATATGAAGGTAATGATTTTTTGGTAAACAAGGACATTTAATGTGAAACAGATTGGATATAAGTAGTACTGTAGGAGAAAGGACTGGCTGGAACGTTGGTGAGGGATCTTGGGGGGCTCGCTAACACTGTGAGAGTTGTTTGTATGTTTGTAGACACTTAGTTGATAAGACCCAAATTAAGTAATATGGTTAATTATGTAAATAAATTTATCAAAACACATGATATTACAGGTTAGATATGAAATTTGGGATCTTTTTGGTTAGCGTTCATACTTTGCCAATTTCCGTGTCCTGATTTGTACTACGCGCATGCGTACTGTCTTCCTATACAAACACAAACCATATTACACCGTACTAGGTTATGTGTAAGATTAAAAATGTAACTTAACTAAAATTTCCTTTGTTAGTGTAGGCTTACATTAAAAGGCTGTATTTATTGGAAGTACAGAAATTAAAACCTACTTTCCATTTATTGCACATAATTACGATACAGAGACGATTTTTGGAGGGTGTGTCTACGTTTAACAATCAAACTTAACCTTTTAGATTTCTAAAATTAATTAGACTTAACAAAAATTTCCTTAGTTAGTGTACATTAAAAGGCTGTATTTATTGTATGGATAAAAGGCAATCTGCAGTTTCTGTTAACACGCAAATGATTAAGTATTAATAATGGGTTACAGTGGAATTTTATGTTACTATGGTCTGAATTAATGCAAATAAAATTGGAGACTCACATAAACATATTAAAGAATACTTGTTTATTACATACAAAATTATTACAGTACGGACCTTTGTTAATGAATAAAAACAAATAGGACTCTATACTTTACTAAATATAATTATTTCACTACGACTTGGAACACAAAACTTTTTATGGGTAAAAACGTAAAAGCTTTACCTTACAACCTGAACCGGTTTTCACTTTTAAAAAGCTTCTTCAGAGGTTGCCCCTGTAAAAAATGTTGTGTTCCAAGTCGTAGTGAAATAATTATATTTAGTTAAGAAACGGACACGTCATGGATAACGAAATCCAATAATCTATACTTTAGTAATGTACCATTAAAATTCACCTTTTTTCAAATACCAATATCTATTGTTTTTTTCATACTCTTAAAAAAAAGTCATTAACAACATACATTATGAGAAAACATGATTACAAATCATAACCTGCCATTAGTTACTTGTGAAGAAAATAGATATAACATTTCCAAACAAGAAATCTTCAATTCTCGCCCTATTTGTTTTATAGATACTGGAGTTTCTACTGCAGGTTTTTAAGTCCACTAACTACTTAATTTAATAATAATAATAATAATAAGTGTTCCTGATCTTGTTAGGTAACATTATATTAATACATCTGCTTCCTACTCATATGTGCAAACAATGTTTTTAATGTACGGTCCTAAACATCTTTAAAATTTAGACAAAGTCTAATGAGGAACTTGACCTAACCTGAATTACTGCATCTAAGAATATCTTATTAGGCCATTTAGCTTTATTTATACATTTAATACATCTTAATTAGTATACTAACAGTACTGCTCTGTCTCACAGTAACACAACACATTACACTAACTCAAAAGAATTGTTTTCAGTTTAAGAAAAAAGTTGAAATTGTGTATTTCTTTTTTTTTTAAACATTATTATTTATAAGGTCCAAGTCACTTTATATAGTAAATAATTTACCTTAATTGAAACCTTCCAGTGACTTCAAGGATGATATATTCATGACGCGTTTCGAGTCATATGACTCTTCATCAGACAATAATCACTCACAAGGAGATCATCAAATATTAAAATTCACACGAAACACACATATGTATAGTTGCAAAACGTATAAGAGCATCCGACACAGTGCACTGCGCGAGGCTTACCGGACACTGAGCAAACGCGTGTCTCACCGTGTGTCATCTCATAATCGATTGTAGCGCGGTGTCATATAACGGGTTTGATTTGAAATTTTATTTATCATTAAGTATGCCATCATGAGTATCTGGGTTATTATGTCCACTATAGATTTCAAATTCTTCCCATGCATCCATATAACGACCCTTACTACAATAATGTAAGGGTATTAAGTTCGTATTAAAATTCGTGTACGAATGGTTGCATGTAATTAAATGTCGTGTGAAATTAGATTTTATATTATCTATAGAAACACCTTTATTGATGAGATTATGTGGAGTGTGTTCCCAAAACATTTTAATAAAAGGTCTCCCCGTTTGACCAATGTAGAAACATTCACAATCATTACATATCAACTTCTATACACCCGTCCTTGACTCTATTTGTGTGTGAACAGCCTGGCGAACCGAATTCCAAAGGCTATTATTGGTTTTGAAAACTGTGGTGAAACCATGGCTATTAAAAACATACGTTAGAATTTTGGGCATTATCTCCGTGTATGTGGTTGAGATGTACTTATTTTTTGTTTTTATATTATTTAAATAATAATAATATTACCCAAACAATTAAATAATATAAAAACCAAAAATAAGTACATCTCAACCACATACATGGAAATAATGCCCAAAATTCTAACGTATGTTTTTAATAGGCATGGTTTCACCACCGTTTTCAAAACCAATAATAGCCTTTGGAATTCGGTTCGCCAGGCTGTTCACACACAAATAGAGTCAAGGACGGGTGTATACAAGTTGATATGTAATGATTGTGAATGTTTCTACATTGGTCAAACGGGGAGACCTTTTATTAAAATGTTTCGGGAACACACTCCACATAATCTCATCAATAAAGGTGTTTCTATAGATAATATAAAATCTAATTTCACACGACATTTAATTACATGCAACCATTCGTACATGAATTTTAATACGAACTTAATACCCTTACATTATTGTAGTAAGGGTCGTTATATGGATGCATGGGAAGAATTTGAAATCTATAGTGGACATAATAACCCAGATACTCATGATGGCATACTTAATGATAAATAAAATTTCAAATCAAACCCGTTATATGACACCGCGCTACAATCGATTATGAGATAACACACGGTGAGACACGCGTTTGCTCAGTGTCCGGTAAGCCTCGCGCAGTGCACTGTGTCGGACGCTCTTATACGTTTTGCAACTATACATATGTGTGTTTCGTGTGAATTTTAATATTTGATGATCTCCTTGTGAGTGATTATTGTCTGATGAAGAGTCATATGACTCGAAACGCGTCATGAATATATCATCCTTGAAGTCACTGGACGGTTTCAATTAAGGTAAATTATTTAGTGTTCCTTTTCTTTTCCATTCACTTTTTATGGAAACGTGCTTTACATTAATATGTGTACCCTTACTATATTATGGTCCTAAACATCTTTATCAACACTTTATATCTTTAAAATTTAGACAAAGTGTAATGAGCAATTTGGCTTAACCTGAATTTACATGACCTGGCTCAGAACAACTGTATTTTGGCAAATACAAAGATGAAGACTCTGTACACCCTGGCTGCAATTTCTTCAGGGCTCACACCTGCTCCCAGGCTTAGTTCTATAACATGATAAGGAAGAAAGAAATCAGCTCGAACCTGCAACCACTGTGGAAAGGCTTGTACACCATCACCAAGAAAATTAATGATGTCATATACAAATAACTCATTAGGCTATTTAGCTTTATTTATACATTTAATGCATCTTAATTAGTACACTAACAGCACTGCTCTATCTTACAGTAACACAATACATTACACTAATTCTAAAGAATTTCTTGTTTTCAGTTCAAAAAAGTTGAAATTGTGTATTCTTTTCTTTTCCATTCACTTTTTGTGAAACAAACTACATTAATATGTGTAAGCTTACTATATTGAAATCCAGTGTTCACTATCCAATAGTTAAAAATTTTGTGGAATTGTGAAATTAGTGACACTATGTACTAATGTGTGATTATCAGTTGAATTTCTGAATTCCTTTGGTTCATTAATAAATTTTATTAATTTGTTTCTTTATGTCTATTGAATGATTTCTTATTAGTTTTTAATCTTTGCGTTTTCATTATTCATTTGTAAATTCTTGGATTTTGTTGTCCATGACATGTCCATTGGTTAACTAATTATCATTAAAACACACAGAGGATGCAAGATCACAA
This sequence comes from Magicicada septendecula, assembly GCA_034769895.1. NCBI lineage: Eukaryota > Metazoa > Arthropoda > Insecta > Hemiptera > Cicadidae > Magicicada > Magicicada septendecula. The sequence continues at coordinate 171,178,478 of CM068376.1, forward strand.
GTATGTTTCAAGACCATTTGCAGGTCAGGTATTGTTCTGTCTGTTCACTTTCTGAAAGTGGTTGAGGAGCAAGGGGGAAGATGTCTCCATTAAAACACACATGCACACACACACACACACACACACACACACACACACACACACACACACACAAGCATGCACACAATTCCTTTTTTTCTTTATTTAATTTGAATTCTGTATTAGAACAAATGTTTTCAGAGTTTACAAGTTTTTTTTTTAATTTCTTGGATTAATTTTTTTAATTTTATGCAATGTGGACACATACAGAGGAGTGTCAGTTTTTTATGTTTTTTCAATAAATAAAAATGAGAGGAGAGAGAGAGAGAGAGACCAAAAATTACACGTACAGAAATTTAATCAGAACTTTTCCTGATAATAAAATATCGGTATGGAGAACCATACATGACTTCCATATTCTAAGATTTATATTTAAAATCATTTTCGAAATGAAATATTACCATAGAAACTACTTTCTACTTACTGCTTCAGCCTTAACCACAGTACTGTGGTCACTAACGTATACCACCTCACGTTATCGCACTCGATTTTCACTGATGATGGAAGTCGATGGCATTGCCGAAATGTCTGGTTTTGTAGAAAACATTGGACTACGGCCAAATGTCCCGGGAAGGAATTTTAACAAAAACTACTTCTTTGTTGCTGATAACGTTGTAAACATATATATCAGTGGTGAAGTTACATGGAGGCAATTGAGGCAATGCCTACCCTAAAAAATTCTGTAGAATAAAAATTATAAATACGTATGAACTACATAACGTAAAGATTATACATTGTTACTGCGACTGTCAAATTTATTAAACCGAAACGTGCTTTATTGAGCGACCGCTAGATGGTGACAGGTGAGATTCGGCATAGTTCGTTTAAAGCGAATGAGGCAACCTGAACTTGCCTCAGCGTTTTTTGTATACATTGTATGTAAGCAATGTAGTGGTGTGATAGGGGAGTGTAGGGAGGGGGGATTGTCCCGCGCTGTACACATAGAGCGTTGAGGCATGCCTCACTTCTGTGGTCCAAACAGTTAAGTTAAAGCGCCTGTGTTGTTTCTAAGTGTTTATTTTATGCGGTTATTAAAAGTGTCACTGTTATTCCGCTGAACTAACAGATGATCAAGATTGTTATTTGAATTATTTGTAACATTAAACATATATATATATATATATATATATATATATATATATATATATATATATATATAAACTAATCAAGTTTGAAAATTTGAAGTTCAATCAGTTGTATTATTGTGTATGACTAATACAAGGATTGTTCAATAGACACACGTATAGAGCTGTAAAGCATTTTTTATTCAACGATTTTAAAAGAAGTCTCCAATAACATTAAGACATGAGTTCCACTGTTGCACTAACCTGTAGATTCCCTGCTAGTAAAATTCTTACGGCTGTTTGTGGAACCATTCGGTTACAGCAAACTCTACCTCAGCGTCCGATTTGACCCACCGTCCTTTTAGTGATTCCTTAAAAAAAATTTAAGATAAGATTTTTGCCTACCCATTCATTAACTACTAGCTTCGCCAGTAAGCAAATTGATGTCCATTTTTTCGGCTTGCACGCGTTATGTTGGTGTGGGTTTCGGCACTTTCCATTTAAAAAGCGTGCAAACGTAAGAAAATAAACATGAGTGAGGCCAGAAATAACGTGAATTGTGTGTGTGTGTGTGTGTGTGTGTGTGTGTGTCTTACCTGCCTTTTTATTGCCGTATTAAATGAAAAATATTATATTACATTAAAATGAAAAAATTTTAATTTTATTGCCTGGCAACAAAATTATTTTATTTTTACTTCCATATTCCTTAAGGAATGGAAGTATGGTGATGGCAAAAAAAATCGTGTTCGAGATTATTGCAGATTCTGATTGTACTACACTCAAAACATGAAAAAAAGTCGTTTTCCGAAAAGTGTCTGTGTGTGTGTCTGTCTGTAGATTTTTTTTCTATGGCAAACGATAACTGCCGCAAATTCAAACAGAATCAAATAATTTTTTGCATACAGCCCTGATTTGTAGAGTACTCGCGACCTATTGTTTTTGGTGAAGATCGGTTGAGGGAAAGGGGTAGTTTACCTGCAACGGTTTTTTTTTATCAAGGGAAATTTTTTTTTTGGCAAACGATAACAGCCGCAAATTGAAACAGAATCAAATAATGTTTCGCATACAGCCCTGAATTGTAAGAGTTCTCAAGACCTATTGTTTTTGGTGAAGATCGGTTAAGGGAAAGGGGTAGTTTACCTGTAACGTTTTATGTTTTAACAAGGGTATTTCCTATGGCAAATGATAACAGCCGCAAATTGAAACAGAATCAAATGATTATTTGCATACAGCCCTAAATTGTAGAGTTCTCAAGACCTATTGTTTTTGGTGAAGATCGGTTGAGGGGAAGGGGTAGTTTACCTGCAACGTTTTTTATCAAGCGTATTTTCTATAGCAAACGATAACAGCCGCAAATTCAAACAGAATCAAATAATTTTTTGCATACGTCAGTGAATTGTAGAGGACTCAAGGCCTTTAGATTTTGGTGAAGATCGGTTAAGGGGAAGGGGTAGTTTACCTGCAACCTTTTACGTTTTAACAAGAGTAAAGTACTTGAAAATTTATTTAAACTTTTTGAAACAATGGTAATTGTTGAAAATAAAATAATTTTGTTGCCAGGTAACAAAAATAAAGTCATTTTGATTATAAAATATAAATATTTACAACAAGAAAAGAATTTTCAGTTTTCAAAATTTAAATATATTTTTATAAAACAATGGGTTCTTCATTGAGGTGGGGACCATGTCACTCACTCCATCTCAAGCCTCTCCCATTTTGCAGAAAAAGAGGACCCTGTCAAGGCTGATACTTTGACGACAGTGACAGGGCTTTCCACCAAATTCAGCAGAGTGACAGGTAGGCCCAACTCTGATTGGCTCCTCAGATTTCCCCAGCGTTAGTAGGTTCTATGAAAATATTTTATTTCTAAAATGATTTTAAATATAAATCTTAGATATGTTTTATAAATCTCATGTTTTATGTTTTAACATGGGTAATTTTTTATATGACGAACCATAACTGCCGTAAATTCAAACAGAATCACATAATTTTTTACATATGTGCCTGAGCTATAGAGATCTCAATGTCTGTTGATTTTGGTGAAGATCGGTTACGGGGAAAGGGCAGTTTACCTGAAACATTTTTTGTTGTAACATGAGTAAAGTACTTAATTTTGATAAAGTATCCTGATAAGATCTTAATAATCCACTGTAGAAACGTAGATGAAATATCTATAAATGAAGAGGCTAGTTGAACGGGCTGGGGGTAATTTTCTATAAATCAAAATTATAGTTGAAGGCGGAGGGGATAATTTTTTTTTTATATGTGTACTACGTTATTGGCAACAAAGAAGTATTTTTTTGTTAAAATAATTTCCCTGGCTGTTTGGCTGAAAATGATTTTAAATATAAATCTTAGAATATGGAAGTCATGTATGGTTCTCCATACCGATATTTAACAATTACCATTGTTTCAAAAAGTTTAAATAAATTTTCAAGTACTTTACTCTTGTTAAAACGTAAAAGGTTGCAGGTAAACTACCCCTTCCCCTTAACCGATCTTCACCAAAATCGAAAGTCCTTGAGACCTCTACAATTCAGGGACGTATGCAAAAAATTATTTGATTCTGTTTGAATTTGCGGCTGTTATCGTTTGCCATAGAAAATACCCTTGTTAAAAAAACGTTGTAGGTAAACTACCCCTTTCCCTTAACCGATCTTCACCAAAAACAATAGGTCTTGAGAACTCTACAATTTAGGGCTGTATGCAAATAATCGTTTGATTCTGTTTGCATTTGCGGCTGTTATCGTTTGCCATAGGAAATACCCTTGTTAAAACATAAAACGTTACAGGTAAACTACCCCTTTCCCTTAACCGATCTTCACCAAAAACAATAGGTCTTGAGAACTCCACAATTCAAGGCTGTATGCGAAACATTATTTGATTCTGTTTCAATTTGCGGCTGTTATCGTTTGCCAAAAAAAAAATTTCCCTTGATAAAAAAAAACCGTTGCAGGTAAACTACCCCTTTCCCTCAACCGATCTTCACCAAAAACAATAGGTCGTGAGTACTCTACAAATCAGGGCTGTATGCAAAAAATTATTTGATTCTGTTTGAATTTGCGGCAGTTATTGTTTGCCATAGAAAAAAATCTACAGACACACAGACACACACACAGACACTTTTCGGAAAACGACTTTTTTTCATGTTTTGAGTGTAGTACAATCAGAATCTGCAATAATCTCGAACACGATTTTTTTTGCCATCACCATCCTTAAGGAATATGGAAGTAAAAAATAACTAAATAATGAATGGCAAAGAACATTAACAAAATTAATGGAAATTATAGTTATAATTTGTTGTCTAATGAACAGGTACTAGTAATGGCTTCATATACTTCACATCTTAAATTATAAACCTATTACAAACATATTTGGTGTACTCAGCTTGAAACAAACGTTCAGACCAATAAAAATGGTTTAAATTTTGCCGTGCTGCATTATTAGTACTGTTGAAACAGCAGTTTGATTATAATTGTTTTTAGAACAGACTTCTGGAATGATGTGTGCAAAATGATTAAAGCGTACCTCCTTACAGTGTGCCTTAATAAGTTGTTGATTATTCTAACTGATACATTTTCATGCCATTATCATATGACAGTTCTCAGAGCTTCAGTAATAGTCATCTTTGCTGTTAACATGGACACAAGTCTCTTTTTTAAAAAGACTTGTCATGAGTAAAGTTACTAAGTAGGGATACATTTGTACTCATAATATGAGGCTAAGAATTAAGAAAAGATGAAACCAACTCGTTACACTGAAACACTTCTGGTATACTATTACTGATTGGAAAAGACAATATAACTCAGGGTGAACTTTTTTCAAACCTTTTAACACCATGGATTCTGTGTTTATCCACAGTTACTTAGGGACTGGCGGGAATGTTGGTGAAGGGGACTTGGCAGGCTAGGGAACGCTGCGAGAGTGGCTTGTAGACACTTACTTGAAAAGACCCCTTAATTTATTTGAGAATACAAAAAGTACCCATATTTTTATAATACAAAAATAATTGAGTGTCAGGGTGAGTGCAAACAAGTAAGTGAGATAGACGATTTGTTTGTAAAATGAATGTAAAGAGGGCGTTGTGAAGCTCTACGAGCTTTAATTAAATTTTATTAATGTTTAAATATAGATAGTTAACTACTTTTCCAGGGTCTCGTCAGGTGTACTCATTAGCAGAGAGAAACAGGTGAACGCAAATGACCAACAGTTTTGGTTAACGAACACTTTTTATTTTATGCTACTGACTCCCATCTCGTCAACTTCTTTTATACTATAATTTGAACATGAATATATTTGGCCACGAGGCTCAATTAATAGACCAACTCATACTTAATTAATTATTAACTACAAAATGAATTTAATTACTATACAAATAGTTACGCAACCAGCACTTCTTAAATATAGATTCTTTACATTCACTCAAACACACACTTTCATGCAGTACATTTTTTTTATTTATATTCCCCTTTTGAGCTCATTTTATAGTAAAAAACATTTCTTTCAATGACAAATTTGAATTGTGTTTGAATTTATTTATGCCTGGTTGAAAAATTATATTATGCCTCGTTCTGTTACTTATCTGTTTCCAACCGGTGAGTCCATTTTACTGCACACTTTTTAACTATTTCTTATATTTTCTTGGTTTCCCGCACTTTACTGAAATAATGTACTTTTACATCGGAAACTGTTAATTAATTTTGTGCAATTCCGACCCGATTTTGTTGATATTTTCACATTTTTGTTGTATGCGGGCCCGCAAAAATACGTTCCGGAACTTTTGTGTGTGACCGGCCGGCTCACTGACTAATTGTATACTGGGCCTAGGCCACTGGCGCTATTTTATTAAGTCGCCGTGGTGGTATGACCAAGTCTTATTGTTCATAGTTTGGTATTCCTCCGCCAGCAGACTGTTTTGCTGCTGTGTGTCACAAAACTGCTGTCGTAGACACACCCTGCATAGCAGCGTTATGTAAGGCGCTGACGTAACGTTCACCTGTTGTTAGTTACAAAAACTTGTTGACTGGTTTTGTGTTTGTCATTAGCTGACCTTGGCACAATTTGTCGGTTGTTGAATCTGTTTTACAAAATATTATTGAATAAATGTCACGTATAATGTCAACAGCAGTGCTGCCACTGTCGCTACTAATAAAACACCTTTTGGTTTACGTTTGTCCCAAATATTCGAAAAAATGTTATCTACTTTATTTAAAAAAAAAATACAAATTTCCTTATTACCCCAGGTAGGCCAAAATGCCACGTTACAATACCCCCCTCAATGAGATATTTTATGCCGAAGCATAAAAAGTCTCATTGACACATTCGTACTTGCTAGAGGGATCAGCCAGGATATGTCGCCACAACCCCCTGTATGGTTTACAAAAAATATAATCAACTCACCCTTGGGCCGGTGACTGTGACCGCACCTGAATGACAATACTGGACTTCTCTCTCGAGATCCCAACACCGTAGAGTCAGACAGATACTTAACGCCCCTGCTCTGACGCGCTGGCCAGCTCAGGTCCGCCGCCACAGCATCACCCAACTCTGAAACAACAAATCAAATATTAAATAGTGGCCTTATACAACACCATATCCCCAACTGATCTGTTTCCCCCTAGCGGTGCTGGTTTGCGCTAAGAAGCACTGGTTTTGTTTTTTTCTTATTTCTAACATATATATCAAAATACCTAACAACAACATGATACCCATTTTAAAATTCCATAATCTCATTCTATCTACTTTCTCTTGTTAACTTTTATCCCAAAATTCAAAATTATTGCCCTGATTCCCATCAGAATTTAAATAAATATTTCCCATTACCATATTCTACATCTCTGTCATCCCCAACTTGCATTTAAAGTATTTAAATTCATAAAATTGTCTTACACTAACAAACACAACATAACATAAGAAAACATAGTACATTCATAATTCACATTGTTATTATTATCTTAAAATAAACAATTTGTATTTAAAATTTACACATTTTACATCATTAAATTTGCATATAAAATCATAAAATTTACCTTTTAATCTCAATTTAACTTTTCTGAATTCGTTTCTCAGATTTTTTTTTTTTTTTTTTTTTTTTACCCATCATTTTATTTATTATTCCCTTTCATTAATTTGGGTGATTCTCAGTTATTCATTATAATTCACTTTATCAACTTGGCATCTACTCATAATCTTACCCCTTTTATTACTCTAACGCTCCCTTACAAAATTCCTAACAAGTATGACATCTCTGATGTATTATTTAAAATACAACACAATTTTTTTTTTTTTTTTTTTTTTTAAAGTAAAATTAAAAGTTATATTACATGACAACTCTAGTCTTGGTGGTGTTTTAACCAAATACATTTCTTTCTTAATTTTCCCTACCTTGATGTTCATTTACATAAAATACATAATGTGTGTATAAACAATAATAATAATTTATAATAATAGAATATAAAAATGTCTGTTTATGTATGAAAACTTTAATATCTACAAATACATCCATCATCACTCAGCTAGATAATACTTTTTTAATTGGGTCACATTATAAGTTCCTTTTATTTCTCGAGTTTGCAAATCTACTAAAACATAAGTATTCTCCATTTTCACTTGGCTAACCTCATATGGACCGTCATACAATAGAAAGAATTTCTTAATTTCTTTGTCCAATGCTGATGATTGATCGTGATTTTTTATTAATACTAGTTGTCCTACCTCGTATTGTATGGGTGTTAAATTCCGGTCATGTCTCCGTTTCCGTTGCTCAGCCTTACTCAGCAAGCGCTCCCTAGAGATTACCAATTTCCTATCAGGTGGTATTTCCGTCCGGGTTGGAAACTTTACTAGCTCTTCTAAGATGCGTGACGGCCTTCTCTGAAACATCAACTCACATGGGCTGTAACTAGTGGATTCGTGTAAACTATTGTTAATATACCACTCTATCTTGCACACAAAAGTAGCCCACAAAGAATGTTTTTTATGGCAAAAAGTTCTGAACATTCTCCCTAACTCCCGCATAACCCGTTCACTTGGATTTGACTGTGGATGATACACTGATGTATGTTTAACTAAAATATTTTCCCAACCTAAAGTTTCCCGCTAGGTGTTGCTGGTGAACTGCGAACCATGATCTGATAACACTACTTGAGGCTTACCTACTTCAACAAGGTATTCATTTACTATTTTCCTAGCCAACACGGATGAGGTTGCCTTTTTAATCGGGTACAGTTTTACAAATTTGGTAAAAACATCTAACACAACAAATAAATAGTTTACCCCTCCTCGACCTTTGGGTAAAGGGCCATATAAATCAACGGCGACTAATGCTAAAGGACGATCTGGCATTACATGCTGCATTAAACCCTCCTGTTTACGATTGTTTACTTTAGCTTTCTGACAAATTTCGCATGTTTGTAATATTTTACGCACCGTTCTTTCCATATTGTTGAATTTACATGATTCTTTTAATATGTCACTACATTTCTTGGGGCCTATATGACCATACCTTAGATGGCAATCTCTCACTACTTCAGGTATTATGACTTTAGGGATACACAACTTCCAATCATCTCCCTGTTCATTTGCCCGATGAAATAAGTGTTTATTAAACAAACTAAAGTGTTCCTCCCACTTATGAGGTACGTTGGGTATTTGACTCAAAGCTAATATTATTTTGTTAAGTTCAGGGTCTCTCTCTTGTTCTGCTGCTAAGTTACTTATTAACTTCTTCATATTTACTTCCCCCGCTTCTTTTACTATAAATATTTTATATGTATTTGCTATGTCTACTTTGGTGTTATTATCAAAATCTGTTCTGGATAGGACATCAGCTACTATATTTTCTTTACCCTTACAATACTCAATTGTTAAGTCATATTCTTGTAATATTAGCATCCACCGCACTAACCTACCATGAGTTAATTTACAGTTCTTTAAAAACGTTAAAGCTTGATGGTCCGACCTTATGATTACCTTATTTCCTACGTTCTGAACTTTCTACAGGCGAAAACTATTGATAACGCCTCCTTCTCTGTCGTAGTGTAGTTCTTTTCACTAGTTAATAGAGACCTACTTGCAAAAGCTACTACTTTGTGGTTATCACTCCCATCTAACTGAAACAACTCTACTCCCAATGCAATGTCTGACGCGTCTGTGTGTATATAAAATGGCTCTGAAAAATTAGGATGAGCTAATATAACTGTTTTTAAGAATTTATTTTTTATCAGCTCGAATATATTTTGCTCTTTTAAATTCCACCGCCATCGATTGTCCTTATTTAATAAATGTCCCAATTGTACTGTTAAATATGAATATTTGTCTACAAATTGCCTATAATAATTGCACAATCCTAAAACACTTTGCAACTGTTTAACATTTTTTGGTATCGGAAAATTTTGTATTATTTCTACCTTCTTAGGGTCTGTACTGATACCCCTTGCTGAAATTATATGTCCTAAAAAATTAACTTGTTCTTTCAAAAATTCTGACTTCTTAAATTTAACTGTTATGCCATACTCATGTAGTCTACCTAGTACCCTATCTAACCTTTCACAGTGTGTATCAATGTCTGGTGATGTAATTACTATATCATCTACATAAACGGTTGTGAATTCTAAAATCTCTCTCCCTAGCACATAATCCAGGCATTTGATAAAAATTGAAACACTTACATTTAGTCCAAACGGTAGTCGGCGAAATTGGTAATTCCTACCGTTGTATAGAAATGCCACATACTGTCGAGACTCTTCTTCCAGCTCTATCTGCCAGTAGCCTGCAGTCAAGTCTAAGGTGGTGATGTATTTGGTCCCACTAAAACGTTGCAGAATTTCGCTTACTGGTTTCGGTGATTCTCTGTCTGGAACAATTATTCTGTTTACCTGTCTTGCGTCTAAACATAATCTTATCGATAAATCTTTCTTTGTCACCACTACTAAAGGGTTGGAATATGGTGATGTAGATTTTTCTATTATACCTTCCCTCAACATTTTATTTATTTCCTCTTGTACTAAACCCCTCTTGGAGTATGGTACCGGATAGGTTTTAGGTGCAAAGGGTATTTTTTCTTTAACGACTAATTTACCTTTAAAATTCTTTACTAAACCGGGTTCATCTGAAAAAACTGATTTATTTTTGTTTATTATTAGTACTATTTTCTCCCTGTCTTGATAGCTGAATTCCCCATCTTGATATAAGATTTTATTCATTTTCTCCTCCCAATTATTTTCATTGTCAAATAACTCATTATTATTTACTCTCAAGTTACAATAATTTATCATTAAGGGTCTACACTCGTTTATAACATTGTCAGAAATTAACATTCCCTTACTAATTATTTTTAAAGCTTTCATTCCTACAGTTTTCTTTTGCATAAATGGTATTTCGAATATACTATTATTATTGTTTAATTTCATAGTCTGTGTGTAATAGTTTAACTCTACCTTGAAATTATTTAAAAAATCATTACCTATTATAGCTCCCATATTTAGTCCGGGAATAACTAAGAAAGGTACATTTATTGTGTTCTCATTTACTTTTAATTGTAGCATTATTTGTTTAGTTACCTTCTTACTGCGAACACCCGTTACTCCTATAACACTAATTCCCAGTACTGGTAATTGTGGAATTGTTTCTGTAGTCTGATTTTTTATTTTTTCAAACATTCTATCGTCTATAGCAGTCAGTTCACTCCCTGAATCTACTAAAAAAATATATTTATAATTAAACACTTCGGCTTCAAATTCTGCCATCCCGAAAGCATTATTACTCTCACCCGCTTCTTCGTCAGATAAATCATTATGTATATTGGTAATTAGTGACCCTATTGTCATGTGATTACTAGACGGCTGGGGGCTTTCTTTTTCAACCGCCCTTATTAGTTTAACGGATGTGGAGGTGGTGGTTCACTGTAAACCCCCCTACTGTTTTGATTACGAGCTGGTACTTCCACGCCCCGAGTTTCGTTTGGGTTACTAACATATCCCCCTCTAACTCTATGATTAAAATTTCCTGATACTCCTCGATTACTAGTAAAACCTCTCCCTCTATGATTCCCTCTAAATTGATCGCCACCCCTATTATAATTATCCACTCTCCCTTGGGCACTACTCCTCGGACCCTGACACCGGTAACATTGATTCCGCGACCCATTATAATTACTAGCTCCACAACTAGGGTTTGGACATAACCATGCCCCCTCCCCTGATCTACTCACATTACTAATAAAATGGTCTGGTTGTCTTATTTCAGTACTTGTATGATTCGATTCACTAACTCTAAACTGATACTTATTATCCTCTTCCTCTTTCATACTCTGGTATGCTTCTAATATTTTTTCTAACTCTGCGATATTAGCAAAATCCCGGGTTCTGATTGTGGACCGTATGTCCTTGGGTAAATGTTTACTGATGTATCTAATAAAAGATGAAAGAGGCATTGGTGGTTCTAAATATTTAACCTGACTATATAGTCTCATCACATACGATGTAATACTCATGTGCTTAATATTAAAATTGCCCCATCCCATTATGATACTACGTAACCCCTCTTGTTTCTCTTCTGACCAGTACTTATTTCTAAATGCTTGCTCAAACTCATTAAAATCTACCCAGTTATTGTTATGAGCATCCGCCCATATTTTAGCATCCCCTTTAAAGTACTTTAAAATTCTTACTAACTTAATCTCCCAACTTTCTTGGTTATATTTATTAAAACTTTTTATAGAGTTCAAAAATTGTATGGGGTTCACTCCCCTACTTTCATTACTAAAATATCCTAATTCTACTTCCACATTCACTCTCTCACTCACATTACTTAATTTCTGGTTAATGGTTACATTCAAGTCTTCTCTGACTTTAACTATTTCACGCTCATGTTCTGCTTGTTTATTCTTTAAACTAGTTACATTAATTTTAATTGCATCAACTTGTTCAAAGTTACTTCTGAATTCATCATTTATATTTTCTTGTATTTCACTTGCTCGTTTGATTTGTTCACACTCATTAATTATACATTGAACATTACAGTCAATTTTGTCATTTTGCTTTTTAAATTTATCATTAAATTTACTTGTCAATGTGTCAAATTTTTTATTTGTCTCTAACATTTTCTCTTTTTGTTTTTCGTTATTTATTTTTATATCATTTTTCATCTCAGTTTGTATCTTATTGATATCACTAGTCAGCTCATCTTTCACTCCAACAATAATCTCACTCATACTTTCCAATCGGCTGTTCATATTTACATCACTCATTCTTAGTTCGCTTCTTATGTTAGCAAATTCGTTATTTATGTCTACTAACCTTTCGTCTTGTTTGTTAAATTTACTATTTATTTCATTTATCTCTGACTTTAACTCATTCAAACTCATGTTTAGATTATTATTTTCTGACTTCATTTTCTCGTTTTGTCTGTCAAGTTTATTATTTACTACATTTATCTCTGATTTGATCTCAGTTTTCATTCCTGACATCATCTCCATCATCAATGCTAATTGGTTAAATATATTAACCCCCTTGTCCTTACTACCCCCCCCCCGCTACTACAGTTTCGTCTACATTTGTTTCAACACTTTCATCAACAAAATCATTGGTTGTTACCATATGATCTTGTGTAATATTTAAAATTGATTCTTCTGCGCTACTTTGACCTAAGTCTGCGTTCTTACTTCCCTCTGCCATTTTTCGACCCGTTTGTAAAATTTTTTTTTTAAACTCAAATTACAAAGTCCATGTTAACGGGCGCCATTGAAGCTTATTAGCAGAGAGAAACAGGTGAACACAAATGACCAACAGTTTTGGTTAACGAACACTTTTTATTTTATGCTACTGACTCCCATCTCGTCAACTTCTTTTATACTATAATTTGAACATGAATATATTTGGCCACGAGGCTCAATTAATAGACCAACTCATACTTAATTAATTATTAACTACAAAATGAATTTAATTACTATACAAATAGTTACGCAACCAGCACTTCTTAAATATAGATTCTTTACATTCACTCAAACACACACTTTCATGCAGTACATTTTTTTTATTTATATTCCCCTTTTGAGCTCATTTTATAGTAAAAAACATTTCTTTCAATGACAAATTTGAATTGTGTTTGAATTTATTTATGCCTGGTTGAAAAATTATATTATGCCTCGTTCTGTTACTTATCTGTTTCCAACCGGTGAGTCCATTTTACTGCGCACTTTTTAACTATTTCTTATATTTTCTTGGTTTCCCGCACTTTACTGAAATAATGTACTTTTACATCGGAAACTGTTAATTAATTTTGTGCAATTCCGACCCGATTTTGTTGATATTTTCACATTTTTGTTGTATGCGGGCCCGCAAAAATACGTTCCGGAACTTTTGTGTGTGACCGGCCGGCTCACTGACTAATTGTATACTGGGCCTAGGCCACTGGCGCTATTTTATTAAGTCGCCGTGGTGGTATGACCAAGTCTTATTGTTCATAGTTTTGTATTCCTCCGCCAGCAGACTGTTTTGCTGCTGTGTGTCACAAAACTGCTGTCGTAGACACACCCTGCATAGCAGCGTTATGTAAGGCGCTGACGTAACGTTCGCCTGTTGTTAGTTACAAAAACTTGTTGACTGGTTTTGTGTTTGTCATTAGCTGACCTTGGCACAATTTGTCGGTTGTTGAATCTGTTTTACAAAATATTATTGAATAAATGTCACGTATAATGTCAACAGCAGTGCTGCCACTGTCGCTACTAATAAAACACCTTTTGGTTTACGTTTGTCCCAAATATTCGAAAAAATGTTATCTACTTTATTTAAAAAAAAAAAAATACAAATTTCCTTATTACCCCAGGTAGGCCAAAATGCCACGTTACAGTTGGGACAAAAGTCTAAATATGTATACGTTTCTTATATTCAGAACTGAAACGACTTATATATAGTATATATTATTATATACACAGGTTTCAATTGTTAATCGTAGGATCCAGCGAGATGTAATATTGTGTTAATTATAATGAAATTTAGATGTTATAATGCTTTTATCAAGTAAACAAACATTTGTAAAGCCGCGTTTATACAGGAGTTGAAAACACATGTAAACAAATTATGACATTTAGAAAAAGGGTAGTCATTTGTTTTAAACATCTTGTGTTGTCAACAGCTTTTCCGTGTTTAAAACATAAATTTTGTTTTCCAATAGAAGTCAGTAAAGATCAAAGGGACTGGCAAACATCCCTAGATCTATTATTGATGTTACTCCATTTCTTTAAAAATGTATCCACAAAATCCAAATTTTGTGATTTTATTAAACGGCTATATACTATAATAGGCCTATTTTTTATAACATGAGTCATATTTAAATAAGTAAATTATTTTTCCAATTACTTGCTTTCACGTTGTCCTTCAGCAGTTCTGTCAATGCCTCAGAAAACTCTGGCACAAACAATGATATTGTACTTTTGGAAATTTTAAAGAAATAACTCAGGCTAGTTTAGGGAGTCTCCTCTTGCTAAAAAAACGCAACATCACTGCAAGTTTTTCTTGCACTAGAATAGCTGTTCTATAATTTGTGTTGTGTTTGACAATTTTATGTCCTGTCATTACAACCAAGTGCTTAAAATCGTAGCTGGCCATTCTCAGAAAATTGTTAAAACTTCCACCCTCCACACTTGACATCTTGAAGTGAAACTGGAGCAAGACTGTAGCGAGGTCAGGTGAGGTTTGAGTCCATCCACATAAATGTTGCAAACAAAAATAATAAAGACAAACTAGTACTTTGGTTTTCAACATTGGTTACCAACATGTACCGTACCTTTACAGCACAAAAATTGCAAAATTTTTTCATAACAGTCAGTGTAAACAGGCTTAACTTTGCCCAGACGTTTTTAAATAGAAGAAAACTAGTTCTTGTGTTGAGTAATCATGACATTAGTTAATAATATATATTCTCGGACTTGCAGATACCACTGAGGATAGTAGTACTTTTTATGTGTTGCTTTAGGCATGGTAGGGCTATGTCAGGGTTCCCACAGACCTGGAAAGTCAGGGAAATCTGTCAGGGAAGGCCTTGTAAAATTGCTAAAAATCAGGTAAAACAATAAAACTGGTGAAAAGTCAAGGTAATTTCATAAATCATAAAAAATACCGTAATTGTTTATAGTTTTATACATTGTGGAAATTTACATTGAAAAGGGGTTATAAACTGGGAAACAGACTTTATTTTTTAATTTTTAAAGTAATATACATACATTATGTTAGTGTATTACATTTTATATGTAAGGTAGGTTTGAACATATGCAGGTTTCCCTCTCTTTTATCAGATGTCACTGCTGTATTGTGTCACTAGGTTGCCAGTAATGCAGTGTCCCTCCTTCCTTCATATGTTTCCCTTCAGATTAGTTAGTTGCCTTCTTGTGGGTACGAGCCATTCTTGAGGAGATTTCAAAGTTCATCGCCACTTGGGCCATATCTGTATTAAAATTTACTCGATATGATGAGAAGTTTAATGGTTCGTGGCAAATCCCATTGCTTACAGTCACCAGATGCTGGCAGTAAACTTGTTTCCGTTGACCTGAATGACTTTGAGAATTTAATAGAAACCAAGAAAATTGGTATAGGGATTTGAAACATGTAAATTGTTAAAAGAAGTTAAAGGAGTGACTGAGCTAGATATTATGAAATTTAAGAAGGTATGCCTAACATTTCTTATTAAGACTATTGAAAATATCGGTATGGAGAACCATACATGACTTCCATATTCTAAGATTTATATTTAAAATCATTTTCAGCCAAACAGCCAGGCTGTGTCTTACCTGCCTTTTTATTGCTGTATTAAATGAAAAATATTATATTACATTAAAATGAAAAAATTATAATTTTATTGCCTGGCAACAAAATTATTTTATTTTTAACAATTACCATTGTTTGAAAAAGTTTAAATAAATTTTCAAGTACTTTACTCTTGTTAAAACGTAAAAGGTTGCAGGTAAACTACCCCTTCCCCTTAACCGATCTTCACCAAAATCGAAAGTCATTGAGACCTCTACAATTCAGGGACGTATGCAAAAAATTATTTGATTCTGTTTCAATTTGCGGCTGTTATCGTTTGCCATAGAAAATACGCTTGATAAAAAAACGTTGCAGGTAAACTACCCCTTCCCCTCAACCGTTCTTCACCAAAAACAATAGGTCTTGAGTACTCTACAAATCAGGGCTGTATGCAAAACATTATTTGATTCTGTTTGAATTTACGGCTGTTATCGTTTGCCATAGAAAATACCCTTGTTAAAAAAACGTTGCAGGTAAACTACCCCTTTCCCTCAACCGATCTTCACCAAAAACAATAGGTCTTGAGAACTCTACAATTTAGGGCTGTATGCAAATAATCGTTTGATTCTGTTTGCATTTGCGGCTGTTATCGTTTGCCATAGGAAATACCCTTGTTAAAACATAAAATGTTACAGGTAAACTACCCCTTTCCCTTAACCGATCTTCACAAAAAACAATAGGTCTTGAGAACTCTACAATTCAGGGCTGTATGCGAAACATTATTTGATTCTGTTTGAATTTGCGGCTGTTATCGTTTGCCAAAAAAAAAAAATTTCCATTGATAAAAAAAAACTGTTGCAGGTAAACTACCCCTTTCCCTCAACCGATCTTCACCAAAAACAATAGGTCTTGAGTACTCTACAAATCAGGGCTGTATGCAAAAAATTATTTGATTCTGTTTGAATTTGCGGCAGTTATCGTTTGCCATAGAAAAAAAATCTACAGACAGACAGACACATAGACAGACAGACACACACACAGACACTTTTCGGAAAACGACTTTTTTTCATGTTTTGAGTGTAGTAGAATCAGAATCTGCAATAATCTCGAACACGATTTTTTTTGCCATCACCATACTTCCATTCCTTAAGGAATATGGAAGTAAAATATCGGTATGGAGAACCATACATGACTTCCATATTCTAAGATTTATATTTAAAATCATTTTCAGACAAACAGCCAGGCTGTGTCTTACCTGTCTTTTTATTGCTGTATTAAATGAAAAATATTATATTACATTAAAATGAAAAAATTATAATTTTATTGCCTGGCAACAAAATTATTTTATTTTTAACAATTACCATTGTTTCAAAAAGTTTAAATAAATTTTCAAGTACTTTACTCTTGTTAAAACGTAAAAGGTTGCAGGTAAACTACCCCTTCCCCTTTACCGATCTTCACCAAAATCGAAAGTCATTGAGATCTCTACAATTCAGGGACGTATGCAAAAAATTATTTGATTCTGTTTGAATTTGCGGCTGTTATCGTTTGCCATAGAAAATACGCTTGATAAAAAAACGTTGCAGGTAAACTACCCCTTCCCCTTAACCGATCTTCACCAAAAACAACAAGTCTTGAGTACTCTACAAATCAGGGCTGTATGCAAAACATTTTTTGATTCTGTTTGAATTTGCGGCTGTTATCGTTTGCCATAGAAAATGCCCTTGTTAAAAAAACGTTGCTGGTAAACTACACCTTTCCCTCAACCGATCTTCACCGAAAACAATAGGTCTTGAGAACTCTACAATTTAGGGCTGTATGCAAATAATCTTTTGATTCTGTTTGAATTTGCGGCTGTTATCGTTTGCCATAGGAAATACCCTTGTTAAAACATAAAACGTTACAGGTAAACTACCCCTTTCCCTCAACCGATCTTCACCAAAAACAACAGGTCTTGAGAACTCTACAATTTAGGGCTGTATGCAAATAATCTTTTGATTCTGTTTGAATTTGCGGCTGTTATCGTTTGCCAAACAAACAAAATTACCCTTGCTAAAAAAAAACCGTTGCCGGTAAACTACCCCTTTCCCTCAACCGATCTTCACCAAAAACAACAGGTCGCGAGTATTCTGCAAATCAGGGCTGTATGCAAAAAATTATTTGATTCTGTTTGAATTTGCGGCAGTTATCGTTTGCCATAGAAAAAAAACTACAGACAGACAGACACACAGACAGACACACACACAGACACTTTTCGGAAAACGACTTTTTTTCATGTTTTGAGTGTAGTAGAATCAGAATCTGCAATAATCTCGAACACGATTTTTTTTTGCCATCACCATACTTCCATTCCTTAAGGAATATGGAAGTAATATCGGTATGGAGAACCATACATGACTTCCATATTCTAAGATTTATATTTAAAATCATTTTCAGCCAAACAGCCAGGCTGTGTCTTACCTGCCTTTTTATTGCTGTATTAAATGAAAAATATTATATTACATTAAAATGAAAAAATTATAATTTTATTGCCTGGCAACAAAATTATTTTATTTTTAACAATTACCATTGTTTCAAAAAGTTTAAATAAATTTTCAAGTACTTTACTCTTGTTAAAACGTAAAAGGTTGCAGGTAAACTACCCCTTCCCCTTAACCGATCTTCACCAAAATTGAAAGTCATTGAGACCTCTACAATTCAGGGACGTATGCAAAAACTTATTTGATTCTGTTCGAATTTGCGGCTGTTATCGTTTGCCATAGAAAATACGCTTGATAAAAAAACGTTGCAGGTAAACTACCCCTTCCCCTTAACCGATCTTCACCAAAAACAATAGGTCTTGAGTACTCTACAAATCAGGGCTGTATGCAAAACATTATTTGATTCTGTTTGAATTTGCGGCTGTTATCGTTTGCCATAGAAAATACCCTTGTTAAAAAAACGTTGCAGGTAAACTACCCCTTTCCCTCAACCGATCTTCACCAAAAACAATAGGTCTTGAGAACTCTACAATTCAGGGCTATATGCAAATAATCTTTTGATTGTGTTTGAATTTGCGGCTGTTATCGTTTGCCATAGGAAATACCCTTGTTAAAACATAAAACGTTACAGGTAAACTACCCCTTT
This sequence comes from Magicicada septendecula, assembly GCA_034769895.1. NCBI lineage: Eukaryota > Metazoa > Arthropoda > Insecta > Hemiptera > Cicadidae > Magicicada > Magicicada septendecula. The sequence continues at coordinate 171,197,487 of CM068376.1, forward strand.
CCCTTAACCGATCTTCACCAAAATCAACAGATCTTGAGAACTCTACAATTCAGGGCGGTATGCGAAACATTATTTGATTCTGTTTGAATTTGCGGCTGTTATCGTTTGCCAAACAAACAAAATTACCCTTGCTAAAAAAAAACCGTTGCCGGTAAACTACCCCTTTCCCTCAACCGATCTTCACCAAAAACAATAGGTCGCGAGTACTCTGCAAATCAGGGCTGCATACAAAAAATTATTTGATTCTGTTTGAATTTGCGGCAGTTATCGTTTGCCATAGAAAAAAAATCTACAGACAGACAGACAGACAGACAGACAGACAGACAGACGGACAGACACTTTTCGGAAAACGACTTTTTTTCATGTTTTGAGTGTAGTAGAATCAGAATCTGCAATAATCTCGAACACGATTTTTTTTGCCATCACCATACTTCCATTCCTTAAGGAATATGGAAGTAAAATCAAGGAAAGAAGTCCATTAAAATACAAAGCTGTTAGAGGTCTGGCATCATTTGATCCTGTAATTATAAGTAAATGGTCAAGTATTGGAAAGAACAGAATCAGTGTTTTACTTGAAGTTCTGTATGAGAAAAACGGGATTATTGAAGTGGTTGCTGAAAAAGCTAACCAGCAGCATTCTGTGCTACATATAAGCCACAGCTTCATATGTAGTGGAGGTAAATAAACTTTTTTTGAAACAACATTCTCATTTCCTGGATTTGGCACTCTTTCTGTAATAATGATTTTTTTGTCTCCGCTGTCCCATTCGCAAAGAAAACAACAGTATTTGGTGAAACCAAGTTGAAGACCTAGCAAGAGAGTAATTCCTTTTAAGTCACCACAAATATTCCACTTAAATTCTTCATACTTCATATTATACAGCAGAAGCTTCATGTTCTCATAAGTTTCTTTCAAATCCATAGCTTTCATGGATAGTGACACTGATCGAATGTGGCACTTATTAGTGCTAGTGGCACTTATTCCCAGTGTGCAGAAACACAGCTTCCAGACTAACTTTAGAAGAATCAATAAACAAACGCCACTCCTCTGTTTTGTACTTATGACCAAGTGATTCAATTACAGAAAAAACATTATTAAAAAAAAAACGAGTACATCTTCATATGAAAAAAATCATGAAGTCATTATACCTATTTATAAAAACACATACTTTTGTTTCGTGGTGGAGGATGTTCCAACCTTTTAATTGTGAGCCTGATTCTGTGCCGCAGCTTCTCAAAAGAAACTGGGCCACTGTATAAAGAGAAATACAATTTATTAAATAAGGGCGAAGTTATTATTTAGCAGCGTTCTGTGTTACCGTATTTTTGCCTCACCGCATGCCTGCGTGATCTGTTGGGGAAAACGGTTAAGTTCGCTAATCAGGCTCGCAAACTGCACGTTTGATTCAGTCTACAGCCTACTACAAAAGCGAAAACAGCTTCTCTTTCGGCAGCGCAGAGTTTCGATAAATTGTTGTATTTCTTCTCTATCATGCTTAAGTAAACGCTCATAGACCTCCGGGTTCTCGATGCAGTCGGAGACTTGACTTCAGCTAGGTGGTGATTCCAGCTTTCACCATGACCTGAAAACACTTGGACTCTCGTTCCTCGGCTGCTGGAGGAGAAACCACTGTACAGCATGCCACTGTAACCACCTGGACCAAATGAGATGATATTTAACCTATTCTTACATAATTTGGCCTCTAGAGAGAAGAACTGGTATCGTGCATTGAACATCCACTTAAATTGACTTTTTATACCATTAGACTGTTTAATTGGGTGCGTGCCCGGCTGGACAATTTTCATGTAACCTTGGTTTGATAATACACTTAGTTTCGAGAACAATTGTAGGCCCGCTCGCTGGATGTGTCCAGCGCGCATTAATTTTTATCCTTTATTGTAAAATTTATGCTCTATAATGGGTTTGTAAAAGTTTGTGGGGGACGGATGTTTTCTTTAATTAAGTAGGTGGGTGCTGTTTGTACCTGATGAGCTGGACCGGCTGGTCTGGATTCTATTTTTATCACGGGGTTTCTTTTTGCACTTAATTACTTTCATTTTTGATAGATGGGCTGGGAGTTTTTTTTATTCTGCAATCAGGCCGGGTTACCTTAAAATCACAGAATCTGGGGTAGGCACCTGTTGGTGCAAATCCATGCAAGCTCTTGGACATGTTACTTTCTGTCGGGTCTGACTCTTGTCCTGCTTTCTTTTACCCTGTCCGGCCTTGGGGGTTTTTCTACAATTTTTGTAATGGTTTATGGATTTTTCGGATGTTGTGTGGAACATGTCAGCGGACGGGCCAATCCAAATTTTCTTGAAATTTATAAATGTACTTTTTATAACACTATACAGGCTGTAATGACACTTTAAATTTGTAATTGTATTTTCTTGCTATTATGGGCCAATCCAAATTTTCTTTAAATTATAAATGTACTTTTTATAAAACTTTACAGGCTTTTTGAAATTATAAAATGTTTGTGATAAGACCATACTCGCTGTTCACTAGGCTTCTGTATTTCTATTTGTATCTGTGATGTATATGTATGTGTTTTGAATTATGTGTAATCGTTTAAAAGGAGTTGTCTGAGATAAATGATACATGAAATAACTTATGTTAAATATTTGAATTATAATCAAGATGAATTAATAAAGGTTGTTATATTACTTGTTAATAGCGAGTATTAATTGTGAGTCCCATATCACTGGACCCAGCACACTTTATGCTTCTTCTAGGCCTTCAGCCTAGTCCTAAATATCTAGTACGGTACCCCTTAAAAAAAAAAAAAAATTAACAAATAAAAAGGGGTTACAATTCTGCCTGTCTTTTTGATAAATTCAGATCTTGTACACGGGTATTGAGGTCCCCTTGTGTCAAGGTTCATTACAAAGCTTTGTTACACTGGTCTGTACAAAGCTTAAGAAAGCAATCTTCTGATTCATTATTTTGGAATTGGATCATCCAGCAGTTATGACTAACATTGTTTATTGTTCTACGCCATTTTAGACTTACTTTCATATCAAAATGATCATTCTTAAATGCTTAATCTATACACATTTTTTATTCATTTATGTATTATAAATAATACCATAACATAATTGCATAATTTCTATACCTCTTAAGAGGGGGTAACTTGAAAACCAAGGGTGATAGAAAAATTCTGTTAACATTTTTGAATTCAGGAAAAAATATTAGTAACTAAAATATAAAAAATGCTTTTACTTACTCTGGGACAAAATCAATAAAAAAAAAGAGCAGTTTCAAAGGTACATTAGGAGTTGCTATAGATTAACTTGAATTTTCCAAGTACAGAAATGTATGGTAAATTAGTTGAAATCAAATAATTTATTTTTTATATTAACTTTGTACATAAATTATGTATCATAATTAAACTCAATTCACAATCATATCCACATTTACAAACTTTATAAATGCGTTATCATTTTTATAGTTTATATGCTTTCGTAGTAAAACAAGTCTTAAATTTTCTGTCCAACTATTAGATTTTATGTGAGTGTTTTACTGATTATGAAAATCGCTGAGATATGCAAATATTTTTCATATTGTTGAGTGACACCTAATCTGTTATGACAATCCAAGACACGATTTGGACTGAAATCAGTATCCAGGAAAGTAAAGCCTGGAAGACCATTATCTCTCTTGCCATTGGATCATCATAGTATGAGTGTTGTGTTTCATGAGCTTCGAGTGTAAATTAATGAGCTTCATATCTGTACATTTTATTTATTTACTATGATCATTATTTATGTCTATTTTTTGTTTTTTAATAAGAGACTATTTCATTTTGTTTCAGATTTATAGTAATTACTTTTTGGACTTAACTCAAATAAACTTGAAATCCTTCGACCTGGTTGGTTATGTAAACATATACATTCGACACACAAACACATAATGAATGTAATGGTGCACTATATATTAGGTGGGTAATGTATAGTTTATAACTATACTAAGCATGTTTCCACTCACTGTCATCAAAACATTTTAAGATTCAGCATGCATGCGTATTGCTGTGCATATATAAACATCATTTTCATGGCAGTCACGTACACACATGTTTACTGATGCACAGTTTTAACACTTTACACTCTTTCCAGAGTCACTGCATAAATAAAGTAAATTGCAATTCCATATCTTCCCCTAAAAGTCCTATTACAAATGGTCAACCATCAGTTCTTCATACTTTGGCAATGACCTTAAGAAACAAAATCTACTGTACTGAATTTGCTGCTGCTTTATAAAAACTGACTTTGGTTGTTGTCTAATTTAACACCTGAAACCCAAATCAGACAAAATTTTGTGTAAGCTTATTAACAATTATGTAATTTAATTGTTCTGAGTATTGAAAATTATGGAATTTTTTGATGTGTTTTGCTTTCTGCACCTTTCTCGAGTAGCCCAGTGTGTGCCATGTTTATGTCAAGGTCGTGCAGTGACATAGCTTCCAGACTGTTTGAGCTCATGTAAATTGTGTCAGGATGCCGCTAGGAGTATAGAAAATTATTCTGGAACTTCTGCAGGGTATACAAGCATATACAATCGGCTCAGAAGTCAGTTACACCTGGTGATATTGTAGAGTGCAGATCAAGTGATTGTTGCGGATTAGTGGAAAGTGATTATTGTGTTAATTAGTGCATTAATGTGACATTATTATTGTGTGTGGACAATTTTAACTTGAATTATTGTATGAGAGTATCTTTTTATTTCAAATTGTTATTTGTGGCTAATTAAAATCCATGAGACCGTTCTAAGAGTGGTGTCAGAATCTCTAACAGTGGAAACAGAAGACACTTTGTAGAAGAGTAGTGTATGTTGTAATTAATCTGTAAACGTGGATACCAGTTAGATGATGGAAGCTTTCCAAGTGCTGCTATGTAAAACACAGGAACAACAAAAAGTACAATGATGACAGGAGGTAGAAGAAACACAAAAGCAACAGGATGAGAAACGCAGGTGTGAAAGAGTAGAACATAGGCAGGAGTCAGAGGACATCAAAGCGATGATACAAGAGCAATAAGAGATGGAAGAGCATACTGCTACAGAGCAGGGTCTATTATAAGGTGAACTGAATAAACAAGTTACTAAGATATCAGAGTTACAAGAATCCGTACCATTAAAATAGTTGAAGTAGAAAAATCTGTCTTGAGTGTGGAAGAAGCTATGTCAACAAAAATATCTGCAGTAGAAGAGAAAAAATTAAAATGAAGTCAAGCAGTTCATGAAAATACAACCATACTTTTGAAAACAGATTTGCAAAAGAACTGTATCTATGGTAAAGACAGAAAACTACATAGAAAATAAGGTAGCAAAGAAAGTGACTTTGCTGTAGCTGGCCCAGTTCACGTCAAGGCCCCAACATTTTATGGAAGCACTCACTGGACAACGTATCTTCAGCAATTTGAAGCCGTTGCATGTGCAAATAACTGGATGAAGAAAGAGAAAGCAATTTCAGTCATTCTCACAACAAAAGGGCCTGCCGCAGAGAGCTACTACAGAAAGTGTTACCTGACAGCCGGAACATTTATGCCATATTGATTAAAGCTCTAGAATTACAGCTTTCTATTACAGTACAGAATTACAGTATGGTGATAAACATTTGCCTGATGTGTACTACACTCAGTTGAGAACAAGGCGACAATGTTTCGGGTGAGTCTTCAAGAGTTTGAAGCAAGCATCGATAGACTAATTAGACTGGCCTATAGTGAAGCACCAGAAGATTTCCGAATGAGGTTTGTGGTGCAGAGATTTATTGATGGCGTCGGAGACTGTGAACTTCAGCAAGTGTTATGAATGGCATGATACCAAAATAGCTCAGAAGCTCTTGTTCACGCCCTCGAGTTTGAAGCTGCCAAGGGAAGTACATCAGTTATAATTTTAAACCTCAATAAGTAAATCTCATCTGAAGTGTTTTATCTTTAGTGGTTTCTAAATGAATAATAAGCGATTCGTGCAAATACATAAGGAGTAGCACTGCATAAAACTCATCCAATTTACGTACTTGTCAAACTGTGTTAAACATGTGTGTTTAATTTAATGAATTACACTGTTAAAGATACTCTATGCGAATCTAAGAAAAACGTAAGTGGTCGCGCTGCATACTGCCGCTCATCCAATTCACGTACTTGTCAAACTGTGTTAATAATGTGTGTTTCATTTAATGAATTACACTGTGAAAGATATGTTACGTGAATCGTAGAAAAACTCAAGTGATTGCGCTGCATACTGCAGCTCATCCAATTCAAGTACTCGTCTAACTGTGTTAATCATGTGTGTTTCGGTTAATGAATTACACTGTTACTGAAATTGTTAGTGATAAATCAGTTAAGTTATGATTTAAAAAAGGAATGCTGGTCCCATAACTTTAATGAGTTTAGGTCATCACACTGTAGTCAGAAGACCCCAGTATCACAGTGCTGTTACGATGGGGGTAGAAAAACAATGTTGCAGGATAAACATTTCAAAGATTCAAGACTGCCACAGTGATCTGAATGATGGGAAAACGACAGAAGACTAAAGTGTTACAACTGTGGAAAACGTGGTCATCTATAGGTAGACTGTTGGGAGAAAAAAATACAGAGAGAAGGGTGTGATCGCCATTTGAAGAAATAATGCTCCAGAACAGCACATATTTTCAACGCTACATAAGACCAGTGGATACTTTATCATTAATTGATTTGCGCAAGGTAAACCAACATCATTTACAGTTGACACGGGCACAACAGTGTCCATTGTGTGCCCTGACTTAGTCAGCAACCGCCAGCCTCAATTTAGCTCTTGTACAATACAGACTGTAACTGGAAGCCTAGTCAAAGTATTAGGACAGATAGACATATGTGTACACCTGGGTCTTCTCAAGTTTAGTCATAAAATGCTCATTGCAGACATTGTCGATGAAGTAATTCTTGGCACAGACATTATGAATGCCTATGGATTCATTGTGGACCTAACAGAGAATATCCTGAAGGTTGGCCAAGAGAACATCAAAGACCAACCATGAAAGCTTTGCATGGCTAAATTAACAGGTTCCACCAACCATTCGATCAAACAAATGACATTAGCCAAAGAAGAAGTCAACAGGTGTGGTGAAGAGGAACCCTTAAAATGCAAGTGGAAATGGAAGAACTAACAGAGGAAGTACCAATTTGTGTAATGACAATGGAAGTGATTAGAAAACCTACTATGGTCATCGAGGAAAGGTACAGTATGGTTCATGAGTTAATTAAAGTCCTTGGAGGGAGGGGGAGAGAAGTTGCTGAATATTATGTTACGCAAGAGGTTGCTGATGAGAACCAAACAGACTTGTACCAGCTAATGGCTTATAGGTCATCAGTACATGACACAACCAGCATGATTTCAGCAAAACTGGTCATTAAGTGGAATATTTGTTTTTATGGGGACCTGATGTTTGGATCAAACGAGACTCAGTTCCAAGAGTCACAGAAGTATTCCTCGCAATTAGACAAGCGACTGTGAGCACTTGGAAAGAGGACAGCTGAAGACAGCCAGTGATAAAATGAAAACTCGGTGTGACATTCACAGCAATACTGTGGGTTTCGAAGAAGAAGATCAGGTTTGGTTGTACAAATCAAAGCGCCATCATGGTTGCTCACCTAAACTCCAAACTAACTGGGAAGGGCCTTTTACTGGGAAAAAGAGAATCAATGATGTTTATTGGATACAACAGGAAGGACAGCAAAAATTCAACGTCATCCATCTAAATCACCTGGTCAAGTATTACTTCAGAGACGGTTTGCCAGTTCGGGATGAACAGGTTAAAGGAGGGGGCAGTGATATGAAAATTACATAACACTCTCGAAAATTTGAGTGTTATTCTACATGTTCATTGACTAGCATAGTGTGTGCAACGTCTGTGCACACCACCAGGAATATGGAAAATTATTCTGGAATTCTGCAGGGTATATAAGCGTCTACGGCTGGCTCAGAAGTCAGTTACACCTGGCTTTATTGCAGATTATTATGTTAATTAGTGCGGTACTTTAGTATTATTGCATGTGGACTATTTTAACTTGAATTATAAGTGTCAAGTAATTATAATTCATAAATGTCAATTATTTTGTTTCCACTGTACAATACGATCCATGAGACTGTCAAAACATTATTTTATCCTCTATAAAAATGCAATCTTTTCCAAGGTTGCTGATCATTTTGTAGTGAAGAGACACAATTTGCAGAAACATTATGTACTGCATAGTGAACTACAAAATTATCAAACTTTTAATCTGGTGACAGGTTTTGCTTTTTTTCTGATGACTACGGTACTAAAAGATGTACATCCACTGGATTCAATTACCATTGATTCCCTTTTAATTGTACTCACAGATATACCTGAATCTGCTGCAGCTCTGTCTTATTATTTTTCATCAATTCAGTGTCAGCTGCACTGGTCATAAATATTTTAATATTATACAGAAATTTTCTGTGTTTGGTTGTGTAGTACTTTACCACACAGTTTAGACATTTTAAAAGGATATCATGGTTAATGTTCACAGTAGAAACTAAACATACAGTTACTTAGCTGCAGATGGACGATAATATCAGAGCACCGTGCTGATAATTAAAGTGCCAGTTACATGAAAGTAGTAATGTAGCACTACTAAAGATTTGATTGTGAAATTTAAACTAATGTGTTCATAGGGACATGATGATATATACTGTTACGACATTACAGAACAGTCTACGTGTTTGTCGAATGTGCCAGAAAATTCTCGCTCTAATGAATGTGGCATACGTGACTGTCAACGCATCCGCGAAAGTTTTCTCGAAGTCGCCAACCGTGCGGACTGTGTCAAGGCCGCAGTTAATTACGTAGTTCACACGGGCGTTAAGACGCAATTAGGAACGTTTTGGTCTGTGAGCTGAGGTGGCAGCGGCCTTAGTTTTCAGTATATCTGCGATATATTTACAGTGCGGTTCGAGTTATTATCGGCGACATTACTGTGTATGTTCAAGTGGTTATTAGTTAAGTGTTGTGTTTTATAATCGGACGGTACATTGTAATACAATTGTGTTTTAATATTAGTTGACATTTATTTGCGTGTGAACAATTTTTATTTGATTTGTTATAAGAGACTGTGTTGTTAATTACGAACTGTAACTGTGAAAATTAAAGCTAGTGATTAGTGACTTAATTGGTGTCTTGTATTGTATTTTGTTTTCCACTGTACCTACGACAATCAAGTAGACCGTCGTAACAGTGGTGTCAGAACTGGGATAGAACAGTTAACAGTAGAAACATTGGACACTTTGTACATGACGAGTGTATTGCGTAATTAATCGGAAAACAATGGATCCTAGTCAGATGATGGAAAATTTACAGGCGCTGCTGTTACAGACGGAAAAACGACAGGATGAGAAACGCAGGCAGGAGGCGGAAGAAGCAGAAAGACGACAAAAAGAAGAACGAAGACAAGAAAGAGAAGAAGCGGAAAAACGACAGGATGAAAAACGTAAGCAGGAAGCAGATGACTCAAGAGTTTATGCGTTAATTCAAGAGCAAAAGCAGATGCAAGAACATACTACAGCAGAATTGGGTCTCCTATGTGGTGACGTAGGTGAATTATGAGTTGAGTTTAACATTCAAATTACCAGAATATCTGATGTAGAAGAATCCATGTCAAATAAAATAGCTGAAGTAGAAAAATCTGTCTTGAGTGTGGAAAAAGCTATGTCAACAAAAATAGAAGACTCGATTACAAATAATATAAAAGAGCAGATTAAAAATGAAGTCGAGCAGTGCCTGAAGTTACAACCAAAAGAACTTTGTGAACAGACTGTACCAATGATAAAGGCAGAAAATAAGTTAATAGAGAAAGTCACTTTGCCTGCAGTAGGGACAGTTCGTGTCAAAGCTCCAACCTTTGACGGAAGCAGTCAGTGGGCAATGTACCTCCACCAATTTGAAGCTGCTGCATGCACAAATAATTGGACAGAGAAAGACAAGGCAGTCTCATTCGTTCTCGCATTAAAAGGGCCAGCGGCAGAATTACTACAGAAAGTGCCACCTGACAGCCAGAACATCTATGCCGAGTTGATAAAAGCTCTAGAATTACGCTACGGTGATAAACATTTGCGAGATGTGTACTACGCTCAGTTGAGAACAAGACGACAACGTTCCGGGGAGAGTCTTCAAGAGTCTGAAGCAAGTATCGACAGATTGATTAGATTGGCCTATCCTGGCTAAAATGACAGGGTCTACCAACCATTGATTAAGCAAGTGACATTAGTCGAAGAAAAAGTCAACAGGTCTGGTCAAGAGGAACCCTCCCTATTCCACGCGGAAATGGAGGAAGAACTAGCAGAGGAAATACAAATAAGTGTAACGACAAAAGAAGTGATTGGAAAGCCAACTATGGGTGTCGAGACAAAACTCTTGCTTGTTCCTGAGCTGATAGAAGCGCCCGAGGGCAAAGTGGCTGAAGATGAGGTTACGCAAAAGGTTGTTGATTAGAACCAAACAAACTTGGATCAGCCAGTGGTGTTTAGGTCATCAGTATATGATGCAACGGGAGTGATTCCAGCAAAACTAGTGGTTGAGCGGAAGACTCGCATTCCTGGGAACGTGATGTTCGGATCACACGAGACTGAATTCGAAGAACCGGAGAATTATCTTTCGCAAGGACGTCCACCTAGATCGCCTGGTCGAGTATTACTTCAGAGACGGTTTGCCAGTTCGGGACGAACAGGCTTCAGGAGGAGAAAGTGTTACGACATTACAGAACAGTCTACGTGTTTGTCGAATGTTCCAGAAGAATCTCGCTCTACTGTATGTGGCATACGTGACTGTCAACGCATCCGCGAGAGTTTTCTCGAAGTCGCCAGCCGCGCGGACTGTGTCAAGGCCGCAGTTAATTACGTAGTTCACACGGGCGTTAAGACGCAATTAGAAACATTCTGGTCTGTGAGCTGAGGTTATACACGGCGGCAGCGGCCTTAGTTTTCAGTATATCTGCGATATAAGTTATTTATAGTGCGGTTCGAGTTATTACCGGCGATATTACTGTGTACGTTCAAGTGGTTATTAGTTAAGTGTTGTGTTTTATAATCGTACGGTATATTGTAATACAATTGTGTTTTAATATTAGTTGACATTTATTTGCGTGTGAACAATTTTTTTTTTTTATTTGTTATAAGAGACTGTGTTGTTAATTACGAACTGTTAACTGTGAAAATTAAAGCTGGTGATTAGTGACTTAATTGGTGTCTTGTACTGTATTTTGTTTTCCACTGTACCTACGTCGATCAAGTAGACCGTCCTAACAATATATTTGTGTCCATACATCATTTAAGCAAGTGACAGTTCATGCAGTGCAGTTGATGCTTTCAGTGTAGCACTGTCCGGAATATACTGTATTTTTCTGAATACAATCTGCACTTTTTTTTTTGTAAAAGTAACTGCCCTAATTTTACCGGTGTCTTACATTCATGTGCTAATGAAATTCTAAGTTATTCCTCACTTCTGAGGGATGAACACTAATTTTTTTGTACAATAATATATTTCTGTCTCAGCTTCAGTAGATTACGTCACTGTTTGTTAACTACAGAACGATGATTTAAGAATGCTAACTGAAAATATTTATACCAAAATGGACAAAGAATAGAATGTGTGTGTGTACATATTTTCCTTCTGTCACTAAACTCCAGTGCTATTTGCATGGTAACAGCATTAACATTCAGTGTTTTTAGTTAGACCCGCAATATGAGTGATGTTGTGGAGACTAGAGGCACGGCTTTCAATCAGATTATGAAAACCAAACGTAATACATCTGAAGCAAATTAGCTACAAATTATGATACAACTTGCAGAAAAACCTTGCAATACTGAAGCTGCAGGAAAATTCAGTATTGTTGAATTATATTTTCAATCATGTTAAAAACAATGGAACAGCTTTTAAATGTGAATCTTGCACAATGAGCTTCCACCGCAGGTTGAACGTTTCATAGGATTTACGTTCAGTATCTATGAACATGTGAAGGTTTAAGAAATTAAGGACTTTCTGTCACTAAAGAAGTTTCAAATTTAAAAGTTTTAATATAAGTAGACTTAAACATCCCCAGTTTTGGGTAGATAAGACAAATAATATGGTGAGAAACGCTGAGTAAATGTAATCAGTGGCGCCGGGTTTTGAAAATCAGTGGGGGTCCTCTAACTCACAGTACACAATGGGGGGTGGACTGGGGGGTATGGAATAGTGAAAGTAATGATGAAAAAAGTAAGAAATATTACATTTTATATATATGTGTATTAAAAGGAGGGAAGCTAAACAAATAAAAATTGTGTAGCCTCTATTTTGGCCTTAAGTTAAAACACATTATAGTTTTTACGAGAATGTTCTTTCTTCTCTCTTGGAATGGTGCCAAACTGAGTAAAAAGAAAAAAAGATAGTTCATTTAAATTAATAAATGATAGCCTCAAATTTGGCGCTTATTGTTAGTTTAAAAATAAAAGAGAAACTGTAAGTCTTTAGTTAAAAAATTAAAGTCTTTGGGGAATTTATAATTCTCACTACTCACTCATAAAGAAAGTGTTCCTACGAACAATCGATCATTTGATGACAATGTTCACCACAGTTTCGAGGTTCAATTTATTTTTCGCTTATAGACATGGATGATTGCGTTGTCGTTCACTTTTCCTTGCGTCATGGTGTTGCGCAGGTAAGTTGTTAATCTTCTCAGGGTGGAGAAAGAACGTTCTGCTGTACATATAGAAACGGGTATAGTTAAAGCGATCTTTATCAACTTAACTACCTCTGGAATCAATTCGTCGATGTGTTTATTTGAGAAAAGAAGCGCACTAAGTCTTCTGTACTTTCAACGACAAAATTTTTAGATTCTCACACATCTAACATCATATTTCTGTGCAAAATTAATCTTTCACGGTCTAAGTCATCGTTATAAAATTCTACTACGGAACTGCAATCTTTAGTTTTGGAAAGAAATAATGTTTCAATTTCTTTGAAGTAAGTCATAGCTGCTTTAGAAAATCGATCATCAAAACAGTTGATCACAATATCTAAAACCTCGAAATAAATTTTCCGGTAATAATCACGGGGGCTGGCAAAAGCAAAGAGTTGAGCGCCGTCATCAAGTCTTCGAGAAATTTTTCAAACTTTTGGAAGTTTCAGCTCTTCGGTATCACTTTTTTTTTATCAATCCCAAGCAAGAGCTACAAACTGCATCGAAACGTTCATCAGTTCGAGATAACTTCAAAACCACTATTGTCAACACTATGAATATTGTCCGTGGCTTTTTGCAGCTGTAAGAAGGAATTTTGTAGAAAGGCATTCAAAATTTCCACTGGTTCTAAAATTTACATAGAAGCGTAGTGACAAATATAAAGTCAAAAGAGCAAAGAAATTTTAAGAAACCTTTAGCTTTAGCACCGGCATCAGATTTTTTGAGGTCGATTTCCTCAAAGAACAATATTAACTCTTCGTAATTCTGCAAAATCGTTTTCAACGAACTTATTCTGCAACACCACCTGGTAGGGCAAAAAGCGAAGAGTTACAGGGTGAATGGAGCTACCATATTGGGCAGCTTGCAGAGATTCAAATATTGCTAGTCTGTTGGGGGACCCGCGCACAAATTGATAATTTCTTTGACATTTGGAAGATAGTTTCTCACCACGGTCTCATTTTGCATTGCCTCTTGGGTCACAAGGTTCAAAGAATGTGCCAAACAGTGAACATGCATAACTCGCGGCTCAATTTCTCTGATTTTTGCTTACAACTCTGAAAAAGCGCCTGTCATATTTGCCGTTCCGTCAGTAGCAATACCTCTGCATGACTTGATATCCAGAGAAAAACGACTGAGAATATCCATTAAAATTATCATCAAGACTTCAGCTGTAGTAGATTCGGTTTTGTAGAAACCAAAAAATAATTCATTAATTTGAAAATCCTCGCCACTGACAAATCGAAAAGAATTTGAAACTTGCTCGTGTTGACATGCGTCGCTAGTTTCATCCATAATTATCGAATAGTATTGGGAGTCTTTTAGAAACTTGGATCAAATTTTGTAAGACTTCGTTAGCCACCTAGTTCATTTGTTATGTCGCGTGAAAGCCATCTGTACTTTGTATGTTGAAGCCAAGACGACAAACCAGAGTTATCTTCAGCAACTAACTTTAACAATCCATGATAATTACAATTTTCATCTGTGTGACCACGGATTGCTAACCCCTGAACAATGAGATAACGCAGTGAAGATAACATTCTTAAGAGAGCTACTTTTGCAGATTTCATATCTCTCTACTTACCTTTAGATATCAAAGACTGCACGTTCACTCCTTTATCCATTGGACTTTTCCTAGTACAGCAGGAAATATGAAATTCGATTTTTAACGAGAAGCGAATCTTTGTAAGGCTTTGTTCCAAGAAGAAAACACGACTTCCACGAATGCTTTTATCACATCTTCGTCTTGTTTTGTTTTTTCGCAAAAGGTCCACTGGAGGAAATTATTTCCTTACACACAGAACAAAACACTTGATCACACATCTCGTCGTATAAGATCTACTTATATTTGTCTTTCCACTCTTTTTGAAAAGAACGCCCACTAGGACCAGTTTTTTTAGATGCAGTAGTTGAATCCGAGCCATCTGAAGCACTATCTGCTGATGACGTCGTAGCCGAATCACTTTTTTCATTGACGAGCGAATAATGAATTTATCCATTATTTAAAAACGAGTAGAGCAAACAAAGAATTAAACTAACTTACACTTTTCCGTGTATTTAAACGTATATGTGATATGTGAGGAGCGGTAGCAGGTAGCGGTTCGCGAGAGAGCAGCGCGGTGCGCGGTTGCCGGAAGTTTCTGAAGGGGAGGAGACGAGAGGCCGTGCTTGCATGTGCTGAAGCGAGGGCGCGCCGTCAAAATTGGCATAATCGTTTTTAACCCTTTGAAGAGTATGGAAAAATACGTAAAAGGAGTAAGGCCGTACCGGTACGTCATATGATGTAATGTTTCGCAACAGCTGTTGTTGTTTTTAATATATTTGCTCTGCGATCTCAGTCAGCTGTTTATGATGACGGACAAGTGTTGTGGGGAGGATGGTCAGAGCCTGGAATGGTTTTGTGGGCGGAGCGACCTGCCACAGCTGTCTTATCGCGGGAAACGCAAGCCCGCGTAAACGGAAGTACCCTGGTAAAGCCTCTGCCCAAACCAAACTTTATATCCCCCCTCTCCGCTCTATGAAAAAATCGGGCCCTACTATCATTTAAGAAATACCACGAAAGATTCGAATTTTTCTTTCTTTCTTTTTCTTCTCCCTTTTTTGTGTGAGATTAAAATTCTGGGGGGTGCTCGAGCACCCCGGAGTTGGCGCCCCTGAATGTAATGCTCACTGCATTAGCCAGTGGATGAAAGCTTCTGACTTATGTAATAGGTACTAAAAAAGTCTGTGTCTTAAGATGAAATGTCATAGCTGCCAAGAAAAAAGTTGGATGGCTAATGATCTTAATGATAGACTGGTTAAAATGTGTATGGAATAAATGGCCAAGTATGAGTACAGGCAAAGTAAAAATAACTTCTTTACGAAGAAGTGAACACTGATCTCATAGTTATTCTTGGAGGAAAGACATCAGTTGCAAGTGCTGGATGTTATAGTAAATAAACATTTTAAAGATAACCTATTGTATTTATGTCATGATTGATTAGTAATCCCTTAACTGCTACAGGCAAAATAAGAAAACCATCTGTTAAGTCTGTGTCACATTAAGTTACTTCATTAGCTGATACTATATTTTCTGGCTATTTCTATGTCACACTGCTGTTAGATAGTAGTGGCTAGTACAACAAACAACGTGGTTGCATAGATTGGTTTGAGGTTGGAAGTATTGTGCAAAATAACATTGTGGGTGTGCGACACGAGGCTTTGAGAGACCTGTTGCTGAATGGTGTTAAGACAGCTTTGTAACCAATTGCTGAATAACATAAGGAATGAAAAGAAATGCATGCGGGTTCAGCAATGGATAGGTAGAAGGGATAAACTGGGTGCTTAAACTAAATTTGGTTTGTATACATCTTCCTTCCCAACTCTTTTTACAATTTTCAATTTTATTCAATTTATTATGGTAAGCGTCATGGAGTGTTTTATTCTTCTTTATTAAAACATCTTCCCTTGCTGGTAATCAGACAAGTTCCACCTCATCTAGAAACCGACTGAAAGCAGTTTTTTTTGCATTGTGTTTCAAATACTTTATGGACGTAATATCTCATAGACATTATATTTTCTATATATGTTAAGGAGTGTAATTATTTCATCACATGACTACTTTAATAAATCACTCATTATAAATGTAGAAATAGAACACTCAAATGACACAACACAACAACAAAACCAAAACAAACTAAGAGACAAGTATGTAGTGACAATGGACGGGCTACTTTATTGCTACTGCATTATTACACTGGGTGACTAAGGCGCTACTCAGTAGTGGCTAGTGAGTCTGGGGCTCTCAAGGCCAGCTACTGGCTACTTAGTAGTTCCAAAAGCTAAACACGTCCAACTTCCGTAGTTACAGATTTTTCATTCACTGGCGGGCGCTAGTAGCTGCTACTATCTATGTCTCACTAGGCTACTTAGTAGCCGCTAGTGAAGTAGCATAGTGTGACACAGGCTTTACAGAACTCGGCAATTATATTAAGAGTGTCTGGAATATTATTCCAGATGAATTCCTAATGCACAGATTCACAAAATGTTGGCTGTCCAACTCTACAGAGGCTGAATAGAAGACAATGTCATTTACAAAGAAGACAAAGTGATGGTTATTAGAATTGAAAGTGGAAGTCGGTCATCTAGGGACAGTGAAAGTGAAGATAATTACTGTAATTGCAAAGTAAGAAGTAAAAGGATTTATAAAGTGTATAAAATATGAACTACATTATAAGAAACTTGAAATGATTCAAACAGAGTTTTTTCAAATAAATAAATAATTATTATGTAATTAGTGTAATTTAGGCTGAAACTTGTTTCTTTACCTAAATAAAATGAAGTAAATTATTTAAGGAAATTAATTAACCTCACAAAAATTCCTATACTAAACAGTGAGACTGTTTATGGCTGATGAGAGGATGAGCAGAATCTTTAAAATAGCTAGTGGTGTTAGTCAGAAGGAGGCCTCATCAGCCTTGCACTTCTATCTACCATTGCACAAGGTAATGTAGACTCTTGATATTAATGGAAATATCACCTACAGGCTAACACAAGTTCATGCCTACACAGATGATATTGTTTTGATTGCCAGGATTACAACTTGTGTAGAAATGATTGACAATCTAGAGCCAAGGATGTCAAATAGGCCTGAAAATAAATGAAAACAATCTAGAATATGAAAATGAGTGCTTCAGAGGCAAGAAGAGCTATTCAAAATTGTAAAATCGGGGATTATACATTTTAGTGTGTAGCATGTTTTACATAACATTCATGTTCGTGTAGGTATCCAAGTCACTTTTATAATTATAGTAAATTATTACCTTATACCACGGTCTGCCGTGTGACTTCTCAATTTGGTTTACGTTAAAAGTTAAACGTTACGCGTTTCAAGGCATATGCCTCATCATCAGACGTTAAAATTTAAAAACTTTGAAACACACATCACACAAGAAACGTGTTTGTCAAAAATAAAATTGCAGATTATTGGCATATTATGTGCACTTGTTGTTAGGTGTGCACCCGTTCAGGTACTGTCTGCTACTGATCGGATATTGTTGAGCAGTCTCATTCATTCAAAACAAACTCGCGACTGCTCTCATTACTGTATGCATTATAAATTTCAAGCTCTTCCAAGGCATTCATAAATCGGCCCTTGTTGTATATGTGCAATGGCATCAGATTAGACTTAAAGTCTGTATAGTTGTGATTATGTAGGGTCAGATGTCGAGTGTAATTAGATTTTATATAATTGTAATTATATGTCTTTTTTGGTATGTGTTCACGGAAGCGTTTATAAAAACCTCTTCCGGTCTGACCGATATAGAAACTGTTACAATCATTACAGACCAGTTTATAAATACCTGTTTTTTCTTCTATGGGTAAGGGCATTTTAGGTCTAAGTATATTTATCAACTTTTTATTGGTTCTGAATGACATAGTAAAACCAATATTGTTCATCACTGAAGACAAAATTTTTGGCATAACATACGTGTATTTCGCAGATATAAACTTTTTCTGTGCTTCATTATGTGAACGGGGCTTTAGTTGAATGTTATTATGTTTCTTTAATAATTTATCAATGATGGAGCTACTGTAACCATTGGAAACTGCGATAAATCTTATAGTATTTAGCTCAGCCTGAAAATCGTTATTGTCAAGGGGGACTGTCAGCAATCTGTGGATTAAACTATTATATGCTGCCATTTTTTGTGAATATGGGTGGTGGGAGTCTGCATGTATTGTATGGCTAGTGGCAGTAGGCTTCCTATAAATATTGAATTTTAATGTGTCCATTCGTCTAGTGAGGGTCAGGTCTAAAAAGTTGATTGTGTTATCATGCTCAGTCTCTAGGGTAAATTGAATATTCTTGTTGATTCCATTTAAAAAATTTTGGAAGGAGTCAACTTGTCTCAGGGTACTGTCAAAAATAATGAACGTGTCATCTACATAACGTGAATAAAATTGTATCTTATTTGTGTATATGTTATTATTTAGTAATGAGTATTTTCATAGAAATTTAAGTATACATCGGCCAATAGGCCTGAGAGGGGTGAGCCCATAGCTAGAGCATCATCTTGGCTATAGAATAAACCATTAAATGTGAAATAGTTTTGCATTAAAATGACTTTAAGCAAGTCAATCAGCCCATCTATCATCTGTGCACTCATGGAAACATTATTATGTAAATTGTCCCTCAATAACTGTAAAGTTTCATTGGTTGGAATATTCGTATATAAATCTACTATATCAAATGAGACCAATTTATAATTAGGTTTTAATTTAATGGTTTTGATCTTATTAATGAAATCAATATTATTTGTTATGCTATGAGTATTTCTTAACTGTAAATTGTCTTTAATTAATCGTGCAAGAATTTTTGCTGTTTTGAAACCAGGGGCTGTAGTAAAGTTAACCAGCGGTCTTATGGGTGTGTGTGTTTGTGGATTTTAGGCAGTCCCGTAAATATCGGAGCCTTTGCGTTAATTGGCTTCAAATAGCGTCGTGTATTTTCATTGAACAAACTCGTACATTTGTTAATACAATGGTTAAGGTTTTTGATATATTTATCGGTAGGATCAGAGTTTAACTGTCTAATGTTATGGTTAGAAATGAAGTCGTGAACTTTGCCATTGTATGAATCAGTATCCATGATTACTAATGTATTCCCCTTATCTGCTTTAATAATACTAGCTTTGTTGTTAGTTAATTTTGTTTTGATGTGCCTCAAGGTTTTGTATTCTCGGGAGAATCGTGGATGTATAAATAAATTATGTGGCTGGTTATCGTTAGATCTGATAGTTCTAGTGAATTTATTGTTTATTAATATGCGTGCTTCGTTTTATAAAAGAGGGTTTGGGATAGTCTTGATTGCCGCCTCTGCCTCAACGAGCTCATAAATATGTTTGTTTTTCCCGGTTGGTGGGAGATTATAATTAAGTTCTTTATTTAGGAGCACCATTTCATTATCGTTGAAGTTTATTTTAGTTAAATTCATTATTCTAGGATGGAATGTATGTTTGCAAACGATGTCAGTCTCTAGGTGGTGTTTATGTTCTAATCTACGAAGTTTACATAGTTGATTGAGGCATGTAGGGCATGAAATATTAGCTGTGTATCTAAATATGTAATCAAAAACATTGTTGATAATGCTTGGATTAATTCTGTTGAGGATACGTAAATGCAATTTAAATAGACGAGTGTTAAGAATAGATTCTTTGATATATAATGCCTTAATTTCTTCTCTAATATACATCCGTTAGGCATATTGTTTGGAAGTGTTTGCGGCCTTGGAAGAGCTATTAATCTTCACAATAGCATATTTTGGTGTTATGTTCTTCAGTAAACAGATTTTGTTAAATTTAATATGCAAATTCGTTTTTAGCAATTGTATTTTAGTGTTTTGGAATTTAAATACCATTTTTGCCTGGCCGGCTCTAGTTTAACATTCATGTTCGTGTTGGTATCCAAGTCACTTTTATAATTATTGTAAATTATTACCTTATATTCGGTCCGCCGTGTGACTTCTCAATTTGGTTTACGTCAAAAGTTAAACGCTTTAAGCCCCGTTCACATAATGAAACACAGAAAAAGTTTATATCTGCGAAATACACGTATGTTATGCCAAAAATTTTGTCTTCAGTGATAAACAATATTGGTTTTACTATGTCATTCAGAACCAATAAGTTGATAAATATACTTAAACCTAAAATGCCCTTACCCATAGAAGAAAAAACAGGTATTTATAAACTGGTCTGTAATGATTGCAACAGTTTCTATATCGGTCAGACCGGAAGAGGTTTTTATAAACGCTTCCGTGAACACATACCAAAAAAGACATATAATTACAATTATATAAAATCTAATTACACTCGACATCTGACCCTACATAATCACAACTATACAGACTTTAAGTCTAATCTGATGCCATTGCACATATGCAACAAGGGCCGATTTATGAATGCCTTGGAAGAGCTTGAAATTTATAATGCATACAGTAATGAGAGCAGTCGCGAGTTTGTTTTGAATGAACAATTGAACTTTGAATCTAACCGCCTGTATGATACCGCCTTGAGACTGCTCAACAATATCCGATCAGTAGCAGACAGTACCTGAACGGGTGCACACCCAACAACAAGTGCACATAATATGCCAATAATCTGCAATTTTACTTTTGACAAACACGTTTCTTGTGTGATGTGTGTTTCAAAGTTTTTAAATTTTAACGTCTGATGATGAGGCATATGCCTTGAAACGCGTAATGTTTAACTTTTGACGTAAACCAAATTGAGAAGTCACATGGCGGACCGAATATAAGGTAATAATTTACTATATTTTACATATCTTGGAATGGAGATGAATAATACAAACCAGATATAAAAAAAATCAACAGGAGGGTAATTGTTCAAAACCTAGCATACCTTGCAAATAAAACCCTCTTAAGACCCAAAATAAACTCCTGTTTTACTAAAATGTAGCTCTATAGCATTCTGTCCATGCCAGTGGTAATATATGGAATGGAAGTTTGAACCTTTACAACAGACGATTGTAACTGTTAGAAAAAATAAAGTAAAAAGAAGAAACGAAACCCCAATTATTATTATTCTTTTCGACTTACCTTTACCAAGTCAGAAGATTCCCAAAGTCCCAAGGTCGCCACCACATTTTTTGGAGGAAATGTGGAAACCATTTCACTTTCAGAAGAAAACAATTTTGACAAATAAACAAAAACTCCCTTACAGAAAAAATTCCAGGGCCGTTTAGGCGAACTTATTGACACAGAGAATAGGGTCTGGGTAGACTGCGTAATTAACTAAACTAACACATTATAAAGAGAAATCTGTTTTTATTTTATTAAAACACATTGTACTTTAATTTTTTGATGTTAAAAAGAAAATATAATTCCAACAAAAAAATATATCAATAGAAAATCTTTAACTGCAAATCAGTACTTTGTTTTTATCTTTAGCGCTTACCACACCCTTTGTTCTTTCACTTTCTCTCTCTCACACCACCTGTTAAGATCTCATTATTTTTAAAATGTAATTTTACTGTTTTTCATGATATTGTTTTAAAAAGTCAATTTTGTATACTTTCACCAAATTTACTACGCCTTTATGTTTACTTAGCTCTTTCATCGAGGAGTCTCCCCTGCTGGTTGCACAATGAGTCATAATTCGCTTTCCCGACGAGAAAAGCACAAAAAATGTCCCAAACGTCCAATTTATATTCATATTTTTTGTTTCGAGTAGATTCACACTTCTATTACCATTTTTTAAAACTCTTTTGCAAGAAACTCGGTAGGCCTACCGTAACTGCCCGTGGGCACTAATAGAACACGTGTACTGTTCGGTTGTTGGTTGGAGACTGGGCCGCTTCGTTTTTGTTCCTGTGCTACAATTCCATACAAATACGCATTTGGAACCAGTTCATTCCGTTACCTCTCCCCGTCCCTCCTTTGGGTTGACGTAATTTGTCACTTGATCATCACAGCATCTGGCTGTCGACCGCACCTCAACTCTGCCTTACTTCGTCTTTGTCTACAAAATGCTTTTTGTATGATTCACTGGCCAAAAATAGAATTTGTTATATAATGTACCGTTACAAGATATCTCCACTTTAAAGTGTTTAAATAGAAAATAATAAGGAAAATTTATGACCCTATGTAGGAGAAATCTGGAGGATGAGGAACAATTATGACATCGATATTATACAGGATATACAGTGTGATTTATTAAGTGCAGAAGGTTGTGCTGGTTGTACATGTGGTGAGATAGACAACTAAATAGATTCCTGTATACTGAAGTGGAAGAATGAGGAAGTAGGAAGACCAAGAAGGCAAAGGCTGTAACAGGTGGAAGCAGATGGGAATAAGGAATTCAAGACACCTATTATGAGGAAGAAATAAGTGGAGATGAGTAGTGGCGAGCCCAGGTCCATGATTTGGAAGAAGAGAAACCTTAATTATTTATAAAGCATACTAATTATTTAGTAAAACAGAATGAGGATATTAAATAAAACAATTTGAGTGCAAAATTAAGAAAATATATATATATATTTTAAAGTTGTATACATGTTTTAGCTACCAAAATTTCAATATTAAAAGGTAAAAATTAAAAATATAGCTGGGTTTATACATTTAAATTGATACATTTAGTACATATCTGATAGTACCTCCACTTTGTCTTCATGGTATTCCTAATTACAATACTCATTTTTTAGTATGCACAACAGTTATTAATTACACGGTTTTGAGCAAAGCATCCCTACTGCAGATATAAGGAAATGTTAGGTAGACATCTACAAAACAAGATCTCGAGAATTGGCATCAACAACAGCACATTATGAACAGCAGTATCAACTTATCTAATAACAATGTAGTACACATACTTTAGAAGAAAATTACAACTAAACAAAAACAAATAACTTTTAACAGGTTTTTCTCCTAACATGAATCACAATGTGATAAAGAAGCACAGCTTTTAATTATTGGATTCCATATGAATAAGAGTTTGAAATAGGCACTTAAAAATTTTATAACTGGTATATTTGAAGGGCCTGGAACAAACTAATTTAGTTTACATTATTTCTTATCGGAAACTAAATGTGAAAGTTGAACACATTCTACAAAAACACACACAACTCAAACATAACACACTGAAGACAGTTCAGGCATTTGTATTAGCAGACAGTTCCAAACTTAATACATACAGTGCTTTAACATTAATAATTGGCAGCAAGTTTTCATATCTGTATCAGTCTGGAGTGTCTGACAATAGCATGAATGTAAATAAAAAAATGGATATTACCCATTACAAGAATTATTAACAGAACAGTTCCGGTTACACATCAAAACTGACACAGGCAAAAGCCTTTAATATCAGCCCATCATACTTCCTAACTTCTTCTGTTAATATTTGATTCATGACATGAGTATACAAATAATACGATTATCTGGTTAAACGTATTTACTATATGAACGTACAGAGTGTACCACTTCGGAGCGTTTAATACAGTATACCCTTGTATAAAAGCCTGATATTACCTATTACAAGAAATATCAACAGAAATAGTTCCAGTTTAACATCAAAACTGACACAGGTAATAACCTTTAATATCGGTTTGTCATACTTCCTAAACCTTCTGTTAATATTTCAAGAATAGCATGAGTATACAAATAATATGATTACTTGGGTAATTGCAAATACTCTTGAGATAGTTCTAAAATTTAACATACACTGACTTTACAATTAATAATTAGTAACCAGTTTTATTAACATCAGTATCATTGTGTCTACCAAATGTAACTACAAAACAATTACTACAAACTTTTACTATAAAGTCTAGAGAAGTAAAGGAATATGCTGTTTAACAATTTCAATTCATACAGAGGTCAAACTTATCAGGACCACAACTGTTCTATACAAAAATCAAAACTGAGGATAACAAACACTTCTACTCTGGGTGCCACTACCTGTCATTGATGACTTCACTTATCTTAGATACAATACATCTTCCATAAGCAACAGATCACTTGGAAAATTAAATATACAAATTATAATAAATTCATGTTTACACAGATACGAAAACAACTGTCTGCCTTTACAGAGTTCTTGTACATTTGAACAATTTCTTAATTGCTACCTTACAAAATCTTATTCTTATAAAAATTAACAATATTTGTACAACAGTCTATCAGAAATATTACTGGTAACTAACACTTCAATCACACAATTATTATATTTAGGGACTTCGAGGGGGCAAATGCTTTTCCATAATTTCCACCAGTTCTTGGGGTTCTTTAAATTTTAACTTCCTTGGCGGGCCCTTGTTTAGTCCAGACCACACTTCGATCTCTGTAAACAGGAAACAAATGTGACACTACTTTATATAACAGATTTGTGCTTAACATAATCAGATTTTTGCTTAACATAATCAGAGTTGGGTTTATGAATGCAGAAACCTTAACTTCCGATATATCATTAAAAAATATTAGAATATATCATCGGTGTACTGCTAAAAGTGACCAAGTCAAATACGTACTTTGTGGGAAATTACAATTTAAAGTTTCAAATAATGTGAAAAATCAGAATTTAAATATTTCCGTCATAATGCAACGGTTTTCCTTTTTTAGTATCTTTTACTTTTTATTCTTAATTCAACATTTTTTGTTAGGTAAGCAATTTTGGAGGGAGGGGGTGGGTTTTGACTTGGGCACGAATGCATTTTCTGTATAAGAGTGACTTGGTCACTTTTTACTCACTATTATTGATTCACAAGACGACTAGTGAACAAAGCTTCTTTCTCCAGAAAACAATGTAATTTAATTACAAAACTGATAATAGCATTTGAAATAATATGAGCCTAAGCAATAAATGTAGCAGGACGAATTTATTAATTTCAACTTTATGAGTTTTAATAAAGAAAGAAGTTATTATGAAAAGCACCACTACAAGATGAGCAACAACAAAATCAATGAGAAAAATCTACAAGACCATAATAAAAATTACAAACAATAAGGACTAAGACAGCAATGTTAAAACTAAAATAAAAAAAACTAATAACACATCATCATGATAATAGAACCGGTCGTAGATATAACAGAATCACATAATTGTCCTGTTAAAAGTTTTCAGTCAAAACCTCAGTTATACTTAAGTTGAAACTAAAATGTCAACATTCTAAATTAAAAAAAGAGGTAACTATCAACAGAATCAGAATGATTATCAATTAAAATTTAATAAGAAACAATTTTTTTAACTTACAAAATAATGCAAAAATTGTTCGTAAATATAAAAAGAATTAGTACCCTAGAACCCCCTTAAACAAATAATAATAAAAATAAAAAATTCTACAATTGCAACTAAGCTGAGAAGATTATAACCAAGAACAATTGAAACAGAAACAGTAGCTGTCAGGTAACGTCTAAAATAAAAATCTTTTAAAGGTCCACAAAAGCATTTCATTATTTTCTATTAAAATTATAATTAAAACACACCACTAATTACAAAATAACAATCTGACTGTTACAACTAACTAAAAATTATTAAATCAGAGTACAAGCCGTGTTTTGTAATTGAAAAATTTAAGGTAGAAAACCTTTTTTTTTTTGAAGGTAAAATACGTCTAATTACAGTAGAGTCGCGATTATTCGACATTCTGAATTATCCGACACCATCCTTACTTAAAAAATTAAAATTTACGGAACGGTCAGTTATCATTTTACATGTGCTACCGAGAAGAATTCTTAGAATTCTCAAGGTAGTACAGTACACAATCGGCTGGAAAGTTTCATTTTTGAGTGTCGTCAGTCACCCGTGACTAATAGGATTAGTAAGTGAATGACCGCTGAGTCACATGACGCGCCTTTCACCATGAGTCATCAGGCCTAACCTGTAAACAACCCATCAGTGTCAACAGTGACTGCATACCGATCAGTTCGTTTCTCATCTGTCTTAACTTGTTTTGCTCGTTTTGTTTATCCAAAGTCGTGCGGTACAGTGTCTGTAGTGATGGGTTCGAAAAGGAAAAAGGTTGTCGTGGCTATGGAGGAGAAACTAAAGGCTTCAAAAAGAATAGAC
Source organism: Magicicada septendecula (assembly GCA_034769895.1). Lineage (NCBI taxonomy): Eukaryota > Metazoa > Arthropoda > Insecta > Hemiptera > Cicadidae > Magicicada > Magicicada septendecula. The sequence goes on from CM068376.1 coordinate 171,223,753, forward strand.
AACGGTGAAACATTACTAAAAGTGGTGCAAGACTGTGGTGTTGGGCGTGTTACTGTTGGCGACTGGAAGAGGAACCGAGCGCAAATTGAGAAATGGTGTTCTGAAAGAGTGACTGACAAAGCTTTGCAAGGAAGAAAAAGTATGAAATAGTGTGAATACGAAAAGGTTAGTGAAGCGTTATATCTTTGGTTCGTGCAAAAAAGAAGCGATGGTGTGCCAATATCTGGACCAATGTTGCAGCAAAAGGCATTGAAGTTTCGTGAAGAATTTAAGGAAGGAGACCCTAATTTCACAGTAAGTGTTGGATGGCTCGATCGGTGGAAGAAGAGGTTACAGAGTTCGCCAGCTTAATATTTGTGGTGAGAAACTATCTGCTGATTGTGACAGTTTAGAATTCTTTAAGCAAAGGTTACACTCATGGGTTGATACAGAAGGATTGACTGGTGATCAAATCTTTAATTGAGACGAAACTGGCCTTAATTATAAGCTTCTTGCAGGCAAAACCCTTGCAGCTAAGGCAGAAACAGCAGCCCCTGGTCATAAACGAAGTAAGGAACGTGTCACAATTCTTGCTTGTAGTAATGCTACTGCCAATCTAAAGATGAAACTTCTATTGACTGGGAAATCAAAGAATCCTAGAGCTTTCAAACAGGTTTCTAAAAATGCGTTGCCAGTAAAATATTCAAACCAAAAGAGTGCATGGATGAGCTCAGATATTTTTAAGAACTGGTTTTTTGGTGAATTCGTACCAAAGGTGGAAAAATTCTTGAAAAAAAAAAGCAATTGCCAAGAAAAGCCATTTTGTTATTGGACAACGCCCTCACTCATCCAAGTGAAGACGAACTTAGAGATGGAGAGATCAAGACGTTGTTTTTACCTCCTAATGTTACGTCCATTTGTCAGCCAACGGACCAAGGTGTACTGGAAACAATAAAAAGAAACTACCGCAGGCAGCTTTTGTCTTCTCTGATTGACTCAATTGACCAAGGAGAGAACATGATTGAGAAATTGTGCAAGATAAATCTTAAAGACGTAGCTTATTTTGTTGCACAATCCTGGGAAAGTGTTGGTGCAGGAACAATTGCTAAATCATGGAATGTTTTATTGGGTGAGAAACCTCATAGTGAAGAATCCGCCTCAGAAGATAATGAAAGTGTGTTGCCTTTGTTAAAACAAATTCCTGGATGCGAAGATGCAACAGTTGAAGACGTCAATGATTGGTTTACCATAGATCAAGAGTATGAAGTGACTGATGAAGATATCGTCAACATTGTCAACGGTACTGATAACAACGCAGAAGACGAAAATAGCAACAATGAATCTGAAACTAAGATTACCCACAATGAAGGATTTCAAGCCCTTCAAACAGCATTGAAGTACATGGAGCAACAAAGAGATTCGACAATCACTGACGTCCTGCTACTTCAGCGGCTACGAGACATGGCGGCGAGAAGACGTAATTTGGCACGCAAGCAAACAAATATCACCAGTTTTTTTTAAACATACATAATCTGTTATGTATTAACTTATTATCTTGCAACTTTATTGTATGTGTTGTAAATACTAATATATTGGTGTAAAATACATTATGTGTCAGTAAATATTAGTATTTTATTTCTTTCCTTATTATTCGACCTTTTTGCTTAACCGACTTTCGGCCGGGCCGTTTAGGTCGGACAATCGTGACTCTACTGTATTTTTGTTATAAAACCACACAATCTTAATCTAAACAATCATTTTATCACAGTTATCAAAATTAATAGCTGGTTCTGGAGCTCGGTCTTTCTTGGTTTTGTCCACTGAAAGCGACTTGTACCACGTGTGAAATTCTTCAGGAATAACATTCATAGTACAAAACTTAACCAGGTCTTTCTTTTTTGCTTCTGAAATTGGTAATAAGTTGTTGTATAATTCTGTTGTGATAACTGGAGGACGACCACGACCATAAGTTTGAATAACTTGGAATTGTGGATCTTCCTGACTGTACTTGTAAAGAATAACTCCTGGGTTTTTAGTTTCATATCTTAGAACTTTAATTTTAAGCTATTTAACCTGTTCATCTTGAGTATTTTTTGTTCTGTTCTTAACAATTTTTACAAACTCATTCTTTCAACAGATTAAAAAAAAAATATATATACTTTTGTTAATTCCTGTTCCTGTCCGTATTCTTTTAGCTTTATTTGTTTACTTGAAACATGTTTTTTTATAACATTTTTCTGACGACAGTAATCTAACTTCTAAAATGCTGAACAAACTTCTTTTCTAAAATCACTATCCAATTTTGAAGTACAGTGCCACTTACACGAATCGCAGTTAATATCTTAAGTGTTTTACCCACCTTTAAAACGTTTTTTGAAATGTTTTTCATTTAGAATACTGAAATGAAATGCACAAAGATTAGAATACTCTCTTCCTAAACAATAAATGAGGTTATGTTGGACCACAAAACTTACACGGGGTAGCCATCTGTATGTTTTTATCCAGCTAAAAATGACCAAGTCCACTTAGTCAATTTTTGTAAACAGTTTTCTGCAAGTAAAAGTGATCAAATATATTTAGTCACATTTACTTGTATTCTACCATCAGCAGCACTCTTATCATATAAAAATTACCAAGTTGATTTAGACATTTTTAACTGTACTGAACAAGATCTTTAAGACTTGGTCATTTTTGGTAGCATGTTAAAAAGGTAATTGTAGCACAGATATTGACTTGGGCAATTTTTCATGATATAGAGAAGACATTTCTAGAAGACTTGGGCACTTTAACTCAATTTTCATATTTTTTGACTTGGCCACTTTTAGCAGTATACCGACGATATATGAAATACTATGCAGAATACCTAAAAAGGCTAAACCTAAACCCAGTGGTACTTTAACAAAACACATGTATTAAAAATTTGCAATACTCTCAACAAAACATCCATTACTTGCACAGAATTGTAAATATTCATTTTATTTGTTATTGTGTCAAAACTGTATACTTATACACATTTTCATATACTTGCATCATTCCTGTTAAGTTTCTAAATCTTTTTTTACTTTAAACTTTGTTCAAACTTCTTTCACTTTTATTAGTATCTTATATCAATACAGACAGGTCATCCACCTCAAGTCAACAAACAAAAAATATTGTTGCTGACCAATTTTTTCCTTATTAAATATTATGTCATTCCTTTCTACATCTTTCAGAGTGTTTGAAACAGATTGGAAATATGATGTTTCGACAATGTTTATTGTCATCATCAGGATAATTGTTGCTGACGCCAAACACACAACTGTGATCCTCACTAACCCTTCACTGAAAAATTCATTGATTGACGGTCACTAAGAATTTAAGGATTTATAATTAATGGTTGTTTACTTGGCAGCCATTTTGTTTTAGACCAGCTATTTTCAGCATTTTTCATAATCTGCAAGTTTTTTATTTTTAACTGTATTAGCTTAAAAAAAAAACCATCTTAATTTATGTAAAACCATCACTCATTTATGTTATTATCATAATTAGTATGGTAAACAGTATTATCACTCTCAAGCCCACAAAATGCCTATACATGTCCATAAATGCTTTATACTGGTCAAACACAAAGATATTACAAAGATGTGTTTTTATTATGATACTGTTATGACATCGCAGAACAATCTACGTGTTTGTCGAATGTGCCAGAAGAATCTCGCTCTAATGTGTGCGGCATACGTGACTGTAGACGCATTTGCGAGAGTCTTCTCGATGCCGCCAGGCGCGCGGACTGTGTCAAGGCCACAGTTAATTACGTAGTTCACACGGACGCTAAGACACAATTAGGAATGTTCTGGTCTGTGAGCGTTGTATAAATACATGGCGGCAGCGGCTTTAGTAGTCAGTATAGCAGCGATATATTTACTGTGCGGTTCGAGTTATTTTCGGGCGATATTACTGTGCACGTTCAAGTGGTTATTAGTTAAGTGTTGTGTTTTATAATCGGACGGTATGTTGTAATAAAATTGTGTTTTAATATTAGTGACATTTATTTGCGTGTGAACAATTTTTATTTGATTTGTTATAAGAGACTGTGTTGTTAATTACGAACTGTTTAACTGTAAAAATTAAAGCTGGTGATAGTGACTTAATTGGTGTCTTGTACTTATATTGTTTCCACTGTACCTACGACAATCAAGTAGACCATCGTAACAGTGGCGTCAGAAGTGGGATAGACCGGTTTAACAGTGGACACTTTGTACAAGACAAGTGTAAGTTGTAATTAATCGGAAAACAATGGATGCAAGTCGGATGATGGAAGCTTTCCAAACGCTGCTGCAGCAGACACAGGAAGAAGAAGAAAGACGACACAAATAAGAACGAAGACAATAAAGAGAAGACGCAGAAAAACGACAGGATGAGAAACACAGACAGGAGGCGGAAGAAGCAGAAAACGACAGGATGAAAAACGCAAGCAGGAAAGAGAAGAGGCTGAGGAACGTCAGAAAGCACTAATGCTGGAAACAGAAGAAAGACAAAAAGAATGGCAGCTTGAAACAGAAGACATCAAGGAGTTAATAAAGGAGCAAAAGCACACACAAGAACAAACTGCTGCAGAATTGGGTCTCCTACGAGGTGAGCTTAATAAACAAGTTACTAAAATATCAGAGGTACAAGAATCAATGACATTAAAAATAGCTGAAGTAGAAAAATCTGTGTCGAGTGTTGAAGAATCGATGTCTAATAAAATAGCTGAAGTAGAAAAGTCAGTCACGAGTGTGGAAAAAGCTATGTCAACAAAAATAGAAGACTCGATTACAAATATAAAAGGGCAGATTAAAAATGAAGTTGAGCAGTGCCTGAAGTTACAACCAAAAGAACTTTGTGAACAGACTGTACCAATGATAAAGACAGAAACTGTTGCGTCTTGGAAGCTCTTGAATGATCTTGAGTTATTCCTAGAACGCTAGGTGAAGAGGGCTGGTTCGAAAGAAATTGAAGTGGACTGTATGTACAGGGTCCGCCAGTGAAGCGGGAAATTTTGAAACTCCAATAGTTCATTTTCTGCTCACGAGAGGGCGTGGAGGTTTTCGATTGTTGTTTTACATTTAATGCCATTTGTTAAACATGGATCAGTGGTCCGGTGCACAGCGTGCTTTCTGCGTAAAATCGTTTTATAAGAATGGTGACTGTGTGACTTCTGTACAACGACTGTTTCATAATCATTTCAATATTCCACGACATGGAAGAGTGCCGTCCGCTCATGCAATTATGTCATGGGTGAAAAAGTTTGAAGAAACTGGTTCCACATTAAACTTAAAGCATAGAGGAGCAACAAGGTCTGTAAGAACAGAGGAAAACATTGAAAGAGTTCGAGTAGCATTGACGCGTAGTCCACAACGTTCTGCAATGAAACATGCATCCGCACTAAACATTAGTGACACATCGTTACGACGAATTTTGCATAAAGACTTATCTTTTCATCCTTACAAAATTCAAGTAATCCAGGAGTTGAAAGATGGCGATATGCTGGCTCGCAGGATTTTCAGCGAAGAAATATTGCGACGTGTAAATGATGATGATAACTTTATTCACCGCATGTTTATGTCAGATGAAGCACATTTTCATTTGAATGGATGTGTAAACAAACAAAATAGTCGATATTGGAATGATGAAAACCCAGGTGAGTTGCATGAAAAGCCATTACATAGCCCGAAAGTTACGGTGTGGTGTGCAGTTTCATCATCTGGCAATATTGGGCCATATTTTTTCCAAGACGATAGAGGAAACACCACAACTGTCAATGCAGACTGCTACACACACATGGTCAGAACATTTTTGATGCATCAGCTCCCTAGGTTTCCGGAAATTAATTTTTTCTAGCAGGATGGTGCCACAAGTCATACTGCTCGTGTGTCCATGGCTGCTTTAAGAGAACTCTTCCCGGACGGACTCCTATCCAGATATGGCGACATCTCGTGGCCTGCAAGATCGCCAGATTTGTCCGCATGCGACTTTTTTCTTTGGGGATTTCTGAAGAGCAGGGTGTACATTGATAGACCGCACACCATACCGGAATTAAAAACGAATATCAGACAAGAAATTGCACGGATTCAACCTGACCTGCTTCGTCGAGTGATGGAAAATTTCGGTCAAGATTAGAAGAATGTTTACACAGAAATGGCTCTCACTTGAGCGGCGTTATTTTTAAAAAGTAAAATAATGGCATACTTTACTCAACTGAAATCTGTAAAAAAAAATTCTGATAATAAAGGTTTCATGAAAAAATTGGGTACTTTTAATTTTCCCGCTTCATTGGCGGACCCTGTATTTCATGTAAAGATGATTTATTGACAATTATTGAAAATTCGTGCTATTGCTGACATGTGGAGAAGTTGACTCGGCATGATGCCCGTTAAATTGATTAGAAATAAAAGTCGAAAGACATAATAAATAAGGCAGGAATCGCCCAAGTATAATCAGTGCATGTTGCACATACTAAATAATTAAATAATGAAAGCCAGTAGCCGCGGCTGGAAATGTTACGAGTGATCAGCTCGGAATATTGTGAATAACTAACGTAAATTTCGCTACAGGCAGCCCAACTGCGAGCCGGCTGTAGACGGTAGATAAGATAAACGTGACGTCATCTGCACGTGGCGCGTTGGAGTATTTAAAGTACAGAGTTTACAAGTTCAAAGTTTGAACATACTGCCCACACAAAATCGGGGCGATTTTGTAATTTATGCCTTAAGGTTAATAATACATAGTAATTGAATTTACATGATAATAAAACAACAGCATAACAATTGACATGTCCAACACAGAGCAATGACACCTGGACAATTAATAGTAACAATGTGGTTAACATAACAAATTCATGTGATAATTACAAAATACATAATGATTCGAATTATATAGTCATAAAAAACTAGCAATGAAATTACACAACACATAATAACATGGCATGATGCACAATAATACAATAATCAGGTAGACACATTAATTTGTCCCACATAATACCCAATAATGATCACAAAGAATTCAATAATAAGTAACAAGCAATAATACAATAAAAAGATGTAATAATTTGCATGCATGATATTGAAACAACAATCCCCTGATAGATTCACAATACATAACCACTGGAAAATACAATGATAAATACATAATGATTGATGCAATAAGATTACAATAACAGTTCCCAAAAAAGTTTAAAAATACATAATCATATAATAGTACAATAACAAGGACATAATAATTGATACAATAATGGCGTAGTAACTATTGCAATAATAGCTACACGATAATAATGATAATAATAATAAAATTGGATTGTATGATCGCCCCGGGAATGTCCCGGGAGTGATACAAGGCAATGCGACAAAGTTCACATTCCTGATACGTGTCGTATGATGCTCATGCGACTAGTCTGATGCCACCGGAAGGGGGCATAATTTATGGATGGGTCGACGTAGGATACCCTGTGCGGTGCGAACTTCGGCAACACGCACTATTGAGTCCTGACCCGCATAAACATTTGTGATTACCCCGCGCTTCCATTGAAGGGGGGGGGAATTCTCATCTAGAATGAGGACGAGCTGTCCAACAGTCAAATTCCTTGAAGTGGTGCGCCATTTGTTGCGCTGTTGCAACTGGTGCAAATAATCATTGGATCATCGTTTCCAGATGGATTGTGTGAATCTTTGGAGCAGCTGCCATCTGCCCAAACGACTAATACTGACTTGGGTATAGTCGGGCTCCGGGAGTGCCGTAAGTGGAGAACCGACTAGGAAATGAGTGGGAGTCAACGGTTCTGGGTCCCTAAAATCATTGGATATAGCGAATAAAGGGTGTGAGTTCAGGCAAGACTCTATTTGAGTTAGAATGGTAGAATACTCCTCGAAATTCAGAACAGTACAGCCAATCACGTGACGCAAATGAAATTTGACATTTTTTACCCTGCTTTCCCACAGACCCAAAATGAGGGGCTGAGGGTGGAATAAAGGACCACTTGATGCCCTGGGAACTGATAAACTCCTGAGTTGTTTGCTTAAATCCCTTAGATTTCAAAAGTCTGTACAATTCGTATTCGTGTAATGTGCTGCTAGCATGACAAAAATTCGTACCGTTGTCGGAGAATATCTGAGTGGGGATATCTCTACGCACGATGAACCGCTTTAAGGCCGCTATGAAGGCGTCTGAGGTAAGATCTGATACAAGTTCCAAATGAATGGCCTTAGTGCACATGCATATAAATACAGCAATATACGCTTTTGACGTCGATTTTGAGCGCTGCCTGCCATGACGCTACGGGACCGGCATAGTCAACAGCGGATTGGGAAAAAGGCTTAGCAGGCATGACCTTAGAAGGGGGTAATTGTCCCAATAATTGGTTTGCGCCCTTAGCACGGTAACGGAAACAAGTGATGCATTTAAGTATTACCAAGCGTATATAGGATTTATCATTAACGATCCAATATTTCTGTCTCAGAGAAAACTGAGTTAATTGTACACCAGAGTGCAATAAACGAAGATGTTCGTTTTCTATGATTAACTTGCTGAGATGAGAATGCGGGTGCAGTATTATTTGATGTTTGCTCGCGAAGCTGAGCTGGGAGTGCTGTAGACATCCACCTACTCTCAATATACCTGTCTCATCAAGAAAGGGGTTGAGTGAGAGAATTTTACTGCTGTTGGGGATGCAGCGATGTGCCTCAAGCTCCTTAACCTCAATGCCGAAGTGCAATTGCTGAGACTGGCGGATAGAAACCACAAGTGTATAAACCACATGTGTAGTGTCGTTCCTACCGACCGCATGGCGTGTCACACAGAGTTCTCTGATTCGATGTCCAAAAAGGTTGTTGTTTCACTTGTATTAAAATTTTCACTTATTTCACTGTATATGTTATTAATTTAGACTGCTTTACACATCTCTGGTACACTTGGTTGGTCGGCCGACCCTAATAAGCTCGAGCTAAGATATTTTATGACCGCGCGGTCTTGAAAGTGTAACTAGACTGGGGAGCAACTATGCATACAGTTCCCCACTAAAACTCTGTTAAGCAGACGGAAACGCACAGCCTTCACGCAACAAAGTGTTGTTACACGGAGACGATAGAGTAGGCTTTGGTGGGAGGAGCCTTTACTGGTTTCCGCCGTCTACAAAGCACATGTTGAGGCAGTGGTTCTGTCTCATCATTTTTTTGTGGCGTTGTTTTAAAGTGGTATGCGTCCCATCTGCGCACATGCTGGTGTTGCGCGTACTAGTCCGTGACAAAACACTTGATTTACTAAAACAGTATTGCGTTCTATTACCACACCCCACTCACAAAGCTATGTCACTGTTCATTGTCTGAATAGAACCTTTTTTACATGGGACTTGCTGCGCTGATAGCAAATAAATTTATGAATGTAAAAAAAAATAAAGACCCCCTTTTTGTCCCATTACATTAGTGGTATTTTGTAGCTCATGTAAACAATGTATGTATGCAAGGTGAATTGGTAATGATAATAATAATAATAATAATAATAATAATAATAATAATAATAATAATAGTATATCAGACTAAATAATTATGAAGGTTATAATACAAATGAATTGTAATTGTGTTGGAGTATGGTCATTAAAGTAACTTTGTGTTTTAAGAAACTGATTGAGTTAAATAATTTGTGATGAATTTATTGATTAATTAATGTTGTATAAATAAATTTTGATAATGAATTTAAAGGATGTTTCTGAGATTTGAACTTTAAAATAAATAGTAAATGAATAAATGTAAAATGTGTATAGTTGTCGAGTCATATGGTTATTATGATGTATCAGAAAGTACATATGATTACGTAAGTTATATTTGTGGTGATGAATGTTTATATTTTTGAGATTATGACAGTGATCATGTGTTTATTTGATTGAATAATTTACCATATGTAAGTAAAAATTTGATAATGATTTTGAAGTAAAGTAAAATGTTTGAATAATAAATTTTAAATGAGTTTCAAAGGTTTAAAAGTAGGTGATTAAATTAATTTGAGGTCGTTATGAATTTTCGAGTGTAATTCTCAATGGTTAACTTAATGTAAAATGTGGAAAAAGATGGAGTTTGGGTGATGATTATTTCAATAAGGCATTGAGTCAGTCAGAGTTAACCTTAAAAGGGTGTTAGACAAAATAAGAATTTTGGAATAAAAGTAATACTGAAACGGAGTATAAATGGTCAGTTGTAGGGACACAGTAGTGAGAGTAATTGTATGTAGAGAAAGAGAGAGTGTTGAAAGTGGATAGTAAATAGGCTAGCAGGGTACATATATTTTGTAGTGAGGGTGGAGGTGTAAGGAGTCCTCAACGCAAAGCGTTGTGGCAGGTAGTTGAGTGTTTTAGAGGAGTGTCTGCATATATAACCGGGAGGGGCAAGAAATTATGAATGTGAATTAAAGTTGAGGGAACACACATCCTATGTACAAAGAGGGTATCAGGTATGTTGTAATAAGAGGAGAATGATTTAAGTTGAGTTAGAGAATTTAGTGGAGGTAAATATTTTCAAGAGATTGTTGTCACCCTATGTAAATCCGTTAGTGGTTGTTAGAATGAAGAAGGGGGTAAGGTTATATCTAAATACCCATTCAATACATCAAATCATTGTGAATAACTGAGAATCACCCGAACAAATTGATGATGGAAATACTTAATAGAAATTCATAGTTGAAATGTAATAATAAATGTAACAAGTCAAAGAGTTAATAGCATTTGAAACTAAACTTAAAGTTGAATGTTTGTAAATTGTATTCAGATGCAAATGAGATGTTTATTTTGATGAAATGAGTTTTATATTCTTTATGAATGTTTATGTTGTATGATGTTTATTATGTTAGTGTGTAGGAGTTTTAAACATGTATTATATATATTATTTACTTGTGATTCCCCATTTTCGGGCGGTCACGACCTCACCGAACCCTGACCGTGGAATTGGCTCAGCTTTGACTGGCTATGGTCAAGGCACATTACGTCACGTGCTGCTTAAGTCTGGCCATAGCTTGTTATCGTTGTAAGAGGTGAATTTAGAAATTAACTGGGGGGTAAACCAGGGGAATCACCAGAACTATGGAACAGCGGCTATCCATCGAATGGGATGGTAGACCGTTTAAGGGCATGTAACTAAATTTTAGTAGGATTACTGGTGTCCTCGGGCATCAGTAATGCCGAATGTTTTGTAACGCTGAAGCAAGAACAGGGTAGGCAGCGTCTACACCCTAAAAAGTTCAGTTCTTGTGGAGGCAACTGGGCGCTACAGTCCAGGGGGGCCATAGTGTGTGTGGAAGAAGGTTTTTAAATTGTTACTAAATAATTGCTGATTGAAAAAAAAGAAGATAAAATTGACGATTATTGTAATGATGCGATAACAGTGAAGTATTGAATGAAGTTGTTTTGATTATCCATGTATCTGTTGTATCGAATAACTTTGTATTTTTTATTAATTATGTTCTGTATTAGCTAATGATAGCAGTAGTCATGTTGAAATGAAAAAATAAGACGAAGAGATTTTTGACAATGAATTTAAATATTTTATATCATGTTAAGTATGTATTAAAAAAAAAAAAAACCGCTTAACACAAACCAGCACAGCTAAGGGGAACCAGATCAGTTAGGGATATGGTAATTAAATAAGGCCACTATTTGATATTTTAATGTGATGTTTCAATGTCTGGTGATGCTGTGGCGGCGGTCCTGTGCTGGCCTGTGCGTCAGAGCAGGGGCGTCAAGTGCCTGTCTGGCCTTGCGGTGTTGGGATCTCAAAGGGAAGTCCAGTAAGGTCATTCAGGTACGGCCACAGTCACTGGACCAGGGGGTAAGTTAATCATGATTTTAAATAAAACGTAAGAGGGTTGTGGCGACATATCCTGGCTGATCCCTTTAGGAAGTATGAGAGTGTCAATGAGAGTTTTTATGCTTCGGCATAAAACCTCTCATTGAGGGGGTATTGTAACGGGACAAACTATTGGGATTTATTTTATTCTTTAATAATTGTAAAAAGTAGTAGCAACTCAAGCTGAACTCCAAACGTTTGACATTGTTAACACCTTGCAGTCCCCCTCGTACCAAACCGTGTGAGGCACACAAGCAATTAAGAGTCTGGGAATGTTAAGTATCAACAAGGGTGCGAATTCACGCGTATGAGCACAGATGTCGGCCAACATTCACACGATAATGTCACATGTCACGTATCAAAAATTCCTTCTCTCCCAGTGCGCAGAGAATAAAGCCAGTCGACTATCATCCGTAACACTGTACAGCCGAACCAAGTTCCGGAACAAAAAGCGCGGACGCCCGCACCTCACAAAATGTGAATTATATATATTGCAACGATACATTTAGCATAAGTATATGTATCAACTCCTGACTGAGGTATGATAACGTGCTTTCGTATATAAGTATGAAATATGTAAGATGTAACTACGATTATTTTCTAAAACTTCCGGGCTGAAAGGCCGTGGTCGATTGCTTAAGATGCTGCTAAATGTTTCGGCCGCACCACCGGTGGCCATCTTCAGTAGCAAAAGAAAAATGTGTTCGAATGGATGATACGCCGAACACATCTCCCAATGGACTGGGAACAAGCAACAGTGAGTTACTGCTACGATGCCTCTATTTATAACATTTTGTCCGCTTCAGGTGTATCGCACGGACCAATGAGAAGCCAGCTCGGCATACTCAATTCTGATTGGCCATGGAAAATAGACCATGCCAGACACTATTTAAGGAGATGCTTTCACCTCGGCGGTTCATAGCGACGGACGCATTCTTATGAATATGGATGGACTCCAGATGCAGGCGAGTGAAGTAACCCCGGACAGAAGACAACACGCGGGCTTCATCAAACATTACCCGGTGATCGTCGTGGGACAGAGCGTGTTCAGCAACTGCGGACTTTTCCGGCTGGCCCAGGCGGCAGTATCTCCGATGTTCAGAGAGGCGCGTCCGGACACTACGCTTCGTGGTGCCTATGTAGACCTGGCCACACGTACAAGGAATACTGTACACCCCGCACGACGAGAGTGGATCCCTGGCGTCTTTCACTGGTCGCAGGAACTGTTGGATCTTTTTGGTTGGCTTAAAGATCGTCCTGACGCCCCGCTTACTCAGCAACCTGCCGATGCGATCAGTCACGCCACGGATGTAGGGCAAGACAGCAGAGCCAACAACCTCAGGCAACTCCGACTGGTCCGGCCTACCAGATCTTCTCGGCCGGGCAGCTCTCCTAACCTCCGCAGCAGAATAGCCGTTGGACTGCAGTGCTTTCTCGAGATGCCGAAACTCATCTTCGAGATACTGGGGCTCACAGATTCTTTTTGCCCGGTCTACCAGAGTCTTCAGCACCGCCCTCTTCTGCCTAGGATGATGATTGGAGGTCTTTTGCAGATATCTGTCGGTGTGCGTTGGCTTCCTATAAACTTTATGTCCCAAGCTGCCATCGGTCCTTTTCAGGACCAACACATCCAGAAAAGCCAATTGATCACCACTCTCGCGCTCCATCGTAAACTGTATGCGCGGGTGTACAGCGTTCAGATGTCCAAGGAAGCGTTCCAACTCTTCATCCCCATGGCTCCAGACCACGAAAGTGTCGTCCACATACCGCAACCAACACTTCGGCTTCAGAGGCGCAGATGAAATTGCCAACTCTTCAAATTTCTCCATATAGAAGTTTGCAACCACAGGGCTGAGAGGACTTCCCATGGCGACGCCATCCAACTGTTCATAGAAGCCGCCATTCCACTGGAAGTAGGTCGTTGTTAGGACCTGCCGGAACAAAGCAGTGATGTCCGCCGAGAACAGGTCACTCAAATACCCCAAGACCTCCTGAACAGGGACCATGGTGAAAAGAGAGACCACATCAAAACTCACGAGAACATTGCCAGGCTCCAGCACCAACTCCCGGATCCTCCGAAGGAAATCAGAAGAGTCCCGGACGAAAGAATCCGTCTGCCCGATGTGCGGCTTGAGCAATCCAGTGAGGTGCTTTGCCAAGGTGTAAGTAGGCGAGCCAATAGCACTGACGATGGGCCTCAGCGGAACGTCTTCCTTGTGGATCTTCGGTAAACCATAGAGACGAGGGGGAAGGGCCTCCGAACACCGGACGGCCGTCTTCACATCAGGCGCCAGAGAAGATTGCTTAATCAAAGAATCCGTTTTTCTCAGAACAGTTGTAGTCGGATCTTTGTTCAGCCTCCGATAAGTGGCCGGATCTAATAAACCTTCAATCTTCCGCTGGTAGTCTTCGGTGTTCAAGACCACAGTGGCACTCCCCTTATCCGCCGGCATAATGACAATGGATTCATCCCTTTTTAATTCCCTCAAGGCTCGCAACTCCGCCGACAGAAGATTGCATTTTGGCGGAGCGGCCCTTCTAAGGGCCCTAGAAGCTTCCATACGTATTTCATCTGCCTGGTCTCGGGGTAGTCCTCGGATGCCTGCCTCCACGCTCGCCACTATTTCCTCCACCGGTACTGTCTTCGGGGTAACTGCAAACTTCTCACCTTTGGCTAACACCGAGGTCTCATGTGGTGTTAGTTGACGGTTCGATAGGTTTACAACCATCCTGTCCATCCTGTCACTATCCAGTGTTCTTCCCCTGATGTTCTGGGAAGCGAACCGCTCGAATTTTTCACGCTGTCTCTGACTAGTACTGGCATGACACGACTCAAAAGCATTATAAGTGAGTCCATCCAACATCTCCCAATCATGTCGTTGGAGGGTACTGCTGAGATGTAAATGCAGTTTAAACAGTTCTTGGTCATTTAATGCCAACTCTTTTCTCGTGTAGTGTATGCGTTCTCGCAGCATGGCATTCTCCGTTCTTCTGTATATCCTGTTGGCCTGTGGTGTATTAAATAAGTGTCTATGTCGTAGGAACCTTGGAACGGTTCCCGAGTCTCTACATCGAAGTAAAAAGGCCAAGGAACACAGCAGACTGGCTTTCTTCTTGCGTAGCGTCTCCAGTTTTTTAATTTTCTTTATAACCTCCTCCCCGTAGAGGTTCTTAATCTTAGTGCGTAGGCTTTCACGGCCGGTGTCATTACGATTATTTTCTAAAACTTCCGGGCTGAAAGGCCGTGGTCGATTGCTTAAGATGCTGCTAAATGTTTCGGCCGCACCACCGGTGGCCATCTTCAGTAGCAAAAGAAAAATGTGTTCGAATGGATGATACGCCGAACACGTCTCCCAATGGACTGGGAACAAGCAACAGTGAGTTACTGCTACGATGCGTCTATTTATAACATTTTGTCCGCTTCAGGTGTATCGCACGGACCAATGAGAAGCCAGCTCGGCATACTCAATTCTGATTGGCCATGGAAAATAGACCATGCCAGACACTATTTAAGGAGATGCTTTCACCTCGGCGGTTCATAGCGACGGACGCATTCTTATGAATATGGATGGACTCCAGATGCAGGCGAGTGAAGTAACCCCGGACAGAAGACAACACGCGGGCTTCATCAAACATTACCCGGTGATCGTCGTGGGACAGAGCGTGTTCAGCAACTGCGGACTTTTCCGGCTGGCCCAGGCGGCAGTAAGTCCGATGTTCAGAGAGGCGCGTCCGGACACTACGCTTCGTGGTGCCTATGTAGACCTGGCCACACGTACAAGGAATACTGTACACCCCGCATGACGAGAGTGGATCCCTGGCGTCTTTCACCGGTCGCAGGAACTGTTGGATCTTTTTGGTTGGCTTAAAGATCGTCCTGACGCCCCGCTTACTCAGCAACCTGCCGATGCGATCAGTCACGCCACGGATGTAGGGCAAGACAGCAGAGCCAACAACCTCGGGCAACTCCGACTGGTCCGACCTACCAGATCTTCTCGGCCGGGCAGCTCTCCTAACCTCCGCAGCAGAATAGCCGTTGGACTGCAGTGCTTTCTCGAGATGCCGAAACTCATCTTCGAGATACTGGGGCTCACAGATTCTTTTTTCCCAGTCTACCAGAGTCTTCAGCACCGCCCTCTTCTGCCTAGGATGATGATTGGAGGTCTTTTGCAGATATCTGTCGGTGTGCGTTGGCTTCCTATAAACTTTATGTCCCAAGCTGCCATCAGTCCTTTTCAGGACCAACACATCCAGAAAAGCCAATTGATCACCACTCTCGCGCTCCATCGTAAACTGTATGCGCGGGTGTACAGCGTTCAGATGTCCAAGGAAGCGTTCCAACTCTTCATCCCCATGGCTCCAGACCACGAAAGTGTCGTCCACATACCGCAACCAACACTTCGGCTTCAGAGGCGCAGATGAAATTGCCAACTCTTCAAATTTCTCCATATAGAAGTTTGCAACCACAGGGCTGAGAGGACTTCCCATGGCGACGCCATCCAACTGTTCATAGAAGCCGCCATTCCACTGGAAGTAGGTCGTTGTTAGGACCTGCCGGAACAAAGCAGTGATGTCCGCCGAGAACAGGTCACTCAAATACCCCAAGACCTCCTGAACAGGGACCATGGTGAAAAGAGAGACCACATCAAAACTCACGAGAACATCGCCAGGCTCCAGCACCAACTCCCGGATCCTCCGAAGGAAATCAGAAGAGTCCCGGACGAAAGAATCCGTGTGCCCGATGTGCGGCTTGAGCAATCCAGTGAGGTGCTTTGCCAAGGTGTAAGTAGGCGAGCCAATAGCACTGACGATGGGCCTCAGCGGAACGTCTTCCTTGTGGATCTTCGGTAAACCATAGAGACGAGGGGGAAGGGCCTCCGAACACCGGACGGCCGTCTTCACATCAGGCGCCAGAGAAGATTGCTTAATCAAAGAATCCGTTTTTCTCAGAACAGTTGTAGTCGGATCTTTGTTCAGCCTCCGATAAGTGGCCGGATCTAATAAACCTTCAATCTTCCGCTGGTAGTCTTCGGTGTTCAAGACCACAGTGGCACTCCCCTTATCCGCCGGCATAATGACAATGGATTCATCCCTTTTTAATTCCCTCAAGGCTCGCAACTCCGCCGACAGAAGATTGCATTTTGGCGGAGCGGCCCTTCTAAGGGCCCTAGAAGCTTCCATACGTATTTCATCTGCCTGGTCTCGGGGTAGTTCTCGGATGCCTGCCTCCACGCTCGCCACTATTTCCTCCACCGGTACTGTCTTCGGGGTAACTGCAAACTTCTCACCTTTGGCTAACACCGAGGTCTCATGTGGTGTTAGTTGACGGTTCGATAGGTTTACAACCATCCTGTCCATCCTGTCACTATCCAGTGTTCTTCCCCTGATGTTCTGGGAAGCGAACCGCTCGAATTTTTCATGCTGTCTCTGACTAGTACTGGCATGACACGACTCAAAAGCATTATAAGTGAGTCCATCCAACATCTCCCAATCATGTCGTTGGAGGGTACTACTGAGATGTAAATGCAGTTTAAACAGTTCTTGGTCATTTAATGCCAACTCTTTTCTCGTGAAGTGTATGCGTTCTCGCAGCATGGCATTCTCCGTTCTTCTGTATATCCTGTTGGCCTGTGGTGTATTAAATAAGTGTCTATGTCGTAGGAACCTTGGAACGGTTCCCGAGTCTCTACATCGAAGTAAAAAGGCCAAGGAACACAGCAGACTGGCTTTCTTCTTGCGTAGCGTCTCCAGTTTTTTAATTTTCTTTAAAACCTCCTCCCCGTAGAGGTTCTTAATCTTAGTGCGTAGGCTTTCACGGCCGGTGTCATTACGATTATTTTCTAAAACTTCCGGGCTGAAAGGCCGTGGTCGATTGCTTAAGATGCTGCTAAACGTTTCGGCCGCACCACCGGTGGCCATCTTCAGTAGCAAAAGAAAAATGTGTTCGAATGGATGATACGCCGAACACGTCTCCCAATGGACTGGGAACAAGCAACAGTGAGTTACTGCTACGATGCGTCTATTTATAACATTTTGTCCGCTTCAGGTGTATCGCACGGACCAATGAGAAGCCAGCTCGGCATACTCAATTCTGATTGGCCATGGAAAATAGACCATGCCAGACACTATTTAAGGAGATGCTTTCACCTCGGCGGTTCATAGCGACGGACGCATTCTTATGAATATGAAGCGGACAAAATGTTATAAATAGAGGCATCGTAGCAGTAACTCATATTCATAAGAATGCGTCCGTCGCTATGAACCGCCGAGGTGAAAGCATCTCCTTAAATAGTGTCTGGCATGGTCTATTTTCCATGGCCAATCAGAATTGAGTATGCCGAGCTGGCTTCTCATTGGTCCGTGCGATACACCTGAAGCGGACAAAATGTTATAAATAGACGCATCGTAGCAGTAACTCACTGTTGCTTGTTCCCAGTCCATTGGGAGACGTGTTCGGCGTATCATCCATTCGAACACATTTTTCTTTTGCTACTGAAGATGGCCACCGGTGGTGCGGCCGAAACGTTTAGCAGCATCTTAAGCAATCGACCACGGCCTTTCAGCCCGGAAGTTTTAGAAAATAATCGTAATGACACCGGCCGTGAAAGCCTACGCACTAAGATTATGTAAGATGTACATAATAAAATGATATAATAAATATACGTTAGGTATAAGAAATAATGTAATAAATATAAGTAGTATTTATTTTTAAATAAATCAAATATTGTAAGTAAGCATGTATATGGAAACATATGGCTTAGTTGGTTTTAAAATGTAACGAAGGGGAGCAATTGACACGCGCTAACTCGCAGAGGTGACGTCTGAACGACATGCAGCCGCCTGTGTATCAGTCTGCGTGTGTGTATGTGTACATGTGTAAATAACAGACAGTTAAATTATGCAAACGAGGGTGGAAGATTTCGCACAGTTTTTTAAGTACTGTACGTGAACCATAAGTCACACGAATCAGCGACATGTAAAAACATAGCTGACGCCTGGCGCTTCAATTTGGCGTTAAGTGGTCATTAATCGTGGGAACGGTTCGGACACCGTGTGAAATTTTGCCATCTCTGCCATAATGTACACAGCGTAACATTCAAAATTTGCATAAATAAGGTTTAATATTATACCGAACGATTGGTGTAATAATATTTATAAAAAAGTGTGCGCTCCATAGAAAGACGCGTAGGTTGAAACTAACGATGAAACCGATGCGCCGGCCTGTTCAATGTTGTCAGAACAGTTTCCAACAGGAATTCCAACGAGGCAGCAGTATAAAACCCCAGCGAGCGACACACTCTTTCGCAGATCAAGTTTATTTAGTACGAGGAATCCACGCATCTCGACACCGTAAATTTTACAAAGTTTTAGTAATGTTTTAAACGGTAGTATATAAACTGAAGTGCGATGAAACCGGCAGTATGTCGGTGCAGTTATTAAAGAACTCGAATGATTTGAAACAGACTATATAAATGAATCTACGAGAGTTGTAACTACACAGAACTTCTAGACAGCTACGAGGGACAAGAAAGAAGAGGACGAGAAACTAGACAAGAAGACGAAAGGACGCAGGGACAGCACATGCAGCTACATCCAGCCGTATATCATCACGACTAAGAGGTCCACGTCAGAACTCAGCATCCAGGAGACGGAGCGAGGAATTCAACGACGCAGAGACGGAGGAGCTGATACCGAAGAGGATCAACAAACTCGAGAGTCCAGATGACGGTAACAACAAAGTTAAATGGGTGCAGAAAAATGCAGGTGAAGTCGAACATTTATTTAATATTATAAATGACCCTGAGGTCTATCGCCAAAAGCTCTAGTTTCCATATTCAAGTTTACAAGAACATTAATATATTGTTAGATTTGAATAATGAATAAATAATTGTTCAAAATATAATTGAGTATAACTGTAGTAATCTCTTAAATAAATGGTCAAGCAAGAACCATATTATTTTATTATATTTTGTAATTGATTAAATGAATAATTTTAAATATGAGAATTACATAATTAGAAGATTGTTAATTAATTGAGACATTAAAAATAGAATCAATTAACATAATAAATGTTCTCTATTAATATTTTAATAAATATTTTAATTAATTGAAAGTTTTATTTAAGTGGTATATATTGAAAACCATGCTTGTAAAGACAAGATCAATATTTAAATGTTATACGTATTAATCACGTTCCTATAATATTCATATGTGTTATATGTATATGTCTCTGTACTATTTCACGTCATATATAATTTGTGTATGTGTATACTGTGTCTTAGAAATTTAAGAAATAAGAGTTAAACACATTATGAGTACATTATATTCAGATTGAATATAAGGGTTCATATAATAAGTAACCTGCATTAAACATTTAAATAACATGAGAATTTGAATTTAATTTTTGAATAAATCAAATGAATATACTTTTCTTAAAACAGTCGTACTAATTTCACAACCAGTACTAAATCCTCTGTACTCTTTACTTGTAAATTAAAACTTATAACGTTATTCACGTGCTTATCCACACTCAACCAACGACGAAAGCCTGCGACCCAGCCAGGTAACATCAAGGTAAATACTGCTGAAGAAGAGTGTACCTCCGGGACGTGGGTAAGTGCGCACATATGAGTAAGAGCGTATGTGTAAAAGTGTATAAAAATAACGTTATATATATATTATAACAGGACCAAATACTATTAATTTGGAGTTATATGTTGAGAGTATATTATATTGATGTTTGAACAAATTTTAATAGTCGAAACTCCACTCATATGTTGTAGCGATCATAATAATGCATTGTACGAGACGCACACGCGGCTGTTACATAATCAACTCGCTGTGGAATGCATACAACCACACCCAAACTTTTAATTGTTAATATTTCGGAAATCAGTAAATACAGGCAAAATCCATTATAGCCAAAATGTTTGCCGAAATATTAATAATGGGGTGTGCGAATTTTACGCAATATAATTAAATAATAAAAGAGTTAATTAATTTTATGTGAATAACTTCTGTAATAATTGAGCTACATTAAAGAGCTTTCAATATGTTATAACTATAAGAATTTACAACAAATTGTATATTTTGGAATTCGCACAACTTGGTTTGCAACCAAGATAATTGCAATATAAAGTGCCACAGGAAATCCGGAACGACAATTCAGTTCCGTTGTGTTAGAATATTAATAATAATATAAATTCTCCGTCTGTGGGAAACTAACTTTGTTCTCACGGACTAAGGTGATTCAAATTTTGTGTGGTAGGGAGAGTGTGTCAGCCAATCAAATCATTCGAAGAAATCCCAACCAGCGCGGAGTTTTGGGGCTGATCGAATACTCTACTGCCAGTATTCAAGAAGAACAGACGTATATCTTCGATCGTCTCAAAACCATAGTTTTGCGAAGACTTGTCTGAAGACTCTACGTGGTCAACACGCATAATTACGATCTTCATAAAACAGATCAACTGTAACGATTCGTAATTAGGGCGTCCAGTCAAGATACTCTTCATTTCAACAAACAAGCTTATTGTGCACTACAAGTTGTCGTCATAAGCACGCAAGAGATCTACAAGACATTACTTCAAGAATACGACAGAGAGGCCGTCTAAACCATTGTGAATCAGCTGACGAGCGGAACTACAACTCGAAACGACGCACACACACGCTGACGTGGAACGTGAATCGACGAGGGACGTGAAGCAGTTCTCGCAGAAAGCCGCAGACGTAAAAACTTCAACAAATAGCAGGAGAGGAGAGTGTTGCTGATTTCCGAGCTCAACGCCGAAATCCAGGACGCTCAAGTAGATCACTATCTCTAGCCGATTGGACAAGGACAGCGAGGGACATCTGGAGCATCTCTACGATCCACATCAGAATCAGGAAAGTCAAAATCAAGTTATCTATTTTTCAACCATTAAATTTTTTTATCTTTTTTAATTAAAATCATTGTAACATAAATCATTCAGGTGCCAGAAATCAAAGACTAGTTAAATAAGAATTATTCATGTGTGATAATCTGTATAGCCAGTATAAGTAATTAGTAAGCATTAGTTAGGAATTAATAGTAGATAGAACAAAAAGCGCTATACAAATCTTAACAAAGAATTAAATAATTTGCTCATACTGCAGTATACGAGAGTCAAATCACTAGTAAATAAAGGGACGTGAACTAGACTGTCACGCCTAGTTTATTTTGGAATATATTCAATTAACTTTAGAGTTTTGTTTTTATTTCATTTGAATCAAATTTTAAAGCCATTTTAATTAAATTAAATTAAAGTAAATTAATTAATTAAATTTTCAGTTAAAATTAACTCTTTTAAAATAAAGAGCTCAACATCTGAAAATTATCAACCATTAAGAAAACATTATTCAAGATCTATTTATTGTTTAGTTTATAAGAATATTTGATCATATAAATATTTCATTCTTGTGTGTCATTGGAGTAATAAACACCGTTTTATTACCCCATATTGTATTTTTTTTATTGCTGTACTACGGAGCCTACCAACCTCACAAAACTCTTCACTTTTAAAATAACTTATTTAGTGTGCTGTTGTCATATATTTGAGATTACATACTTGCGAAATCAAATCCAAAATCCACACGCCCTAGTCGGAAGAAAACCGCAAGATCGGACAGCAGGTAGGTGCTCATACATTCACACAACACAACAACACGCATTAAGTAGAGTTACAATATATATATATATATATATATATATATATATAAACCGTGTTTTATCAACAAGTTAAAGGCAGTGACAAATTTAAAACGAAATAACAGTTTTGGCTAGAGACAAAAAAGTGAAAACAGGGAATCAGCTATGTAGTGCGCGTGAACGAGGGGACATCTTATGAACGTTGTTTTCAACCAAGGACTGCATAAGGGAAGTAATCAAAATTATGCAAAATAAAAAAAAAATAAAATAAAATGAGTTCTAAGGGGAATTTAAATCATGTAGGGGGTGAGCGTGTGTGAGTATATGAGCGAGTGGAAATTACGTAATTAATGGCACTGGTTAGCGTTCAGTAAATTTTAGAATAATGTTTTTAACAGTATGTTTTCATTGAGTATAATGTAGTGTCAGTTTTGTTAACTTCATAAAGAAGGGAAAATTTTAAATAAAAAAAAACGAAATAAATTAATGTTCACAGAGTAGATGTGTAGAGAAGGGTGAAGGATATTTTATGTAAAAGGGAATATAACAATGAATGTCATATTAAAGTATTATAAAATAGTATTTTATTTTAACTTGCTATATGCGTGTTAGTGTAATCATTTCAACAACCTAACTTCATTTTCTGTGCTGGTAAATTCGCTATACGAAAAAGGGTTCCACCACTAGATGATCTGTCCAAGCAAATAAATAAGTTCAAGGTAAGTGGGAGTTTGTTGTTATTTAATATATTGAAACATTATAAAAGTTACACATTCATTGTTAATGTCATTTGCTATCAGTTCAAGCTTACTAGAAAAACTTCTTATTTCAGTTAGAAGATCACAAACAACAAACAAGCTTTCCCTTTCCCTGAAGTTTTAGATCTAAATAGTTAATGTGCCTGAATATGTCTGTCATGAACGCAATTGTTGGGACATTTTTTTTTATCAAGGAGAAAGCCTAAGTATTTATTAGCTGCTTCTTGTTCACATGTTGATAAAAAAACTTACATCTTGTAGCAACGAAAAAAATCATTGTAAGACAAAACCTTCACTTAACCATCTTACATTGTTATGCAGAAGCAAGTCATCAAACTGAGCATCTGTGTCTTCAAGCAATGATTTGAACTCCCTGTGCTGAAGAGAGGACTTCGATCAGATGAAATTGATGATTTTAATAACAGTTTTCATCTTTTCCTCCAGGTTAGGGCATAGTTTGCAGGACAATACACTTTGGTGAATGATACAGTGATATCATTTTTCCATTGCACCTTTCATCCACTAATCATCCTTTCCACCCGACCCTTTTTACATCTGATCATTGCTGGACAACCACCAGTTATAACTGATACAATTTTTTTGCATCCAGTTCATTTTCTGTAAAATATGTCATAATGGCCTCATAGAAGTCTTCCCCCCGCATGTTTCCTTTCATTGGCAAAACTGTGAATATTTCTTCCTCAAATTTTTCTTTGGTTTGGTCCAGATACCGAATAAAAAACTTATGTTGCGTGGTATCAGTGATGTCACATGACTCATCCAAAGCTAACAAATATAAATCTGTAGATTTCAAGTCTTCATTAATGTAGTATAATTTTCCTTAGGCAGTAACTCTGTATTTCTTGTGTTTGATGACATGGATATCGGCATATGTTGAATTGTGTCCACAACATTAGTATTGTCCTCAAACAACACCTTTCCAGCCTCAGTCATACATTCTTTTATAATATCAGCATCACTAAACGGTTTCAGATGTTTTGCAAGAGTCCAAGAGACACATAGGGCGGCTTCTATATATTTTTCTTGCTCAGTAATAGGCCGACTAATTATTTTTGTTGATGCTGAATAGTTAGTGCTTAGACCTGATATTTTTGACTTTCGAGTATTACTTCCGATGGGGTATTTTTCTCCAAATGATTTGTGTTTTGTTTCATAATGTCTCTTTATGTTCAAACTTTTTACTATTGCTACAATTTGTTGGCATATTAAACAAACAGGCACAGCTCCAGCTCGATCTGGTAACGTAAAGCAGTAGAGTTCAGTCCACTCGGGGGAAAACTTTCTATTTTCTGCCTTCACTTTTCTTCTCTTTTTATCCATTGCAATATCATTCTTTACATAAAACAAATAATGTAAATATACGCCACTACTAAAAAACTAAAATAACTAATGTAAACACACCCCACTATACTAAAAAACTATTAAGTGTTCAAAGATTTCAATACATATTTGAACACAATCGCAATGAACTGAACTAGGCCTACAATGCAAAAACGGTCGTTGTCACGTCAACAGGTGCAGGGCTACTGAGTCACTCGAGCTATTATTAGTGTGTTAGTAGTGGCGTTGTGGGGGTGAGGGGGAGGAAGAGTTTTGAGGGAGATTGAGGCTGGCCGTCTATGTCTATGTCTATCCTCACCTATAGACAGTCGCTTTACTAATTGTCAAGTTGTACTAGCGTGTGACTTAATGAACGACTTTCTGCAAAGTGTAACATTGAAATTATTGATTTTTGTGAGATTTTTAATGACAAAAAACAAATAAATAAACATTTTACCACGGCCCGCAAAAAATGACCCGGTGGTCCAGATGCGGACCACAGTTCGCCATTTGGTGACCCTTGATACAGACGTTTGTTTGCCCAAAATAACAGCATGACTACAAAATTAAAAGTAATTCACACTACAGCTCTGGAGTCTTGCTATTAAACTGGAATTATTATCACACTTCACTACAAACTACTCTTTTATTTAACTTATGTAAAATAAACACACAATAATAGAATTCTCTAGTATAATTAGGTCATTAATTTGGATTAATGACAACAATAAATTCATTTTTCAATGTTCCCCCATTTGACCTATTGTCAGTCACTCCCTGATGACAATAAATTACTGGTGCTTAAATTTATGGTACCTATGTTCGATGTAATTTTGGTAATTGATTATAAGTGAACAATTCACCACCTGTCAATAAAAAAACAAGACATGTGTTACTATAATGTTCTACTTAGATGTATCTAAGTACTAATTTTAATGTCAGAATATTGGTACTGAATTTACTACAGCTGATGATTCAGGAATAATATGTAACTGAATACACATTTAAATCCACATTTTTTACCTTGATAAAAGTAGTACTCTAAGAGAAACGTTCCATACAAAAACGTCTAGCACTACATAGACCAAATCATGAGTTAGAAAAAGGTAACTGAAAACCTTATATTGGTTACCCTTTCTCTTCCTCCCTATATCACACACACACACACTCCCTCCCACTCACCCCACTCTGACTCTGAAGAACCTACTGCTATAGACTGAACTCTATGTCCTTGAGAGGAATGTGAAATAAAGAGAGAGTGTAGACACATGCACATGGAGTGGTTTAAACAAACAACAACTGAGAAATACAGATTCACATTACATTACCAAACCTCACTCAACAAATCACATTCCTCTCATCTAAAAACATATGTTCTCAGATTCTTCAAAACTTGTAATTTGCACAAGGTACTTGTAACGCATCATTACAATTTCTAGTTTTTCAATTAACACATTTCGTTTACTTCTATATTTATTCCACTTGAATCCCACACTTTTAAACATTTACATTAATGATGTAGCGCCTCATGGGAAATGGATTCTTTCTTTCTTGATAGGTAGGAGTTTTTTAACAGTGGGCATAATGTTTTGATTTTTATAAAAATCCCGAACAATATTTCTTACTACACACTTATCGAAATCATCAAGAAAAAGTTTCTTTCCCCCAGTGTGGAGAGTTTTCCATCTGGACTACATTTCCTTTGCTTTCTCAAGTAAGTAATGAAGCCTTCCATTTTATTACAGTAATACGCAGCTCGTTTTGTTGCTTGATTCAGTATGTATCTCAGTCTGTTTCATTGTTTTTCTTCATCACATTTTTCAATTATAATACTAATTATTTTGTGACCTTCACTGTGAACAACAAGACTTCTATTCTTTCTTTCGATGACCCTTGAAGAGACATTGTGAATAGACAGCTATAAATAAACGAATAACAGGATAATTCACTCACTAACAGAAAGTAACTAAAAGTATACTAATCCTAAACGACAGTTCACAAATTTGTATTTTTAATGTTACT
Organism: Magicicada septendecula; assembly: GCA_034769895.1. Taxonomy (NCBI): domain Eukaryota; kingdom Metazoa; phylum Arthropoda; class Insecta; order Hemiptera; family Cicadidae; genus Magicicada; species Magicicada septendecula. The sequence continues at coordinate 171,250,362 of CM068376.1, forward strand.
ATAACACAACTGCTTGAAATGTACTTAGTTGTAAACCCAAAACCAATAATATGTAGTCTTTGAACGCACTTAATACCGCAATGGTGAAAACCAGACTGCAGTAAAGCTACAAAGTTTGTAATGATTAATTCCCTTTGTGAGTGGATGCCAGTCTGACTGAACAGAATATGGCAGCTGTCATGAATCATTGGCCTTGATAAACTAACGCTACTACTAACACAAACACATTCACTCATACTTTATCCCCTCCATCAGAGACAGAGTTCAATCTCATGCAGTACATATTGATACCCAACTCGTAGTAGTACCCTCAGATATTCTAGAAAGAACAGAGTTTACTTTTGCCTGAGTTACACAGTTTTTACGCACTCAAAACATATAAATTACAGTTTGCCTGTCACTGCTTCTAATTGGATTCCCTCTTTGACATGCCCCACTGCTCAGTTCACAACGATTTTATTACACTTAAATCATTTAATTCTGTTTACCTACTGAGGCGAGTTATTTTGATATTAATAATCATGCTTTCTAACCCAATAAAATAATAACTGTAAACAGTAAATATTGTTACATCACAGAACAATCTACATGTTTATCGAATGTTCCAGAGGGATCCGGAATGTAATGTTGTGGCATACGTGATTCTCAGCGCATTTGCTAGACTGTGCCAGAATTCACGTGGCTGCACGCACAGTGTCAAGGCCCCAATTAATTATGCCGTAGTAGAGATAACGCATAGTTTGGAATGTTCTGGTGTGTGAGCAGGGGTATAAATACAAGGCGGCAGCGGCCTTAGTTTCAGTTATAGTTGCGATATATTACATAGTGCGGTTCGAGTTTATTGTCGGGCGATTACAAGTGATTACTGTGTGTGTACGTTATTATTTTGAAAGATTGAAAGCAAGACGGCTTTCTTACTGTATGATTTGATAGCCTTTGGTGAGCTCTATAGCAGTGTAGCATGCAGAATTGCTAACAAGAAACAAATAATATTAAAATGACTTACCGTAATCTCACGACTGGGTTGATCCTGACACTCAGGCAGGATAGACTGGTTGGGAAGAGGATAGGTTACATGCAAGGATTTCTACCTACCGAGGAGTCCCGACTCGTGGATGTTAACACTAAGATGGTTGGCGTACGACAAAGGCTTCAGGTCCAGTGCATGAATGGACCCTACAAACGTCATAGTGCCAACTTCGAAAAAATGAAAATTGTTGACCGGTTCAATCCGAAATATCGAACACCGGCCCCCGTTGACCGCAATGGGTCAACCACCAACTACACCAAAAGACATGGCCAAAATACATTACAAAAAATTTGGCTTTTGATGAAAAGGAACACTCTCTGAAAATTACCCTCCAACATAGGAGGGGTCACACGCAAACACAAGAAAATACAAACATACAGAAAAACATGCAATTAATTAGAAAACCATGCCGAATTACTCCGCCGCGGGCGCATCGACCAGGCGAGCAATCTGAAAGGTTCGGGTAGAGCAGACAAAACCCAACAACAAGCAATGAACAATGGCCCACCACACACAATGTAAAACTCAGCAAATCAACTTAGTTAATATTCCCTAGTTTTTTACGTTTTTTCCCTTTTTTTTATTTTTTGTTCCCTTTATTTTTTATCATTTTTTTTTTTTGCTTATTTTTGTTGTTGTTGATTTGTTGAGCATCCATAACTCCCAATAAACTGGCACAACGCCATGCCAGAAACATTCCACAATGTAACTTCACTGCGGACAACAGCTGGAAGAAATCACCTGGGAAATCCCAGAAAAGTGTCAAGTAAGTCCACAACACAAACATTAAAACTAATTCTGCTCACCCGAAAAACAAGACAAACCTAATCAAGAAGATATAGGCAACCTGCATAATTTAGGTCACCCCCACTTCTAAGGGCCACGAGGACAAGTGATTGAACAATTCCACCCGGGGCTCCTGAGTGAGAAACAAAGAGACCTTGGTCTCCAAGGCAACATCTTGCACGTCGTGATTCGGGCGATAATTAATAGGGGGCCAGTGCAGAGCATCAAGCTTTAACCAATCTGGCCCTGACCACCACAATGTCGATGACCGGAGGCTGGAGAGTGACGTACCTCTAGAGGCTAAATCAGCGGGGTTAGAGACACCATGAACATGACGCCAAGCCTTGGTATCGGTCCACTCGGTAATGGCAGCCACCCGATTAGCAATAAACGTCTTCAATTTAAAAGTAGGCATATTCAGCCAATCCAAAACAATCGTCGAGTCCGTCCATAAGAAAACTTGACTCAATTGAATACATGACGAGAATAAGCCAACATAATGACGAACAAGTTTGGCTAAAAGATAAGCTCCCAACAACTCCAAACGTGGGATTGATAAAGTTTTAAGAGGTGCCACTTTAGTTTTAGAAGACACCAACGAAACCACCGGAGGACCAGAGTCAGTATAAGTGGACAGGTAGAGGACGGCCGCGTAACCCAACTGGGAAGCATCACAGAAACCATGTAATATAACCCTTTCAATATGCCCACCGTTAGGGAGGAATGGCCGGGAAATAGTAATTACCGAAAGATGATTCAAAGAGGACAGGAATTGACTCCAATAATCATTTAAGTCATCACTTAGAGGAGCATCCCATTCCAAGCCCTCAGCCCAGAGTTTTTGGAAAAAAGCCTTGGCCCTGAAAATCACTGGCGAAAGCCAACCACATGGGTCAAATAATTGTGCCATCTGGGATAACACGACACGTTTGGTAAATGGTGCCTGAGCATTATTGCAACAGGCCAACGGAGGAAATGAGAAGCAATCGGTTGAATGGTCCCAACTTAAACCCAGAATATCCTTAGCAACGACGGAATCACTCAGAGCGGCTGATTCAGGTAGGCAGTCGGGTTGATTAGTACACCATTTTTTCAAATTGAACCCTCCTGAAGACAACAACAGAATTAGTTCCTGTTGTAATTTGCAAAGCTCTGATTTTGAATCAGCACCAGCAGCAATATCATCAACAAAAATATTACGGCTAAGTACCGCCGCTCCCGCAGGAAAATTAATTGCCTCATCCTGAGCCAGCTGCTGCAAGGTTCGCAACGCCTGAAAAGGGGCGCAAGCCAGCCCGTAAGTAACGGTACGCAAAGTGAAAACCCTTAGTGGGGCGGTAACCTCCTCACGCCATAAAATACACAGGTACGCCGAGTCATCAGGATGCATAGCAATTTGGCGATACATCTGTTCGATGTCGCACGTGAAAACATGGCTAAACCGCCGAAACAAAGTCAAAATGTCGGACAGTAAGGTCTTCAACTTAGGGCCGACACATAACACGTCATTTAAGGAAATCCCAGAGGACGTCTTCATGCTGGCGTCAAACACCACCCTTATTTTTGAAGTATCATCTCTAACTTTAAAGATACCATGATGAGGGATGAAATATTTTGGAAAATTGGGGTCAGACACTGACATATGCCCCTGAGCGACATAATCCGTTATAAATTGCACATACTAGCTCTTAAACTGACTGTTAGACGCAAATTTCCTTTCTAACGCAAAAAACCGAAACATGGCTCCCTTAAGGGAATTCCCAAAGTGTGAGAAGAGTTTTTGAAGAATGGCAAGCGCACCTGGTAACGACCCGACGGCAACCGACTTGTCGACTCCATGTAAAACCTTTCAGCAAAGTGATCCTTTTCAGATAATTGGTGGGGCACAGCTGGAGGCTCTTCGACCTCCCAAAACCGATGAACTTGCTCAAGTAGGTTTGTTGTATCCGTTGATAACGTTGTGGCGGAAGGATAAAAGTGGTGGAAATGACAGTGAAGCTGATGTGCAGATACTAGATCCAAAGGAAGGCCAGTGAGACCGCTAGCACAAGTCAATGCACAATTCAGTGAAATTGGGGCTCTACCCATAATCACAAACCCAAAACGTGTCCTAACTGCAACAGGCAAACCTGCACCCAAGGGAATAGTCTCTCCCAAAAGAATAGCCGCTACAATATCGGCTCCAAACAACACATCAATTGGGGCTGCTACATCGAAGGTAGGGTCAGCTAACAAAAGGTCTTTTGTAGCCTGCTTAACTTCAGGCAACACCTGGAACCTAGGTGAGTCCAACGAAATCTTAGAAAGAATTATGAAAGCATGGTTAGACGCCACAACCTCGCGTTTTAAAGTTTCCAAGGACAGATGGCACAACTTTTTTGCTTTGGTGGCAATATCACCTACCCCATTGACACTTACTGAAGCATCAAAACAAGCGCACTTTAAGCGAGATGCACATGCTTCAGTTATGAAAGAAGCATGGGACGCGCTATCCAGGATGGCCCTAACTACAATATAACCACCATTGGGAGACGACAAGACTGCCAGACATGTGGCTAACAGAACCCCTGCAGGATGGGGCAGAGACACGATCAGAGTAGTGCTAGACAGATCAACTTGGTCAACAAGCGATGACCCTGAAGACTTGAGTTCAGCTGTTTCAGAAATCTGTGAACGAGACGGAGACGGACGGGCATTTTTGAAATGAAGTAAAGTGTGGTGGTACTTAGAGCCACACGTTTTGCACCTATTTTTGCACCAGCCCGAATGTTTATGTTGGAGGCATGAAAGACAACATTTTTTATTTTTAAGGCTTTGAAATCGAGCCCTAGGGTCCTTACTCAGCCACGCCGGACACTTGAGAAGCACATGGGTCCAGGAATCGCAATGAAGGCAACGTGAACTAGATGCATCCCGTTGCGTAACCTCCGCAGATAACGTAGACACAGCAAGAGGAGTAGCCTTAGAAAAGGAAACCTTCTGGGTTTTCTGGTGGCTAGTGCTAGGAAGAGCAGGTAAAGCCGATTCCAAAGATGCCTGTTCTTTCTGTTCCGCCATAGCAGTTAAAAATGTCATAATTTCTGTTAGGGCAGGGAGATTCTCTTTGTCCGTAACAGATGCCTCAAAGCGTTCACGCAATGATAGATCCAGCCTTGACAATACAAAAGACGCATATATTGCTTGATATATATCAGCAATGTTTAGAGCTGACAATGCTGAAAAGTTAGCATTGAAGCTGTCCACCAATTTTCTAATAGACGCAGCTGGTTGCATAGAAGTGGCTGGTAACTGAAGCAGATTGGTACAACAGACCCAGGCGGCTAAACGAGGATTGTGATAACGGCTTTTAAGAGTTGACAGTGCAAGTGAATAACTATCATCAACTATGGGAAGCGCGGCAACCTTCTCATAAGCCTCCCCCTTAAGATGAGTCAATAAATATAACAATTTCTGCTTTGGAGTGAGGGCAGGACTTTCGTCCACTAATGTGGTAAACTTTGACCAAAACTCGGACCAACATTTGGCCTGGCCATCAAAACAAGGTAAAGAAAGCTTCGGCAACTCATGAACGAGAACACCTGAGTGCCCGCCACTTGCCGATGAAAACCGACCGGATCCCACCGGTATCTCTGGTTTAGTTAGTTTTGACACTAAAATGCTACCCCGGACATAAATATCCTCAATTTGCGCTACCACTGAAAACATGTGGTCCTCGTCCAATCCCTTGGGCAATGACTCTGCCGATAGGTAAGGATCCACCTTACCTAGAAGATCTTGATATTTTTCGGACAACCTGGAGGCCGAGATACCGGCTTCATGTTGATCCACGACCCTCAATTGCGGCAACCCTTCCAACCTATTTATTAAATGTTGCAACGCAAGTATTCCCACCGAAGTGGTCCGGTCAAAAGCTGCCAGCGACAATTTAGCAGGCATACTGAATTAAAAAATATCGCGCAACCGACAACCACCCTGAATGAGAGAATTAGAATTTGAACAATAATCACGACCAGACCTAGCCTAACAGTGATCGAGATAACTAGGCGTCTGACACAACTACTTTTCATAAACAATACCGAGCAAGATAAATACAAAAGTAAATTAGTGCAAGGCAAAATACAACTTACACAATCCAACCTTTGTTTTGGCGAATAGTACCAAACACAATAAATACCAAACTCAAAAAACAGGCAACAAATTGATTTACACAGTGCAAACGCATGACAATAAACACAAGTTGCACAAGATTACAGCACATACGGTGCAAAATAATGGTACACAAAAGTGCACCCAAAAAACATGTATAATACCAAATAGAATAAATACACACAAAACCACAGCAAAGTACAATATACAACAATTCACCAGTTACCGAACCAAACACAATAACGTGGACACATTAAATGCAAAAATTGATGGTCAACGCGGCGTGTATGGACAGGATATCGCATATGCAAAATATAAACCGCACCAAAAGGTAATAGTCAATGCCAAAAATATTAAATATAAAGGCAGGCTACACCGAAACCCAGATAACCTAAAACCAAACCGTTCCCCAACCGCCTGACAGTCGCAAACACGTAACGCGCAATTTCACGTGGAAAGCAGACCTTAACAGGACGGAAACAAACTTCACAAGACTTGACCCAGTAATCAAACGATTACCCACAAAACAAGGTGCAAAATTTTGAAACAATATTTGCCCACCTGGCCATGCACACGCGACGAAACTGCTGTACACAACCAACAGCAATAAACGCAAACTCGTAGTTCACATGCGTATTATACCAACGTGCTTCCGTGCGATAGCATGCAAATGACGAACATTCATGTAATTTAAAAATTAACGGGATGCAAAACAACCACGAGCAGGCACAAAAAACGAAACGGCACGGCACGTTGGTAATTAAAATAAAATTATCTTGTTGTTGCATCCTATTCGTTCACTTTATTAATTTAATAATATATATATATATATATATATATATATATATACTTTCACTTATGAACTTACTTTTGTCACTTCCAAAAGTTTCGAGAAGAGAAACAACATCTCGAAACGTTTGGGAAGTGACAAAAGTAAGTTCATAAGTGAAAGTATATATATATTATTAAATAAAAATAAAAATCGCGCAGCCAAAACTGGCTTGTAACCCATTTACTCAAACTCGAACCACCAGCAACAACATGCACAAAATTACGAAACACGTGCTCCCAGTCGTGACGGCAAGCAATTTAATTGAAAAAGCTAGCAACCTCATGAATCCTCTGGTAGTAATTAGATGTACGATATTATTTTGAAAGATTGAAAGTAAGACGGCTTTCTTACTGTATGATTTGATAGCCTCTGGTGAGCTCTATAGCAGTGTAGCATGCAGAATTGCTAACAAGAAACAAATAATATTAAAATGACTTACCGTAATCTCACGACTGGGTTGATCCTGACACTCAGGCAGGATAGACTGGTTGGGAAGAGGATAGGTTACATGCAAGGATTTCTACCTGCCGAGGAGTCCCGACTCGTGGATGTTAACACTAAGATGGTTGGGGTACGACAAAGGCTTCAGGTCCAGTGCATGAATGGACCCTACAAACGTCATAGTGCCAACTTCGAAAAAATGAAAATTTTTGACCGGTTCGATCCGAAATATCGAACAGTGTGCGTTCAAGTGGTTATTAGTGAAGTGTTGTGTTTTATAATCGGGGGGGGGGGGGGGTATAATTGTAATAATACAATTGCATTTCATATTAGTTGACATTCTATTGCATGTGAACAATTGTTATTTGATTTGTTGTAAGAGACAGTGTTGTTAATTACAAACTGTTTAACTGTGAAAATTAAAGCTGGTGATTAGTGACTTAATTGGTGTCTTGTATTTTGTTTTCCACTGTACCTACGACGATCAAGTAGACCATCATAACGATATGTAACATGAATTTACAAAATGTTGAAAATTGGTTGACAGATGCTGCCACCTTTCAACTTTATTTTTCAAGTACTTGTTGATAGAGAAACTCAACACTGTCTTGGATTTAGTCAATCACTCATAAAACACGATTGTTAATAACAAACTATTTTAATACTAAATGTAAAAAACCAGCGTATTTATGCAACATATGTGTTTAGAATATAGAAATTTGTACTGTATCCATAATATTATTATGGCAGTCACTAAGTACAGGTGTGTACATTAGAGTGGAATGAAAAAATAGTTTTATTAATTTCGATATGTAATAGTGATAAAAAGTTGTCTATTGCCTTTGTTAAGACAGTGTTAAAGTATGCTCACAAATATAATATATTTAGAGGTGCCGCAAAAGAGTTGAAAATATGTATTTTTAAGTAGATTTTACGAATTTTGACAAATTTGGTATAGTAAAAAAAAATTATTTTAAATACCAAATGCCTATTTTAAAGGCTGAAATTATACACATAAACTACTCTGTAGTAGATAATTACAGTATTATACTGCAAAACTTTAATATTTATGCTACTAAATCGTGCATCTTTTAAAATATTTTTTTTTAAATTTTAACAATATTTTGCAATAGTAAGGATTCACCTTACTTTTTAATTAAAAGCATAGCAAAACATTCTTTAGTTCTGTCAACCAATAGCCAGAAGCAGAACAGTAGGTGGATTGAAGTGACCTTGAGCTAGGCATATTGTTGGCTGGTGTAGGGTGGAGGGATGGGGGAGAGAAGCCTGTTGCAACTTGTCTCTGTCAGTCAGTCCAGACTAGGGATGAGCATCGCCAGAAAACCATCGATGTTTAACATCGATGTTAACATCGTGAAGAGTATATCGATGTTAAAAAAACATCGGTATGAAAACATCTATGTTTTAAGACTTCAAACATCGATGTTTTTATGCCAATGTTGCAATTCAAATAAAAATCTATGCTTTTTACATGTTTGTAATAGTATAAATAATTGGGGATGAATAATAAATAAAAATAATTAAAGAGAAGAATAATATAACCCTTGGGTGACCACCACATTTTGACAGGCGGAATGTGGAAACCTCAACACTGTACCCGAGAAAACAATTTAAATTCATCTAACTTCCCCGTATCAGAATTTCCAGGGCCGTTGACGAACTCGTTGAGAACAGGTTAGGTAAAGGCGAGGTAACGTTAAAATAATTTAACTCACATTCATAATTAACTAAATCTGATCATTATTATTAATTATTATAATGATTATAAAGTGTTTTGAACAAACATACATAAAACCACCCTTTAACAAAAACAGAAACCTCTTTAAATCTATGTCAGGTTTGTTTACTCCTAGTGAAAGTTTAAATTAGTATTCCCAAAGAGAAATAGTCCTATAAATTCTCTTATTTTCTTTTAAACAGTAAAAGCTTAATAAAATCACAGTGTAAAGTAACACTGTTAATACAGGGTGTCCACAGAAATTCTGTTTTAATTTTCCCTGACTTTCCCTGACCCATTTACAGAAATTTCCCTGACTCACTAAAATGCATAGTACGTTAATTCTTTGAGCATTATATTTTACAAGGAAGAAAAAAGAAAACCCAGCCTCCACCTTCCCCATAGCTGGCCTAATTCTCTCTCCACTTTTTTTTTCTTCCTCTTTTATTTTATTTATTTTTTATTATTTATTTATTGAAAAATACAAATACATTGATGGCATTTTAAAAATAAATATTTCCATTATTACCTAAAGATAACACTTATGTAACGTAAGAATGAGAGTATTTTCACTAGAACTTAATAAAATAATATATGAACAAGATAAAATGGACTAATTAATAGAACAACTTACATGGTAACAAATAATTATAATAATCAGCTATAGCTTTCAAAATTGAAAATGAACCAGTCCGACAGGATGAGAATGAAAAAGAAAAATATGCACTCCTTCAAAATTTACTAGTGTGATCTCTTCATGTTCTCCAGCAGTTTTTTCTTTTCCCCAATTTCTACATCCTCCATTTCTCTTTCAAGTTTCAACTTTTTTCTTTTTTCTTCCAACTCTTTCAACTGTAATTCAATTTTCCTTTTCTCTATTTTCTTTTTTTCCTCTTCTGACTGCATTTCTTTTTTCTTTTCCAAATATGATTGATATCTTCTTCTTGAAGATCTGACCGAGGTAAGCATACTTCTGTTGATAGTCACATTCCTCAAACCACCTAGATGCTTTATGCTATCACAAATAACTCTTTGGGACACAAGGGATTCTTCTAGAAGATTTTCAACTAGTAAATGCTTATTGACAGAAAAGCCAGATTCAACTGATGCATTACCATGGGATAAAATGAAACACAGCTTCATTACAGACCAGAGATCTTCATATTTCTTATCTTCTCCTAAAAGGCCGTAGTAAAATTCGTCCAATCCCATGTCATCAGATGTTATGGAAATGAAATCGTTAGCTTCTTCAGTTAGCAAAGAAAACTGTCGTTTGGCCTTTTCAGCACTTTTATCACATATTCTTCTATGGCTGTGCAGGTTTTCTAGAACAACATCAATCCTTTTTATTGCCAAACTGGGTTTGAGCATTATCATTTTAGGGTCTAAGGCAGTGAGGCCTCGTGCTAAATGTGATTTCAAAGGACTTTTCTCTCTGAGTTTTTCTATCATGGTGGTAAGGAGATTTTTGAACTCATTTTTAAAAACAAGTTTCTCTTTTTCTGAGAATTTAATTTGTTTCATTAACCTTTCTGCAGCATAACCAACGTCCACCTTTTCTACTGAAACCAGATTGGCACTGTCTTGCAAGTCCAAGTTCATTAATTTTTGAGTAGTACTTGCTTCAGCTATTTTTTCATATTTTACAAATCTCATAATTAGGTTTTTCATAAGTTGTTCAAGTGGAGTAAAGAGATAAGGGACCATAGGCTTCTGACTTTGGAACCTTCTCAAGAACGGCTCAACGTCTGACAATATGCTTCTGAAAGCACTTAGTTTTGCCTTCAAAAACGGATTTTTCATAGCTTCTCTAAGGTATTGCAGGTTTTTGTTGTCTTTTTCATTGTATTCTTTTACAAATTTACCAACATGATCAAATATTTTGAGAGCTTGATCTACACAGCGACCATTTTCCAGCCATCTTACTGCTGTGAACTTAAAAGGGAAAGAGGTGCTGGTTGTAATATCTGAGTATTTTGCTCGTCGAGCTGGGCTATCTTTGAAAAGACTGTAGAGAGATCTAAAAAAGTGAAAAAGTTCCCAACCAGTTTTGGAGATCCCATTCTTCAGGGCTCCATTACCTGTATGCAAACTGCATATGCCAATATCAAGAAGGGACTTTCCCTCTGGATTTAAGACTTGCAAATGGCTCTCGAGTTTTTTTATAAAACTGAGGTTAACATTCGGCCCGTCCATTGAGATTTGCAAAATATTTCCTAAAGGTAAGGAGAGCCCTTGAATAAACCCATCTAACAAGTGATCTGCAGTTGCCCTGCCTAAAAATACACTATTCCAATATCGTGTTGAAACTTTCTGAAGGTTTACTTCCCGAAACCTTACACACAAGTTCATTTGTCCTCTTTGAACAAATTTGTTCAGAGATTCATCAAAACAAACAACATAGTCAGAGCACTGTTTCATGTTATTTTGCAACATTTCTTGAAAATATGGGGCTAACCCATGATTTATTACATAGGAAGCCTTAATCTTGCCCATAGAAAAGCTCCGAGAGATTTTACTGTCTGGAAACATATTTTTGAAGGCTGTAGAGGTTTCATCACAAGAGTTTAGAGACATTTTTGCAGTGATGACGTGGAGAGCCCATATTGCTTCGGCTGACGTAACATCATCTTCATTCACACTGAAACTCTTTAAACTTGTTTGACTTGTTCCTGGCACTACTAATAATTCTTTTGTAGCTGAAGTTGAAGGTGTTGGCTGCACATCTTTTAATGGAGATGGAGTAGTAAAAAAAGAAATTGCCGGCTGGGAAGCCTTTGGTCTCATGTTTTTTACATGAGTTGGTCCCTTAGCATGAGAAACAATTGCTTGTTCCCCATATTGCTTAGTTTAAAAGATTTGAGACACACTTGACAATAAGCCGAATTTGCAACACTAACCACCAAGTCCAACCAACCACTAAATTCCGGAAACACTTTACTGTCCAGCCAAAGTTTATTAAACAAACATTTCTTGTTAGCCATTGTAATGAGTTTAAGTCAGCAGCCTAAAAAAACTGAAAATAGAAAAAGAATTAGCTAAATCGGTTGAAAAAAGGACACAAGGGCACAACAAAAAATATATAATTGTTGTGCACTTCTTGTGAAAAATACCTGGAAAAAATTCTACAATAGCCTGGGTTACGGCAGACTAGAGCATTCAAAATTCCCCTCAAATCCATCATCGGGGAAGATTTCCCTGACTTTTCAGATTTTTCACGGGTTGCGGCAGACTAGAGTAAAAAATTACCCTCAAGTCTGTCATCGGGGAAGATTTCCCTGACTTTCCAGATTTTTTGTTTATTTCCCTGACCAACTTTTTTTTCCCTGACTTTCCAGAATGTGGACACCCTGTAATACTTTTAGATTCAATTTATTTTTTATAACAAATTATACAGGTACAGTGTAAAACCTCTCTAGTCCGACCTCCGGCTAGTCCAACCGCGGCTCAGGCACCGACTTGTTGATGACTCACCAGCTTGTTTACATACTTGTCAGTTGTTTTGCTGCCTCAGTGAGCCGGCATCTAGTGTCTAGTGTGCAGTGTTGCCAGGTCTTCCGAAATTTCGGAAGACCTTCCGATTTTTTTTTAACGTTCCAGAAAATATGAAATTTGGTGTAAATCTTCTGAATTTTTTCCTAGTCTCGTTTCAGTGCTATGTCGCATTTCTAGAGTTTTGTTTTTGCGTACGATATGACGTCAAATCTGGTGTTTCATTGCAACCGCAATTATAATTGCTTTCAAAATAAAAGTTTATAAAAGGTCTTGTCAAAAATTATAGTTCCTTCCTCCTGTCACAAACAATAATTATGACCACCCATACACAATGATGTAATAAGCATTTTGCAATATCCACATATTGTATCATACTGCTATTCAAATAAGAGTGACTAATCGTTATAGTTTAGTCTCAAGCTGACAGAATCGCTCTACATGACTGCACCTGAATAAACAGATACTGTAATGTCTAGCCTACACCAGGTCATAATAATAATGATATAATACATTAATATTGTCTCTCCGGTTCTTTACGGATAGTTACATCTGCTTGCTTTTTAAACACACACACACACACACACACACACACACACACACACACACACACACACACACACACACACACACACACACACACACACACACACACACACACACACACACACACACACACACACATTTTGCGTACGAGGCTGTTATTAATGTTACTTATTCAAACAAATTAAGATGCCAGAGCAATGTGGATAATAGATTACTACGTTTTTCGTGAATCGTAATATGTACACTGAAACAATATTAATTATATCAAATTATTAAACTTAATAAACACTGCATACGTGGTTGACTAAGTCGAGGTTCCAAAAAGGTGAACAATGACTGCATGGGGAATATGATTTTTAAAATGTTACCTTGGCCCTACAATTCCGTACCGTTACAATACAAAGTGTACACATTCCAAAATATACGATTGTTGATGTCTAGGCTCGACTTTCGAGAAACATTGCAGCAACAGACACAACACGCCAAGTCACTGTTTACAAAATAATGGAAATCTTTATTACGTCTACATTGTCTCTTTCTGTTGTGTCTGACGCTTGTTTCGTCTTACAAAATGTCCACGTTTACTGTCATAATCAAAATCAAAACTTACCTACAACCAAATTTCGTAGGTAACCAAATTTAAGGTAAAAAGCTTAAAAACAATTAAAAAAATAAAAGAATTTTCAAATTATAAGAATAATTGGTTAGTAAAAAGTTAGGTAAGTTAGAAAAAGTAAGTTACATATATCTGTGCGTGTGTGTGTGTTGGTAGGGTTGTAAAATTTAGTTTTGTAAAGTATTTAGTAATATAATTAAAAATGTAGCTAATGAAATGTAAAAAACAATACATAAAAACGTTAAAAATTAAAAATAAACAAATGAAAACACTATAAGAATCATAGACAATAGAAAACTAAATAAATAAAGTTATAAATATAATAAAACGAAAATAATTGTGAATCGACAAAGCAGTGTAACTGCTTTATTTCATTATAAGCGATATCAGTTTTCTAATTTTACTACTTTTACAAGGAAAAACGTAAATTTAACTATTATCTTTCATCTTTAATTATTAAAGAAGCGTAACTTCGGCACATTAGGTATAAAAAGTCAACCCGTGTCAAAATAGATTACTCCTGTGCGTCTTATTGACAATTCAGAGAGTAGACTAATATTTTCAACTGCGTTAGTAGACATTTTCCTCTCTCGTGCCTTTCACTGCTGCCGTCTTCTCCCCACTACAACCTGCGTGCTGATTCATGTCTGTTTAATATTACTGTACATGGTATTTATCGTTTACCTAGGTTAGGGAGCAAACTACATAGCCATTAAAATCTAAAATACAAATTTGTTGATTTAAAATAAACTAAATTTAACAATCAACTTAAAAAAAGTCTTCATTACAAATTAAAAAAGTGTTCAAAGGAAAACATCGCAACTGAACCATCGATGGTAAAAACATCGAACATCGAACTTTAACCATCGATGTTTTTAGAACATCGGCCATCGATGCTCATCCCTAGTCCAGACCAAGCGTTTGAGTAGCAAGTGTTTTTATGCTGTCGTTTACTGGTTTTGTTTTGTATTATGAATGTGTTAGCTTGAATATAAGTATAATAGTTTATTAGTTAATACTTGGTTATTAGGGCGATGGCAGTGTCAAAACCAGTTCAGACTAGACAAAAGTTAGAATGTCCAATTTTTGGACACCCTAAACAATTAAGTGAGTTAAGTTTGCCAACTTATTATGACATTATAAAATATTACCTTTATATTCGACATGAGCTGAAACCAGATGCAACATCAAAAGAACCAACGATGAGTGAGATATTAGATATTCTTATTAAGAAAGCTGAAACTATTTGGTTGAAAGCATCAATTCCTGTAGTGTCTCGCACTCACATGTTGCAAATGGGAAAAACCTATCATGATAAATACAGAAATATTTTAAGATCAAAAGGTAGAAAAGGTACAGAAAAATATGATTCAATCATAGCATCGTTTTTAAATGAAAGCAAACGTCTTTTTGATGTGGCAGCTTGCAAGTGCAAAGAATTTTCTGACTGTAAGTGCGAAAAAGAAAAAAAAGTACCTAAACTTGAACAAGATTTTTTACTTGACCAGAGAACATTGAGAAAAATGAGTATAAGTAGAGTTGATAAAGTTGTTTCAAAGGTTTTAACACAAAGAGAAGAGAGGAAGCAGAAGGTAATACAGCAACAGCAACAGTTAAAGTACAATAAACAATTAGTAGTTAAGGCTACTAGCGAAGCTGTAAATGTTGTCATTCAATCAGATCCTGAGCAAAGTTCTGATGAAGACTTAACAATCTTAACATACAATCCTGAAAAGCCCTCCACTTCTTTTTTGGCTTCAACCACAAGCGAACAAATGCGAGTAGAACTGCCAACAGTAGCTTCTATCTGTGACCGAACTGGGGTTTCAGACAGAGTTGCTGCGGCTATCACAAGTGCGGTTCTTAAAGATGTTGGAATGATTACAGAGGAGAATAAAAGTAAGGTAATTGATAGGATGAAAATTCGAAAAGCGAGGGCCAAGAATCGAACAAAAGCGATAGTAAGCAGCTTTAACCAAGTTTATAAGTGAAGCAAGAGAACCTAGTTGCCAGATGAAATCTATAGATTTCCCTGTCACACACAAGTGGTAGAAAGAGTTATAAAGCTTGAGACAGAGTCATCACTAAGTGTCTGTGGTCCTGAAGCAAGAGATGGCTTTGTTAAAGCAAAAATTGCTTCGCAAAAGATGATGCAAAAATTTGAGACCAAAAAACATTTTATCTAAGTCTCAAGAAAAGTTGAAAATCAAAGAAATGTGAAACTAATGAACTAATGGAATATTATTATTATTTTTTAATGTTTACTTTGTTTCAATGACACTGGTTATTAATTATGTCATTACCTTTGTTATTTTTTCTTCAATTATAGTGAGTTGGTAACTGTTCATGTTGAATGTTTAAGTTTAATCCCTTCTAAAACCTCTTTATAAAGCAAAACAACCGAAACAATCGGTAAGTTTATTATTATTATTACTATTTATCAGTTATTTTAAGTAGTTTTAGATACTATTATTTTAAAAACTGTGTTTAAACAACAATTTGAAAGTAAAAAAGTAATTATAATACATCAATTCAAAATGGATTTTACATTTTGATTTTTAGGTAAAAAGCCCATTTATTTAACTTTTGCGGAAAATCAAGGTATAAATTTAGAGCAACCAAACTTCATATCATTGTTGTTATAGTAAAGAAGCATCTATTGATTGCTATTAAAAGCAATATTTGATAAAAAAAAATGTAAAACTAAAGTAGAGAAAAAATTTATAATTTTATGTTAAATTTGGATTTTTTGTAAAAAAAAAAACCTTATTTTTAAGGCTCTTGTGGCACCTCAAGATATAAATATAGAACAACAAAACTTCGTAGTGTTGTTGTTGACATAAAAAAGCAACTTTTAAATGCTATTAGAAAGTTATTTGCTGAAAAAAATTTTGCCCTATACTTTCATTCCACCCTAGTGTACATATGCTTAGTTAAGACTTTTCCTATTGGAAGGAAATTTACTGCTAATAAGACGTATGTCTTGGCTTGATATAAATAAAAATATAAAGGGTATTTATAAAGTTGGATACTTATAATCAATTATGTGAAAAATAAACACTGGTTCATAGTCATTTACTTTTTATGTAAAAAATCTATTTGCACTTACCATGTGCTTTTTGTATACAACTGTAGAAGGAACCTTACACCACACTGTATCATGTAGAAATGGTTGGTTCATCTTTCAAAACTAATATTATTTACAACTTTTTATCAGAATTCATTTTTTTTTTAATAAATTACTACATTTAAAATTTACTTGAAAATAAAACTGTTCTTTCAATGTTAATTAATTAAAGAGTGTTATAAACAGTAAGAGTGCCGAGTTCTTTGCGATATAGCATACAAAAAGAATGTATTTCTCAAGAACCCGTCTTCTGATCAAAGTGATTTAAAAATTGTTAGAAAGTACTACGTTTGTTCTAAAATCGCTTCACTTACTCGCTGGACTATCTCTTGTAGAACATAAGTTAGTCAGATGATTATAATTTCAAGTCACAGAACGTTTTCCATAAATTTAAAATGTCATGTTGAAATAATTAACTTTCGTAAATAATCTTCAGTAAGTTTTGTCATAGGAGCTAGCAAATACTTTGCTTTCACCGATATTTTATATCAGCGAAGACTTAAGGAAAAGGAACAGAGGAGGTTCTTCATGATAACAATTTTTCAGGGTGGCTAGTAGCACATTTTGTCCCATTTAAAATACATGGGCAATGCCACAGAAATGTGTCAACTAACACGTGGAACAGCTATATAAAAGAACGTGTATACTACTACATGTATACTTTACCAGTTCCGTCATCCTTTACAATTTTTATTTCAAATGATCCCCTCCTTGGTTTTTGTTGATTGAGAACAAACTCCACTTCTGGCCACATTATACTAATGAAGTTTTGAAGCTCTACAGCTTTTCGCCTGTACACTTGTCAGGAAGTGCTAAAAATAATAAAATTTATGATTATAAGGAAAGGTGTATTTGTTATTAAGTAAGCAAACAAGCTATAAGCTTACACATTGTGTGTGTGGGGGTGTGTGTTAATAGGTGGGTGTTCGTGTGTGCACAAAAGTGTTTATGAATATGCAACCTTGGTATTCTTCCATCACTCAAATATAATAATCAGTAGTCTCTACTATGAAATGTAAGTCAAGTAATCTATAATGTAACAAATCTATACTCATATGGGAAACGTTTTGTGTGTGTGTGTGTCTCAGCAAGTCTACAACATTTCAAATAACAAAATAACCACTACAGTATAACGTGTACCAATCAATAATTTTAATACTTTTCTTCTGTTCTTTACATGAATAAAGAAACATTACATTCTACAACTGTCACAATTAACATTGTTACAGTTACACTAGTTTTATATAAATTATAAATAAGGCAAAGCAACATACTAATACATACTTTCTTGCATATCAGAATGATTTTTTACTAGAAAGGCAGTGTTTGTTGTACATAGTCAGAGGATTTTAATCATGCCCTGCAAAAAAAACGTATGTGTTGATTCTCTTCTTGCAGAACAGTTTATCTTATTAGTGTATACTGGTAGATGAACTAATGTTATTTATATCTACTATAGTACATGCCAACCATACACAGTGCAAGTGTATTTTAAACATGCCAACACATATACTTAATTAAACACATGCATAATAATGTATATTGTAGCAGCAGTGGGCTGAATCTGTAACAATTTCAGAAATGGGATAGCACGTAAATCTTCTATGACATCTGGGTATTTAAGTTACGTGGTAAATTGTACTTAGGTGCCACAGCAGAAGTAGTGGAAAAAAATGAAAATTCAAAATTGTGTAAGTTTTGTTAGACTAATTAACTGTTATTTGAGTAGACATATTTATTTATATTCTGCAAGACTGTAATAAATTAGAATATTAATGTCATCTTAAGTAATACCTACTCAGTAATTTTTACTGGCACTAAATATTCTACTTATTTTCATAAGCATACTAGGCACAATATTTTGTTTGTAAGCAACAAATTCAAATAAAAATACAGTCTGTAATTCACTAAAAGGCAACAACTGCTATTTAAGGTTATCATGTTCACATTATGTACAACATAAAAAAAAACACACATGAAAGTGAAAAGTCTGGAGAGTATATTATCAAGTTTACTTACCAGTGCTCAATTTGTACGGTTGTGTTAATTTTTCGGCCAACAGTTTTTTCTTTAACTTTTTCATCTTGTTGATTATGTGCTTTAGCATTCCCACTAACTGAAGTCTCAGCTACAAGCCCTTTACTGGTTGCTCTTTTTTTCTGTGGAATAGGTGCTTTCACATTTTCAGTATTTCTTTTTTTATTGGAAATTACAGGTATTTTAGACGTTTTATTTTTTCCAACAGGTTTCTCCTTCTCTGGTCGCTGGGTCTTCTTTTTCCTTGGCATCTCTTCTTTCGACTTTAAATCAGGAACTTGGTTCATTCTTTTTGGTATTTTACTTTCTTCAGTCACTCCTCTTCTACTTCTGTTACGACCAGGATTCACAACTAAGTCCAGCTGTCTATCTGAACTTTTTGAATCTGATTTATTCTCAGAATCAGATCCTTTTTTATGTAAATTTCTGGTACGTTTTTTAGGAACTTCATCTCCCAGTTGGCTATTTAACGTTTTCAAATCTGATTTACCCTCAGAATCAGATCCTTTTTTACGTAAACTCCTGGTTTGGTTTTCTGGAACATCACCTGACACAGTACTGGACACTGCTTTTTCTGGTTGGCGATCTGAAGTTTTTAAATCTGATTTATTCTCAGAATCAGATCCTCTTTTACGTAAATTTCTGGTACGTTTTTTAGGAACTTCATCTCCCACAGCATCGCCCAGTTGGCTATTTAACGTTTTCAAATCTGACTTACCCTCAGAATCAGATCCTTTTTTACGTAAACTCCAGGTTTGGTTTTCTGGAACATCACCTGACACAGTACTGGACACTGCTTTCTCTGGTTGGCGATATGAAGTTTTTAAATCTGATTTATTCTCAGAATCAGATCCTTTTTTATGTAAATTTCTAGTACGTTTTTTAGGAACTTCATCTCCCACAGCATCGCACAGTTGGCTATTTACCGTTTTCAAATCTGACTTACCCTCAGAATCAGATCCTTTTTTACGTAAACTCCTGGTTTGGTTTTCTGGAACATCACCTGACCCAGTACTGGACACTGCTTTCTCTGGTTGGCGATCTGAAGATTTGACATCTGATTTATTCTCAGAATCAGTTCTTTTTTTATGTAAATTCCTGGTACATTTTTCAGGAACTTTACCTGCAACAACTTGAGCCAGTTTGCTATTTGACAGTTTTAAATCTGACCTGCTCTCAGAATCAGATCCTTTTTTACGTAAACTCCTGGTTCGGTTCTCTGGTACATCACCTGACACAGTACTGGCCACGGCTTTCTCTGGTTGATGATCTGATGTTTTCAAATCTGATTTGTTATCAGAATCAGCTCCTTTTTTACGTAAACCTCTAGTACGCTTTTCTGGAATTTCACCTGCCACAACACTGGCCACTGCTTTTTCTGGTTGGCGCACTGAAGTTTTTATATCGGATATATTCTCAGAAACAGACCCTCTTTTATATAAATTTCTGGTACGTTTTACAGGAACTTCACCTGCTGCAGTGTTGGCAACTGGTTTACCTGGTTGATTGTCTGAAGTTTTTAAATCTGATTTAGTCATAGAATCAGAGCCCTTTTTATGTGAAACTCTAGAATATTTTTTTGGAACTTTGGCTCCTTCAGCACTGGCTAATGTACCAACTCCTTGAAATAATTTTTTCATATGCAATCTCTTCGATGCCTTTCCACCTGGAGTGCCTTTTGTGTGTTTGGAGTCATCCTGGCTCTTATTAGTAATCTTACTTGTTTTGTCAAGACTATTATCTTTCAGTAGATCTACTTTTTCACTGTACTGGTTTTTAACAATAAACTCATTCATTTCTTCAGGACCTTTATCTTTTGGAATATCTAGTTTTTCACTAACCTGGCTTTTATTGGTATCCATATCAATTGTAGTTTCTATAGGAATGTTAGGATCTAGTTTGTCACAAACCTCGCTTTTATCGGTAACCTTGTTAGTTTCATCAGAACTGATTGCCTTTGGTATCTCTAGTTTTTCACTAACATGGTTTTTATTAGTAACTGTATCACTTTCTTCAAGACTATCACCTATCGGTACATCTGCTTTATCACTAACCTTTATCTTTTCTTCACCACTGTTACCTTTCGGTATATCTGCATTTTCACTATTATTTCCTTTTGGGGATATCACAAACGTCATGTTACCATCTTTTGGGGCTTCTTCTGAAACAGTGTTCGTTTGGTTAAGATTGTTCCCGTTTGATGTTTGTATATTGTCATTATCGTATTTTTTTGATACTACGAAGGTCGCATTAACCTGATTCTCTTCAATATTAACATCAGACTCGTCTCCAGAAGAATAATGCAGTACGAAATCAGCCATATCATCTGTAGGATTACCTTCATCTACCTGTTCTTCATCAAGCATGAAAAATGATTCCGAAGTGTTATCCATACTTACAGTTTCTCTTATTCCACATTAAGAACACTCTTACAAGCTCTTATTAATAGGAAATACACACAAATGCAAACACATTTATGAAATTAACCTCTTAACTACGATCAACTTAACGGTCAAAGAAACAAACACAATTTTAAACTAAAGCCTACATGTTCAAAGAGCATAGAGGATACCAGCTGTTCTGTTGTTATTCGTATAATACGTATCGCCGTAGTAACTGGCTTCATGTTTTCAAAAGTGAAAATTGAGTTGCATTTGATACATTCACTTATAAGATTGTAAATAACAAATAATATTAATTTACATGGCTTACATTTGTGTTCATTTTAGATTTTGTTGTCCATGACGTGTTACTTAACTTATATACTCGTACATACAGACATGTATGTATTAAGTTAGACGATATATAAATAAGAAATACTTAAGCTCTACATAAATCCAAAAATTATATTGTTGTAAGAAATATTATTTGTTATTATATATATGTGTGTGTGTGTGTGTGTGTGTGTTTTGGTGCTGTAAGGAATGTGGATGGTTTTTATAAATGCAAATTTCATATCTGACCTGTAATATCATGTGTTGTGATAAATTTATTTACATAATTAACCATATTACTTAATTTGGTAAATATTTACCTATTAATTTGAGAATACAAAAGTACCCATATTTATATAATACGGAAATAATTGAGTGTCGGGGTGAGTACAAACGATTAAGTGATAATTATTTGTTTGTAAAACGAATGTAAAGAGGGCGTTAGGACAAAAGTCTAAATGTGTATACGTTTCGTATACCCAGAAGTGAAATGGCTTACATATACACAGGTTTTAATTATTCATCGTAATTTATAATCGTAGGATCCAGAGAGATGTAATAACGTGTTAATTATAATGAAATTTAGAGGTTATAATGTTTTTATCAAGTAAACAAACCTTGGTAACTTTGGCCAGACGTTTTTAAATAGAGGAAAACTAGTTCTTATGTTGAGTAATCATGACATTAGTTAATAATGTATATTCTTGGACTTGCAGATACCGCTGAGGACGGTAGTCCATTTTTTGTGTTGCTTTATACATGGTAGGGCTGTGTGTTATTTAATCTTAAGGTATTGAAGGTCTTGTAAGTTCGTTTTAATTTGAAGCTGAGTATTATAAAGAGTTTTTTAATATGTGGAATACAATAAACGGAACATTTATTTACAGACGAATTGGTAAACTTAAAGAGAAAAAACGTGAACGAAAGTCAAAAAATAAATCCAAATGAGAAAGTCGATTTTCTTGTAATGTAATTGTTTTCAAACGTCACTTATTTGTTGATTGCCAGTGTTCATTTCAAGTCAGTTACAGGACAAATTGTTAGTATTATTTCGATATAATATATAAGTAACGATAGGCTATTAGTAGAGTGCTTTTATTTCACTCGTTACTTATATAATTTCTACCAAAAAGCATAATGTAAAAATTGTATTAATTTTTCTACTGTCAGTTTTTCATTTTATTCTAGAGAAACAGACAATAATTTTTTTAACCTTGAGAATCTGTGCTCATGCAGTATTTGTTAAAACTGAAAAAGTAGAGAATATGGTGTAACTGTTCTCACCATAACTACAACACAATTTATAATCGAATAAGATAATTTTAATTGTAAAAACGCTTCTGATGTATTTACAATAGCAAAAGTAAATTTAAAGCAAAAATTTGGTGGTCACAATACAAAATTAATGTTTAAGATTGGATTTTAGAAATTTTCAGAGGAGAGGAAAAATATATAAAACTCAAATCCTTTCCAAAGGCAGAGAGTTTCTACACTGTAGTCTAGTAACTAGCCTAGTGCTGAAATGGCAGTGGCAGTTGTGCTTGTAATATGGGAGGGGGTTGCATCGTAATAGATGGGAACAACCATAATGGTTGAACATAGTAAGAATCAGTCCATAGAGTATGTAGTTTAATAGCAGTAGTAATTTAATAAGATACAATTAGTATCTGGGGCCTGGGGCCAAACTAGAACTGGCATTATAGAGGGGAATAATCTCTTTTCTAAAATGAACTGTTACTAGTTCAGTAAAAAAAAAGAGCAGTTTCGAACGTACATTAGGAGTTGCTCTAGATTAACTTGAATTTTCCATGTACAGAAACTTATGGTAAATTAGTTGAAATCAAATAATTTATTTTTTATATAAACTTTGTACATAAATTAAGTACCATAATTAAACGTGATTCACAATCGTATCCACATTTAAAAACTGTATAAATGCATAATCATTTTTATAGTTTATGAAGCGTATGCTTTTGTAGTAAAAAAAAGTCTTAAAAGTTTCTGTTTTAATAATAAGGATACACAAGGCGTAACCTTTGTCATTTTTCTTTTATTTTGATTCCCTCATTTCAATTCATCTTAATAATATGTGGAAATCTGATATGAAGTACTGTTTTACCAATTACAATTTCTTAGGGTCTAAATTATAGATTTTTAAGAAAAAATAATATAAGTTTATCCAGATGACATCATGTATATTTTCAACATAGTGTACACCACTGACAGTCCAATTCCAGTAGTTAGGTATTTATCTACATTAATATTGGTTTTACATATGGAGTATAACATTTGATAATTATTATGTATCACTAAGTAGTTGCATTAGGTAGCCGATACCAGCAAAATAATTGTAAGAAACAGACTTTACTAACAATATTTTGTGTACACCAATTACATTACAAGAAATACGTAAGTGGATTTTAATGCAACAGATATACAGTATACAATAGTTTGTTTTGTGTATCACTGTAACTCACATTTAAAGTTTTTAATGATTTTACGTCCATTATATTAATGTACTCATATTATTCTGTTGATCAGAGTATTCACTCATGTCACTAAGCAGTGCTATTACAAGTGTCTTTGGTTGCGTACTGTCTTCAATAAAAGAAAATTCTATGCTGTGAAACTAAGGCACAAAATAACATTAAACAATATTAACACAGTGTTACTATCATGATAAGTTTGCTTAGTTCTCATGTTAACAAGTCTGTCAAAACACCTATCTTTTAGATTCAGCAGTAAAATATTAAACAAAGTTTTAAAGAATTGTGAGAAACAAGTTGATTAGTTCATTGTACCAATTTATGTATAAGTAGCATGTAAGTGTATATAAAATTCCTAAGTAGACTTGAAGATCTTATGTATATTAATTGAAATATATTACTTATTTATATTGCAATTAGTTACAAACTACTGAGGAATTTTATTGTAATAACTATGTTAGCAGTGTGTAGAATGTGCTCCCATTGGCACACTTCTCACTAGGCCCATAGTATACACTTCATTCATGTGCAGATATTTCTTTAAACACCTCACTTACCTACATCGTTTCAAACAATTTCTGTCTTTGCAATCGGCAAAAAAGTCTAGCAGTATCAAGAAATTCTAGTACTTCATTATTTTTATGTCTATGAAGTCTTTGTTCATATTTAGCGACAAATCAGTTAATCTCATCAGTGACCATAGGTATTTCAATCTTGATGGATGCCATTGTTCCTTACATACCGCAGTGCATCAACAATACTGAGAAGCACTTTATTTTGAAATGTTTGAATTATTTTAATGTTGTATTTCTTTGTGCAGCTCCAAAGTTGCACACATAAATCTGCACTGGCTTCAAAACTTGTTTGTTTAATAACAGGTTAGTATGCAGTGACAGTTCAGAATGTCTTCCAAAGAAGCCACCACATATTTTTGAATTTTATTCTAAGTTATTTCTTGACATGTTCTTTCCACGTAAGCATATCATCTAGAGTCATTTCCAAATACTTTCCTGAATTTGCATGTGAAATTATGAGGTGCAACAATAAAGTAATGAGACTGATTTTTTCGTGCATGACATGGCAACCCTGCAGCCTGCATAATCACACCATCTTTGACCTTGATCTTCCCACCACTACTAGTCCAAGCGGCACATCGGTGCGATCTCTCAGTCTCGAGTAGTGGTGTAGTAAGTGAACACGTGTTTTTGTTTCTCATCACGAAAATGGACTTGCAAAATATTGTGCAATGGTATGCCATTTCTTTTTGTGTTAAACTCGGTGAGAATGCGACATCAACGTGCGGTAAGCTTCAGAAGGCTTTTGGAAATGAGGTTATGTCAAGAGCTCAAGTTTTTCGTTGGGATAAAATGTTTTCTGAAGGCAGAACGAATGTTGAAGACGAAGACCGCAATGGAAGACCATCAACCACTCGGACAGAGGTCAACACGGCCAGAGTGTGTGAAATTGTACGAGCCGATAGAAGATTATCAGTGAACATGATTGCAGAAGAAGTGAATATTAATCAGGAAACTGTTCGCCAAATAATAACTGATGATCTGGGAATGAGAAAAATTTGTGCGAAAATGGTGCCCAAAAATCTCACAGAGCAACAGCGAGACGCATGGAAAAATGTGGCAGCTGATTTGTTGGAACAAGTGGAACTCAACCCAGAGTTATTGAACCGTGTTATCACTGGTGATGAGAGTTGGTTCTTCCAGTATGATCCAGAGACACAAAACGTCAAAGTTTGCAAGGTGTTGAAAGGAATCACCCAGACCAAAAAAAGCTCGCATGTCGAGGTCAAAAGTGAAATGCATGCTTGTGTGCTTCTTCGATTCCAAAGGCATTGTTCATAAAGAGTGGGTGCCTCCTGGAGAAACAGTAAATCAATATTTATACATAGAAATTCTAGAAAGACTACAAAAACGATTCCTCCATGTCCATTCAAACATTGCCGACAATTGGATTCTTCATCACGATAATGCACACTTCCATGCTGCACACTCTGTACACCAGTTCTTGACCTCAAAACACATTTCAGTACTACCGCAGCCACCTTATTCACCAGATCTCGCCCCTTGTGACTTTTTTCTATTTCTAAAAGTCAAATTGGTGGTGGGCAAGGGACACCATTTTCAAACAAAAGAAGATGTCCAAAGAGCTGTGACAAGGGTCTTAGACGACATTCCAGATGTGCCACCAGCAGTGGCAGAAGCGTTGGAGTAAGTGTATACAGGCAGAAGGGAACTAATTTGAAAGTGATTACACTACAGCTGACTAAAAATATAAGTAAAAATTTTTATCACATCAGTCTCAATACTTTATTTTCACACCTCGTATTTGATGATTTATTCCACTATATAAGTGCTCAATTTTCTGCTAGTGATGCTGATGTGTGTAAATGTTATCTCATTCAGTTTAATTTACAATTTGTTGTCTGTCTAGTGGCATTATTAACAACTGTGTCACTGTTTCTACATTGTTACTGCAGTAGCTAATAATGGAGTGTTATCAGCAAATGTACATGTCGCCCCATAACATTTCAGAATATCTTCTGTGTAGAACAGTATAGAAGAATAGGTCCAAAGCCCCGACCTTGTGGTATGTCAGCTGAAACATTTATTAGCTCAGAATAATTGTCACCACACTTTTCCCTGAACTGTCTTTTTTATTGATATACAAGTTGAGAATTTGGCCCATCTGTAAAGATAGGATTTTTTATCTTATTTAGGCCTATCAGACCCTCACGCCACAGTGATACATCTGCTCAATAGTTGAGTTTATTGCAAAATCCAAATTGGTTGGTTGGAATAAGGTGGTTTTCCACAAGTATTGGTCTGAGATGTTTGAGGAGCAGTTGTTCAAACAATTTAGATATAATGGCAATAAGGATATAAGCTGATATGATAACTTCTTGTTTGGTGGTTTGCCAGGTTTACGGATCATGTTCACCTCAGCAGTTTCCACTTCATTGGCACATATTGAAGTTGTAATGCTGCATTAAATAAATGTGTAAATTTTCATATTCCTGTCTTGGTGGTTGTTTTAGTATCTGCTCAGTTATTAAATCATAGCATGGTGCTATGTTTTTTTCTAGAACTAAGTTTTTTTCTACTGAGAAATTTATTAGGAGTTCCAGGTTGAATTTGTATACCTTCCATATTATTCACTTTTGGAAGAATTTCATTAATTGTGTAATTGTAATATATGATAATTTATAATCATAGTATCTACTCTATGTGTACATTTTAAGTAAATTGTTCCAGAAAAAAATGTTGAAATATTCAGCATTAAACCAAATAGTAAAGCGGGGAATTGCTTCATTAAGCAGTCTTCCTGAAACTCATCAGATGTTACAAAAAACATGTCGTGACTTTGCAGAAGCAGAATTGAAACCGAATGCTGCAAAATTTGATAAAGAACATATCTATCCTAAAGATCAAGTAAGTAAGGAAGTAGATTACTGTTATAAATATAAACAATTTTATGTGGTAATTATTTTATGAAAAATGTCAGCTCTGTTGTTTTGATATTATGAGCCATGATTTCTCATGTTTTGTCATTTCTTATTATGAAACATGATTATTACACATTATATTGTCTTCTTTTAAAAATCAGTTAGCTCAAGTTATTTAAGTAGATGAAGTACAATTGTGAGACTGTTGTTTTGTATATAGTAACAGTCTGCTTATTAAAAATGAGTTAATTATAGAAAACACCTCCATGTGTCTGTTCTACAATAGGCTTTGTACATACTGAAGTCTGAAGACAACTTAGTAACTTATTTCTTTAACTCCAGAGAAAGCAAAGTTTCAGTACCTTTATATGAAAAACCAAAAATACTTTAACACTATCAGTGCCAGCCTGTTACAAGAGTAAAAATACCAGAAAGCCAGGCATTTTAAAGATTTTTTGAAAATTAATAATTAATTCCGCCTTTGTTCAGTGATGCTGTTCTAAACATCAAAATAATGAACAGTTTCCTCTTTAAAACTGTATGAAACATGCACACATATCAATAATAAATAATTACTGTCATTTAAATGAAAACACATTTTCTATTTTTGGAGAAAGTTTAATATATGTTTATTTCAAATATGAAAGTACTTTATAATTACAAAATGCTTTTGTACTAAATTAAATAGTATAGTTTATACTTTTTCTGTCCCGAAAAAAAAAAAGAAAATTCATTAATTTTCTAACAGTAGTTTCCCACTGTGTGATACATGTAAAATTACATAACCTATAATTGTGAACACCAAACAACACAGAATGATACTGATTGTTCACATCAATTACATCAAACTAACAACTTCTGTTAGCCAATAGAGCACACAGTTTTACAGTTAATATTTGGAATAATTGTACAAACTGCTTTTTGGGCGTATATATCCACCAGTGGATTTTTTATAAGATTGCAAGTGACAGCCTGTGGTAGACATGAGCACGGCAGTCAAATTGTTAAACATTAAATAATGTAAAAGTATTGTTATGATGGTCTACTTGGTCGTCGTAGGTACAGTGGAAAACAAAATACAAGACACCAATTAAGTCACTAATTACCAGCTTTAATTTTCACAGTTAAACAGTTCGTAATTAACAACATAGTCTCCTACAACAAATCAAATAAAAATTGTTCACACGCAAATAAATGTCAACTAATATTAAACACAGTGGTATTACAATTATACCGCCCGATTATGAAACGCAACACCACTAAGAACCACTTGAATGCACACAGTAATATCGCCCGATAATAACTCGAACTGCACTGTAATTTATCGCAACTATAACTGAGAACTAAGGCCGCTGCCGCCTTGTATTTATACATCCGCACACATACCAGAAGATTCCAAACTAAGACTTATCTCTAAACTACGACGTAATTAATTACGGCCTTAACACCATCTGCGCGTCTGGCGTCTTCCAGAAAAGTATAGCGAATGCGTCGAGAATCACGTATGCCACACACATTAGAGCAAGATTCTTCTGGAACATTCGACAAACATGGGACGGCCTTGCGAAAGATAATTCTCCAGTTCTTTGAATTCAGTCTCGTGTGATCCGAACATCACATTCCCAGGGATGCGAGTCTTCCGCTCAACCACTAGTTTTGCTGGAATCACTCCCATTGTGTCATGTACTGATGACTTAAACACCACTGGCTGATCCAAGTCTGTTTGGTTCTCGTCAACAACCTCTTGCGTAACCTCATCTTCAGCCACTTTTCCCTCGGGCGCTTCTGTCAGCTCAGGAACAATCAAGAGTTTTGTCTCGACACCCATAGTTGGCTTTCCAATCACTTCTTTTGTCGTTACACTTATTTGTATTTCCTCTGCTAGTTCTTCATCCATTTCCGCTTGCAATAGGGAGGGTTCCTCTTGACCAGACCTGTTAACTTTTTCTTCAAGTAATGCCACTCGCTTAATCGAATGGTTGGTAGACCCTGTCATTTTAGCCATGCAAAGCTTTATCTTCTCTTGGCCAACCTTTAGGACATTCTCTCTTAAGTCCACAACGAATCCGTAGGCATTCATAATGTCCGTGCCAAGAATCACTTCATCGACAATGTCTGCAACGAGCATTTGGTGGCTAAACTCGAGAAGACCCAAGCGTACACGTACGTCTACCTTTCCTAGCACCTTGACGGGGCTTCCAGTCACAGTCTGTATTGTACAAGAGCTAATTTGAGGCTGTCGGTTGCTGATTAAGTCAGGGCGCACAATAGACACTGTTGCACCCGTGTCAACTGTAAATGTTGTTGGTTTACCTTCCGCAAACCCATTAACAATCAAGTTTCCACTGGTCTTATGTAGTGTGGAAACTGTGTGCTGTTCTGAGGTTTTACTTCTCCAATTGGTGCGATCACTCTCTTCTCTCGGTATCTTCTTCTCTCAACAGTCTATCTGTAGATGACCACATTTTCCACAGTTATAACATTTTAGTCTTCTGTCTTTATCCCATTGTTCAAATCGTGCGACTCTCTTGAATTTCTGAATTGTCTGTCCGACAACATTGTTTTTCTGCACCCATCGTAACGGCAATGTGATACAGGGATCTTCTGACTGCAATGTGATGGCACAAACCCATTAATGTAGCGGGATGCTGACTTGGCAGCTTCAAACTCTTAAGGCGTGAACAAGAGCTTCTGAGCTATTTCAGTGTCTTGCCATTTGTAACACTTGCTGAAGTTCACAATCTCCGATGCCATCAATAAATGTCTGCACCGCAAACCTTATTCGAAAATCTTCTGGTGCTTCAGGATAGGCCAATGTAATCAATCTGTCGATACTTGCTTCAAACTCTTGAAGACTCTCCCCTGAATGCTGTCGCCTTGATCTCAACTGGGTGCAGTACACATCTCACAAATGTTTATCACCATACCATAATTCTAGAGCTTTTATAAACTCGGCATAGGTGTTCTGGCTGTCAGGTGGCACTTTCTGTAGTAATTCTGCCACAGGTCCTTTTAATGCAAGAACGAGTGAAACAGCCTTGTCTTTCTCTGTCCAATTATTTGCGCATGCAGCAACTTCAAATTGGCGGAGGTACGTTGCCCAGTGGCGGGTTCCGTCAAAAGTTGGAGTTTTGACATGAACTGTCCCAACTAGAGGTGGGCCGATATACCTGTAACAGGTATTTTGGAACGATATTTTTGTGGAACGGATGTAACAGTGACTGAAAAGTTGAAATACCTGTTATTCGCGGTGATGCTGTTCCGAGTTGAGACACGCCGCCCTCGCTGTTCCAAGTCGAGGCACGCCCCCTAGCTCCTACACACACACACACACACACACACACACACACACACACACACACACACACACACACACACACACACACACACACACACACACACACACACACACACACACACACACACACACACACACACACACACACACACACACACACACACACACACACACACACACACACACACACACACACACACACACACACACACACACACACACACACACACACACACACACACACACACACACACACACACACACAAAGTACGCAAGTATCACGTAAACGAATACGCCAAGGCCAAATACTAGGCGTACAAAAATATCGCTGGTACCCAAGGAACAACCAGTATTTCAAATACTAGGGGTATCACCGATACATAAAATACTAAGCGTATCAGAGGAACAGTAGTATTTTAGGAACACCTAGTATTTTAGTAACAGGTAGTATTGAGGGTATTTCGAGTAGGAACTAGTATGCAGCCACTTTTTCGTCCTGAATGCGTCATTCTGCGCAAAGAGACGAAGCTGTTTTTAATAAAGGAAAAAATTCATCCTGATGTTACATTTATTCTCGTGTGATATGCAGATATATAATACAGATTATGTGCTAATAAATTATATATTATACTAGTCACCAACTTGTAACTAAAACTGGTTCAGGTTGTAAGGTAAAACTTTATGTTTTTACGTATAAAAAACTTTGTGTTCCGAGTCGTTAATATAATAGTGGTATTTAGTTAAGTAACGGACACGTCATGGACAACGGAATCCAAGTGTTTAATTTTATTTATAATGTGTTAAGTGAAGCAGATTGTAATGTAAATAGGTGTGACATTTCATAACTTGTATATTCTGTGTACATTAGTGAATGAATCTGAAGATTATCCAGGTACCGTATGTAATGCATTTAATTTACTTTTGTTGTTGCTTATTATTTATAAGTTTTTATTTATTTATTTATTTTATTACAGTTTTTATTATTTTTGTTTGTAAAATTTTGTTTATTCTCATTCACTCTTGTGGCTTACTGTTATGTTTTTATTATATGTTTCTGATGTTTTTATCACATTATTTGTTGTATTACGTGTACTCTAAATTATTTCATTGCCCGAGTTTCGCAACTGATTTGTCTAAAGTCTAACCAATGTTAGTTTTACTCCCAGTGAAAACTTAAATTGGTATTCCCAAAGGGAGATAGGCCTATAAATTCTCTTGTTTCTTATTTTCTTTTAAATAGTAATAGTTTAATAAAGTCACAGTGTAAGGTAACACTGTTAATACTTTTAGTTTCAATGTATTTCTTATAACAAATTATATAGTATAGGTTATATAATATCTTCAAATAAATACACTGCAAGTAGGTTTATCTAGGTGAAAATAAACTTACTTGCAGTGTATTTATTTGAAGATATTATATAGGAGACCTGCAGGAAACTCAAAATGAGTTACTTACAAAGGATAATATAGGTTATGTATATATAGTATATAATACCAGGTATTTGTACCAGTTACTTTTTTGGAACGGTATTTTCATACCTAGTATTTTAAAATAACAGTTTAGCCCACCTCTAGTCCCAACTGCAGGCATAATGACTTTCTCTACTGACTTATTTTCTGTGTCTTTTTCTGTCTTTATCATTGGTACAGTCTGTTCAGAAATTTGTTTTGGTTGTATTTTCATGAACTGTTCAACTTCATTTTTAATTTGCTCTTTTATATTCGCAATTGAGTTTTCTACTGCAGATATTTTTGGTGACATAGCTTCTTCCATACTCAAGACAGATTTTTTACTTCAGCTATTTTATTTGACATGGATTCTTCTACGTCAGATATTCTGGTAATCTGATTAATAAGCTCACCTCGTAATTCACCTAAGTCACCACGTAGGAGACCCAATTCTGCTGTAGTATGTTCTTGCATCTGCTTTTGCTCATGAATTAAGGCTTTGATGCCATCTGCTTCCTGCTTACGTTTTTCATCCTGTAATTTTTCCACTTCTTCCATCTCCTGTCTCCGTTTTTCATCCAGTCGTTTTTCTGCTTCTTCCACCTCCTGTCTGCATCTTTCATCCTGTCATTTTTCTGCTTCTTTCCTCTGCTTCCAGCAGGAGGGTTTTCTGTCTCTTCTGCTTTCTCTGCATCCTGTCGTCGTAGTTCCTCTATCTGCAACAACAGCGCCTGGAAATTTTCCATCATCTGACTGGCATCCATTGTTTTCTGATTAATTATGAATTACACTCGTCTTGTACAAAGTGTCCACTCTTTCCACTGTTAACCGTTCTATCCCACTTCTGACACCACCGTTACGACGGTCTACTTGATCATCATAGGTACAGTGGAAAACAAAATACAAGACACCAATTAAGTCACTAATTACCAGCTTTAATTTTCACAGTTAAACAGTTCATAATTAACAACACAGTCTCCTACAACAAATCAAATAAAAATTGTTCACATGTAAATAAATGTCAACTAATATTAAACACAATTGTATTACAATTATACCGCCTGATTATAAAACACAACACTTCACTAATAACCACTTGAATGCACACAGTAATATCGCCCGATAATAACTCTCGAACCACACTGTAATTTATCGCAACTATAACTGAGAACTAAGGCCGCTGCCGCCTTGTATTTATACATCCGCGCACATACCAGAAGATTCCAAACTATGCCTTATCTCTAAACTACGACGTAATTAATTGCGGCCTTGACACAGTCCGTGCGGCTGTCGTCTTCCAGAAAAATCTC
Organism: Magicicada septendecula; assembly: GCA_034769895.1. Taxonomy (NCBI): domain Eukaryota; kingdom Metazoa; phylum Arthropoda; class Insecta; order Hemiptera; family Cicadidae; genus Magicicada; species Magicicada septendecula. Next base: position 171,283,867 of record CM068376.1, read on the forward strand.
GCGAATGCGTCGAGAATCACGTATGCCACACACATTAGAACGAGATTCTTCTGGAACATTCGACAAACACATAGACTGTTCTGTAATGTCGTAACAATATGGTGTTTTAAAACTATTTAATTTTTTATATTTCAGCTACAGTGACTAACTTTTATATTAAAAAAAAAAGAATTATAAACACTAATGCTTTACTTAAAACGATTGACCACTGTGCAATATTAGTGCGCGCGCGCACACACACACACACACACACACACAAAGTTTAAGGTATAGTGAGAGGCATGGTTTAACATAACATTGTAAAGTGGGTGTAGACCTTAAAAAAATTTGAAAACCTCTGCTTTAAAGTATGGTGTAATGCAAAAAGCTACATCACAGTCAAGGTGACAGTAACATAACTTGCTTGAATCACATAAGCTCGACCACACGTAACAGTCTTGACAGGTTCTGCTTCTTGGTCACAAGATTATATTCAAAGAAGTAGTGACCAGAAGCCTGCAGATGTATTGGTGACTCATCCATATACTATTTTAATAAAATATCACGTACAATAGCCAGATCAAAGTGTTAATAAGATCTTGTACTATTAAGCTTGACATATAAAACAAATGTATTTCAGAAAGCAGATTGAATAAATGAACATTTTTTAATAATATTTTCCCACTTTTCTGAGTTCAGTAACCAATACCCAAATAAGACTCCCCATTGTGTCATTAAAGTTTTTGATAACTGCAACATTTTTACTTAAATTTTCCATTTTGTAATATATTTACCATACGTATTGCATGGACTATTAATGAAAGTAATTTTCTTTGTATCTTCCCACTTTGCCTCTTTGAATCTTTTGTTTGAAGTGTCTTTAATAAGAAAGGAAACTTTTGTCAACAGACTTTATGGAACAGTCTTTCATTAAAATAGTGTGTGTTAAATCCATTAACACAGGTCAGACTTTGTTCATATTATGGCTGAGATGTATTTTTAAATAGTAGGCACTATGTATTGTCTGAAAATATAAGTACTTTTTTGTAGAAAATCATTTATAAGTAAAGCTGGTTTTCAATTTTTTTACTTCCATGTTCCATAAGGAAATGGAAGTATGGTAATGGTGAAAAAAATCGTGTTTGAGATAAGGGCTGATTCTGATTGTACTACCCTCAAAACATGAATAAAAGTCATTTTCTGGAGTGTCTGTGTGTAGAATTTTTTATGGTGAATGATAACTGCCGCAAATTCAAACAGAATCAAATAAGTTTTGCATATGTGCCTGAGTTGTAGAGAACTGAAGGCCTGTTGATTTTGGTGAAGATTGGTTAATGGGGTGGGGTATTTTACCTGCAACATTTTATGTTTTAACAAGAGTAAAGTACTTAATTTAGATAAATAAAGTATCCTGAAAAGAAGGTCATAATAATCCACTGTTGAAAGGTAGATGAAATATATATAAATGAAAAGGGTAGTTGAAGGGGAGGGGGTAATTTTATATAAATGAAAGTGATAGGTGAAGGGGAGGGGAAAATGTTTTATATGTGTACTGTGTTACCGGCAACAAAGAAGTAGTTTGTTGTTAAAATTCCATCCTGGGCTCTTTGGCTGTGGTTTAATGTTTTCTGCAAAACCAGACATTTTGGTCGTGTCATCATCAGTGAAAATCAAGTGCACTAACTTGTGGTAGTATATGTTAGTGACCACAGTACTGTGGTTAATGTTGAAGAAAGAAGTAGAAAGGTAGTAGTTTCTATAGAAATATTTCATTTCAAAAACGATTTTAAATATAAATCTTAGAAAACATGGAAGTCATGTATTGCTCTCCATACCAATTTTTTACTTCTATGTTCCAGAAGGATATGGAAGTATGGTGATGACAAAAAAAATTGTGTTCGAGATAAGGGCTGATTCTGATTGTACTAGCCTCAAAACATGAAGAAAAGTTATTTTCCAAAATGTGTGTGTGTGTGAATTGCTTCTAGGACGAACGATAACTGCCGCAAATTTAAACAGAATCAAATAATTGTTTGCATATGTGTCTGAGTTGTAGAGACTCAAGGCCTATTGATTTTGGTGAAGATCGGTTAAGGGGAAGGGTTAGTTTACCTGCAACATTTTATGTTTTAACAAGAGTAATTTACTTAATTTTTATAAATAAAGTATCCTGGAAAGAAGGTCATAATAATCCACTGTAGAAGGTTAGATGAAATATCTATAAATGAAAACGGTAGTTGAAGGGGGAGGGGGTAATTTCTATAAATGAAAATGATAGTTGAAGGGGGAGGGGATAATTTGTTATATGTGTACTACTTTATTGGCAACAAAGAAGTAGTTTGTTGTTAAAATTCCTTCCCGGGCTGTGGTCCAATGTTTTCTGGAAAACCAGACTTTTCTGTAGTGCCATCATCAGTGAAAATTGAGTGCGCTACTACTACTACTACTACTACTACTACTACTACTACTACTACTACTGCTGCTGCTGCTGCTACAGCTGCTGCCGCTGCTGCTGCTGCCGCTGCTGCTGCTGCCGCTCCCGCTGCCGCCGCCCGCTACCACTACCACTACCACTACTATAGCCAAGGGTCTCCCACTATCCCTCTTCCAAGGCTGTGCTGAAGTATCCTTTAGAATTTTCTATTGCTTATTAAGGTCGCATATTATGGAACCCTGCGGACTATATATAGGCCACACCTGCTGCTTAGTTTTCAGTTTTATGTCGGGCGATTTACACAGTGCGTCCCAAGTGGTGTATTAGTGAAAAGTGATTATAGTGTGGAATTTATTATAGTTGACATTATTATTTGTGTGGACAGATTAACTGGAATTATTGTACGAGTATAATCTTGTTGAATAACTTGTTGATTACAAACTGTTAATTGTGATACTTAAAGCTGGTTTTTAGTGACTTCATTGGTGTCTTGTATTTTGTTTTCCACTGTACGACAATCAGTTAGACTGTCGTAACAATATTCTGTTGAGTCCTGGAGCTTTACTGCTAGAGCTTGCGCTTATGGCCCAGTTTACTTCTTCTGAGCCAACTCATTCCCCTTATGTCTTTATTTGTATTGTTCACTGTATCCATTCAGCTGTTTTCTCATACTTCTCTTGTTTTTCGCGTACTCTACCAGTATTCCACAGCTTGTTCCATTTTTTTGGGGCGGGTTCTGTATTTGTACTTTTTTGCTCTGAAATTCTTATAAAATTTGTCAGGATCATAAGAGAAAAATTTATTGTGTTAACATGTATCTATCATTTTATTATTATTTATTATTATTCATCATATTATTATTGTCCATCATCATCACCATTATTATTATTATTATCATTATTATTATTATTTAATGAAGAAAATTGTGTTAGTGGTTAAAATAACAAAAAGAATTATCACTGTTGCACACCACTATATAAAAATTATTCCGATTAGCGCTTACAAGCTTCACAGCTCATCGTCAGATCAGAAATTAACAAACAGATGTGAAAACAAACCCTTCATCCCCACCCCACCCCACCTTGCTCACACACAACAAGCTATAATTCAAATGTCCCTTCCCAACCTGTAAGCCCTGTCACCCCCAGGGCCGTAACAAGGTACTCCTGCGCCCTTGGCAATTTTGACAAAGCTGCACCCCCAATACCAATACCGGGGGGTCTGGGGGGTCTGGAATACCCACCTGTGTAGCGGGGGGGGGGGGGTCCGGGAAATTTTTAAAATTAAAGTGCAAAAATGGTAGTTTTTTAAGCTTTTTGAGCCAAGTTTTTGCCTCTTTTCAAGGTAACTTTTTGGTTGAATTTCTATAAAATTCTATATTATCTGAATATAAAGCATTACTATTGTAAGAGAAAGACTGAACTTAAAACTATTTTTAAAAACTAACTGAAAGTGGTGGAATCTGTAGGAGGTATAAAACCTAATTTGCAGGTGATTGAACTATGTAAAAAGTAACTAAACAAAAAACACGTAGTTACCAAAGTAACTGTGTCTGATCGAAAATTTGCTGGCCATTTTTTGGGATCCTCGTAGATAATTTCTATTCCCACATCAGTAGTATTTAATGCATCATTTTCATTATAATTAGATGTGCAAGATGTGCTGGGTTTTTCAAGATCAGTAGATTGCCTGCCCATTGTCGAATGACTTAGCTCAGGATCACTTCCTTCTTCAAAATCAATGACGTTTGTGACGAACTCCATTGGAGTGATCTGGCTGTGGTTGTCTTCTCAAACAGTCTCAGTCTTGCTATCTTCTTTTTCATTTTCTCCTTGATCTTCTTCTTCTTCTTCTTCTTCTTCTTCTTCTTCTTCTTCTTCTTCTTCTTCTTCTTCTTCTTCTTCTTCTTCTTCTTCTTCTTCTTCTTCTTCTTCTTCTTCTTCTTCTTCTTCTTCTTCTTCTTCTTCTTCTTCTTCTTCTTCTTCTTCTTCTTCTTCTTCTTCTTCTTCTTCTTCTTCTTCTTCTTCTTCTTCTTCTTCTTCTTCTTCTTCTTCTTCTTCTTCTTCTTCTTCTTCTTCTTCTTCTTCTTCTTCTTCTTCTTCTTCTTCTTCTTCTTCTTCTTCTTCTTCTTCTTCTTCTTCTTCTTCTTCTTCTTCTTCTTCTTCTTCTTCTTCTTCTTCTTCTTCTTCTTCTTCTTCTTCTTCTTCTTCTTCTTCTTCTTCTTCTTCTTCTTCTTCTTCTTCTTCTTCTTCTTCTTCTTCTCTTCTTCTTCTTCTTCTTCTTCTTCTTCTTCTTCTTCTTCTTCTTCTTCTTCTTCTTCTTCTTCTTCTTCTTCTTCTTCTTCTTCTTCTTCTTCTTCTTCTTCTTCTTCTTCTTCTTCTTCTTCTTCTTCTTCTTCTTGTGCATTACTATTACTGGCACTATCACTTTCACCTACTTCTTTCTCTTCATTTCGCAGCCAATTTCCAAGCGCCGATGCTAATTTTTCGTTGTCTTCTTCTTTTCGTTTTTATGATTTTTTTAAATTCACTTCCAGAAGGTTTTTTTGGCCCCATTTCTGAAACAAACCATTCCCATTTAATTTACATTGTATTACAGTTGTAAATGGCTGCCATTTAAAAACTACTCGACCGATCTCAAACATTAATGAACTCCGCCAAGATATTGTGCCCACTGCCCAAGGACCTGTGTGCCAAGTTTGGTCATAATCGGTAAATTTGTTTGGGCGCTGCCGCTGTCATTGTCATTGTTACAGACACACAGACGGCCAAAAAGTTTTTTTGAATCCTGAGTAATAGGATTACATAGAGAAAACCCGAAGCACTGTAAATACAAGTGAGCCTCTCGCGGTAAGAAAAAAGAAACGATGTCTGCGACGTTTTAACACTATCACCGAATTTTTCGGTGAACGCAACTGTCGGCACTGAACATAAACACGAAATATTACAAAATTCGTGTTTATGTTCAGTGCTGACAGTTGCGTTCACCGAAAAATTCGGTGATAGCGTTAAAACGTCGCAGACATCGTTTCTTTTTTCTTACTGCGAGAGGCTCACTTGTATTTACAGTGCTTCAGGTTTTCCGTGTAAGCGATCGCTCATCCAATTATAAAAATAAAATTGATACCATATTCATGAAACTTGTGATTGAAATATTTACGTAAACTAATTTTGAAATCGGGACTATTTTAGTCAGCAGACTTGTGCAACAAAATCAGCTGACACTTGCTGAAAATTGGACATTTTCAACCACGACCACTTCCGCTAAAAATGAACCAATAAGAATATAAGTTATACCAATGGAACGGGCCCGTTCTTCTTCTTTCTTCCAGTATTTTTTTAATTTTCTGTATGTCTAGAAAATGAAACGGCGAACACAGTGATATTAGTTAGGCCTATTTGGCTTTGTCAGTCTGGCAGTAAAGACAGAACGAATGTTGGGAAATTATTTGACAGCTGGAGTCAAGTTTCGCATGGTAACCTCCATTGATTGTTTGATTCACTGACGTTTTCGTGATGTTGAAGAGTAAATAGTATAATTAATGTATTGTTTTTCAATAATACCGTGTTATAATAATAATAATAATAATATGTAGTGTTTTCAAAAACTGTATAAAAAGGGAAAAAATAGGCCGCCACACCACCACGGGGAATAACATGCGCCAATTCTAGGGTTAATGTAGACTAAGCTATGGTACATTTTATTGAAATCATTCTTACCCGTACAACAGAAGCAACGCCAACATCAACAAGTAACAACACAAACACTATAAGTGTCGTCTAATCGCTGAGTGTGAAAATCACCTAGTTCACAAATTACAATAGAAAATAATACCAGCGACTGTAATTACACTGAGTCTCAACAAAACCAACAGAACAAACTAGAATAGAGCAATAGACTGACGTGGCCGTGGCAGGGCGCGGGGGAGGGGTATGAGTATGAGTACTATTCAAGTTATGACAAGCTTGCTAAAACCAACGAATATAGACGTTACTAGAAGCACACTTCTGGGTTATTAAAAGCGTAGTTGAAACAATGCTACTACTTTTTGTATAAAAGAGTGGTAGATGAAAAAAATGTTTGTAATAATAAGACGCATGTTCTTGTATATTTTAAAATTCTTTTGCGCACTGCATAATAAAGAATGCATCAAAAGTGCATTTTTTGAGTAGGCTGCATTTATTTGATTCATTCCTTCGTACCCAGTGTGTCAAACAAATGTGAAACAATTTTGGAGGTTGTGTCTAGTCTAACCCCTACAAACATTTTTTCATCTACCACTTTTTATCTGATAAGGTGTAGCTTTTTCCAATTATATATTAACGAAAATGTTTGAAATTTACTAAATTTCGCGGTATAATACAAAAAATTACTTGGAAACGCCAGCGCCATCTAGTTGCCGGGGTGATGAACTACGGTTTATCACCCCAGAAAGCTGACCCCACTCGCTCCATAAGAAGTGTTCTTCTAGTTACGTCTATATTCATTGCTAAAAACCAAGAAGGCACAGGTGCAGTGCAGTGACCCAGTGACTGACTCATCATTGGAGGGGCGGAGGGGAAGGGATTTTCGCTTTGCGCCTGGCCCGACTCCGCGCCCATCAGTAGGGCAAGGTCCAGTGCAGTTACTAAATTTACGTAGCTGCTTTTTATTTATTGTATAATAGACACAAATATAGACAGTTCACGTACAGTAACTTTAAACAATCTGAAACTGAAAGATTTTTTCCAATAACGTGGAGTTTTTATTTGCTTGACAAATTGTACCAATCTAACTCTAAAAAAGATATTTTTCATGGTCAATTTTGCGCCCTCTTTGTACCTGCGCCCTTGGTGGGGGCACATCTCGCCACTGCCTAGTTACGGCCCTGGACCCCCATCTGGACAGTTACATATTTTTCTAGCAAATTCCTTGTGCTTAAGTGTGTGTGTGTGTGTGTGTGTGTGTGTGTGTGTGTGTGTGTGCGCGCGCGTGCGTGTGTGTGCATGTGTGTGCATGTGTGTGTGCATCCTTTTAAACCTAACCCGCCTTTCTCATTCACATTTTTGGGCCAGTCACACACCCTTATTTTTAAAACATCCAATTAGTCCTATGCAACTTAATTCTTAATCTTATCTATCTGTCCTCTATCATTTACTTTTTAATTATGTTATAAAATATTTCTTCATTATCAAATTTAATTGTAGTATTAATTAAATTGTCTAACACTTTTTCTCTTTCTTTCAATATTTCTAACTCCTCCCTAAGCTTCCTTTCAACTGTGTTCTTTACTACTTTTACAATTTCATAGTCTTCCAAAAGATTAACAAACTTATGGTTGTCTTCTATGAAATGTCTTGCACATAACGAATTCGTTGTTCTATTACCTTCTCCATGTTTGTGGTCAGACAACCTGCATACGAATTTTCGTCCTGTCTCACTTAGGTACACTTTGTTGCAGTCTTTACATTTTAATTTATAAATTCCACTTTTCTGTAATACTGGGATTTTTTCTATATTTTTATTCCTTATCAAATACCATTTCACATTTTTTAATAGCTATATCTACTCCGTATTTATTAAAACATGTTATAATTTTTCTAGTATGTGAACCTATGTGTGTCAGTGGCCCTGCATAATTCTTTTGTTCTGGTTCTATTTTAGCTTTTTGTATCTTAACACTTTTCATAACCTTATCCACTATGTTGGTGTTATAGTTATTATTCCTTACAATTCCGTTTATCGTTTTTAACTCCTTATCTTTTGATTCGGTCTCTTTTAAACACTTCTGAGCTTTATAACAAAATGAATTGATTGCCGCCATTTTATATCTATAAGGGTGGTAAGACTCTCTTGGTATAATTATATCAGAATACGGTTCTTTCCTAAATATCCCAAACTGTAGTTTCTCAATATCTTTAATTTCTATGTTTCAATCTAAGTAATTTATTTTCTTACCTCCTATCTCTTCTTTAAATTGTAAGTTTTTATCCTTATTATTTACCTCATTTATAAACTCATGCACTTCTTCTATGCTTCCTTCCCAAATTACTAATACATCGTCAACGTATCTAGTCCATAATTTTATATTGTCTTTATACTTAGTGGAACTTATTAATTGCTTTTCAAAATCATTCATGTATATTTCTGCAAGAATAGGGGATAATGAAGATCCCATAGGTAATCCTTTTTTCTGTATATAAAACTTGTTATTAAACCTAAAATAGTTCTGATTTACACATTCTTTAACTACTTTAATCAATTGCTTTTTATACCTGTATTCTCCCATATTATTATCGTTTATTAACTTAATAACTTTATTTAGTGTGATATTAGTAAACATGTCCGTAACATCCAGTGATATCAATTTTGTATTTTCTATAATTCTAATATTTTCTAACTTTTCTATCAATTTTACATTATTCTCTTAGGATATTCAAGTTAGGATGTTATAGATGTTGAATGTATTTTCAGATAGAACTTATATCTATCTGATATACCCATATGTGGGTCAAGGTTGTGGGCTTGACCTAGTTTTGATCAGCTGAGAGTGAGGTCATATAAGTTAACAGCAAGGAAGTCAATTCAATTTTTGATCAATTTAAACAAATTCTAAATAATTTCTATATGTAAAGGAAACCTTTTAATAAATTTAAATTTTTTCTTTGAATTTTAAAATTTTTTTGGAAAATATTTTTTTGAAAAAAAAAAAAAAATCTTGATTTTGCGCCTGCCAGCTAATGGATATTTTAAGTTTGATTATTTTATTGTTTGTGTGCTAACCAGGTTTATTTTATTGATTTATTGTATTGACCTGTATTGATATACTCTAAGTATTCACATGTTAGGTTAAGGATGTTCTTAATTATAAGAAATGTTTAAATTAACTCATTTTAAATAAAACAGAAAATAAGGAAGAGAATAATTTAGAATTTATACAAAATTTATGAATCAATTTTACCTGAAAACAACCAATGGGTTGCCAGTTAAATAACTTTTGAAAATTTTTCAATTTTATGATATGTGATGTCAATATGTAATGTGAGTTTGTGTGAGCCCAGTATCTGCTAAAGGCAGCCCAGCTTGCATATAAGGGGAAACATATCGGTGGAGGATCTGGCATAATCTAAGCCAGGGATTGAGGATTTTGGGGGGTAGCATGTTAGAAGGTGAGGTGTGCTGTGGTACTTGTCTGTTCGACTTTTCGGTGTTGGGATCTCTTACAGAGAAGTCCAGTGATCTCGTTCAGATGCGTCCATAGTCGCCAAGCCGGGGGGGGGTCAGGTACCGATGAGGAGTAAGAACAAAAGGGGGTTGTTGGCACCAGTTCCTCACCGGTCCTCTTCGGGGTTTATCAATGAGATTTCTTCTGTTTTGGACAGCAGAATTCTCATTGAGGGGGTATTGTACACAATCATCCTTGTCTCTCACCCATTCTCTGTGAAGAGAGAGAGAGAGAGAGAGAGAGAGAGAGAGAGAGAGAGAGAGAGAGAGAGAGAGAGAGAGAGAGAGAGAGCGAGAGAGAGAGAGAGAGAGAGCGAAGGGTGGAAGAGTGAGAGAGTGAAGAAGGGAGACAGTGAGTGAGATGTAGAAGAGAGAGAGAGTGAGTGGAGTGATAGATCGATTTCAGGTTAGAGTGAGAGGCTGTGAGAAGGACTGGCAGGGGGAGAATGGGTGAGAGAGAAGGGTGATTGTGGACACATACATAAATTACATTATTCTATAGTACTCTTGACTATATTTTGTAATATGATTACAATTATTATCCAAGTTTACCTGTTAGTAAAATTTACCAGATACTTTTGTTTGTAACCTTTGCCAACTATCTGATTTAAGTCGTAATGTTTTACAGTATTGTGTAAATTGTATGTTTCTAAATTATGATAGTTTGTTAACACCAGTAGGGAGTGAAACATGGTAAAAATAACTTTTAATAATTACGTAGTGAACATCCCCTAATCTGTTTTAGTTATAGGTAATATATTACTTTGCTATATGTTGACTGTTGTAGGTATAAACAATTTATGTACCAATCTAATATCCAATTGTTGATTACTGTTTGTTTAATTAATTAAAATAACTTTACAGTTAGTAATTTAAATTGTAATACTGTGTAAATTAAGTTCTCTCATACTATAATTTGCTCGTTTTCTTAAAGATAATTTGAAGATGTAAACAAACTATCATAAGTCTTCACATATAAAATGATACATACATACGCACGCACACACTCACATCACCAACACGTTCACCCAAATATTTAATTGTTTCGTTGTGTTTGATATTTCTATTGTATTTCATTACACAGGTCCTGAAGATGACAATAAATATTGTCGAAACGTCGACGCAAAATAGCTAAAATTTGTATTGTTGACCGATCCTCACTAACCATCCACTAAAACATTAGAATTAATGAAAATACAAAATTGATATCTCTGGATGTTACGCACATCTTTACTAATATCACACTAAATAAAGTTATTAAGTTAATAAATGATAATAATATGGGAGAATACAGGTATAAAAAGCAATTGATTAAAGTAGTTAAAGAATGTGTAAATCAGAACTATTTTAGGTTTAATAACAAGTTTTATATACAGAAAAAAGGATTACCTATGGGACCTTCATTATCCCCTATTCTTGTAGAAATATACATGAATGATTTTGAAAAGCAATTAAGTTCCACTAAGTATAAAGACAATATAAAATTATGGACTAGATAGTTGACGATGTATTAGTAATTTGGGAAGGAAGCATAGAAGAAGTGCATGAGTTTATAAATGAGGTAAATAATAAGGATAAAAACTTACAATTTAAAGAAGAGATAGGAGGTAAGAAAATAAATTACTTAGATTTAAACATATAAATTAAAGATGAGAAACTACAGTTTGGGATATTTAGGAAAGATTCGTATTCTGGTATAATTATACCAAGAGAGTCTTACCACCCTTATAGATATAAAATGGCGGCAATCAATTCATTTTGTTATAAAGCTCAGAAGTGTTTAAAAGAGACCAAATCAAAAGATAAGGAGTTAAAAACGATAAAGGGAATTGTAAGGAATAATAACTATAACACCAACATAGTGGATAAGGTTATGAAAAGTGTTAACATACAAAAAGCTAAAATAGAACCAGAACAAAAGAATTATGCAGGGCCACTGACACACTGAGATATAATTACTCTCATTAAATTTATAAAAAAAAACATAAATTAATTTGACCTACCGGTACAACTTCTATCCGGGGCCAGGATTCTCGTACGAACGTAAGATATTAGCGTGATTTATAGGTTACTGAAATAAGTAACTTGACTCATTTTTTAATGAAGAGAAATAATATTTTAATTTGTTAAAAATTATTGAAAATTTCATCCAAAACAGTTATGCCTGTTTATGCAGATTAATTTACATTTTTTTCCAATTTCTTCACTAGGTTATCTGTTACAGGTTGACTTATGCTAAAATCTTACCTTACTGATCACACTTCATTATTAACACAGACAGAGCCCAGCCTGCGCACGCACTACTCACATTCTTATTTAAAGCAATAAAAAAACCTTTATTTTACTTTTTGCAAATTCCCTTTTGTATCTAAGAACTCATGGTCGCGATTCTGGCCAAACACGTGTTTTTTGTTCCCCCCCCCCCCGGTTAGCTGCCCGTTAACTTGTCTATTTATTTATCCGATTGCCCGTTTATTCGCTCCACTTCACCAGTTGGAAACTTGTTATGTTCGTTAATTCCTCGGGTCCCGGTCGGTATTAACGATATTATTGAATGAGTCACATTTTATAAAACTCCACCGACCGGGCCCGCACAAAACTGTTAGCGTCTGTATCTGGAGTCGGCTTCTAGTTGACTGCCTGGCGTCTCTGTCTAATGCAGACTGTGTTTGGGCAGTAGGAAGTTCGTATCCACGGCCCGTTTGATTTCGTCGTCGTTCAGGCTGAATTGCTGTGACTTACGAGCTCTATGCATGAAACATAGTAGTTATATCAGCCCAGTGTATAGACGATATTTAGCGCTGCTAGACTGATGTCACTAGCAGTAGGCGGGGCTTAACTATGTTTCCTGTAGTTGGCTGGTTGAGGTCCCAAATCGTTCGCTCCAGCGCCATTTTTTACAGCGCCGTTTGAGTTTCTCAGCGTCACTAACAGCGCGCATGCTTGAGATGTTGAGTACGCGCATCGTCACACATATACAGAGTTCTGAGAATTCGAGGGTGGTACGAATTCCTTGCCTGGTTACATAACAGAAACTGCGTCTTGCTGCTTTGTTTCAAACTGTTCTACTTGCCACGTGGTCTGTTATAATGGAAATAGCGTTGTCGGAAAATAAAACTTTCACAATATTTTTATAAAATCCCGCAAAAATGAAATAAATAAAAATGCAAATACCCCATACTGTAAGAAATAAACTGACCCAATTTTGACACGTTACAATACCCCCTCAATGAGAATTCTGCTGTCCAAAACAGAAGAAATCTCATTGATAAACCCCGAAGAGGACCGGTGAGGAACTGGTGCCAACAACCCCCTTTTGTTCTTACTCCTCATCGGTACCTGACCCCCCCCGGCTTGGCGACTATGGACGCATCTGAACGAGATCACTGGACTTCTCTGTAAGAGATCCCAACACCGAAAAGTCGAACAGACAAGTACCACAGCACACCTCACCTTCTAACATGCTACCCCCCAAAATCCTCAATCCCTGGCTTAGATTATGCCAGATCCTCCACCGATATGTTTCCCCTTATATGCAAGCTGGGCTGCCTTTAGCAGATACTGGGCTCACACAAACTCACATTACATATTGACATCACATATCATAAAATTGAAAAATTTTCAAAAGTTATTTAACTGGCAACCCATTGGTTGTTTTCAGGTAAAATTGATTCATAAATTTTGTATAAATTCTAAATTATTCTCTTCCTTATTTTCTGTTTTATTTAAAATGAGTTAATTTAAACATTTCTTATAATTAAGAACATCCTTAACCTAACATGTGAATACTTAGAGTATATCAATACAGGTCAATACAATAAATCAATAAAATAAACCTGGTTAGCACACAAACAATAAAATAATCAAACTTAAAATATCCATTAGCTGGCAGGCGCAAAATCAAGATTTTTTTTTTTTTCAAAAAAATATTTTCCAAAAAAATTTTAAAATTCAAAGAAAAAATTTAAATTTATTAAAAGGTTTCCTTTACATATAGAAATTATTTAGAATTTGTTTAAATTGATCAAAAATTGAATTGACTTCCTTGCTGTTAACTTATATGACCTCACTCTCAGCTGATCAAAACTAGGTCAAGCCCACAACCTTGACCCACATATGGGTATATCAGATAGATATAAGTTCTATCTGAAAATACATTCAACATCTATAACATCCTAACTTGAAACTCACAAACATAATAAAATAAAACATTTAAAATAACAAAATATTATTATAAATAATAAGCAAATTGACATTTAAATTATTTAAAATAAACAATTCTTAATTTTACATTATTTTCAAATTCTATCAAAGTTTTGTCACTGGTTTCAAATTAAAAATTTTTATATTCAACGATAACTTTCTTCATTTAACAATCTCATTCTACATTACTTTGGGTGATTTAAATTATTTATCTCATTTAATTTACTGCTTGATCTGTATACATATATAATCTTTCTACCTCTGACTCTTAACCTCTAACAACTGTAACTCACATGACACCCATCTCTATCAAAATATCTATCAAAACACTCTCTAACCCCAACTTATCATTAAACTCAATTCGCCACCTTCTCTCGATATAAAAAAAAATACTCTCTAACCCTTTGTATTTAGGATACGTGTTTCCCCCCCAAAAAACTCATTTCCCTTATCTGGCCCCTGGATTCTACATAAGGCGGCCCCTTCTCACTAAAAATCGATCCCATCCCGTCCCAACTTATCATTATGTTGCGGACTCCTACATTACACTACCCCTACTACAAAATTGCCATCCCCAAAAAATCTCAATCTCATTACCTCACTTCAACTTCAACGAAATAACAACATCATTAATTATAAACATCAATTATATCACTCAAAACTCTACATAAATTCTCCACAACTACTGTGTCAACATGAATACTTCTCAAAATTCTATAACATTACATTAACTCAAAACAACATTACATTATTTCAAAACAATATTTCGATCTTTACTTCAACTCTAACTTCAACTTGGACAGATCTATATGTCCCACAAAATATTTATCACCCAAAAACTATCTCTTGTTAACTTGCATAAATTATTACTTTACTTCTCATTACTTTAAATAGCATCTGTAATACATCGAAACATTACATTAAACATTAATTACCTGGAACATTTATAAACCATTGTACCAGTGACGTTTTATTGCTGATCAGCTGATATCCCTAACACAATGAAAACACATCTCAAAATTGAACAAATTACATGAAACATATATGTTTATCAATCCTCACATCTATTATGTTAACCACCTGCCAGTCAGTTTAATTATTTACTTAGGTTCAAATATACGCACATAATGAAAACACATATTGTTATCAATACTTATATCTAACCTACGATAATAAAATAATACATTTACAATTATAGCATGAACACCTTATATTGAATGTATGAGCAGCTAGTTATTTAAACAGAACACAAGCATTTTTACTGGATCAAAATTTTAGTTAGCAATCTTTATGTTATCAAATTTAAATTCGTGGCTCATCTGAGTCACCTCCCATCCACACACTCTATTGCAAGTTATGGAGGACTGTATCGCCCTTTCGCTTTCACAAAGACGGCATATTTTGGAGTAGTTTGACCTCTCCGTGTCTTTGCTTCGGCTGTTACATTTTAACGTCTGAATATCAACATACTCTTGTCTATAATTAAACGCCCTTAAACGGGTCTACCACCTGGCTATGCTGTTCCTACTCGAACAGAGTGGTAGCCGCTGTTCCATAGTACCTGGATTTCCCCTAAAATTCAGCCCCCATTTAATTTCTACTATATACCAATTTCAAGTCAGCTATGGTCAAGGGACTTGATATGACCATAGCTGGCCGCTAGCCAAATCCACGATTAGTGCTGGTAAGGCAGTAACCGCCCGAAAAGTCGGGGAAATCTAACTTCATTTCAGTGCCTGTTACACTCATCATTAATATGTGCGACACGAGAGTCTATCGGTGTGCAAATTAAGTTTACACGAAAAAGGTGTGTCGCACATTTTCGCCATTTGGCCTCCGATGGAGGTAACACTCTCTGTTACCCCCAACCCATTTCGCTATCTACGAGAGTACAGGCCACCCCCGCAATAGCAACTTAATAACTAATTAAAATTTTATATACATTCTAATATAATATTTTCATCAATAATCATTTAACTCATTCATAACTTTCTACCATTGGACTTTCTTAAAATTTTCAAAATTTATTATTAATAATTATTATATATCTTTCAGTTATTATTAAAATTTTTTAATTATCATTTTTATTGAACACAATTATTTCAAATAATCTCCCGCTTGAATTAAAATCTTAGTTACACCTGTAAACATTTTTATTATACATGATTCATACTGTAAAAGTTCTATACTTACAATCCATTTAACATGGTATACACATAACATGTACCCCCTACACCCCAATACTTTCACCTCACGTCTGAAAAATTTCACAAAATATTAGTTTACATTAAACAATCTAGCCATCTATTATCAAATTCCAAATCTCGTAAAATAAATTGAATTCATTTAAAGAATTTAATTAATTAGCATTTACATAATCACTCAAAATATTTAAAACATATCAAACTGGTTTGATTAAATTAATTACTGAAAATACAAATTCCATTATTATTGTTTGCCATTATACAAATTAGCCAATTACCGTTTCCAAAATTAATGTTATTATTTATTTAAATTGCAAAATATTATTATTATTATCACTTACCTATATACATACATTGTTTATCTGACCTTCTACAATACACATAAATAAATTCCCTACAATTATTTACAAACTTTAGTTATCAACTGTTCAGTTTTTCCGCACTTCATTGTCCAAATCTGCCATGTCAGAACCATAAAACATAATGTTTATCACTGTCTTTTATTGTTTTATCGTTTAGCCTCCATCGTCATAGATAAGTCTTGGTTTTATACCACACTGTTCATTTTTATTGACAAACAAATTATTGTTTTGTGTGTTATAACCATACAAACTGACTTCATTCATCTTACCCAAATACTCATTCAACCAGTCAACGTTAGGCATTTTTGTTACGTCTCCATCGGTAAATACATTCATGATCGGGTTAATTACTTTTGTCAAATCATTATAGTCATTATTATTCAAATATATATTTAAACTTTCTTTCCATTCGTCATACTTTCTATTCAAATTATACAATTCTGTTACATACCATTCTATACTTACCTCTCTCTCTTCATAACACCACATCACACTCTCACAATTATTCCGGACAGAGGGTACAAAATTACGCAACAAAAATAAATACTTCAATTCCTCTATCAATACGGGACTCTTGCCCTTCAACAACAACACTTGTGAACTCATTAAATCATCATAAACATTATCAACAATAAGAGGAAAATTTACCATCTGTCCCCACTCTACCACAACATTATTTTTCCACACTCTCTCTACTTCATCAATACACATTAACATTTCATTATCACTACATTCCACCAACTCATCAGTACTTTCATTCTTTATTTTTACCGTATCGGTCTCCGATACTAATTCTTCAAATACATTACTATACTCAATGTTATTATTCTCCTTATTTTCAACATTTTTGTTATCATTTATTAACTCTTTCTCTGGTATCATATTTTTACATTTGTCACTACAATTTTCATTTGTTTTATTTTTCTCTGTTCTCATCACATGTACTCCCATTCGCTCAACACTGTGTTCTAATTTATTCAGACTAGTTATTATTGTTTCATGGGTATTTTTACAACGTCTATTAATTTCTTGAATATCATTTTTTAATTCATCAAAACGATTATCAAATTTTTTATCATTACTATCGAAACGTTTATTTAATTCTTTAAACTTGCCGTTCTGCACGTCAAATTTCACGTTAATGTCACTAGACATGGTTCTCATGAAATTAAATAGATCGTCCAATGACAACTCTTTTGCTCTATTTGTTACAGGAGTAGATTCTGCTTGTGCTCCACTCATTATTACCGATTGTGTCAGATTATTCTCGTCTATCAGGTTTGGAGTTGTCTCCAATCCTGAATCATTTATATTATTTGATTCATTGGAAACGCTTTCTTTGACCGCCTTAGGGTCTGAATTAATTTCTCCCTCCCCCGTGATAGTTACATCACTCATACTAACTTTATCTCCGTCTTCCATTTTTCTTATTTATGAGATTTTGTTCTATATAAAATTTCAATTTTAAATATTTCTGTATTATTCAGTATAATATAATTTAAATATCGCTTAACTACATCTTAACATCATTTACATATAATTGGTTCTCATTTCTACTTAACCTCTAAATCACGCTTACATCCTATTTGTAGGTACGGTTTTTACTTTATTTTTATTTACTCATAAAAACGGTCCCTGTCGGCTGCGCCATTGAGATATAATTACTCTCATTAAATTTATAAAAAAAACATAAATTAATTTGACCTACCGGTACAACTTCTATCCGGGGCCAGGATTCTCGTACGAACGTAAGATATTAGCGTGATTTATAGGTTACTGAAATAAGTAACTTGACTCATTTTTTAATGAAGAGAAATAATATTTTAATTTGTTAAAAATTATTGAAAATTTCATCCAAAACAGTTATGCCTGTTTATGCAGATTAATTTACATTTTTTTCCAATTTCTTCACTAGGTTATCTGTTACAGGTTGACTTATGCTAAAATCTTACCTTACTGTTCACACTTCATTATTAACACAGACAGAGCCCAGCCTGCGCACGCACTACTCACATTCTTATTTAAAGCAATAAAAAAACCTTTATTTTACTTTTTGTAAATTCCCTTTTGTATCTAAGAACTCACGGTCGCGATTCTGGCCAAACACGTGTTTTTCGTTCCCCCCGGTTAGCTGCCCGTTAACTTGTCTATTTATTTATCCGATTGCCCGTTTATTCGCTCCACTTCACCAGTTGGAAACTTGTTACGTTCGTTAATTCCTCGGGTCCCGGTCGGTATTAACGATATTATTGAATGAGTCACATTTTATAAAACTCCACCGACCGGGCCCGCACAAAACTGTTAGCGTCTGTATCTGGAGTCGGCTTCTAGTTGACTGCCTGGCGTCTCTGTCTAATGCAGACTGTGTTTGGGCAGTAGGAAGTTCGTATCCACGGCCCGTTTGATTTCGTCGTCGTTCAGGCTGAATTGCTGTGACTTACGAGCTCTATGCATGAAACATAGTAGTTATATCAGCCCAGTGTATAGACGATATTTAGCGCTGCTAGACTGATGTCACTAGCAGTAGGCGGGGCTTAACTATGTTTCCTGTAGTTGGCTGGTTGAGGTCCCAAATCGTTCGCTCCAGCGCCATTTTTTACAGCGCCGTTTGAGTTTCTCAGCGTCACTAACAGCGCGCATGCTTGAGATGTTGAGTACGCGCATCGTCACACATATACAGAGTTCTGAGAATTCGAGGGTGGTACGAATTCCTTGCCTGGTTACATAACAGAAACTGCGTCTTGCTGCTTTGTTTCAAACTGTTCTACTTGCCACGTGGTCTGTTATAATGGAAATAGCGTTGTCGGAAAATAAAACTTTCACAATATTTTTATAAAATCCCGCAAAAATGAAATAAATAAAAATGCAAATACCCCATACTGTAAGAAATAAACTGACCCAATTTTGACACGTTACAACACATAGGTTCACATACTAGAAAAATTATAAAATGTTTTAATAAATACAGAGTAGATATAGCTATTAAAAAATGTGAAATGGTATTTGATAAGGAATAAAAATATAGAAAAAATCCCAGTATTACAGAAAAGCGGAATTTATAAATTAAAATGTAAAGAATGCAACAAAGTGTACCTAAGTGAGACAGGACGAAAATTCGTATGCAGGTTGTTTGACCACAAACATGGAGAATGTAATAGAACAACGAATTCGTTATATGCAAGACATTTCATAGAAGACAGCCATAAGTTTGTTAATCTTTTGGAAGACTATGAAATTGTAAAAGTAGTAAATAACACAGTTGAAAGGAAGCTTAGGGAGGAGTTAGAAATACTGAAAGAAAGAGAAAAAGGGTTAGACAATTTAATTAATACTACAATTAAATTTGATAATGAAGAAATATTTTATAACATAATTAAAAAGTAAATGATAGAGGACAGATAGATAAGATTAAGAATTAAGTTCCATAGGACTAATTGGATGTTTTAAAAATAAGGGTGTGTGACTGGCCCAAAAGTGTGAATGAGAAAGGCGGTTAGGTTTAAAAGGATGCACACACACGCGCGCACACACACACGTGCGCGCACACACACACACACACACACACACACACACACACACACAACACTTAAGCACAAGGAATTTGCTAGAAAAATATGTAACTGTCCAGATGGGGGTGACAGGGCTCAGAGGTTGGGAAGGGACATTTGAATTATAGCTTGTTGTGTGTGAGCAAGGTGTGGTAGGGTGGGGGTGAAGGGTTTGTTATCACGTCTGTTTGTTCATTTCTGATCTGACGATGAGCTGTGAAGCTTGAAAGCACTAATCGGAATAATTTTTATATAGTGGTATGCAACAGTGATAATTCTGTTTATTATTATTATTGTTAATACCAATCCAGTACAAACCAGTGTTCTGATTGTTTTTAGTACCTTCAGTACATATATATAAATGTTTTACTTATTTTTCTTGTTACCAACAGATTAAAAAGATGGGTGAGCTAGGGTTAATGGCAGTTGATGTACCTGACGAGTATGGCGGTACAGGTCTAGATTATCTAGCATATGCTATAGGAGTGGAGGAGATATCAAGGTACTATTTAGTCATAGGTAACATAACATTTTTGTTAAATGTCTGGAGGTATTTATATTACAATTTGAGAAAATTTAGGGAAAACCGATCTCAAAAGGAAATTTCAGAAACCTTTCCAGAAAAGTAATTAGAATTTTCCTTTTAAAAATTTACTATTTTTAAAAATGATATTATGGACTTAAACAATTTTCTGGATAATAATGTTATTTTAATAAATGAATCTTTTATAGCTTATGACTTAGTACATCTGGGTTGTCTGATATTTTTGGTTGTTCAAAATTGTCCCCTCCACCATTATTTTGGATAATTGGGATTTTACTGTATTCATTTTAAATATGGCAGATAGAAAGTAGTTTAATGTGTCTATGCAGTGTTTGCTTTATGTGTGTACTTATTTTGAAAGATCTTATTTTATAATATTTATATCATGGTATTTAATAAAATTTCTTGCATTTATTAATATTTCAAGTAACTGAAGAGTACTGTTTTAAGTAGTTAGCCAATACCGTCACATGGTTTAACCGGTGTATCAAAAATGTAAGTCTTGAAAAATCTTCTTTGTCTTATCCCACTCTTGTATGGGTGCTGAATTCTTTGGCAACTAGAAATCGGCTATATCAGATCGATAAAATTGAGCGAAGGTCAAGCCGGTATTGATTAGTTTTACCGTGGGAGCGTTCCTGTACAGGTTCGTGACGGCCGCATGTTATTTTTCATTTGTTGTTATTTCGTTTTAATATATGTTAATTATTTATTATTTTTGTGCAATGTATGTGTTGTTTTTTATTATTTGACGAGATGAATATACATCGATAAATGAAGTTTTAACCTTAATCATATTGGATCTGATGATGACACCATTGGTGTCGAAACTCGAGTAATCCCGTAATTAGGATTCAGAGAAACGCGACAGAAGGTAATTAACCTATTTTATAGTCTCAACCGTTTCTAGAGGCAAATAAAATGTTTAAATTTAAAATGAATTATTTCATTGTTTTCAATTTTAAATATCATGCTCTATTAATTGTTTCACTTTCCAAACCTGAAGCAGCCTTTCCTTAGTCTTCCACTACCAACTCAACCGCTCTCCTATCCACATAACTATTGACCCTACAAAGAAGACACTAATGCTAATGGAGTGTTCTTCCTTGAACTATCTGGGATGTGTCAGTCACTTTAACACTTTTTTCAGTTGCATATTTTTATATCTAGTCTCATTTTACATTCATGTCAGCCCTTGTAGCTTTTTTATATTGTTCCATTTAATACTGGGTCTCACTGTAGTCTTGTAGACCTTTTCTACAACCTTTACACTTCAAAAATCCTTTAAACATATGTAACCTTATATTATCAATGTGAACAATTCAGACTTGAATAAACTTATTTTATTTAAGATAATGACTGTTCTTTTTTTTTAAAACATGGGATGTTTTAACACCAGATTTCATATTTTGTTTTCAATGTTGTTGATAAACCTCAAGACATTTTGTTAAATTTGTTAATATTTTTGTTTTCTGTAATGTCTTATTGAGGCAAACATTGTTTTGTTACAGTAAGTTTTATAAATAATAATTATTTTATACAGTGAACTCTGATAATTTGTATAAAATATAAATGACAAAATTTCAATGCTATAAATAAAATTCATTTGTAGGTAGGTCCGACACACATATTGTCATTGTTCATTTTCATCATCATCAGGACTATCATAAGTGTGGCTAGACCTAATGTCTATGTTCTGTGTAGGTTTGAAACTTCCTACCTTAACATTAATTGAAATTTACAATTGTGTAGTGTGTATTGATGTCTGTGTTACTAAAATTTGAAACATTTGTAAAAAGTTTTGGTGAAATTATTGCTTGGTTAGTAAATTAAAACATTGTTTTTTGTGTACTGTTTGTATAGAAATATATATACATTTTAAACCACCGATTTATTTTTAAGGGGATGTGCGTCTTGTGGTGTCATAATGAGTGTTAACAATTCTTTGTACTTGGGCCCGATTCTTAAATTTGGGAACAAGAAACAAAAAGAGAAGTTTATTCAGCCATTTACAGGAGGTGACCGGGTTGGATGTTTTGCTCTGAGTGAACCAGGTACTCCTTGTTAATTGATTAATATAGTTATTTGTGGTAAATGCACTAGTACTTTTCTGGCTTAACTAATATTGCAAAAATTGTTTTTACAGTTAACAGATTTTGTTAGCACCATTTGGTTAAAGTGAGTCTGTACTATACGGCTACGTTAAGATTTTATTCAGAGAGGAGTAGCGTAGCAGTACTGGCACTCCCAGTTTCATGGGGATACAGTACGTTCCCCTACACTGCTTGATGTTTGTACAGTCAACTTAAAACTCATACGTGGCTTGACAATTTACCGTCCCAAAAATTAAAGTTGGAGCATTATAATACTTCAACTTTATGGTATCAGCATATTTCTGTACAGTGTTTCAAAAACTTTTAAGTTAATTAGTCCATAAAAAAAGCTGTAAGTAATATATAATAAATAAACTGCATATTTCACTAATTTATAGAACTGTAAAACATAACTAGTCATGCTTCCATTGTTCGTCAACATAAATGAATCATTTTTACTCCAGTTTGTAGCTTAATATGTCAATATTGCAGGTGAAGTAATATTTAATTTTTTCTGTACTCTTTATACATTTGTAAAGGTATGTTACTTTTGATCATGATTTTTTTCGAATTACAACACAAAAAGTTAGCTTGTAGAGAAAGGTTTTGCTATTACAAGTAGGTATCTAGTATAAACGAATTAAATTATGAGAAACAAGTGAATTTAATTTCTGTTAAATTAGCAATTCTCTGACTTGATATTGTGTTTAAAAAATTTTGAGCATTATGTACAAATATTAATTATACAAAAAAATCGATTCTCACAATACCCATAGTCTAAGAACGCATTCAAATGACAAACTCTGTAATACTAACACACACAAATATTACCCTATACTTGTAATACAAGTTAACACTCATGATATTCATGCTGGGAAACATAATTCAAATGAAAATCTTTTGACACACTATCCTTGGCTGCATATGGAGTCCCTGGAAATCTTAAAGCATGGTTCCGTCGCTATGAATTTGAAATGAGAAAGCCTATTAAATAGGATTTGGCATGCTGTGCTCCTGAACCAATCTGGTGGTACTTTTTGCTGATTGGTCAATGCTGCCTTCCAGCTTAGATTATGTTGGGTTGATGAATTTATATAAGGAGTGGGCTTTCTTAGGGCCAACACATAGTACTGGGGTTACTCGGCAAATAACTGCCAAACTATCACTGACACTGAAGATGGCCTCCAATGGTGGGTCCAAAATGTTTGTCACTAACAACTTTAGACCACACCCTAACAGCTTGGCTATAGCTAATTTGAACAATGTTGCTGCCAGGCATGAGAGTTTAAGATATAATATATTTTTGTTCATGTTCATGAAAATACTAAAACTGTAAAATGTTGTGTAATATATACCATTATAATTTGTCCATTTTATTTTCACTGTTTTAAAAATTTCTTCTTTTTTTAATTAAAGTAGGAGCCAAAAAGTTGCAATGAAACCTCACATTTAGTAAAAATAATATTAAACAAGAAGTCTGCATAAGGGTATGACATTCTGACGCAGTATTAGAGGTAGACTGCAGCTTACTGTGAGACATCGTGACAAGGCAGGTGACAAACATACCGAGGAGTTTATCCTTACTGTGAGACATTACTGTACTGTGAGACATCACGACAACTTTCGTTGTCGCAGATGAGAGAAGTGACCGTTTTCTCTCTTATAAATTCTAAAAATTTATATTTTTTACTTGTTATGTATATGTATAGGCCTATACATTGTTTTTATTGATTGATTGAAATATAATCATTAAATCATAACTCATTATGTTGTCAAGTGATAGTGACAGTGACGACACGTATATGTCTTTAAGTACAAAATGGTGGCTAATATCTAACTTCTCAAACCACCAATAGTGGTCTTATCTAACTCCATAAATTAGAGAAAGCAAGATTTAGGCAAATATCATCACCTATTTTAACATTAATTTAATGTTAATTACTAGTGTAATTAAATAGTAATTAATATGTGTGTTATGTGTGAGTGACCAGAAAAAAATTATGCAAATGATGATATCGCTTGTGCTACGAGTGTGTTTACGAAATCGTGAAAATGAACCAAAAAGTGATTTGTAATTAAAAGGACGCTTTGCACGAAGTGACAATATCTAACAGGTCGAAATCAGTCCTGGACTTGTCAGATTGCCGTCCAGTATAAATACCACCGGCAATTTTGGGGTGGTCTCAGAGACTCAAGATATCTTCACCCAACGTCATGCTGCTGGTCTGCCGATCGATCAGGACATCTTTACCACACACACCAAGACTTATGGAGGAACTCTGGACCATCACAAACAACAACCCGTAGAGACAGAGAACACAGGATCAGCATAATCATCATCATCATCAAATTCCCAGGATTCAGGAGACACACACACACACACACACACACACACACACACACACACACACACACACACACACACACACACACACACACACACACACACACACACACACACACACACACACACACACACACACACACACACACACACACACACACACACACACACACACACACACACACACACACACACACACACACACACACACACGCATGCACACACGCACGCACACACACACACACACACACACACAACGGTAACGTCGTATGTGAGTAAAAGAACTCTCAAAAAGAAACTTATACGTATATGAACAGTAAAGACTTAAAGTTTTAAATTTAAATAGTAGTTAAAGAAAATAATTTAATTTAACAAGAAAATTTAAAAATACTAATCTTTTGTTATATGTTAAAATTTGGGTGTGTCAATAGAAATAAATAATAGGTTGGAAGTAAATGTTATATTTTTTATTTTGTTTATAACAACAATTAATTTTATTCTTGAGAGTGAATATTATTTCTGTTTGTAAATGAGTTTCTATTATTTAAAATTTGAGCAAAGTCAGACACACTGAAATAAAAAGGTTTACATAATTTGTTTAACATGTCTGTTTAGCTAGTAAGATTATATGGTTGTTTATTTTATATGTCATGAACAGCATAGGTTATATTGTATTTGTATAAACTTATAAAAGAGAATATTTTTATTTATCAAAGATTCGAAGTTTTAATATTTGCATAATTTCTATCAATATTAATAAATCTTAGAATGATTATTTTGAAACGGTTTTCATTAATTATTTCATTTATTAATTCATTATTATTTTATTAATTATTTCATGTCAACAACATCTCACTCCTCTTTGAAAATTATTTACTTATTGTGCAACCACATATACTTGACACAATGAGAATTAAAAAATCCTGCGACCTGGCCGGTGTAATACACTTCATAGTTGCGTTAATATGTATTTTTTAACAGAATTCATCTTTCTAAAGAATCCTTATCTTCTAAAAGTCATAAAACTTTTTTGATAAAATCTATACTTGCTTTTGCAGTTTTCATCAAATTTGTTCAGGACTTCTGTCTATCAATTTAACCCATCAGTCACATGCTAGGGGTTTTAACCAATTAGAGGCCCCTATTTTTATTCAGAGTGGGTCTCCATGAAGGAAGTTTCAGTCAGTTTGACCTATCAGCTCGACCTTAACAGACGTTCTCTCTGTGCGAGTTTTTCGTATCAGTATACATTTGTATATAAGGGTTACGAGTACGGAATTTTAGCAACGAGTTGCCCGTTTGCTAAAATGCTATTGGGTACTAGAACTCAAATAATATAAATTAAATTATTAATTAAAATAGTGCTATTCCTGCGAGAGTCAAGATATCCTCATATGGTGAGGTGTATTTACCGGAATACATCTGTGTGAACGCGAGGACACCTCAAGACTCGGGAAGGTGTACGTACAATATACCGAAACTACATTAATTTAAATTAAAACCCATTATCGAGCCCTGAGTAAAGAGATAAATGCTATCGGTGTATCGGCGTGCATGCGAGCAGAGTGTCCACGTGTCATCAGAGCAGCAGATTTCAGCAGGCAGCAAGGGGTAGAAGATTCAACAGTGAAACCCGCGAGAGGTGGCAGATTCAACGGTGTCGTAAAAGGAATTCAACGACCAAGTAAAAATAGACATTTAAGGAAAAAAAACTTTCAAATCATTTACAGACATTAATAAATTAGATTAAATAATTTTTGTCAATCACAGACCATTTTAAATTTGTTTAAAATGTATACCTTACTCCAGATAAAAGACTATTATTATTGTGGTTTTAATACTATGCCTTATATTTGTTTTGTTGCATAGTATTAAATGGCGCCCTAACGTGCTTGGGACAAGTAAATAGTATATTGTAAATATTTAGTATTATTTGAACTGTGTTAAATTTGTCTTTAGAGTGTGTATACTTGATATTTGCATATACTCTGAAAGACTGTTTTTAGGTTAGAACTGTAGCATAATATAGGGAAATTATCTGGAGTGAAATATTTAATTTGTGCATGTTAGGTCAAGTATTTGTATGGACATTGTATTTGTATGATTTCTGACTGAGTACTGTGTGTTTCAATAATATTTAAGAACAGTAGAACAATAATGTTTACAATAAGAATAAGTGTGCCTGTACGTAAGTCGAGACTTTAAGATAAACTTTGTTGTGATCTGTTATCGTTAATAATTATGGCGGAACCACTATCATCAGGTGATTTGCAGTCCATGCTTAATGCAATTTTAGCAAATATACAGTCCGTATGTGATGAAAATAAACAGCTACGCGAAGATAACATACTATTACAAGAAAATTTAAAATCTGTACGTGACGACAATAAAAATAAAAATAGAAATATTCATGTGGAAAATAAAAAAATATTGCTGCCATACACGAACAAGCAAAACAAAGTAAAAGTATCGTCGAAGCGCCCGAAAGGAAAATAACCAAAAAAGTTGAGTCTATCCACGTTGATTTGAAGCCGTGCTTGAAGTTAATAACTTGCGTATAACAGAGTGTGAAACGGGCATTCTATCAGTAGAGGAGCGATTGCAATCACAGACGACCGCGATAAATGATTTCATAAATACTCATGAAAACAAATTAGAAATTTTGGAACAACAAATGAAAAGAATGCAGCAAACTACTACACCCGCAAACCAGATTACTTATGTATACAAAACTCATGACGACATAAACACACACATGAAATTTTATGGCCTTGAACACGAGAATCCCGTACAGTTCCTTAAGCAATGCCAACATAGGATGGAAAATATCAACGACAATCTTGGCGATGTTGACAAATAAACTGGGTAGTTCGACAACTAAAGGGTACAGCTGCAGAATGGTTTTCCATCATACAAGACAAAATAGTAGTATATGAAGATCTTGTTGACCATTTTAAGGCACACTATTGGAATGACAAAATCCAGCGTAAAGTACGTGTGCAGCTTGAATTCGGTAAGTATACTCCGAGTAAAGGTACCAAGGAGAAATACCTGATTCAACTTGTAGCCAAGGCAAAACATCTAGAGCCCTTTGATGTCAGAAGCTGAAATCGTCAACAAGCTGGCCCACCATTTTAGCAGAGGAGTACAAATAGCAGTAATTACCCGAGGCATTGAAACTTTAGAAGAGCTGCTGTTGCTGCTTACAAAATGGGAAAATGTTGATGGCGAAGTTGAAGCCTACAGTACACATAAACAAATAAACACCAATAACACACAAAAACCAAATGACTATAAAAGTAAACAGTGGAAAAAGCCTGATCGCGAACAAAATTCCTGGAAGTTTAATAATCATAAAGTTGCGTGCACAGCTAAAGATAACCAAGATAATGAACACAGTCCAAAAAACGCATATGGTTGCACGACGTGTGTCCATGCAAAACAAACAAAAATAATAAAAGGTATACCAGTCAGAATCAGAAATCCAGTGAAAGCATAGAAAATAACAACATGATTATGACCTACTGTGTATCCGGTGTATACCCAGACGATATACATAGTGAACTTGTGAATGACAGTAATGACGATGTGAATAATATACCTAGAGATAGTGATAAGTTAGCAAGTAGATGTAGTGTGTTAAGAGCGAGAATAAATAATTGTATAGGTAATGTGCTAATAGACAGTAGTGCACAAATATCATTAATTAGTGAGAATTTTGTAAACAGAAACATAATGTAATTTAAAAAGGTACCAATCTTACCTATAACCAATACCACCATTAAAACCGCCACTGATGAGTTACAAAAAGTAAATAAACAAGCACATATATACATTTCATCTCAAGGTATGGAACTTGAAACACCTGTATTAATTGTTAAAAATTTAATTTATGATGTTATTATAGGAACGGACACTCTTAAAAAAATAAATGCAATAATCGATTTTAAAAATAATAAATTAATATGTACTGTTAGTAATAAGGAGCATAGTGTAGAGTTAGGTAATGTTGACATTGATAATGATTCGGAGGCGAAATACATCCACTTAACCAAACCTACGGCCAAGCTAGTGGTAAACAAAAACAATAATAATAATAATAATAATAATACAGATGAATTAACCTCAGTACAGCATAGCAAACTGAACCAGCTGATAAACATACTGCAACATTTCAAAACAATCAACGCACGTATACACACATGAAATAGAAGTTACTGACGAAAATAAATTCGTGCATAAAACATACCCGATTCCACTTCACTACCAAAAACTTGTGGATGAGGAAATTAAAAGAATGTTGGATGATAACATCATTGAATGTTCCAACAGTAATTTTCTTAATCCTATGGTAATTGTAAAGAAAAAAAATAATATCAAATAAGGATATGTTTAGACATGCGAAATTTAAATAGAATAAGAAAAAAATGTTTTGACTGCGCCTAATGCTAAGAAGAACTTGCTTACAAAATGCCAAGGTGTTAAGTATATGCCCCGTTTAGATCTTAAGAGTGGATTTTGGCAGATACCATTAGCTGAAGATAGCAGAAAATTTACTGCTTTCTTATATAATGTAATGGGGCGAAAAGGGGTATTGTATTTTGTTGTAATTTTATTCTGTTTTATTCAATTTATACGGGCACAAAACAGCGAGTCACCTACATAAAACGGTTCAGTGCGTTGGATGCGTCGTGGTCAACAACAGTTTAATTCACAGAATTCCAGTGCGCACATGCCTGTGCTTTCCGTTGGGGAGAAGAGTAAAAACTTTGTAGCTAACAACCAGCTACAATGGAATGCAGCGTGTGTTCAACAACGCAATTGAATTCGCAGAACTTAAGGGATGTGTTACACACACCAACGCGCAACAACAACCAGGCGCGCAGATGGGACGCTTAGACAAAAAACCAATATGGCACAAAGTAACTAATTTTGTTCGCACGTGGTCCGAGCTGGTGGAAGTATGGATAAGTCACGCCCATTTGTGTGACGTGCAGAGAGGCAGTGAGATTTCGTCGACGTCCAACACACGGGACTAGCACGTGTTGAATGTGCAGTGACGGGGACTTAGCACCAGAAGGCATTGATATCCGTCTTGTTCAAAAAGTTTAGAAGTGGGGTTTTCTGTTAACTCTCGTGGTAGTCCTCAACCAACGCTTCGTCTGGCCAGGCGAACTACCAAACGTGGCGCCTCAATAAAATTTTAAATATTAATTAGAAAAGCTATCAGTAGTAGAATGAAGCCGTAAAATAAATAGTGAGTGTAGTTGTTGACGAAGAAGAAGGAAACATGAAATAATAAACTTTTTGGGACACCGCAAAGAGGACTTGGTGTGGGACGCGCCACGCGGTCGGGGAAGAGGCCACCAAAGCACGTAACTGTATAAAATCAAAATTATTTTTTTAATGAGATCTCTAAAATAAATAAATGGGGGTGGGGTAAATTGATGGAATGAGAGTAGAGTGTGCAGCAATCTGGGTCGTCTATAATAAAATAAGATAGTTAGGGTCATGTATTAATAAATATATATTTCTGTGTGTAAAATGATTCAAGGTCTTGTTTATGTTTTAAATAATAAAAGTAATAGTAAATGATGTGAAGGCATAGAAGTTTAAGTCAGCAGAAAATTTGAGTAATTTTGAGTAAAATTTAAAAGGTTGAAAGAATGGAATAAAATTTTAATTGTTTCTCTTCATAAATGCGAGTTGCGTACGTTATTAATATAACCTTGCAATCATCCTTGCATTTCGAAGTTCATGTGACGAAACCCTAGGCTGAACGAGGTAAGTGTGAAATAAATACGAGGGACGTCCACAAACTAAGAATACAAGGGCTGTGTAGGACATAGGGAAATTTTTTTTTCAAAGTTGGCACCCGTGACGTGTAGACGGGTTCTTAACGGTCAAAATGAGACATCGAGCGCCTCAGTCCGTTACGAAATGTCATCGCAGCAGCTTAACACGTCAACCAGTTCGTCCCCCGTTTGATCGACGTACCGCAGGTGTAGATTCGCTCAGTCATTCGTTTCCTTACGTTGCGCAACGAATCGTCGGCGACTATCCATCGCCAGCTTGTGGAAACCTACGTGGGTGTGTCACTATACTCCTGAGTCAAAACGACAGTCTCTGCAGTGGCGCCATACCCATTCGCCAACATCCAAAAAATTCAAAGTTCAGTCTTCACAGAGGAAAATCATGGCATCCGTCTTTTGGGATCGGAACGGGACCTTGTTGGTCGATTTCATGTCCAAAGGGACCACCATCAATGCTGCTGCATATTGTGAGACCCTAAAGAAGTTGAAACAACAAATCAAAGACAAAAGGAAGGGAATGCTGACTTGTGGTGTGTCACTCCTTCATGACAACTCCAGACCCCATACCGCCCAGCTCACTCAGGACCTGCTCGTGTCGTTTGGATGGGACATTGTGACTCACCCACCCTACTCCCCGGACCTGGCACCATCGGATTACCATCTTTTCACCAAATTGAAGGAGTTCTTGGGTGGACAGCGATTTTCGGACAATGAGGAGGTCATGGAGACTGTGAAAAAGTGGCTTAAGGAGGTGGAGTGGAAGGTATACGATGAGGGTATACAAAAGCTGGTGCCCAGGCTTCAAAAGTGCATTGACCTCAACGGCGATTATGTGGAGAAATGATAACATATTTTGGCACATACCCTGTAAATTTCATTAAAATATATTAATTTTTCGATTTTTAACAAGTGTTGTATTCTTACTTTCTGGACGTCCCTCGTAGTTTATGAAATATTTTTGTGATTTAAATGTATTCAAATATAATTAACTTCACAATTGGCGCCCGAACAGGGACAGTTTTTATAAATTGAAATTAAAATATAAAGACCACACCTACAAGTAAAATGCAAGTTTGATTTGAAGGTTAAGTAACTACGTAAAAATTATGTAGCACATATAAAATAGTACATCAGTGTTCAAAGGTTAAGAGTTAAGTGGTAGATGTTTTTATATAAGAAAATCTAGATTAATAAACTTATAAATATGGCAGGAAATGATGAAAGTATTGTGAGTGAAATACTTAATTTTGACGAATCGGCTGTTATAAACAGCCCCGAAGTACATTCAACACCTAATGTAGGTAAAGATAACAAAAATATAGATATAAATGTTACAAGTGAAACAAATAGTACAGATGATTCGGGGATTCAAATAACCCCAACATTGAGTAGGGAAAGTAAAACCAATGATAATGAAGTCAGCTTCACTGCAATAAAACAGAAAGCCAGTCAACACCTATTTCAATGAATCAAAATAAAAAAGTTGACGACAGTAGTATGTTAAAAGATTTGTACAGTTTGATATGTAGTATGAAAGAAGATTCAGAGAAACAACACGATGAAGTAAATAACAAATTTGAGACAATGAATAATAAATTCAGTGAACAAAATATTAAATTTGATATTATAAATAGTCGTTTTGACGAAATAAATACACAAAATGCTAAGTTTGAGGTTAATATGAAGAAACGTCTGAATGAGATGGACGAATGCTTATATACATTTAAGGAACAAGTGGTAGAGTTGGTAGAGGAACAAATTAAAAGCAAAGCAAATCAAATAATTAATTAATTAATAACAAGGTAAGTGATGACTGTAAAACAAGTGAAAATTATAATGATATGTGTAAAAACGTGGTATTAGAGAGTAAGGTGATTAAGGAAGATGTTGAAGTAGAATTTAGTAACGAAGTGTTGTTAGCGAGTGCTGATGAAAGTTTGAGAGAGTGTAATCAAAATTTAGACGAGCAAAGGGCAAATTTTCCCCAAGTTTATAGTGAAACAGAGGTTTCACAGATGTTTAATGAGGACAGAGTTTCCTCCAGTAGTTATGTGGGAGACATGGTGTCTCAAAATGGTCCCTTTATTTTTTGTGATGATCTTGGAAGTGCCAAGACATATAGTAAGTTTGTGTGGCCCTTTGCATGGAATGAGATAGTTCAGGGGGGTAGTGACAGATGTTATGATGATGAAAGATGTTTGGAGAGAGAGTTGTGTGCAGATAGGGAGATAATAATATATCAGTTAAAGAGAAAGTATAAAGAATTGAGAGAGAGGTTAGAAGTGGTGAAGATAAACAATATAAGATACTTGCATTATAAAATAGAGAGAGATGAATATTTTGATAAAACTGTTATAAATGATAAAGTAACTTACCTGATGTTAACCAATAATACTGATGGAGACTGGACAAAAATAGCTAATATTGACAAGGTTTATGAAATAATAAAAGGAAATAATCCTATAAATTATAATGGTATAATGAATGACATAGAGGTAATGGGTTATAATAATAAATTGAGCGTGAGTAAGAATGAGAAGTGTTATAAAAAAATAAGACAACGATGGCGGTTAGAGAAGAAATCAATAAACGGACATTTAAATATATTAAATATTTGAATTTATGGTTATGACCTTGCTGAATTTGGAAATGAAGTGTGGTAAAATTGAACAATCAATGATGAAGATTTGTAAATAAATTTTAGTGAAATTAATTGTGTTTGTATTGTAACAAGTATGTAATGTAAACAACGTGTATGTAGTAGAAATTGTTTTAATAATAATAATATTTTGTCAGATTAAATAAATGATTACAAAGGTGATAATGAAGTGCAATTGTTGTGAAAGGAATTAAAAATGTTGTGTTTTCAATACTTAAGGGAATTAAAGTAATTTGAGATGTTTAAATATTTTTGATTGTTTTAAAATGTTATATAAAGAAATTTTGATAATGAATTTGAATTATTTTATGAGGTTTAATTTTGATAATAATAAATAAATAAATAAATGTTAAATTGTGTTTAGGTTGTAGAATAACATGGTTGTTAAAATGTTTCAGAAGGTACATGGAGGTATTGGTGTTTGGTGGTTGTATTTGTTTGTTTATGACAGTATGTGAGTGATGTACTGTAAGTATGAAATTTTATAATGCAATTTATATAAATCAAAATGTTCAATGTTTAAATAGCAAATTTTAAATGAAATGTGATAAAGAAAGATTTTTGGAAAAGTTAATGATATAGTAAATGATAAATAATTGATAATTAATTAATAGAAGTTCAATTGAAATTAAAATATAATGTTTATAATTTTATATGCAAATGTAAGGATGTAAAGTGGGTAATTTCTGATCAACCTTAAATGTGAATTGTTTGTTTTAATGAAATGATCGCAATGTTAATTATGAGTGTATGATATGTATTATGTTAAGAATGAAAATCAATCAAGTAATTAATATACCCAAACATATAAGAGTTGACCTTCTGTGAACTGTAGTAGCAGTGTCAGCGTTGGACTTATATGTCTTTTGGTAGTTTCCCCACATTTCGGGCGGTCACGGTTTCACCAGGCCCTGGCCGTGGAATTATGTAAGTAGTTACAAAATTGGTGAATTTTGAAGTTGAACCGGGGGGGTAAACAGGGGAAACTACATAACTATGGAACAGCGGCTATCGTCGAAGGTGTCGATAGTGCCATCTTTGTGTGTGAATCATTTTAGTAGGATTACGAGTGTCCTCGGACATCAGTAATACCGAATTGTTGGTGTAACGCTGAACCAAGAACGGTATAGTCAGTGACTATACCTTATACATGTAACTTCAGTTCTTGGGGATGCAAAGTCACCTACATAAAACGGTTCAGTGCGTTGGATGCGGTGTGGTCAACAACAGTTTAATTCACAGCATTCCAGTGCGCACATGCCTGTGCTTTCCGTTGGGGAGAAGAGTAAAAACTTTGTAGCTAACAACCAGCTACAATGGAATGCAGCGTGTGTTCGACAACGCAATTGAATTCGCAGAACTTAAGGGCTGTGTTACACACACCAACGCGCAACAACAACCAGGCACGCAGATGGGATGCTTAGACAAAAAACCAATATGGCACAAAGTAACTAATTTTGTTCGCACGTGATCCGAGCTGGTGGAAGTATGGATAAGTCACGCCCATTTGTGTGACGTGCAGAGAGGCAGTGAGATTTCGTCGACGTCCAACACACGGGAGTAGCACGTGTTGAATGTGCAGTGACGGGGAC
The DNA here is from genome assembly GCA_034769895.1 of Magicicada septendecula. Lineage (NCBI taxonomy): Eukaryota > Metazoa > Arthropoda > Insecta > Hemiptera > Cicadidae > Magicicada > Magicicada septendecula. The sequence continues at coordinate 171,318,845 of CM068376.1, forward strand.
TTAGCACCAGAAGGCATTGATATCCGTCTTGTTCAAAAAGTTTAGAAGTGGGGTTTTCTGTTAACTCTCGTGGTAGTCCTCAACCAACGCTTCGTCTGGCCAGGCGAACTACCAAACGTGGAGCCTCAATAAAATTTTAAATATTAATTAGAAAAGCTATCAGTAGTAGAATGAGGCCGTAAAATAAATAGTGAGTGTAGTTGTTGACGAAGAAGAAGGAAACATGAAATAATAAACTTTTTGGGACACCGCAAAGAGGACTTGGTGTGGGACGCGCCACACGGTCGGGGAAGAGGCCACCAAAACACGTAACCGTATAAAATCAAAATTATTTTTTTAATGAGATCTCTAAAATAAATAAATGGGGGTGGGGTAAATTGATGGAATGAGAGTAGAGTGTGCGGCAATCTGGGTCGTCTATAATAAAATAAGGTAGTTAGGGTCATGTATTAATAAATATATATTTCTGTGTGTAAAATGATTCAAGGTCTTGTTTATGTTTTAAATAATAAAAGTAATAGTAAATGATGTGAAGGCATAGAAGTTTAAGTCAGCAGAAAATTTGAGTAATTTTGAGTAAAATTTAAAAGGTTGAAAGAATGGAATAAAATTTTAATTGTTTCTCTTCATAAATGCGAGTTGCGTACGTTATTAATATAACCTTGCAATCATCCTTGCATTTCGAAGTTCGTGTGACGAAACCCTAGGCTGAACGAGGTAAGTGTGAAATAAATAGTTTATGAAATATTTTTGTGATTTAAATGTATTCAAATATAATTAACTTCACAATAAGAACAAATGCTATCGATTTAAGGTAGTTCCATTTGGATTAGTAACCAGCCTCGCGGCGATGGTAAAATGGTTGGAGTTAGCATTTGGTCCTGAGGTTGAGGATTTCGTGAGTGTATTTGTTGATGACATCTTAGTAATATCCAAATCGTTTGACGAGCACTTAAAACATCTCAACATAGTGTTCAGCAAACTCCTTCAGGCAAACTTGGTGCTTAACTACGAAAAGTGCGAGTTTGGGAAATCCGAAATAAAGTTTTTAGGTCACATCGTATCAGCACAGGGTGTGTAAACTTACAAACAATTTTTAAAACACCCAAGAAGAATATTACCTTACTTACCCTGTTTACCGCAAAGTCTCCTACGCACTTACCTCAAAAAAACCCCATCAGAAGATTGCACACAGCCCTCAAGATCGCCACCATATTTTATAGAGCAAATATGGAAACTATTATACTTTTCCCCAAAAGAAATAATTTAGATAATTTATCGCCCTTAATACAGAAGTTCTCTTAGGCTCGATTAGGCGAGTTTTTTAGTACGGAAACAGGTTATGAATGACTTTAAAACAGGTTATGGTAAATAGGCGTAATAATTAAGTTAACACATGGTTATGCTAACGACTCTTACTTTATTTCAATTAAATATTAAAACTTTGTTTTTCCTACTTTCTTTTTATCTAATACTATACACAGTTATAAAACAAAATTCCATAAGCTAATTTTATTATACAAACCAGTACTCTCTTACTTTTTATTTCTCTCCTTTTTCTCACACACACACTCTCACGCTCTTTACATTTCTGAATACCTCCCGTTTATTGAGCTCATTATAAACAATTCATGTTTACTTATAAACTTTTGGCCAACGATTAAATTTGTCACTGTACTTAACTGCACGTGGTTCCAACTATTGCGCACTATGTTGTCTAACTCTTTTTACTCCACTATCCCGTCACATTTAAAAAACTGTCACTATTGTTGAATCACTGTTTACTGTTGCATTTTAGATACTTTTTGGTAGGCCTATGTTAATATTTTTGGCCTACCAAGAAGAACTCGCCCGAGGCTACGGTTAGATTTACGTCTGTTCACTATGAAGGCGGGCTGCTGATTGGCCAGCTTAGCTGCCTTGGTGATGCTCTTCGTTGTTTGTGTACTCGCCACATGGTCCCAAACGGATGTAACACTCCACCCCCCCCGTCTTAACTTATCGAAGGTTCCAGAATACGGAAAGTCGTTTTGCACCAAACACGTGGTGAATTTATTACGCAGTACAGCCATGTGCTTGTACTGCAACTCACATATCCTTTGTTCTAACTCCCAATACGTCTCCAACAGTATGATTCATAATAACAGAATTAGTCGATAATTATTAACAATTATTAAACAAAAAGTGGTTCTACCCTTTTTGTCCCGTTACAGGTGTTAGTACGGACCCTGAGAAGATACAATCCGCATGGGATTTCCAACACCTAAAAAAGCAAAGGATATCAGAGCTTTTCTAGGACTTACCGGATATTACCGTCGGTTCGCACCTGCGTATGCTAAAACAGTTGAACCTCTGCTGGAACTGCTTAGGAAAAATACCACGTGGCGATGGGAGGTAAGACACGAAGAGGCATTTAACGCAGTAAAGGAGTTATTTAAGGAAAATCTACATGTGTTTCACCCCGAGAAGGAAGGGACATATGTACTGAACTGTGATGCATCTGATTATGCCATTGGCGGAATTCTGTATCAGCGGAATGATAACGGGGAGCTTAAAGTTATCGCGCATGTCAATCGTTCATTAAAAGGTGCTGAAAGAAATTATTTTACGTCAGAAAAAGAAATTTTAGCGATTGTGTATTGTGTTAGTAAATTTAGATATTATTTAGTAGGTAAACATTTAGAAATTCTATCTGATAACCAAGCTTTGTCGTTTTTGTTAAAATGTAAACTTGCTAATGCCCGTATGTCACGCTGGATAATGGCTATGCAAGAGTGTGATTTCAGTATTAAATATTGTAAAGCCAGTGACAACAAGATGGCGGATACTCTAAGTCGTTATCCACCTGTGCAGCAGGAAACTTATACCTCTGATAAAAATGAAATTCAAATATTAGCTGTTAAATATGCGTTACCTAACGAGCTCAAATCTTTACTTAAAAACATTAATAATGAACAACGAGACAAAAAAATTAAAAAATCATAAGTGAAATCCAAATTAAAGAAAATCCCAAATTTCAAATCGTTAACAATGTTTTGTACAAGCTTATAGACGGACAATGGAAGATAATGGTTCTGGATCATCTTGTGGAGGACCTAACCTGGGCATGTCACGAAAGTCTTGCTCATGCAGGAGCATACAAATGCTACTCGACGCTGCGGGAGGATTTTATATGGATGAACATGGCCAGGAAAGGCAAGTCTGTTCTTCATACCTGCCACACCTGCCAGACAGCCAAATACCCAAACCAGCACACATATGTAGAAATGGGTAACGTAGTAATGCATGGTAAGAATAAGTTATTATGTATCGATTTCCTTGGGTCCATTACCACGTGCGTCTCGGGGTATGAGAAATCTGGTTGTGTGTACTGATGCCTTCACTAAGAATGTAAGTCTGTATGCCATAGGTAGACCCACGATGGATGCTGTACTTAAAATAATTTTAGACAAGTACATCCCTAAGTATGGCCATGTCAAGAAGATCCTATCTGACCAAGGCAAACAATTCCAAAATAAGAAATGGAAAGCTGAGTTGGAGAAGAGGAACATACAAGCAATATTGACGTCCATTAGAAGACCTCAAGGAAATCTTGCCGAGAGAGTCAATAGGGAGCTCGGTCGATTATTCAGAACATATTGTAACACAAACCAAAGTAAGTGGCCGGAGTATCTTGAGTTTTTCGAGAACGCCATAAATGGTAGTTACAATACCACTACTGGATATATACTGTTAGAGCTGGAATCGGATGTTCAACTGAAGCGTGTTTGGAGTGAGTATGTAAAACGGATAGCCACTCAGAATTTGGCTGTCTGAACGAGATTAAGCGTTTGGATGCGAAGGAGCGGATAAAGAAAAATTCAATTCTGAGCATAAGCTGCAGTCATTTAGAGTAGGCAAATTAATATTACTCAAGAGATTTGAACGTTGGTCATAGTATTGACAATACAACAGCTAAATTCCATGGACTATACAATGGTCCATTCATGTTATCTGAACAGGTGGGAAAACATAACTTATATTGTTACAAATCATGTTACAAACAAAATATTGGGAAATTCCATGCATCGTCATTACAAAAATATTATGTCAAAAGTTCATGTGTTCATGTATATCTGGGTATATAAAGAATGAATGTAATAAATTAATTGTTAAATTAAATAAAAATGTGTAAATTCATGTATGATTAAAAAATGTCAGTTAAGGTGATGAGCGTTGATTGTGTGGAGTTAGGTGGTATGATGTCATGAACTGTTTATATTAGCTAATCTATCTAGGTCAAAGGATAACAGAGATATCAACCACGTGTTTATGTTTGTTTACATTCAAAGTGACAGATGTCAAATTTATTGGAGAAGAGAGATTTTTAGTTTAACAAGTATTATTTATTTATTTATTTTGAGTTTTGTTATTTTTTTATAAAATGGAGGTGATATTATTTTGTGTAAAAAAAAATTTTTTTGGACATGTAAACAAATTTGTTTGTATACGTGGAGGGGATATTCCTGCAATAGAACATCGCAGAAAGGGTATTTGTAGCTAGGACTACATGCTTTTATACCAATTTATGACGTTATAGAGATGTTGAAAATTGATTTTGTTTAAATTTTGTAAAATAGCTATAAGTTTTGAATTAAGAAATGGGTATTTAACTGTTTATGTCAAAATGCCCATACATTTATTTTCTGTCATGTTAAGTGCGAATTTAGTGCGCATGTGCGTGTGTTATTCGTATTTACATGAATAACTCTGGTTTAAATTGATGTATTGAATTGAGACTTGGACAGCTCATGATTCTAAATTAGCGCTACATTTTTCTAATGTCAAAGACTCGAAACATATTACTTTAATATGTATTTTTTAACAGAATTCATCTTTCTAAAGAATTCTTATCTTATAAAAGTCATAAAACGTTTTGATAAACTCTATACCTGCTTTTGCAGTTTTCAGCAAATTTGTTCAGGACTTCTATCAATTTAACCCATCAATCATGTGCTAGGGGGTTTAACCAATCAGAGGCCCCTATGTTCATTCAAATTGGGTCTCCGCGAAGGAAGTTTCAGTCAGCTCGACCTTAACAGACTTTCTCTCTGTGCGAGTTTTTCGTATCAGTATACATTTCTATATAAGGGTTACGAGTACGGAATTTTAGCAACAAGTTGCCCGTTCGCTAAAATGCTATTGGGTACTAGAACTCAAATAATATAAATTAAATTATTAATTAAAATAGTGCTATTCTCACGAGAGTCAAGATGTCCTCATAGAGTGAAGTGTATTTACCGGAATACATCTGTGTGAACACGAGGACACCTCAAGACTCAGGAATGAGTACGTACAATACACCGAAACTACATTAATTTAAATTAAAACCCATTATCGAGCTCTGAATAAAGAGATAAACGCTATCGGTGTATCGGCGTGCATGCGAGCAGAGTGTCCACGTGTCATCAGAGCAGCAGATTTCAGCAGGCAGCAAGGGGTAGCAGATTCAACAGTGAAACCCCGCGAGAGGTGGCAGATTCAATGGTGTTGTAAAAGGAATTTAATGACCAAGTAAAAATAGACATTTAAGGAAAAAAAACTTTCAAATCATTTACAGACATTAATAAATTAGAATAAATAATTTTTGTCAGTCACAGACCATTTTAAATTTGTTTAAAATGTATACCTTACTCCAGATAAAAGACTATTATTATTGTGTTTTTAATACTATGCCTTATATTTGTTTTGTTGCTATATATATTATAACAACTCAATTTGCATTTATATAATGTATTGAATGCATGGGTGTAATCGTAATAAGAAGATGATACGTTATTTAAGTTTAAAATTGTTCCATTATTTATTTATTAAACAAAATCTTTCATTTCGCACATTAAATATTGACTCATTATTATATCGTTTGTACGAATCTTTTGTACACAACTTATTGCTAACAAATTACATACACAAGTTATACATAAATCTTATTATCTAATTTTAATTAATTAAATATTTATTTTGCTCTCGGCTTACTCATTGTGTGCTCATTTTTTTTCAATAATGAGTTTGCTTGTATTCAAATTTCTGTTATATTAATTTGTTTTAACTTTCTACTGCATATGCATTGTCCTTTATCAACAAGACTACTAATTACGTTAATTCAAAAATTAAATATTTCTCTTATCATTTACGTTACTCTCAATTACTAACTTTAATACAAGAAATATTATTCTACTTTTACATTGATGTACAATTTATTTATTTTAATACTGGTTGAATGTCTTTCATTCCAACGTTAATTAGTGTCTTTCAAATGTCTATAACTACAGTGGTTTTTTATCACCTCGTTTGACGTGGTTAATCATCCGTACGTCCTCCTTTGGTCCTCTGGTCATGTCCTTCTGGTCCTCTGGTCATGTCCTCCTTGTCCTGGTCCTCTGGTCGTGTTCTCCGTGTCCTTCTGGTCCTCTGGTTGTGTTCTCCTGCATGTATTGTTTAATAGTCGTCTCGCCTCACATCATATGCTGCCGGTGTGTCCATAGACTTTATCGTATGTACTCTGCTGCTCTGGTAGGACATCTAGTTTGTCCTGTGACTCTTACTATAGATGTGAATTAGCATCGTCGACTGACATAGCCTCCTGTGGCAATGGTTGAATCGAGGAGAAGAAACTTTATTAGCGCGACCTGGTGTTTATAGTCAGGCCATGCAAAAACTCATGTCTGAACAATATTTAGCCTGGCAGATTCTGTTGAAGCGTCACTTCTCCCACTCTGGTTCAATTCACAATTTTCGCCTATCTTCGGGAATTACGAAGTTTGTTTCACATCACTCGATGCTCAGTCGATCACTAATTTTTATATGTTTACTATACGTAAATTACACTTCTTTATGTTAATCACAAAAAGAGCTATTCATTTTTTATGTATAGTAATTGCACCTTTTGTCACATTGGTACGGTCTTTTAACACTTTATTCACCTTTAATTTCTATACACTTTGGTGTCTTTTGGTTTACCCTATCGTACATATTTTTCTTATAATTAAAATAAAACACAACTATTCTACTTGAAAAGGGTTGGTTACATTTCAGGAACGGACAGGCTTCAGACACACAAACAAAATATGCGTGTACACAATTCTAGCGACAGGTGTGTCGAAAATGCATGTCCATGCATGAATTCTGCGCTCCCTATTTTTTAACTACGATCCAGCTTATGCAATCTGAATCATATTTATTTATTTTTATTGTTTATTTCATTTATTTTGGCAATGCACAGTGCCGTTAATGGTTGTACTGTTGCATTATTTCCCTGCTTGGTGAAAACAAAATTTTTTAATACCAAATTAAAATTTTTTTTCTGCCTTTTTATTAGGCAATAATATGGTATTGTTTTTATTTATCAACACATTTATTTATTTTATGTGCGACTAATAATGAGTATGCGATTTTTCAATTTTACCCTTATTTGGAGGTTTTGAGCAAATATTTCCCCTCCCTTGTAGGTACAGTCGCTGTGGTGTTTCGGTACATCCGCTTTAGTCGTTGTTCCACTTTAATCATTCTAATGACCCAGTTATTTATGAGTGGAATTTTCTCAAAGAGCTAGCATGGTATTTACCCATTTCTTTTTTTTTCATGCTGTCATACACTATGAATGTCTGTTTACCAACTTGTCGTACTACTGTATATGGTCATTCATACAACGTGAATTTTTTTTAGCTGTATTGTCAAATCTTTTTCCTACTTTATTAGTCTTTAATAATACCTCATCTCCAATTGCAAACTGTTGTAGCTTATGCGTTCTGTTGAACTGCTCTACTCTCTTGTTACCTTTTTCTTTCATTCTTCTCTTTGCATTCTCTATTTTAATGCTGATTGGAATTTGTACGTTTTGATTGGCAGGTTTTTGTATATATTTTCTCCAAAATCTATCGTGTTTACGATCTTCTTCTATTTCAATTGGCGTGTAACTTGTTGCTTCACTGTAGTTCTCGTTCATAGCCTTTTCGAAGAATGGTAAATATTCTGCCCATCTGGTATGTTGGTTATGGCAGTAAATCTGTAGATATTTACCTAATTCCTTGTTTACCCTTTCTGCTAGATTTCCTTGTGGATGTTTAATAGCTGTTAGGATGGTTTTTATTCCATTTTCTCTTAATGTTTGGTGCCAAACTTCGCTCTGGAATTGTACGCCTTGGTCACTCAAGACCTTTTTCAGCTTGCCAAATGCTGGAATATATTTATTGAGTAGTATCTTCAGTATAGCTTTTGTTGTAGGTCGCATAACTGGATACAGATGAACTGCTTTGGAAAACACATCTATACAGACAAGTATGTGCTTAACTCCCCGACTTGATCTCGGTAGAGGTCCCAGAAAGTCCACTGCAACTAACTCTCCTCTAGCTTCGTTCTGAATACTCTGCATCTCAACATACGAGGGGGGACCCAAAAGTAACGAGAATTTTTCTCTGGCAGTTGGTAGAATGCTAGTTCCGACTTCTCCCACTAGGTGCCTTCACTAGACACCATTTTGTATCAGTTGCCCTGGCGGCATTGTTGTGGAAACATTAGCGCGGTCAGTGTGACTATTTTTTGTAAGCGCTGTTTCACGTTTTTGGCGATTTGTCAGTGGCAGACATTAAATACCAACGTGCTAACATCAGGTTCTGTTTCCTGTTAGGGAAATCAGCAGCAGAAACTGTCGCAATGCTTCGGACGGCTTATGGGGAGGAAGCTTTGAGCCAGGCAAGGATTTTGAGACGACAAGAGAGCACACGCGGAACGAATTTTGCTGCACAACATTTCATCTTCAGATCTTCAGTCAAAATTCGTTGGCATGAACTCTAGGATATTCCAATCATTTCCTTCAATTCATCGATTGTTCTACGACGATCAAACATGATCGCAACACGGATTTTTTCAATCTTTTCGTCCGTTTTGGAAGTCGAGGGACGTCCCAGTCGTGGTTCGTCTTCAATTGACATTTGACCACTTTTAAAATGAGAAAACCACTCGTAAATCCTTGCCTGGCTCAAAGCTTCCTCCCCATAAGCCGTCCGAAGCATTGCGACAGTTTCTGCTGCTGATTTCCCTAACAGGAAACAGAACCTGATGTTAGCACGTTGGTATTTAATGTCTGCCATTGACAAATTGCCAAAAACATGAAACAGCGCTTACAAAAAATAGTCACACTGACTGCACTAATGTTTCCACAACAATGCCGCTAGGGCAACTGATACAAAATAGTGTCTAGTGAAGGCACCTAGCGGGAGAAGTCGGAACTAGCGTTCTACCAACTGCAAGAGAAAAATTGCTCGTTACTTTTGGGTCCCCCCTCGTATGTGTGAAGATTTGGCTGTTCTACGGTCTGACACTCATAACACTTTTTCAACTCTTTTTTAATTTTCCTAAACATATTATTAATGGTAAAATCCTCTCGTATACATAAATAACATTTCAAAGCTGCAGCATGTTCTAGTCTTTCATGTACAGGTTTTATTAATTTATGCAACATTTCATTTGATAATACTACCTTCCAATCCTGGTTTACTAATTTGAAGAGACTATTGTGTATTTCATACTGAACGGGTAGTTGCTCTTGGCTCTTTTTATTTCTTATGGTAACATCCTGCTCCTGTTCCTCCGCTAAATTCTGCAACATTCTTCTTACTTCCTGACTAGCTTCCCATCTTATGGATAAAAGTCGTACTTCTCTGTTTTCGTCCTCGTAGATCTCCTCACACTCTTCTGTGATGTATCTGCTTAACGTATCTGCCACACGGTTATCTCTCCCTTTGCAATATTTGATTGTAAATGAATATTCCCCGATGGCTAGAATCCATCGTAATAAACGTGCATTCGTTACTTTGCATTTCAGCAAAAATGATAATGCTTGATGATCCGTATGTATTTCGAAGTGAGTACCATAAATATAATACCTAAATTGTTTGAGAGCATAGACTATGGCAAGAATCTCTTTTTCCGATGTTGAGTAATGCTTTTCTGCTCCTTTGAAAACTCTGCTTGCATAGGCGATAACTCTGTGTTCACCTTGCGAATCCTGTTGATATAGAACACTTCCCACAGCGTAATCACTGGCATCAGAATAAATCACAAACTTTCCTCTCTTTTGAGGGTGATGTAGCATGATGTTCTCAACAAATAATGTTTTCACTTGGTCGAAGGCTTCTTGATGCTTCTTCTCCCATCGCCATTTTTGTCCTTTCTTTGTTAATTCTAACAAAGGTTGCGTTCTCTCAGCATACAACAGTGAAAATCTTCTGTAGTATCCTGTTAGTCCTAAGAATGCTCGTAGCCCTTTAAGGTTTCTAGGTGGGCGAAAATTTGTTATACTGGATATTTTGGTGGGATCGGGTTGTATACCTGAGGATGAGATAATGTGTCCTAGGAAATGAATGGAAGTTTTTAGGAATTCACATTTGGTTAGGTTAAGGGACATGTTGGCTTGCCTAAACTTATGGAATATTATACCTAGATTATTTATGTGTTCTTCAAACGTTTTTGATATTACAAGAATGTCGTCTACAAATATCATTGTTACGGTTCTATTTCTGGTCCTAGTGTTCTCTCTAGACACTTCACAATAGCTGCCAAACTCGTGCTTAATCCAAATGGAACGACTTTGTGCTGGTAACATTTGTTTTTGTACAGAAAGGCCGTAAATTTTCTCTCTTCTTTCCTTATTGGAATTTGCCAGAAGCTTGAGCGTAGATCCAACTTCATTAAGTAACGTGCTTCTTCACATTTTGTAAACAACTCGTCCGCATTAGGCGCGCATCCATACTCTTTCATAATGATGCTGTTCAGCTCCCTCATGTCTAGGCATAGGCGAATATCCCCACTTTTCTTCTTCACTACCACTAGAGGATTTAAGAAGTTGCTGTTGGATCGTTCTATCACGGTTTTTTCCAACATGCAACGAATTTCTGTTTCTACCTCTTCCTCATAGCGCATTGGGATCGGATATGCCCTCCTGACGAATTTAGTTAGGTCTGATACAGTTATAGAGTGTTCGTATACTGCCGTCTGCGTTGGTGCTTCATTGAATATATCTTCATATTCTTCAATTAAGTTGTGAAGCTGCTCTTCTTCCTGTACTGATATTTCGTCATTTGTCGTACTCACATTTTGAGTTGGTACACATTGTATCGGTGGTTTAGACAAAACCATAGGTGTTTCACTTACCTTAGATTGCTCATTATCTTCGTTCATATTTATCTCATACTGAGTGCCTTTATAATTACACTCTATCTTATTCTTATTAATATTTATCTTAGCATCTAGTACATTCAACAAATCAATTCCTAAAATACCATCTTATATTAATTTATTCATAATAATCATGCGGTATGTTATTTCTAACTTTTTATATGTCATAGTTACATATGTCTGTTGTCTAACTGTTTCTCTTTTATTTGTGGCTATGGTGATGTTCATATTATTTATGGGTAACATAGCTGTATTTTTAAAATATTTCTTATTTCGCTGTACCCATGCAGCATTTAAAACTGACAGCTGACTCCCCGTGTCTACTACATTTTATATCAGAATTATTAATTTGAATGTTGACAATGGGACATTGTGTTTGTTTCTCACCTTGCTCTACATCCTGTTGTTGCTTAGTAGCTCGTCATGTATATCGCTACGATAAATATTGTTTATTGTAAAGCACTGTTTCCGTCCGTTATGTCATTGCGTAGATGTTGATAGCTTATTGTTCGCTTCCATTGTTCCTCGCTGCATTGAATTGTTGCCGCCTCCTTTTACTGCACTTACGACTTTGTCGTATCATCATCATCATCGGTTCATCTGCTGTATAGCAGGTTTTTTTTATGAACTCTTCCACAGTTCTCTGTCTTCTGCCAGCCTTTTCGTGGTAATGTAGTTTTCTACCTTGATGTTGTCCATCAACTGTCATCTCTTTCTTCCTCTTTTTCTTTTTCCGCTAACCATGCCTTCCAGACGGTCTTTTATAATAGAATTTCTTCTTAAACAGTGTCCTATCCAGTTCTTCTTTCTTTTCCTTATTGTTTCCAATATTTCTCTTTTCTCTCCCACTCTTCTTGATACTTCCTCATTCCGCACTCTGTCTTCCCATTTAACTCCTTCCATTCTTCGCCACATCCACATTTCAAAAGCTTCAATCCTGTTTTCATCTTCCTTCCTTAAAGTCCACGTCTCCCCTCCATACAATGCCACACTCTATATATAACAGTTTGCTAACCTTTTCCTTAGTTCTTTGTTTAATGGCCCGTTTAAGAAATTTTTCTTTTTATTGAATGCTTCTTTTGCTATTGGAATCCTAGTTTTTATTTCTTTCGTGCTTTTTATGTCATCTGTAACTATGCTTCCCAAGTATTTGAAACGGTTTACTTGTTGTATGGTTTCAGAAAATTTGTGTGTGACGCGGGCCTACTATGCCTTCTCTCGTAGATATTACGCTCTCGTCGTTCAGTTCCTCTCCGCTTGTCTTGAGTTCTCTCACCAGTTTTTATTACAGTCGCCTGGCTTATATTATCATTAGAGCGGTTGTGAGTGTTGTGCAGCTGTGGCTTATAATTAGCATTATAATTATTATAGTTATAATTACCATGTGGTTGAATATAGTGCTTTGTATTACTACCTTGCGTGATATTTTCTGCTTGTGTGACTAGTATAAAAATTCTTCTACTGTTTTAATACCTTGGGTACATACAGCTAATTGGATATCTCTCGGAAAATGGTAATAACTTGGAGATTATTTCATATTCCGAAAATTTAGGTTTAAGGTGTTTCACCCTTTCTATTTGAGCTATTGTTTATTGTTCAATTCTTGTACGACCATGCATATCGAATTTACCATATTCAAGCTGATCGCGTACTTGACGTTGTATATGTATGTTCCAGTACCTGTTTTCAAAAGCATCGCGGAATTGTTGATACGTAGTATGTTATCTTGAATTATAGAATACCATTGGCTTGCAGAATCTTTAAAATGTCGAGTAACGAAGTCGATCTTTTCATTATTGTCTATCGCACTACCTATCTTCTCCATCTCTTTCTCAATATTCGCCAAAAATTCCATGCTGTTTTCCCACTTGTTACCTGCAAATGTTATCTTATTTCTTTCTTCTGTTGGTGCTGAAAACATCATTGTCTGCGTCGGCCGTCTGCGAAGTTCTTCCTTAAGTTGCTTTATTTCATTCCGGACTTCTTCCTTCATATGGGATACCTCTCCAGAACAGTCTTTTGCAGTCTTGGATGTCTCGTCTATTTTGTCTTCTATAATTGTGGTACGGGTTTCTATTTCAGTTGTTTTGCTAGTGGTTGCTTGTAATATTTCATTAACCGTCTGTATCTTATTATCTTGTTCGTGCTTTATTACCATTAATTTTTCATGTAAATTATCATTTATTTGTTTCTGAACATCTTTCAAATCTTTTCTCCATTCAAGAAGTAATTCTTTTTGTTTATTTTCTAATCTAATGGCTTGTTCGTGTAGGGCTCTCCTAAACTTCTTGTCTAATTCACTTATGCGCGTATCTGTGTCGTTAATTTTATCAGCTAACTGCATCGTGCTATCGGTGATTTCTTGTTTTAATTCGCTTATTATTTAAATCTTCTTTTAAATCCTCTATTTGCTTATTTATATTTTTATTTAATTCGTCGTTCAGCTGGACATGGTCTCGTCTTAGCTCATTTAAATTTGCTGTCAGATTTTCTGTTTGCTTATTTATTTTCTCATTTAAATTTTCTGTCTGTTTATTTAAATTTTCTGTCTGTTTTGTGCTTAATTCATCTACCCAGGCATGCATCATAGTTTGAAGCGCTTCAATATCTAAGCTTCCTGGTGCTGCCATGTTGAATTATTTACATTTATTTATTATTTATTATGTTTTAGAATATTATTATTATGGAACCGAATTACTACTTTTATTTATTTAAAATATTATTATTAATTATTATTATTTGTAATATTACAATTACACATTTACAATGATATTATTTCATTGAGCGCCAGTTGTGTCTTAATACACAACAATGTACATAACATACAATTAATGTTTAATATAAATAATTATTATCACATATAATATATTTTTCATTAAACACACATTTACTTTTAGAGCAACCATTTAGCTTGTGAAAAAACAAACAAATTTCTTAAATAAATTTATACTGCCAGACTCTTACCTTGCGATGTTTTCTCGCTCTCATAACTTACCTGTTACACAATCAGAAGTTCAAGGTCGCCAACATATTTTTTAAGTTAAAATATGTAAAATTTTAGTACCCTTCCCATTAATTAAAGAGGAACTTAAATATTTGTATAAAAAGAAAGCAAAATTAAACAGAGATTTATATATGATTCATTTAAAACTACTTGATAGCATTCATGTGGCCCTACTAGATAACACAATCCAGGTTATCAACAAATACGTTCATGACGTACTGCAACGTGTTTACCAAAAACAAAAGATTAAACTTCAAGCTCTTAAACATAAGCAGATAAGAGAGGAGGACTTCGAATGTAAACACAAGTTCTACACGCGTGTCTCAAATTTGACGAGTATACAATTTACATCTGATGAAAGAGATATTCTTAACAAGGGGCTAAATTATAATATTCCTTATATCGGTAAAGACCACATGATTCGAGAAATTATTAGTGCAGAGGCCGCCGTAAAAACAATACCAAACCAGACTTTACAAAATGAAACCCGTGCCGTAATTAATAATAGCTTGAATAAATGCCTAAAAACTATAACAAATAATGAAAAGCGCTGTAAAGTTAATCAAAGATACTTGAAAGAAAATAAAACCTTGAAACATATAAAAACTAAATTGGTAGATAACAATGCACTGATTACAAAGGCTGATAAGGGGAATACCGTAGTCGTAATAGACAGAGACGAATACACTTCAAAGGTTAATGAGTTCATATCAAATAATCATATTGTAATGATACAAACGGACCCAACTGCAGAGTTCGTCAAAGTTTTGAATAATAAAATTAACCTATGTACACGGCTGTTTGATAACGCCACACGCCGTGCACTAAAACCCATTAACGCAGAAGCACCACAATTTGTTGGCCTACCAAAAATCCATAAGACCAATATACCGATTAGGCCATTGATAAATTTCACAACTGCGCCGAGCTACAATGTCAGCAAAAAACTTGCAGTGAAAATAAAAAACAGTATAAAGATAAGTAATAACCATAGTATAAGAAATAACATTGACCTTGTTAACAAATTGAAAAGCATTAAATTACGACCTAATTATAAAATAGCATCTTTTGATATTGTTGACTTGTATACGAATGTCCCTGTTCAAGAAACTCTCATTATCCTTAAAGAAAATCTTATTAACGCCAAAATATGTAATTCTGAAGAAATCAATGATTTAGTTAATTTACTGGAAGTTGTACTTGACCAAAATTATTTTACATTTAATAATAATTATTACATCCAAAAAAAGGGCCTAGCCATGGGGTCACCTTTATCTGGTTTATTGGCTGACATATACTTAAACCACTATGAGAATATATATTTGCTCAATAACGTAAATAAATTTTCCAAGAAAATAATATCATATACACGTTATGTTGATGATACGTTTATAATTTTTAATGGCACAATACGACAAATAGAAAATATGAAATTATACATGAATAGTGTCAACAAAAACATACAGTTCACACTTGAGACGGAGATAAATAATAAACTTAACTTCCTCGACCTGACAATTACAAGACTAGATGAAAAATTCCAATATCAAATATACCGAAAACCGACAACCACGGATCTCACGATAAATGCTGAATCACATCATCCCTTTTCTCAGAAAATGGCAGCTTATCATAGTTTAATACACAGGTATTAAATACCATACCATTAGAAGACAAAGATTTTCACGAAGAACTGAACACGATCAAATACATAGCTAAGGCCAATGGTTATAAAAGATCAATCATAGATAATTTAGTCAAGAAACACAGAAAAAAGAAAAACAACATAGAATTACAAGAAAATAATAGAAATAAAATTAGGTATATAGCATCAGAATATGGTAACACCCTACCCAAAATTTTAAACAAAGTATTCGGTGGGATAAATATAAAAATGGCTTACCGAACTAATAATAACATTAATAAGATACTCTTACCTAAACATTCAAAATCAGTTGAAGACAGGACAGGCGTTTATAAGATAATATTGCTACGACAGCGTAGAACAATCTAGGCGTTTATCGAATGTGCCAGAAAGATCTCGACGTAAGCGTGTGGTGTACGTGCTACTAAACGCATGTTATGAGAAATTTCTCGACTTTGCTTCGCTCGGGCGCTCGGACTGTGTCAAGGCCGCAGCAATTACGTAGTTCGCGAGAGATAAGACGCAGTTTGGAAGCTTCTGGTGTGTGTAGCGTAACTATAAATACATCGCGTCGCGGCCTTAGTTTTTCAGTTCAATGCGAGATTTTTGACTGTGCGGTTCGAGAGTATTAGTGCGATATATTTTACAGAGCGGTTCGGGTTATTACGGTGTACGTTCAAGTAGTTATTAGTGAAGTGTTACGTTTTACACTCGGACGGTATAATTGTAATACAGTTGAGTCTTAATATTAGTGGACATTTTATTGCGTATGAACAATTTTCATTTGATTTGTTGTAGACACTGTGTTGTTAATTACGAACTGTTTTACTATAACAATTAAAGGTGTGATTAGTGACTTAATTGGTGTCTTGTACTTATTTTGTTTCCACTGTACCTACGACGATCGTGTAGACCGTCGTAACAGTGGTGTCAGAACTGGGATAGAACGGTTAACAGTGGACGCTTTGTACAAGACGGGTGTGATTCGTAATTAATCGATAAACAATGGATACCAGTCAGATGATAGAAGCATTCCGAGCAATGCTACAGCAAAGTCAGAAACAAGAAAAAGAAGAACGAAGACAGGTAAGGGAAGAAGCAGAAAAACGACAAGACGAAAAACGTAATCGTGAAAATGAAATACCAGAGGGACGAAAAAAAGAATTTAGCCGTCAAGCAGACGACGTTAAGACGTTCGTACAAGAGGATACCACTGCAAAATTTGTCTTGTTACAAGGTGAGCTGAACAAACAAGTTGACAGAATATCTGAAATAGAAAAATCTGTGTCAACTATGAAAACAAGTATGTCAAGCTTAGAAGATTCAAAATATCAGAGAAATCAAAGAACGCTATTAACTGAAGTAGGGTCAGTTTTTGCAAAGGCCCCGTCGTTTAATGGAAGCACCCACTGGCCAACTTATTATCGCCAATTTGAAGCTGCCGCTCGCTTAAATAACTGGACGGAAGAAGAGAAAGGCCTCTCACTCATTCTTGCGTTAAAAGGACCTGCCGCAGAGGTAATACACAAAGTGCCATCTAACAGTCAGAACGTCTATGCCGAATTAACTAAAGCTTTGGAGTTACGGTACGGTGACCAGCATTTGTGCGAAGTGTACCGTGAACAACTTAAAGCGAGGCGACAGCGTTCAGAGGAGAGCCTTCAAGAGTTTGAAGCGAATATCGACCGACTGACGAGATTGGCTTATCCCGAAGAATCGGAGGACTTCCGGAAGTGGATTTCTCTCATTATGTTTATTGACGGTATCAGAGATCGTCAGTTACAACAAGTGTTAAGAATGGCTCGGCATGATAATAAATCAGACGCTCTTGTTCATGCTCTCCGTTTTGAAGCTGCCAAGTCGGCGACCTACATTAATCAAAGTATGCCATCACGTTGTAGCCAAACGGATCCAATACCACAGTATCGTCATAGCGGACAGCATAAAGAGACGATTCAAAAACAACAGTTTAAGAAGTCAGCAGCACCACAACTATCTTTCGAACCAAAGGACAAAGACAGAAGACCGAAGTGTTACAATTGTGGGAAACGTGGTCATCTACAGGTAAACTGTTGGGAGAAGAAAATACCGAGAGACGAGACTGATCGCACCAATTGGAGAAGTAAAGGCCCAGAACAGCACACAGTTTCCACGCTACATAAGATCAGTGGAAACTTGATTGTTAATGGATTTGCGGATGGTAAACCAACATCATTTACAGTTGACACGGGCGCAACAGTGTCCATTGTGCGCCCTGACTTAGTCTGTAACCGCCATCCTCTAATTAGCTCTTGTACAATACAGACTGTGACTGGAAGCCCCGTCAAGGTGCTAGGAAAGGTAGACGTACGTGTACGCCTGGGTCTTCTTGAGTTTAGCCACCAAATGCTCGTTGCAGACATTGTCGATGAAGTGATTCTTGGCACGGACATTATGAATGCCTACGGATTCGTTGTGGACTTAAGAGAGAATGTCCTGAAAGTTGGCCAAGAGAAGATAAAGCTTTGCATGGCTAAAATGACAGGGTCTACCAACCATTCGATTAAGCGAGTGGCATTAGTCGAAGAAAAAGTCAACACGTCTGGTCAAGAGGAAACCTCCCTGTTGCAAGCGGAAATGGAGGAAGAACTAGCAGAGGAAGTACAAATAAGTATAACGACAAAAGAAGTGATTGGAGAGCCAACTATGGGTGTCGAGAGTAAAGTGGCTGAAGATGAGGTTACGCAAGAGGTTGTTGACGAGAACCAAACAAACTTGGATCAGCCAGTGGTATTTAGGTCATTAGTACATGATGCAACGAGAGTGATTACAGCGAAGCTAGTGGTTACGCGGAAGATTCGCATTCCTGGGAACGTGATGTTCGGATCACACGAGACTGAATTCGAAGAACGGGAAAATTATCCTTCGCAAGGACGGCCACCTAGATCGCCTGGTCGAGTATTACTTCGAAGACGCTTTGCCAGTTCGGGACGAACAGGCTTAAGGAGGGGGCAGTGCTACGACAGCGTAGAACAATCTAGGCGTTTATCGAATGTGCCAGAAAGATCTCGACGTAAGCGTGTGGTGTACGTGCTACTAAACGCATGTTGCGAGAATTTTCTCGACTTTGCTTCGCTCGGGCGCTCGGACTGTGTCAAGGCCGCAGCAATTACGTAGTTCGCGAGAGATAAGATGCAGTTTGGAAGCTTCTGGTGTGTGTAGCGTAACTATAAATACATCGCGTCGCGGCCTTAGTTTTTCAGTTCAATGCGAGATTTTTGACTGCGCGGTTCGAGAGTATTAGTGCGATATATTTTACAGAGCAGTTCGGGTTATTACGGTGTACGTTCAAGTAGTTATTAGTGAAGTGTTACGTTTTACACTCGGACGGTATAATTGTAATACAGTTGAGTCTTAATATTAGTGGACATTTTATTGCGTATGAACAATTTTCATTTGATTTGTTGTAGACACTGTGTTGTTAATTACGAACTGTTTTACTATAACAATTAAAGGTGTGATTAGTGACTTAATTGGTGTCTTGTACTTATTTTGTTTCCACTGTACCTACGACGATCGTGTAGACCGTCGTAACAATATGCAATGACTGCGACAGCTTTTACATTGGCCAAACTGGTAGACCTTTTAAAAAACGATTCAAAGAACATTTACCTAAAAAAGAATTTAGTAAAACAGTGTCAAATTACGCGCGCCATCTGATGGACAACAACCATAGTTATACTGATTTCACAACGAACTTTCAACCCCTCCATATATGCAGAAAAGGAAATTATATGAATGCTATCGAAGAATACGAAATATATAAGGCTCACAAAAATAAAAAAACAGAAGAAGTCATCCTTAACGATCAGCTGAATTTCCAGTCCAATCTATTATACGACACAGCGATAAGAATACAGAACAAGGTCCATAGTGCACGACATATAACAACATGAACACTGCAGTCGACTATAGCATGTCGTGGTGCGCACCACCGATATCGTGTGTGTCTAAAATCTGGGTATTTTATGTGTTTTTATGTTTATATTATATTTATTGTTATGTGTAGAATTGTATATACAGTGTTTTTAATATTTTAACGATCGACGAACTTCAACAAGGGATATCCTGATGATGGGGCATATGTCCTGAAACGCGTTGAATGAAATATAGAGAAAAGGCCACCAGACGGACAAGAAAATGGTAAACTATTTTACTAATTATTAATTAATCCTTTAATAATTTCAAAGCAATCTAACTCCCCTTAATCAGAAGATTCCCAGTATCGTGAGACGAATTTGTGTGGACACAGAAATATAGGAGATGGTTAACGGTGAAATTAGTTATTCTAACTCATTGTTGTGCTGACTAAATCAATGTTAATTTATTCAAAAAAAACTTACTTCCCTTTTACTAACATTCCTTTCAACTCCTCAAACTCTGCACTTTCTTTTAACACTCTATTCCCTTGTATAACATCAAAATTATAAATCTGAGATTACAATGGCTTAATTAATATCAACATTATAAATGGTTAATTACTATAAAGCTATTCTTGACCAACCAGTACAGTACTTTTAATATTTTTATATTCTCACACGCACACCCGCTTTCATTCTCATATTTTTTTAAATTTCCCCTTTTTATTTATAGAGCTCTTTCTTTAATTCTCGTTTGATTAGATTTACAATAGTTACTTCTCTGTTTTGCGCATTACTGCTGTGGCCGTCTTCACGTGGTTGCAACACTACCGTTAATTCGCTTTGTTTCATTTTAGGTCCGAAAATCACTGTTTAGCTCTTTGATGTAAATTACTTTTGTTCACATTTTTTTATTTCTGTCTTACGTCCATTCACTTTTTATTTGTCGGTCGACTTTAAAATTTTGCTCAAGTACTGATATAGAGAACCGCACGGTTCGAAGGACTTCAGTCGACTGCTGCGTCTCAAAAACGGCTAACAGCGTCTCTCAGCGTTCACCTGCCTTGTTTCACCACAGGAAGCAGGTCTCATTGTAGATTTGATTGGTTCATTCTATTAGCGGAAAAGGTCTCGCCTTCACCGCATGGTGCATTTTGGGTTCGAGGCTATATATTTTTTCCCATAACCTTTCTCGTCCTCTGAGCACATGTCGAATTTTACGTCGCAAATGGCGACACACACGTGCGCTCATACGCACCCTTTCCGCTCATTTGCATTCCCAGACTCTTTAATTGCTTTTGTGCGACACGTATGGCTTGGTACTGCACTGACTGCAAGGTGTTCAAAAATGTCAAGCGTTTGTGATCAAAACGTTCAGCTTGAGTTGCTACTTTTTACAATTATTAAAGAATAAAATAAATCCCAACAGTTTGTCCCGTTACAAGCTACAAAAAAATTTAAATAGCAAATGGTCGGGATCATGCCACACGTTCTTGGGTGCCAAAATTATATAACAACACAATTTGCATTTATATAATGTATTGAATGCATGGGTGTAATCGTAATAAGAAGATGATACGTTATTTAAGTTTAAAATTGTTCCATTATTTATTTATTAAACAAAATCTTTCATTTCGCACATTAAATATTGACTCATTATTATATCGTTTGTACGAATCTTTCGTACACAACTTATTGCTAACAAATAAAATACACAAGTTATACATAAATCTTATTATCTAATTTTAATTAATTAAATATTTATTTTGCTCTCGGTTTACTCATTGTGTGCTCATCTTTTTTTTTCAATAATGAGTTTGCTTGTATTCAAATTTCTTTTATATTAATTTGTTTTAACTTTCTACTGCATGTGCATTCTCCTTTATCAACAGGACTTTACTATGTAACGGGACAAACTATAGGGATTTATTTTATTCTTTAATAATTGTAAAAAGTAGTAGCAACCCAAGCTGAACAACGTTTTGATCACAAACGCTTGACGTTTTTGAACACCTTGTAGTCCACCTCGTACCAAGCCGTGCGAGGCACAAAAGCAATTAAGCCGTCTGGGAATGTGTAAGAGCGCGCGTGTGTGCCGCTTTTTTGCGACATATGCTCAGAGGACAAAAGGGCATGGGAAAGTATGTAATCTCCGACCCAAAATTCATAGCGGACGCGAGGCGAATTATTCCCGCACGTTACTTTTAAACCAATCACAGTATGAGTTGACGGTGACGCCTAACGCATGGTGGGTAGTCAACCAAGCGCACACAGACAGTCGACAGTAGTAGCCAGTGAGTTCGCTACAACTAATCACGCGGTACAGTCGCAAATAACACAGCCTCAGAATTTCGGTAGACCGACGTGAATTGAGTAGCCGAGGTCTACCGAAACTGGAGTAATTTATAAAGAAGCAAACCCGGAAGGAAAGTGGCAATAAATGTGAAGTATACGAACAGTGTTTAGTGGTGGAGTGAAAGTGCGGTAAGGAAGATGGCGGGATTTAGTGGATAACTCAGACAAGTACAATATAGAAAACAATCAGTTTGATCTGAAATAAAATAAATATTAAAGAGCTCAGTAATTAAAAGAGTTTAACATATATATATATATATATATATATATATATATATATATATATATATATAAATTTGTAAACAGAATGTGTGCGTGTGTGTGGGGGGTAAAGTACTGGCTTGTCGTAGAAAAATAAGGTTATAACGTATGGTAGTTTTGGAAATTGTGTTTTTAAAGAAAAGAGAGAGATTTTAAGTTTGATTCATAAAAAATAAAACAAGATTTGATCTTATAAACAATGTGTTAAGTGTAGTTATTTCGCCGGTACCATTTCCTAGTGTTCTGTGCTGAAAAATTCGTCTAATCGCTCCGTGGAATTTTCTGAATTGGGGGAAGTCAGATTGTGAAATTGTCCAGTATTTTAACTAAGGTAAAGTATAAAGGTCTCCATATCTGTCCTTCAAAGATATTGGTGGCGACCCTGAACTTCTGTTGGTGTCTTTAAAAGGTAAGTCAGCGAGAAAAAGATCGCAAGGTAAGGTTCTGGCAGTATATTATATTTTTTAAAATTTATAAATGTTTGTTTCTTCACAGTTGGCGACACACTGCCAGGATCCTAGTATATAAATATTATACGAAGTGGACCTGTTTTGAGGCACAGAAAATAGGATTTGGGTAACGGCGTAAGTTGTGAAATTAGCGTATAATACGTACGTTGAATAAGGTTATGTTTTGGTAGTGCTATTGTGTGTTTACTTTTACGGATTGCTAACTGTTTTATGTGTGGGGTATTTTGAGTTAAATTGAATAATTATCGAGTAATAGAAGGGTTATAGTGGGTGTTATATAAGAAAGGATGTTATTTAAATAATTTTTGGTTAACATGGCCGAGGCACGTGAAAATAAAGAAAGTGGGTCTGGGGAGGCATGGAATAGTACTGAATTCATGGACGGGTTTAGGAGGATTATGGAAAGAATGACTGATGATGATTGGCGTAGATTTTATGATGACATTAGACAAATGAAAGAACAAAATATAGGATTCGCTGAATGGAAAAGGCATAGTGATGACACTCTTAAGGATCATAAAAGACGAACAAAAGAGGTAAGAGAACAAATGGAAGAGTGTAAACAAGAAAGTAAATTAAATCAGGCAATGGATAAGAAGGTAAGTGACAGTGTTAGAGATATGACAAATAATAATAATGGTAACATAGTTGAAATGGTAGTGTTAGAGAATAAAACATTGAATAATGGTTATAATACTGAGAGAGTAGTGGTGATGGAAAATGATACACTTACAGGTGAGTGTAACGAGAACAAAAATAGCAAAGGTACAGAGAATAAGGTAAGTAAAGATAGCATAAATGGAAATAACGAAGTAACAGACGATGTTGGTGTAAAAACAGGTGAGAAAAATGGTGATATAATTACGAATAAGCAAGATATGATATGAAAAAGCAAGATGCACCTCCCACAATCTTGCACCAGATGGCACTAGCAACCATCAATGAAAGATATCCCCAGGATGAGTACCTTAGAATCTATACAGACGGATCGCTCATAGGAAAACATGGAAAGGCTGGCGCAGGAGTACATTGTGAACTTTTTTTAAAGTCATTGTACTGGTATCCGCATCACAATTATTATAATTAAATTATTTTACCTTAATCCGTCACTGTGACCGCTTGGTTTCTGTCTTCTTACGCGTTTCGGATTAAACTTAATCCATCATCAGAGTAAAAAATCCGTCAGTTATGACTTCGTTAAAACATTAAAAGGAGACACTAAAGTACATCTATGTATATATTATACAAACACAGCGACGTATGCGGATGTACATCTACGTACGTAGTGCGCACTCACATCCGCGTACGTCGCTGTGTTTGTATAATATATACATAGATGTACTTTAGTGTCTCCTTTTAATGTTTTAACGAAGTCATAACTGACGGATTTTTTACTCTGATGATGGATTAAGTTTAATCCGAAACGCGTAAGAAGACAGAAACCAAGCGGTCACAGTGATGGATTAAGGTAAAATAATTTAAATACATTGTGAACTGTTCTCCCACTACATTTCAATGGGAGAAATTAAAACCAGTTTTGACGGAGAAATAAAGGCAATACATATGGCACTACAACTACTCTTACTCAGACCACTAGCTTTTAAAAAAGCCGTTTTTCTTGTTGACTCCAAGTCTGCAATCCAGTCTATCGCATCAAACAGACAGCCTATAGATAGCACTGTAAAAGAAACAAAGGATGCAATAAACGTTCTCAGTAAATAAGGGGAAAAAAATAATTCTCCAGTGGATCCCCTCACATGTAGGAATAAGTGGGAATGATACAGCCGACCTGCTACCTAAAAAGGGTACAACATTGCAAGGGAGAAAAACACTACACAGCACAAGAACAATCAAAAGACTTGTTAAAAACAAAACACAAGAGATGTTCACCAATGAGGCCAGCCTTGCGTCTAGTGGTAAGCGGTGGAAAAACATTGGAAACACTTGGGACAAAAACAAAAATATACCCAGAAACCAAGCAGTAGCGAACTTCAGACTCAATACTGGTCATGACTGCCTTGCTGAACACCTCCATCGTATTAAGATCTACAAATCCCACCACTGCACAATTTGTAAGCAGCTGAATACAGTGATGAACAGAGACCATCTTCTTGTGTGTTCAGGATTGGATCACTCTTATCAAGAGACAGGGAATCTACCAAAACTCTATTGGGATGCCAGAAGACAAATGGAATGATTCAATGTCCTGCCATTAGAAAACAACGAAAACAACATAATTACGAATAATAATGCAGAAATAATTAACAAGGTAAGTGGTAAGATAGTTGAAAACGGGGTATTTAAAGGTGATACAGTGGATAATAGCGATGATGATGAGAGAGTAAATTTATTAGAAGTGATTGACGGAGTAGTAATTAGTATTGATGAATTAGAGAAAGGGTGGAAAGAGAGTTTAGAGGTAGAGGGGTTGCAGAGGGTAAATTTTTCCCGTGGTGTTGTTGGGGGTGAAGAAAGGTCTTCACGAATGTATTTGGTAGATGAATGTTCTACTAATAATTGTCCCTTGAGTTTTTGTGGTGTTCCTGGAAAAGCCAGGAAGTGTTTTTACATAGTAGTACCCTTTGCATAGAGTGATAGAGACAAAATGAAATGGTGTTATGATGAGAAGTATTTTGAGAGAGAGAGAAATATAGAGTTATTTGAGGTTAGTAGCAATTGTAAAGAGTTGATAGAGAGGATGGATATTGAGAGAGTTAGTAAGATTGTAGACTTACCTTGTTGTGAGAATAGTGCAGTAATGGATGATGATAACGTTGATAGTTATATGGAATGCTTACCTGTACATAGACGTGGGATATTAATAGTAGATGATTCTGAAAATAAGGAGAGGTTAAAATGCTTAAGGATGACAGATAATAATACTGACGGAGACAGGACGAAAATTACCAAGGTAGACGGGTTTTATGAGTTAATAATGGGGAGTAATCTGGTGAATTATTCTTGCGATATAGGGGATAAACCCAAAGTAAAGAGTTATTATATAAATAATAATAATGTAATGAGTGTAAGTAAAGATGAAAATTATTATGTGAAAATAAGATGGATTTTCGATGGTGGTGGTTAGAGATATAGCTAATGAACATTTAATTATTGAGTTAATGGTTTTGGAAAATTGACTGAATATGTAATGAGTTTGGTTAACAATGATATTTGAAATGTAAATTGTATATACTTTTGTATTGATGTTAAATGTATTAGTGTAATAGGTTATGTTGTATTTTGTAGTTTATGTAAACAATGTATGTATGGAAGGAGAATTGATTTTATAAATATAATAATAATAATATAGGATCCGAAATAACAGTGAAATAAATGAGTTAATTGGTGGACAAGACCTGGTGAGGCACATAAAATCAGCTAGAATTAGATGGCTGGGACACGTATCCCGTATGAATGTTATGAGGATGCCCAAAACTATATTAAGTGGAACGATATTGGGCAAAAGAAGAGGCAGGCCTTGAAGAAGATGGCAGCAGGTTGTGGAAGAAGATCTGAGAAAGATGGGCATTAGGAACTGGAGATTGAAGGCAATGGACAGAGTTGAGTGGAGACGGGTCGTAGCGGAAGCCAAGGCTCACCATGGGCTGTAGTGCTGGAGAGTAGTAGTTGTAATAATAATGATATGTTAACCAGACTGTAGTGTATATTTTAAATAGAATACAGTGAGATACAGAACCAGTACTTTGCTAAAGGCAAACCAGTATGACTAAGAGGAAACAAGTCAGTTAAGGATGTGGTATGTTGGAAAGCCAGAAATTGATATTTTTTATGGAATGTTACAGAGTCTGGTGATACGGCGGGGGCGCCTGTCTGACTTTGCGGTGTTGGGATCTCGAGAGGGAAGTCCAGTAAGGTCATGCAGGTGCAGCCGCAGTCACCGAACTAGGGGGGTAAGTTACCCATGATTGTAATAACGGTGTAAGGGAGGTTATTGGTGCCATATCCTAGCTGATCCTCGTAGGTTTTTAGGCAATGAGTTTTTCTGTTTTGACAGAAAACCTCTCATGGGGGGGGTATTGTAACGGGACAAACTGTTGGGATTTATTTTATTCTTTAATAATTGTAAAAAGTAGTAGCAACCCAAGCTGAACAACGTTTTGATCACAAACGCTTGACGTTTTTGAACACCTTGTAATCTACCTCGTACCAAGCCGTGCGAGGCACAAAAGCAGTTAAGCCATCTGGGAATGTGTAAGAGCGCGCGTGTGTGCCGCTTTTTTGCGACATATGCTCAGAGGACAAAAGGGCATGGGAAAGTATGTAATCTCTGACCCAAAATTCATAGCGGACGTGAGGCGAATTATTCCCGCGCCTTACTTTTAAACCAATCACAGTATGAGTTGACGGCGACGCCTAACGCATGGCAGGTAGGCAACCAAGCGCACACAGACAGTCGACAGTAGTAGCCAGTGAGTTCGCTACAACTAATCACATGGTACACTTGCAAATAACGCAGCCTCGGAATTTCGGTAGACCGACGTGAATTGAGTAGCCGAGGTCTACCAAAACTGGAATAATTTATAAAGAAGCAAACACGGAAGGAAAGTGGCAATAAATGTGAAGTATACGAACAGTGTTTAGTGATGGAGTGAAAGTGCGGTAAGGAAGATGGCGGGATTTAGTGGACAACTTGGACAGGTACAATATAGAAAATAATCAGTTTGATCTGAAATAAAATAAATATTAAAGAGCTCAGTAATTAAAAGGGGTTTAACATATATATATATATATATATATATATATATATATATATATATCATTTTCTATATAAGTAACTCGATGTTTCTTGCAGTAATTATATAATTTGTGATATTTTCAATTTGTTTCTTCTGCAAGTAGATAATATTGTATATTCTTTTTAACACCTGACGCACGTTTCACTGAAAAATATCAGTATCATCAGAGGTTTCTAAGTGAATTAATAACAATTGAAATAATTCTATTAATATAAAATTAACGAATAATCGAATTTGTATCGATTTTAATGTAAAATAAAATAACTGAGAATCGATTTAGGTCGATTAGTTAACGATTGTTTTAATGTTTATTTTCTTCAGCAGCTGTTTTCTCGGTTATATTTGAAATTTTGTTTATATTTTTTATTCATTTTTATTTTTATTTTTTAGTAAATTTATAATTTTAAATAGATCGTCTTGTTTTGTTTTTATTTGGGTTTGTTCTTTAATTAATAAATTATTGTTATTGTGTTTGTAAATGTTAAGATTTTCCCAAATATTCATTTTTTGACCTTTTTGTATGTTTTTAATTAATTTTATATTTTCAATGTTTGGAAACTGGTGGTTATTATTTAGACAATGTGTGGCTAAATTAGATTTATAAATATTTGGTTTTAAATATGCATTGCGGTGTTGAACGAATCTATCTCGTAGTTTTTTCTTCGTCTGGCCCACGTAAAATTTATTGCAATCTGGACATTCTATTTTATATATTCCATTTTTATTGTGAGTATTGGATTTAGTTTTAGGTTTCATTTTATTAAAAATTATATTATCTGTGTTATAAGATATTAATACTTTAAAAATAATTTTAAATCAAAATTATTTTCAATACAACAACAAATTGTACTATCAAACAGATGGCCTTGCTATGGGAGCCCCAACCTCCGCTATCATATCAGAAATCTTCCTACAAAAACTCGACGAACAAATAATAAATATAATAAAATTAAACGACCCATTAGGATGTTATTTTAGATACGTTGATGACACTCTGTACATTTCCCAAAACAATGGTATAAATATAAATAAAATATTCAACTCCATAAATAATTTACATTCTAAAATAAAATTCACGTTAGAAGAAGAATCTAATAATAAATTAAATTATTTAGACTTAACAATAAAGAAAAATGGAACAAATTTTGAATACACAATATACAGGAAACCTTCTCAAACTGACTTAGTAATACCAAATACTTCTAATCATCCTCCCCAACACAAAATGGCAGTATTTAATTCCATGATTTACCGAATGCTTAGGATCCCATTAAATAACACAGAAAGAAACAAAGAAAGAAAAATTATCCAACAAATAGCAGTTAAAAATGGATACAAAATAAAAACTATTAATAAATTAGAAAATAAAATTAAACATAAAATCACTAATAAAATTCCTAAAAACACTACAATTAAAAATTCATCTATTAATAATAATATAAAATATACAACCTTCACTTATTACGGAAATATAACTCAAAAACTAAATAAAATATTTAAAGATACTAATTTAAAAATATCTTATAACACAGATAATATAATTTTTAATAAAATGAAACCTAAAACTAAATCCAATACTCACAATAAAAATGGAATATATAAAATAGAATGTCCAGATTGCAATAAATTTTACGTGGGCCAGACGAAGAAAAAACTACGAGATAGATTCGTTCAACACCGCAATGCATATTTAAAACCAAATATTTATAAATCTAATTTAGCCACACATTGTCTAAATAATAACCACCAGTTTCCAAACATTGAAAATATAAAATTAATTAAAAACATACAAAAAGGTCAAAAAATGAATATTTGGGAAAATCTTAACATTTACAAACACAATAACAATAATTTATTAATTAAAGAACAAACCCAAATAAAAACAAAACAAGACGATCTATTTAAAATTATAAATTTACTAAAAAATAAAAATAAAAATGAATAAAAAATATAAACAAAATTTCAAATATAACCGAGAAAACAGCTGCTGAAGAAAATAAACATTAAAACAATCGTTAACTAATCGACCTAAATCGATTCTCAGTTATTTTATTTTACATTAAAATCGATACAAATTCGATTATTCGTTAATTTTATATTAATAGAATTATTTCAATTGTTATTAATTCACTTAGAAACCTCTGATGATACTGATATTTTTCAGTGAAACGTGCGTCAGGTGTTAAAAGAATATACAATATTATCTACTTGCAGAAGAAACAAATTGAAAACATCACAAATTATATATATATATATAACATTTAATATTTATAATTAAATTTACCTCAAGATGTTATTTTTCCTTATTTGGAACATGTTTCGGGTACCATCTTGTACCCATCCTCAGCCTTCCGGTTTTTTTGTCTGGTGAAGTACATATGTGTTGTTGGTTGACTATTATTATTGTGGCTTCCTGTTGGCTTCTGGTATTTCATATTGGCTTTATTGTGTGTGATTGTGGTGCATGTGTTAGTTTTTTGTGTATTTTCAAGGTTGAGTGCTTTGAATATTGTGTCATGTTTTGTATTGATTTGTATTTGTTCAGGTATTAATTTGTTTTCTGTTTTATGTTTGTATATTTGTAAATTTTCCCAAATGTTCATTATGGTGCCTTTGTGTGGTATATGTTTTATTAGTGTTACATAGGTTATGTCTGGGAATTCATGTCCTGTGTTTTATATATATATATATATATATATATATATATATTATAACGGAACCAAATATTAACTATTTGGGGTTATATGTTTACCGCATACTGAAACCATATTTAAATAAAAGTAACAGTTAGAACTCCATTTGAATGTAGCGCATTGAAAATAATGCTGTGTAAAGCAACGCACACGTGGTCGTTATGTAATCAGTTCGCTGTACAAGGAAGCGACCACACCCAAACTGTTAATTATTAATATCTCGGAAACTAATAAATAAAGGCGAAATCCAATATAGCCAAAATGTTTGCCGAGATATTAATAATGACGTGTGCAAATTTGATGCAATATAATTAACAAATGAAAGAGTTAATTAAAATAATTGAATAACTTCTGTTAAAATAGAGTTACAGTAATGAGATTTTAGTATATTATAAAGATAATAATTTCTGACAGATTGTATATTTTAGATGTCACACAACTTGATTTGCAACCAAGTTATTGCAAAATTAAATAAGTACAGGATATCCTGAGCGACAAATTGGTTCCACCGGATAATTATATTAGATAATAATTCTATTCTCCGTCTGTGGGAACCAGACTTCATTCTCACGGACTAAGGGAATTCTAAATTTTATGTGGTAGGGAGAGTGCG
This sequence comes from Magicicada septendecula, assembly GCA_034769895.1. Taxonomy (NCBI): domain Eukaryota; kingdom Metazoa; phylum Arthropoda; class Insecta; order Hemiptera; family Cicadidae; genus Magicicada; species Magicicada septendecula. The sequence continues at coordinate 171,349,756 of CM068376.1, forward strand.
TCGACCAATGAAATCATTTCATGCAGCCCCGGCTACTGCGGTGTTTTATGGTTGAAAAATCACTCTTCTGTCAGTACTCACGAAGTTAAGACGTAGTCCTTCGATCGTCTAGTAGCCAAAGTGGTGAAGATCAACAAGAAGACTCTATGTGGTCAACACACACGCAATTACGAACACACTAAGTACAGATCATCTGTATAGCTCGTAATTGTTGCGTAAAGGCGAGATACTCTTCAAGACATCAACCAAGCTTATTGTGTACTACCAGTTAGTCATAAGCACGCAAGAGATCCACCAGACTTCAAGACCAGACTTCAAGAATACAGCAGAGAGGCCGTCTAAATCATTGGTTAACAGCTGACGAGCAGAGCGACCACTCGAACGAAACACATACACACACGCTGACGTGCAACGTGCGAATCGACGAGGGACAGGAAGCACTTCCAGCAGACAGCAGCAGACGTTAAAATATTCACAAACAGCAAGGAAGCAGAGTGTTGCCGAATTTTGAACTCCCCAACCGAATGCAGCAGTTCTAAGCAGATTACTTTCTCTAACCAAGGACTCGAATCGACGAGGGACAAATCGGAACGACATCCTCTTCAGTAACAGGAAAGCAAAATCCACTTATTTATTTTTCAGATCAAATTTTCTATTTTTCAATTAAAACATTGTAATTCAAATAATTCAGGTGCCAAACAAAAAGCAAAGACTCTAGTAATTAAAAAGCAAATTCGTTGTGATAATCTGTATAGCAGTTTAAGGCTTTAGTAAGTTATAGTTAAGAAATAGAAGTAGTATAAAAGCGCTATACAAATCTTAACTGACAATCTAATCTTAGATCATATTGCAGTAGATCAGAAGTAGAATCACTAGAAATGAAATAACGTGAACTAGACTGTCACGTCTAATTTATTTTAACTAATTATTCAAATTAATTTTAGAGTTTTATATTTTGTTTCATGAACACTGAGATTCAAATTAATTAAATAAATTTAATTAAATTCAAATCAATTAATAAAGTCAAATTTAAATTGCAATTAACTCGCAAAGAACGAGTTCAGTTTCTTTCAACTATTAAACAATCGAAAAACATCGATTCATTGTATAGACTATAAGAAAATTCATAAGATTATAACCATTCTATTCTTGTGTGTTGTTGGTGTAATAAACATCGTTTTATTACCCCATATAACAGTGTTTTATTGTTGTACGATAAAGCCTACCAGTCTCACAAAACTCTCCCCCTTTAAAGTAACCCATTATGTGTGTTGTTGTAAAAATTTGAGATTACTAGCTTGCGAACTTCAAATCCAAAATCCACACGCCCTAGTCGGAAGAATCTGCAAGATCAGACAGCAGGTGGGTACTCACACACAACATTACATTACAATAACGCATAGTAGTGTAGTTATAATATATATATATATATATAATAACGATTCATATAGTCGACCTATCAGATCGTTATATGAAAGTGTCAAACTGTGCTAGTCTAGTGGCGTAAGCAAGAGAGAGAGGGAATAATCACAGCCATCTCTGTCTAACATCGCCACTGCTACTACTGATGCGGGCACAGACATGAAATTTTATTCAATTAATTTTATTTATTAAAACTGCAATATCTTCAAAACTAATAAATATATGGCAATTCTGAAACCTGCATAGTGTTCAGCAATTAAAGCTCTATAAGTAGCCAAAATATCAACTAATATAATTAACATTTAAAGAAGTTATACAGAAGAAGAACGCCAAGAGATATAACTAGAGAATTAGGCTAGGTACGAATTAGGTGTTTTCACACACGTACAGAGAAAGTCCAAAGCAATAATATTCTGTGGTCGGATCTTTGAAATCACGTTTGCAAATACCTGTAATCAAACGATTTGCAAACAGAGGAAGTATGAAATCAGCCAGTAATTCTCTACCATCTCAAACTTGTTAAGGAGCGTTTGACTGACTTGTTCGATATTGTTTCAAGTGGAAAACACATGAATTATTTGGAACAACCAATCACAATCCTGCATTAAGAGGAGACGCCAACTCAGAATGAGGGAATTGAGCACTCTTCGTTCAGGCATTAAATAAGCAAGACGTGTGTTAAATACGAGCTAAATTGCACCAACAACGCAAAGTATTTATTTAAATAAACAGTTCACGAAGTGGTCCGCAGTAGTAGAGGAACTAGTAAGGTTCAATAAATTAAATAATTAATTAATAAATAATTAAATAATAGTGAAGTGACCTGTGCACCAGAGTAGCTACAGCATCTGTAATTGTCCAGGATCATCAGTCAACGTTATTGGTCAACATCATTTCTTCTGAGCCGAACCATGAAAAGGAGTATCTCTACTGATTACTATCTACGGTCGACGCATCAATCAGATAAGAAATATATTCATTGATCAATGAACATAAATAACAAAATAAATATTAATTGATGACTCGTTGGGTACTTGGTGAAACATATTAATACAAAGGTTTTGTAAAATATATAAAACCTTATTCAGATAAGTACATAGTTAACAGTTTAAAACAAAAAATTAATTCAAATAGTTTAGTGGTTTGCAAAGCTGATAAAGGCAATACGATTACAATAATAAATAGGAGCGAATATATTGAAAAGACAGAACTTCTCTTCAGGAATGACAATTTCAAGATATTAAATGATCCCAATGATCCCACTAATAAGTTTCAAAAACAAATAAAATCACTTATTAAAAATTGCCCTAATATATTTTCAGACACAAAAAGTTTCATGCTAACTATGATGAACCCAAAAGCTCCTGTTTTGTATAGTTTACCAAAAATACATAAACCTAATTGTCCCATGCGCCCAGTTGTTTCATATGTAACTGCACCTGCATATAAAGTCTGTAAAAAACTTAATGAATTATTGCCAAAATATATTAACTTTAACCCAAAGTATGCTATTAAAAACACTTTACAATTAGTTAATAATATAAAAAATGTACATTTACCACTGAATGCAAAATTAGTTTCATTTGATGTTAAGAATTTATTTCCGTCTATACCTGTAGATGTTCTGTTGTCTATCTGTTCCTCACATATACAAAATACTTTAACCTTAAATAGTGATCAGAAAAAAGAATTATTCTCGGCCTTAGATATTTGCATAGGACAAAATTATTTTCAGTTTAATAATAAAATCTATAAACAATTAAATGGCTTACCTATGGGCTCTCCTTTATCACCTTTATTAAGTGAAATCTTTATGACATTTTTGGAAGAAAACATTTTTACATCCGATAACCCCAACATAAAATATGTTTTTCATTGGGCAAAGTTAAAGTATGTTGATGATATATTTTGTATCTGGACGGGAACAGATAGACAGCTCCATATGTTCTTAGATTATATTAATTCCTTTTATAGTAGCATGCAATTTACACTTGAAACAGAAAATATGAAAAGTTAAAATTTTTTGGATCTTACCATTACTAGATCACAAAATAATCTTAGTTTTCAGATATATAGAAAACCTACTTTTACAGATACCGTTATATATAAACAATCACTAACATCATGGCACATAAAATTAAGCAGTTTTCATGCAATGGTTAATCGTCTCCTTATAGTTCCTTTTTCCAAAGAAAATTTCAATAAAGAGGTAGATATTATAAAAGCCATAGCACAAAATAACGGTTATGATGAAAGAATAATTAACTCTTTAATTTTAAAAAAACAGAAGAAAATTACTTTAAAAGAATTTTATTCCATAGAGCCAGATCAGGGTAACAAAAAATTTCACTTAACAAATTACATTCCGTATATAACAGATAAGATTAATAATAGGTTAAAAAACCATGGTCTTAACATGGTATCAGTAAACAAACGTAATCTTTTTTCACTACTAGTCAATAATAAAGAAAAATCTAACACACTGGAGAAAAATGGAGTTTATGAAATATACTGTGCAGAATGCGATGCTATTTATATCGGACAATGTGGCCGTGCTCTGAAACATCGCATTTCTGAACATAAGAAGGCGATTTTAACTAATACATCTAATACAGGTTTTGCAGATCATTGCTTACAACACAATCACTTCATAGACACAAAAACATAACACTACTCCACAACATACAAAAAGGTAAAAAAATGGATTTGTTAGAAATTTTAGAAATTAAAAAAGCAATAAAAAAATAACAAAAATTTAACCAATGACCAGACTGAATTTTATGTATCCCCTTTATTAAAATCTGTTATTTAGTTTAGTTTATTTTATATTATTTTGAATGTTCATCATTATTTAAATTATTGCATTCAGTTTATATTTAGTTCAGTTAATTTTATATTTTGCATTCATGATTGTATTTAGTTTTTAAAGACACCTGACCTTCCCTTGTCTCATGCACACACTCTCCCCCCCTCGCCATCACAACACATGTTCCAGATACGCCCTAAACAGATGTCCACCACCTACACTCCACTAACATCCTGTGTTCAGTAATTTCATTCACTCGCTCTTTGACAATGGCTTAAGTTAGTTGAAACAGCTGTCCGAGTTAATTAAAAAATTTGTGAAACTTACCAAGTGTTTTTTTTAAATATATTTTACAAAATAAATAATTAAATCAATAAACATTTTTTTAAAAAGACACTATAAATTCAAATTTTGTATTTAATTATTAAGATTAGATATAAAGTAATATTGGAGTGTCGAATGGAGAGTGAGGTGTAGTATTGAACGTGCAAATTATTGCAGACCCGTTCTTTAGCACTGGTTTGGGAGATATAAAAAAATCCCTAAATAAGCCAGATAAGAGCAATTGGTCGTTTGGACGTTTTAATCTTCACTTTTCAAGCACACTCATTAACCAATAAGATTTAAGTTAACAATAAGTGATCAACTTAACTTTTAAAGAAATTAATACAATAACAGAATCGTTAATTAAACAAACTTCAAAAATTTTTAAGAGTTATTTGTAATGATTCCCCTTAAATTCCACACTCACTGAACGAATCCTGAGATAGTCTGTCTCTGTGCTCTGAGCTAAGCTGAATCCGTGTCATTTGTATCTGGGATTGTTCTGGCGCCCAGGTAACGTAAAAAGTCACGGATAAGTAAGATTTGTTCTATCATTATATATAGAAAGTAGATTGATAGATAAATAAGGCTTTATAATATATATAAATTTGTAAACAGAATGTGTGTGTGTGTGTGTGTGTGTGTGTGGGGGGGGGTAAAGTACTGGCTTGTAGAAAAATAAGGTTATAATGTATGGTAGTTTTGGAAATTGTGTTTTTAAAGAAAAGAGAGAGATTTTAAGTGTGATTCATAAAAAATAAAACAAGATTTGATCTTATAAATAATGTGTTAAGCGTAGTTATTTCGCCGTTACCATTTCCTAGTGTTCTGTGCTGAAAAATTCGTCTAATCGCTCCGTGGAATTTTCTGAATTGGGGGAAGACAGATTGCGAAATTGTCCAGTATTTTAATTATGGTAAAGTATAACGTCGCCATATCTGTCCTTCAAAGATATTGGTGGCGACCCTGAACTTCTGTTAGTGTCTTTAAAAGGTACGTCAGCAAGAAAAAGATTGCAAGGTAAGGTTCTGGCAGTATATTATATTTTTTAAAATTTATAAATGTTTGTTTCTTCACAACTAATTACGTTAATTCAAAAATTAAATATTTCTCTTATCAGTTACGTTACTGTCAATTACTAACTTTAATACAAGAAATATTATTCTAACTTTTATTCTGCTTTTACATTTATGTACAATTTATTTATTTTAATAGTGGTTGAATGTCTTTCATTCCAACTTTAATTAGTGTCTTTCAAATGTCTATAATTACAATGGTCTTTTATCACCTCGTGTGACATGGTTAATCATCCGTACATCCTCATTTGGTCCTCTGGTCGTGTCCTCCGTGTCCTTCTGGTCCTCTTGTCGTGTTCTCCATGTCCTTTTGGTCCTCTGGTCGTGTTCTCTATGTCCTTTTGGTCCTATGGTCGTGTTTTCCTGCATGCATTGTTTAATAGTCGTCTCGCCTCACATCATATGCTGCCGGGGTGTCCATAGACTTTATCGTATGTACTCTGCTGCGCTGGTTGGACATTTAGTTTGTCCTGTGACTCTTACTATAGATGTGAATTAGCGTCGTCGACTGACGTAGCCTCCTGTGGCAACGGTTGAATCGAGAAGAAGAAACTTTATTAGCGCGACCTGGTATTTATAGTCAGGTCATGCAAAAACTCATGTCTGAACAATATTTAACCTGTCAGATTCTGTCGAAGCGTCACTTCTCCCACTCTGGTTTAATTCACAATTTTCGTCTATCGTCGCGAATTACGAAGTTTGTTTCACATCACTCGATGCTCAATCGATCACTAATTTTTATATGTTTACTATACGTAAATTACACTTCTTTATGTTAATCACAAAAAGAGCTATTCATTTTTTACGTATAGTAATTGCACCTTTTGTCACATCGGTACGGTCTTTTAACACTTTATTCACCTTTAATTTCTGTACACTTTGGTGTCTTTTGTTTAACCTTTCGTACATATTTTTCTTAAATTAAAATAACACAAAACTATTCTACTTGAAAAGGGTTGGTTACATTTCAGGAACGGACAGGCTTCACACACACAAATAAAATACGCGTGTACACAACGCTAGCGACAGGTGTGTCGAAAATGCATGTCCATGCATGAATTCTGCGCTCCCTATTTTTTAACTACGATCCAGCTTATGCAATCAGAATCATGTGTATTAATTCATATTTATTTATTTTTATTATTTATTTCATTTATTTTGGCAATGCACAGTACCGTTAATGGTTGTACTGTTGCATTATTTCCCTGCTTGGTGAAAAAAATTTTGTAATACCAAATTAAAATTTTTTTTTTCTTCTGCCTTTTTATTAGACAATAATATGGTATTGTTTTTATTTATCAACACATTTATTTATCATCAAATATTTCCCCTCCCTTGTAGGTACAGTCGCTGTGGTGTTTCGGTACATCCGCTGTAGTCGTTGTTCCACTTTAATTGTTCTAATGACCCAGTTATTTATGAATGGAATTTTCTCAAAGAGCTAGCATGGTATTTACCCATTTCTTTTTTTCTCACGCTGTCATACACTATGAATGTCTGTTTACCAACTTGTCGTACTAGTGTATATGGTCCATCATACAACGTGAAAAATTTTTTAGCTGTATTGTCAAATCTTTTTCCTACTTTATTAGTCTTTAATAATACCTGATCTCCAGTTGCAAACTGTTGTAGCTTATGCGTTCTGTTGAACTGCTCTACTCTCTTGTTACCTTTTTCTCTCATTCTTCTCTTCGCATTCTCTATTTTAATGCTGATTGGAATTTGTATGTTTTGATTGGCAGGTTTTTGTATATATTTTCTCCAAAATCTATCGGGTTTATGATCTTCTTCTATTTCAATTGGCGTGTAACTTGTTGCTTCACTGTAGTTCTCATTCATAGCCTTTTCGAAGAATGGTAAATATTCTGCCCATCCGTTACGTTGGTTATGGCAGTAAATCCGTAGATATTTACCTAATTCCTTGTTTACCCTTTCTGCTAGATTCCCTTGTGGTTGTCTAATAGCTGTTAGGGTGGTTTTTATTCCATTTTCTCTTAATGTTTGGTGCCAAACTTCGCTCTGGAATTGTACGCCTTGGTCACTCAAGACCTTTTTCATCTTGCCAAATGCTGGAATATATTTATTGAGTAGTATCTTCAGTATAGCTTTTGTTGTAGGTCGCATAACTGGATACAGTTGAACTGCTTTGGAAAACACATCTATAGAGACAAGTATGTGCTTAACTCCCCGACTTGATCTCGGTAGAGGTCCCAGAAAGTCCACTGCAACTAACTCTCCTCTAGCTTTGTTCTGAATACTCTGCATCTCAACATATGTGTGAAGATTTTGCTGTTTTACGGTCTGGCATTCATAACACTTTTTCAACTCATTTTTAATTTTCCTAAACATATTATTAATGGAAAAATCCTCTTGTATACATAAATAACATTTCAAAGCTGCAGCATGTGCTAGGCTTTCATGTACAGGTTTTGTTAATTTATGCAACATTTCATTTGATAATGCTACCTTCCAATCCTGGTTTACTAATTTGAAAAGAGTATTGTTGTGTATTTCATATTGAACGGGTAGTTGCTCTTGGCTCTTTTTATTTCTTATGGTAATATCCTGCTCCTGTTCCTCCACTAAATTCTGCAACATTCTTCTTACTTCCTGACTAGCTTCCCATCTTATGGATTAAAGTTGTACTTCTCTGTTTTCGTTCTTGTAGATCTCCTCACACTCTTCTGTGATGTCCCTGCTTAACGTATCTGCCACACTGTTATCTCTCCCTTTGCAATATTTGATTGTAAATGAGTATTCCCCGATGGCTAGAATCCATCGTAATAAACGTGCATTCGTTACTTTGCATTTCAGCAAAAATGATAATGCTTGATGATCCGTATGTATTTCGAAGTGAGTACCATAAATATAATACCTAAATTGTTTGAGAGCATAGACTATGGCAAGAATCTCTGTTTCCGATGTTGAGTAATGCTTTTCTGCTTCTTTGAAAACTCTGCTTGTGTAGCGATAACTCTGTGTTCTCCTTCCAAATCCTGTTGATATAGAACACTTCCCGCAGCGTAATCACTGGCATCAGAATAAATCACAAACTTTCCTCTCTTTTGAGGGTGATGTAGCATGATGTTCTCAACAAATAATGTTTTCACTTGGTCGAAGGCTTCTTGATGCTTCTTCTCCCATCGCCATTTTTGTCCTTTCTTTGTTAATTCTAACAAAGGTTGCGTTCTCTCAGCATACAACAGTGAAAATCTTCTGTAGTATCCTGTAGTCCTAAGAATGCTCATATCCCTTCAAGGTTTCTAGGTGCGGGAAAATTTGTTATACTGGATATTTTGGTGGGATCGTGTTGTATACCTGATGATGAGATAATGTGTCCTAGGAAATGAATGGAAGTTTTTAGGAATTCACATTTGGTTAGGTTAAGGGCCATGTTGGCTTGCCTAAACTTTTGGAATATTATACCTAGATTATTTATGTGTTCTTCAAACGTTTTTGATATTACAAGAATGTCGTCTACAAATATCATTGTATACGGTTCTATTTCTGGTCCTAGTGTTCTCTCTAGACACTTCACAATAGCTCCCAAACTCGTGCTTAATCCAAATGAAACGACTTTGTGCTGGTAACATTTGTTTTTGTACAGAAAGGCCATAAATTTTCTATCTTGTTTCCTTATTGGAATTTGCCAGAAGCTTGAGCGTAGATCCAACTTCGTTAAGTAACATGCTCTTTCACATTTTGTAAACAACTAGTCCACATTAGGCGCGCAGTCATACTCTCATAATGATGCTGTTCAGCTCCCTCGTGTGGGCATAGGCGAATATCCCCACTTTTCTTCTTCACTACCACTAGAGGATTTAAGAAGTTGCTGTTGGATCGTTCTATTATGTTATTTTCCAACATGCGACGAATTTCTGTTTCTACCTCTTCCTCATAGCGCATTGGGATCGGATATGTCCACCTGACGAATTTAGGTGGGTCTGATACAGTTATAGAGTTTTCGTATACTGCCGTCTGCGTTGGTACTTTGTTGAATATATCTTCATATTCTTCAATTAAGTTGTGAAGCTGCTCTTCTTCCTGTACTGATATTTCGTCATTTGTCGTACTCACATTTTGAGTTGGTATACATTGTATCGGTGGTTTAGACAAAACAATAGGTGTTTCACTTACCTTAGATTGCTCATTAACTTCATTCATATTTATCTCATACTGAGTGCCTTTATAATTACACTCTATCTTATTCTTATTAATATTTAGCTTAGCATCTAGTACATTCAAGAAATCAATTCCTAAAATACCATCTTATATTAATTTATTCATAATAATCATGGGGTATGTTATTTCTAACTTTTTATATGTCATAGTTACATACGTCTGTTGTCTAACTGTTTCTCTTTTATTTGTGGCTATGGTGATGTTCATATTATTTATGGGTAACATAGCTGTATTTTTAAAATATTTCTTATTTCGCTGTACCCATGCAGCATTTAAAACTGACAGCTGACTCCCCATGTGTACTAACATTTTTATATCAGAATTATTAATTTGAATGTTGACAATGGGACATTGTGTTTGTTTCTCAGCTTGCTCTACATCCTGTCGTTGCTTAGTAGCTCGTCACGTATATCGCTAGGGTAAATATTGTTTATTGTAAAGCGCTGTTTCCGTCCATTATGTCATTGCGTAGACGACGGCTTATTGTTTGCTTCCATTGTTCCTCGCTGTGTTGAATTGTTGCCGCCTCCTTTTACTGCACTTACGACTTTGTCGTATGGTTTTGGAAAATACGTATGTGACGTGGGCCCGCTATGCTTTCTCTCGTAGATATTACGCTCTCGTCGTTCAGTTCCTCTCCGCTTCTCTTGAGTTCTCTTACCAGTTTTTGTTACAGTCGCCTGGCTTATATTATCATTAGAGCGGTTGTGAGTGTTGTGCAACTGTGTTTTATAATTAGGATTATAATTATTATAGTTATAATTACCATGTGGTTAAATATAGTGCTTTGTATTACTACCTTGCGTGATATTTTCTGCTTGTGTGACTAGTATTAAAAATTCTTCAACCGTTTTAATACCTTGGGTTTATACAGCTAATTGGATATCTCTCGGAAAATGGTAAGACAACTTGGAGATTATTTCGTATTCTGAAAATTTAGGTTTAAGGTGTTTCACCCTTTCTATTTGAGCTATTGTATATTGTTCAATTCTTGTACGACCATGCATATCGAATTTACCATATTCAAGCTGATCGTGTACTTGACGTTGTATATGTATGTTCCAGTATCTGTTTTCAAAAGCATCGCGGAATTGTTGATACGTAGTATGTTATCTCAAGTTATAGAATACCATTGGCTTGCAGAATCTTTAAAATGTTGAAACTACTCAATTAATTCAATTTATATTAAGACTTACCTGAGGGTTCTATTCCAGAGTCGTACAGACGAACACAGCTGCAGAAAGGATCAACTGGATTTGATATGTACAATAATTACGTTAACACATTTGATACGGTCTAAATCACACTTATTTTTATTTATCAAAAATTCACGCCTTCCTTTTACGTTTTACAAACGTTAGTACAACTGGTTGAAATTATTTCTTATCTCTATTGAGTTTTATTTTGACTATTATTATGAGTGATATTACTAAATAAATAAAACATTGAAAATGAACCAGTGTTTAACCTCTATATTACACACACACACACACACACACACACACACACACACACACACACACACACACACACACACACACACACACACACACACACACACACACACACACACACACACACACACACACACACACACACACACACACACACACACACACACACATTCTGTTACATTGATCTTTAAATAAACTCCACCCCTTCGAGAACTCTATCGTATAAAGTATTTTATATTTTCCTTGTATAGCGAACAATCACCGGTTAGTTGGAATTGGTTTTAATATGCATATTAAGTGTTTCTAGTTACCCATATGCTGCGTACTCATAGGGTTGGTTGCACGAACTGGTGTTGAATACTTGCTTCAATCTCACGCACTCCGGCACTCGTTTATTACGTTTACTGTTTGTGTTTAAAAGTTCTTACTGTTTTATTGGTTCCACCTTATACAATGTGATAAAGTCGGCCGACATAATTTTATTCGCACTAATATGTTGTAGGCTGGCCGCGCGGCCATAAGGTGCAATGGAACTGAACTCAGTCCTGCGCTAAGGCAGAGAACACGGAGTCCTTTTTGGTCACGTGATCGTCAGTCTGCGCTCCCATTGGTGCTGTTAAAAGAGCGCTATAACGCAGGCGTAAGATTTAGCAATATTTTGCCGCCTGGTGCAATATGAAGTTACATTATTTTCTTCCGTGATTCATGGCTGAAGCAAAAATGTGTGTTGTTTCATCATCTGGCTGGACTGTTTGAGTGCGGAGACAAAACACAGACGTTTTGTTTTGTAATAAACGCTGCATACTTGGTTGACTAACTCGGGGTTCCAAAAAGGTGAACAATGACGGCATGGGGAATATAATTTTTAAAATGTTACCTTGGCCCTACAATTCCGTACTGTTACTTTACCCCCCCAATGAGAGATTGAAGGTCGAAGCGTTCAAACTCTCATTGCCTAGAACCTAAGAGGATCAGTGAGGATATGGCGCCACAACCCCCCTTAACTCTCTACTAAAATCATGGGTACTTACCCCCCTAGTCCGGTGACTGTGGCAGCACCCATCCGCTCTTACTGGACTTCTCTACTCGAGATCCCAACACCATAAGCTCGGACCGATACCCACCACAGTATCACCTGACTTTATGACATTTAATTAAAATTTAACAAAAAGGCCTTCCAATATACCGTATCCACAACTGATTGGTTTCCTCTTAGCCGTACTGGTTCATTGACAAAGTACTGGTTCATTTTTTATTATAAAATATAATATGTATTCGACTACATTGTAATACAGCTTCTAAATTGTCCAACAGTTACTGGGTCAATTAAAATTTAACTATCAGGCCCATCGGCTCTTCTTCAACAAGTTACATGATTCGACAATATAGCTTAACCCTAGAAAATACAGTGTTAACAAAACAATATAAGTTTACAGTAGTACATATGCGTTCCAGTCAAATTAAATAATGTTCCCCAGACAATATTGCCCAGCCAAAATAACACATTAAGTATACAAAATTGCATTAAATCTCAACAATTTATTACTTATCATTATTCAAGAATATTTATACTTAGCTACTATATATATTTTTTTTCTACTACCCCCCTTTTAATCCCTTAACCCCTGATACCCGTTACAATCTGCTGTGTGCAGCACTAGACTTCTTGGCCCTCGCAGACCTCAATCTAGCCGTAATCACATCTCCCTCGTGACCTGTAACTGGGTCACCCCCTAATCCACACTCACTATTACCCCCCTGGACTGTAGCGCCCAGTTGCTTCCACAAGGACTGATGCGGAAGGGGTGGACATTTTTTCTTTTATTCCACCCCCATCCTTGCTTTGGCGTTACAATAAAAATTCAGTATTGCACTTACTATTGTTGGTTGATACGCCCCTAATGGACTACCACCCCTATCTGGGTGAAAATAGCCCTGTTCCAAAATTTGGTAGATTCCCCAAAAAATAACCCCCCTACTAAGTCTAACAAACCACCGGGTTAACAAAATAAAACAAACCACAAGCCGGTTATAACAAGTAAAATTTATGATTTGTCACAATTAACTACTTTCACGGTCATGATCCGGTGAGGTCATGGCCGCACTTAGGTGGGGAATCTACAATTAAACGTAAAATATGGATTGACATTGATAAAAGTTTACATGAACAGTAATATACACATCTTAGTTTCCCAAACATTTTTGATTGCATTCACACAAAATTTCCTTAAGTTTTCAATTTAAGTAAAGTACATATTTTATTCATCAATTATTATTTATTTTGTAATTACAGTTTGAATTCAAATCAAAATAAAGTTAAACGCATCACTAACATTCACATAATTAAGTTACTCCAGGGACGACTCCAATTTAATTTAGTCTCTTCGTACATTCAAAACAATTTCAATTACTTTAATTACATTTTTCAAAATGATTCTACTTGGTTTAATATTTAATTTCTCCTTAATAGTTCAATAAATGTTTACAAGCATTACATCATTCGTTTCAAATCTCTTCTCAACTTTCTCCATAATCACATTCTATATACCATTTATCTCTACTCATAACCTAACATAGCAGGTACCACAAAATAATAATTTAACCTTTTGGTTACATGGCTTTTACTTTAAAATATTTTCACAAATTATTTTTTCTCTAACTACCCGTGAATAGGTTATACTTTATATGTACAGGATTATCGTTTACAGAGATGTGATTGAAGACGAACAGAACCCCACTTCAATGAAAGTGAACCAAAGTCCTTCTGACGTCCTAAATTCCTTACCTACCCTCTTTTCCCAAAAATAAAGAAAAACAAACCACAACCACTAATCTACGACCCCATCTCAGTAAACCATAATCCTATTAGCTTATACAGAAATTTATTATCTCGTTTGTTTACTCAGCCACAAGACTTCTTCACTACCTACCTAATTAAGGGATGAGTTTACAATTCATAAATAACACCAGTTTATTTAATTTTGAGGATTACCCTAATTCATTATTTAGAACTAAGGCAATCAAGGTCCAAAAAAGTGTGCCAATTTATGTAACTATTTTTATGTTTTCTCTAAGGGGAGGGTTAGGGAAATCAGGAAGATAAAAAGGGTAAGGATCATTAAAAGGTCAAGAACTAGGACTAAAGGTAAGGACAAAGCTTCCTCCGAAAATAAGGGTAAATGGAGAAAACCAAGGCTCGCGTGGGCAGGGGCGCGTCCCTGAAATAGACGAACCCCACTGGGACAAGTGGGGAACATCTACCCGCTACCACTTACTGTTTTATATTAAATTCCTAATTTTATAGTTATTTAGTTTATATTCAATTACAAGATTTATTTTATTATTTTATTTTAGCCAATACTTTTTTAAATTGGTGGCGTTATGGGTACCCACTATTTCCCCCGTCATTTGGTTTCATAGAACGTAGGCATTATCCATTTTAATTTCAACTACTTCATACGGTCCTTCATACAACAAAAAGAATTTTTTAATCTCTTTATCTTGTGCACTTGATAAATCGTGTCTTCTCACTAATACCAACTGACCTATCTCGTACTTAATCCACTTACCTTTAGCATCATGGAGCCGTTTTCTTCTTTCTCCCTTGGTTAATAAATTTTCATTGGCGAGTTTAAGTTTTACTTCCAGAGCTCGGGTGTTGCTCTCCGGTGGGAAGTTGAACAGTTGTTCCAGAATCCTAGGTGGACGTGTTCCCTTAACTAACTCGTATGGTGTGAACCCCGTTGATTTATGGGTGGTACAGTTTAACCATTCTTCAATTCTACCCACATATGCTGGCCATTCACTGTGCTTAGCATGGCAATACGCCCGGAAAATTCTCCCTAATTCTCGCATGACCCTTTCGGCTTGGTTTGACTGAGGATGCTATACCACCGTGTGTTTAGGTATGATACCTTCCCAACCCAAAGTTTGTCGCCATCTTCCACTAATAAATTGGGGTCCATGGTCAGATAGTATTATTTTGGGTTTTCCGGTTTTAATCATATAATCCTTAGTTATTTTTTCACTTAGTACTTTACTAGTTGCCCTTTTTACACTATATAATCTTACGAATTTCGTGAACGTATCTAATACCACAAAAATGTACATACGCCTCCCCTTCCCTTTGGTAGAGGGCCAAACAAATCCACCGCAACTAAATCAAAAGGCTTTTCAACCTTAATGCACCTCATCTCTCCCTCTAGACGGTAATTAACTACTTTTGACTTCTGGCATAAATCGCACCCCCGGAGTAAAGTTCTAACCCTCTGTTCCATATTTTTAAATAAACATGATTCTTTTAATACATTTACACACTTCCTAGCACCGAAATGCCCATATCGAAAATGACAATCCCATATTATCTTGTCTACCAACCCTTCCGGTATGACTAACCTCCAATCCTGCTCTCCCCCCCTACTTTCTTAAACAAACTCTAACTCATCTGGATCGGACTCTAAGCTAGTTATTATTTTATTCAATTTAGGATCTGTCCTTTGCATGCTATTAATATCTCTCAATTCTTCCCCAAACAATCTATCTTCCCTACTAAGTCTGAAAATTTCTATTTCTTTTAAGTCCCTCCCTGTTCTCATTCCCTCTGTATCTACCCTGGATAAAGTGTCAGGTATTTTGTTTTCTACCCCTTTTATATACTCCCAACTAAAATTGTACTCTTGTAAAGCTAGCACCCACCTGGTTATCCTGCTGTGTGTCAAGTTACAGGTGTTTAAAAAGGATAATGCCTTGTGGTCAGTCCGGATGATAGTGGAATTTCCCAGTAGATATGTTCGAAACTTCTTCACCGCAAAAACAATGCTTAATAATTCCTTCTCAGTTGTTGTGTAGTTTCTTTCAGCAGCTAACAGCGTCCAGCTGGCGAAAGCAATAGTATGATGTTCTTTGTTGTCGTCCTCCTGGTACAGTTCCGCACCTAAAGCAATATTACTGGCATCCGTCTGTAAATAAAATGTGCGTTCAAAGTTAGGGTGATTCATCATGATCATTTTACTAAAATGGTCCTTTATCTCATTAAACACATCTCGTTCTCTTTCCCCCCATTTCAACTGCTTATTCTTTTGTAACACTGCGCTCAACTTGGAAGTTATATGGGCATAATTTTTCTGGAATTTTCTATAAAAATTACATAGCCCTAAAAAACTTTGTAACTGCTTAATATTTCTAGGTTCCGGAAATTTTAAAATTGATTCTACTTTCTCTGGGTTAGCTTTTATCCCATCTGGTGTAATTATAAAACCTAAAAAATGTATTTCTTTCTGTAAGAATTTAGATTTCTCCCAATTGATAGTCAACCCCCCTTTACGCAGTTTATCTAATACGTACTCTAAATGTTCCACATGTTCCGAAAACGTTCGTGATGCTATCAATATATCATCTACATAGATGGTTAAAAAATCTAAATTTTGTGGCTGTAGAATTTCATCTAGACATTTTATAAAGCTGGCCACACTGGTATTCAACCCAAAAGGCAACCGTTTAAATTGATAATTCTTCCCGTTGAACAGGAATGCTGTATATTTCCTGCTTTCACATGCTAACGGGACTTGCCAGTACCCCGCGGTTAAATCTAATGAGGTCATGTATTTAACTCCACTGAATTTTTGAAATATTTCATTTATTGCTTCGGGTGATTCCCGGTCCGGTATAATTATTTGATTAATCGTGCGGGCGTCTAAACATAATCTAACGCGACCATCTTTTTTAATGACTACTACTAACGGGTTAGAATATGGTGATACTGATCTTTCTATTATGTCCCCTTCTAACATTTTATCTAATTCCATCTGGACAGCTCTTCTCTTTGAATATGGTACCGGATAGCTTCTTTGTACATAGGGTGCGTGTTCCCTTGGGCTGGTAATGTCTTTCATTTGTGTATAGTACGGGCGGATTCGGGCGCCTACCCGTCTCTCGTTCTCTAATGTTTTGGAAAATGTCTAGTATTTGCTCTAATTCATTTATGTCTCCCACTTCCCGTGTCATTAAATTGACTTGAATTTCTCTCGGCAAGTGTTTACTTATGTACTGTACAAACGATCGGAACGGTAACGGAGGCTCTAAATATTTTACCTCATTATATAATCGCATCACATACAGGGTCACATTGTCCCCCTGGGCCCCAAAATTACCTTTTCCCATAATTTTACTGCATAACCCCTCTTGCTCCTCCTCCAACCAGTATTTACTTCGAAGGCACTCTCAAAGCTTAGATAATCTCCCCACTCTACTTTATGCACTTCTGCCCACACTGCAGAGCTCCCTTTAAAGCATTTCATTATTTTTAGCAGCTTAACCTCCCAATTACTATTACAAAACTGATTATACTCTTTTACTCTATTTAGAAATTGCATGGGGTGTACCCCCCTACTATCACCATTGAACAATTCTAACTCAACTTCACTACTTAGGTCACGGGTCATAATTACCCTTTCCGTAACATTATTTATTTCTGGCCGATTGCCATATTCAATTCATCTTTTACGTTAATAATACTCTGTTCAATAGACTCGAACTTATTGTGATTTACACTCTCAATAACATTTACTGTTTCTTGGATTAATTGAATATCTGTTTTACAAATATTTTCTATCTCATTTCTAACATTTTTAACTACTGCTACTTGTGATTCTAATTCACTACTGCAGTTATCTATAACGTGTATGGTGTTAGTTATGCACTGCATCTCACTCTCAATACCCTCAAATATATCACCTGCTTTACTTACAAAATTAACTAATTTGTCATTTTCTGTAATTATTTGTTGTCCAAGTTCTTTTTGATTGGATTCTAAAATGTCTATTTTATTGTCTACCACACACACACACACACACTCAACTCATCTGTTTCTCTTTTTGTTTCACTACGTATTTCATTAATTCGCTCGTCAATACTACACAATGAATTATTTAATTCGTCAAGCTTTACGTTTATGCTATTTTCACATTTCATATTCTGTTCTTTATATTGTTCAAATTTAACATCATTTGTGTCAAAACGTGTATTTAAAGCATCCAATTTCGTATTTTGTTCATTGAACTTGGTATCATTCATGTCAAAGCGACTATTTATATCGCTACTCATTACATCGAATTTAGTCTGAAATTTTTTCTCATTATTGTCAAAGCGTTTATTTATTGCATTAAAGTTTACCTCTAACATTGCGCTTTTGCCAAAAGTGATTGCATCATATTCATTATCTCATTACTATCAGATTGCTTATTTTGGATAGGCGTTGAATGAATCCTAGCGCCTTCCATTGTCACAGACTCAGTTAGGCTTATTTCGTTTACTACCGTTTCTGTTACTATTGTGTTTATTTGATTTTCAGTACTTGTACTAGTCAAGTCAACATTGTTGACTTTATCAGTATTGTTTTCCATTTTTCTATTATTTACCTATACACAATTTTGTAAGCTTACTAACTACACTTACTAACTTACTAACAATCGCCCTCGCTCCCAAACAACCCGTTCTGCAGCTTAATTAGGTCTGGCGAATGTAATAAAAAATTACACTCGAGTCCCTGTTTGGGCGCCAATGAAACTACTCAATTAATTCAATTTATATTATGACTCTTACCTGAGGGTTCTATTCCAGAGTCGTACAGACGAACACAGCTGCAGAAAGGATTATTTGGATTTGATATGTACAATAATTACATTAACACATTTGATACGGTCTAAATCACACTTATTTTTATTTATCAAAAATTCACGCCTTCCTTTTACGTTTTACAAACGTTAGTACAACTGGTTGAAATTATTTCTTATCTCTATTGAGTTTTGTTTTGACTATTATTATGAGTGATATTACTAAATAAATAAAACATTGAAAATGAACCAGTGTTTAACCTCATATTACACACACACACACACACACACACACACACACACACACACACACACACACACACACACACGCACGCACACACTCATTCTGTTACATTGATCTTTAAATAAACTCCACCCCTTCGAGAACTCTATCGTATAAAGTATTTTATATTTTCCTTGTATAGCGAACAATCACCGGTTAGTTGGAATTGGTTTTAATATGCATATTAAGTGTTTCTAGTTACCCATACGCTGCGTACTCATAGGGTTGGTTGCACGAACTGGTGTTGAATACTTGCTTCGATCTCACGCACTCCGGCACTCGTTTATTACGTTTACTGTTTGTGTTTAAAAGTTCTTACTGTTTTATTGGTTCCACCTTATACAATGTGATAAAGTCGGCCGACGTAATTTTATTCGCACTAATATGTTGTAGGCTGGCCGCGCGGCCATAAGGTGCAATGGAACTGAACTCAGTCCTGCGCTAAGGAAGAGAACACGGAGTCCTTTTTGGTCACGTGATCGTAGTCTGCGCTCCCATTGGTGCTGTTAAAAGAGCGCTATAACGCAGGTGTAAGATTTAGCAATATTTTGCCGCCTGGTGCAATATGAAGTTACATTATTTTCTTCCGTGATTCACGGCTGAAGCAAAAATGTGTGTTGTTTCATCATCTGGCTGGACTGTTTGAGTGCGGAGACAAAACACAGACGTTTTGTTTTGTAATAAACACTGCATACTTGGTTGACTAACTCGGGGTTCCAAAAAGGTGAACAATGACGGCATGGGGAATATAATTTTTAAAATGTTACCTTGGCCCTACAATTCCGTACCGTTACAATGTCGAGTAACAAAGTCGATCTTTTCATTATCATCTATTGCACTACCTATCTTCTCCATCTCTTTCTCAATATTCGCCAAAAATTCCATGCTGTTTTCCCACTTGTTACCTGCAAATGTTATCTTATTTCTTTCTTCTGTTGGTGCTGAAAACATCATCGTCTGCATCGGCTGTCTGCGAAGTTCTTCCTTAAGTTGCTTTATTTCATTCCGGACTTCTTCCTTCATATGGGATACCTCTCCAGAACAGTCTTTTGCAGTCTTGGATGTCTCGTCTATTTTGTCTTCTATAATTGTGGTACGGGTTTCTATTTCAGTTGTTTTGCTAGTGGTTGCTTGTAATATTTCATTAACCGTCTGTATCTTATTATCTTGTTCGCGCTTTATTACCATTAATTTTTCATGTAAATTATCATTTATTTGTTTCTGAACATCTTTCAAATCTTTTCTCCATTCAAGACGTAATTCTTTTTGTTTATTTTCTTATCTAATGGCTTGTTCGTGTATGGCTCTCCTAAACTTCTCGTCTAATTCACTTATGCGCGCGTATCTGTGTCGTTAATTTTATCAGCTAACTGCATCGTGCTATCGGTAATTTCTTGTTTTAATTCGCTAAGTGTATTATTTAAATCTTCTTTTAAATCCTGTGTTTGCTTATTTATATTTTTATTTAATTCGTCCTTCAGCTGGACATGGTCTCGTCTTAGCTCATTTAAATTTGCTGTCAGGTTTTCTGTTTGCTTATTTATTTTCTCATTTAAATTTTCTGTCTGTTTTGTGCTTAATTCATCTACCCAGGCACACATCATAGTTTGAAGCGCTTCGATATCTAAGCTTCCTGGTGCTGCCATGTTGAATTATTTACATTTATTTATTATGTTTTAGAATATTATTATTATGGAACCGAATTACTACTTTTATTTATTTAAAATATTATTATTATTAATTATTAATATTCTTAATATTACAATTACACATTTACAATGATATTATTTAATATTATATATATATTAAACTTTCACTGTGAACACTTACATTTTGGTTTTGTTTCCCAGACGTTTCGACGTGGTGTTCGTCTTCCTAATGGGATTTAAAATACTGAATGTCTGTACAAGTAACGGTTATGGGTTGTAGGTGTGTGTTTAAAATACTGAATGTCTGTTCAGTATTTTAAATCCCATTTAGGAAGACAAACACCACGTCGAAATGTCTGGGAAACAAAGCCAAAAAGTAAGTGTTCACAGTGAAAGTTTAACATATATATATGTATATATATATATATTATATTACATAAAAGTGAATGAAGAGGATGTACCAACAAGATAATTATAATGATATTATTTCGTTGAGCGCCAGATGTGTCTTAATACACAACAATTAACATAACATACAATTAATGTTTAATATAAATAATTATTATCACATATAATATATTTCTCATTTAACACACATTTACTTTTAGAGCAACCATTTAGCTACAAAAAATTTTAAATAGTCAAATGGTCGGGATCATGCCACACGTTCTTGGGCGCCAAAATTATATAACGTCACAATTTGCATTTATATAATGTATTGAATGCATGGGTGTAATCATAATAAGAAGATGATACGTTATTTAAGTTTAAAATTGTTCCATTATTTATTTATTAAACAAAATCTTTCATTTCGCACATTAAATATTGACTCATTATTATATCGTTTGTACAAATCTTTTGTACACAACTTATTGCTAACAAATTACATACACAAGTTATACATAAATCTTATTATCTATTTTAATTAATTAAATATTTATTTCGCTCTCGGCTTAGTCATTGTGTGCTCATCTTTTTTTTCAATAATGAGTTTGCTTGTATTCAAATTTCTTTTATATTAATTTGTTTTAACTTTCTACTGCATATGCATTCTCCTTTATCAACAAGACTTTACTATTTTCGTTAATTCAAAAATTAAATATTTCTCTTATCATTTACGTTACTCTCAATTACTAACTTTAATACAAGAAATATTATTCTGCTTTTACATTGATGTACAATTTATTTATTTTAATACTGGTTGAATGTCTTTCATTCCAACGTTAATTAGTGTCTTTCAAATGTCTATAACTACA
Organism: Magicicada septendecula; assembly: GCA_034769895.1. NCBI lineage: Eukaryota > Metazoa > Arthropoda > Insecta > Hemiptera > Cicadidae > Magicicada > Magicicada septendecula. The sequence goes on from CM068376.1 coordinate 171,371,818, forward strand.
GTGGTTTTTTATCACCTCGTTTGACGTGGTTAATCATCCGTACGTCCTCCTTTGGTCCTCTGGTCATGTCCTCCTTGTCCTGGTCCTCTGGTCATGTTCTCCGTGTCCTTCTGGTCCTCTGGTTGTGTTCTCCTGCATGCATTGTTTAATAGTCGTCTCGCCTCATATCATATGCTGCCGGTGTGTCCATAGACTTTATCGTATGTACTCTGCTGCTCTGGTTGGACATCTAGTTTGTCCTGTGACTCTTACTATAGATGTGAATTAGCGTCGTCGACATAGCCTCCTGTGGCAACGGTTGAATCGAGGAGAAGAAACGTTATTAGCGCGACCTGGTATTTATAGTCAGGCCATGCAAAAACTCATGTCTGAACAATATTTAACCTGTCAGATTCTGTTGAAGCGTCACTTCTCCCACTCTGGTTCAATTCACAATTTTCGCCTATCTTTGTGAATTACGAAGTTTGTTTCACATCACTCGATGCTCAATCGATCACTAATTTTTATATGTTTACTATACGTAAATTACACTTCTTTATGTTAATCACAAAACGTTATAGACAAGACCAGTTTCTGGCAATTGATTGGTGCAATTTGGTCGATTGATTGAATTAAATAATTTTGTTTTTTGGATATAGAGAAAAGTATATTTTGATAAATTTAAATTTTTTTGGAAAAAAAAATTTTTTTGATTTTCCGCCTGCCATATAGGTGATGTTTGAATTTCGAGTGTATTATTGTTTATGTGTATTACTAGTGTTTTATTGAATTATATTGTTTAGAATATATGTGTAAACAAATGTTAGAGTAAGTGAATTCATGTTAAATAAGGTATTCAATTTGTTTTCTTTAGGATTGTTATTAGTATTGAAGAGCATTAATAGAGTTGATGGATTCATGCAAAAGATTTTTATTTTTATTCTTTGAGAATGTAATGGAGAGATAACAATTTGATTTCAATTTAAATGAACTTTTTGAATGTAAAAATAAATTTGTTGTTAGGAAGTATTAATAAGTATATGTATGCGCCCAGTATTGCTGAAGGTGACCCAGTATGCATGACAAGGGGGAACATATCGGTTGAGGATCTGGCATGGTATAAGACCAAGGGTTTGGAGTTTAGGGGGTGGTATGTTAGAAGGTTAGGTGCGCTGTGGTGCGTGTCTGTTCGATTTTATGGTGTTGGGATCTCGGATAGAGAAGTCCAGTAATCTCATTCAGGTGCGGCCATAGTCGCCGAGCTAGGGGGGTAGTTTACCCATGATGTGTAAGAACTAATGGGGGGTTGTTGGCACCATGTCCTCACCGATCCTCTTAGGGGTTTAGCAATGAGATTTCTTCTATTTCGGCAGAAGATCTCTCATTGGGAGGGTATTGTAATGGGGCGAAAGGGGTATTGTATTTTGTTGTAATTTTATTCTGTTTTATTCAATTTATATGGGCCCAAAACAGCGAGTCACCTACATAAAACGATTCAGTGCGTTGGATGCGGCGTGGTCAACAACAGTTTAATTCACAGAATTCCAGTGCGCACATGCCTGTGCTTTCCATTGGGGAGAAGAGTAAAAACTTTGTAGCTAACAACAAGGTACAATGGAATGCAGCGTGTGTTCGACAACGCAATTGAATTCGCAGAACTTAAGGGCTGTGTTACACACACCAATGCGCAACAACAACCAGGCGCGCAGATGGGATGCTTAGACAAAAAACCAATATGGCACAAAGTAACTAATTTTGTTCGCACATGGTCCGAGCTGGTGGAAGTATGGATAAGTCACGCCCATTTGTGTGACGTGCAGAGAGGCAGTGAGATTTCGTCGATGTCCAACACACGGGAGTAGCACGTGTTGAATGTGCAGTGACGGGGACTTAGCACCAGAAGGCATTGATATCCGTCTTGTTCAAAAAGTTTAGAAGTGGGGTTTTCTGTTAACTCTCGTGGTAGTCCTCAACCAATGCTTCGTCTGGTCAGGCGAACTACCAAACGTGGAGCCTCAATAAAATTTTAAATATTAATTAGAAAAGCTATCAGTAGTAGAATGAGGCCGTAAAATAAATAGTGAGTGTAGTTGTTGACGAAGAAGAAGGAAACATGAAATAATAAACTTTTTGGGACACCGCAAAGAGAACTTGGTGTGGGACGCGCCACGCGGTCGGGGAAGAGGCCACCAAAACACGTAACCGTATAAAATCAAAATTATTTTTTTAATGAGATCTCTAAAATAAATAAATGGGGGTGGGGTAAATTGATGGAATGAGAGTAGAGTGTGCAGCAATCTGGGTCGTCTATAATAAAATAAGATAGTTAGGGTCATGTATTAATAAATATATATTTCTTTGTGTAAAATGATTCAAGGTCTTGTTTATGTTTTAAATAATAAAAGTAGTAGTAAATGATGTGAAGGCATAGAAGTTTAAGTCAGCAGAAAATTTGAGTAAGTTTGAGTAAAATTTAAAAGGTTGAAAGAATGGAATAAAATTTTAATTGTTTCTCTTCATAAATGCGAGTTGCGTACGTTATTAATGTAACCTTGCAATCATCCTTGCATTTCGAAGTTCGTGTGACGAAACCCTAGGCTGAACGAGGTAAGTGTGAAATAAATAGTTTATGAAATATTTTTGTGATTTAAATGTATTCAAATATAATTAACTTCACAATAAGAACAAATGCTATTGATTTAAGGTAGTTCCATTTGGATTAGTAACCAGCCTCGCGGCGATGGTAAAGTGGTTGGAGTTAGAATTTGGTCCTGAGGTTGAGGATTTCGTGAGTGTATTTGTCGATGACATCTTAGTAATATCCAAATCGTTTGACGAGCACTTAAAACATCTCAACATAGTGTTCAGCAAACTCCTTCAGGCAAACTTGGTGCTTAACTACGAAAAGTGCGAGTTTGGGAAATCCGAAATAAAGTTTTTAGGTCACATCGTATCAGCGCAGGGTGTGTAAACTTACAAACAATTTTTAAAACACCCAAGAAGAATATTACCTTACTTACCCTGTTTACCGCAAAGTCTCCTACGCACTTACCTCAAAAAAACCCATCAGAAGATTGCACACAGCCCTCAAGATCGCCACCATATTTTATAGAGCAAATATGGAAACTATTACACTTTTCCCCAAAAGAAATAATTTAGATAATTTATCGCCCTTAATACAGAAGTTCTCTTAGGCTCGATTAGGCGAGTTTTTTAGTACGGAAACAGGTTATGAATGACTTTAAAACAGGTTATGGTAAATAGGCGTAATAATTAAGTTAACACATGGTTATGCTAATGACTCTTACTTTATTTCAATTAAATATTAAAACTTTGTTTTTCCTACTTTCTTTTTATCTAATACTATACACAGTTATAAAACAAAATTCCATAAGCTAATTTTATTATACAAACCAGTACTCTCTTACTTTTTATTTCTCTCCTTTTTCTCACACACACACACACACTCACGCTCTTTACATTTCTGAATACCTCCCGTTTATTGAGCTCATTATAAACAATTCATGTTTACTTATAAACTTTTGGCCAACGATTAAATTTGTCACTGTACTTAACTGCACGTGGTTCCAACTATTGCGCACTATGTTGTGTAACTCTTTTTACTCCACTATCCCGTCACATTTAAAAAACTGTCACTATTGTTGAATCACTGTTTACTGTTGCATTTTAGATACTTTTTGGTAGGCCTATGTTAATATTTTTGGCCTACCAAGAAGAACTCGCCCTAGGCGACGGTTAGATTTACGTCTGTTCACTATGAAGGCGGGCTGCTGATTGGCCAGCTTAGCTGCCTTGGTGACGCTCTTCATTGTTTGTGTACTCGCCACATGGTCCCAAATGGATGTAACACTCCCCCCCCCCCGTCTTAACTTATCGAAGGTTCCAGAATACGGAAAGTCGTTTTGCACCAAACACGTGGTGAATTTATTATGCAGTACAGCCATGTGCTTGTACTGCAACTCACGTATCCTTTGTTCTAACTCCCAATACGTCTCCAACAGTATGATTCATAATAACAGAATTAGTCGATAATTATTAACAATTATTAAACAAAAAGTGGTTCTACCCTTTTTGTCCCGTTACAGGTGTTAGTACGGACCCTGAGAAGATACAATCCGCATGGGATTTCCAACACCTAAAAAAGCAAAGGATATCAGAGCTTTTCTAGGACTTACCGGATATTACCGTCGGTTCGCACCTGCGTATGCTAAAACAGTTGAACCTCTGCTGGAACTGCTTAGGAAAAATACCACGTGGCGATGGGAGGTAAGACACGAAGAGGCATTTAACGCAGTAAAGGAGTTATTTAAGGAAAATCTACATGTGTTTCACCCCGAGAAGAAAGGGACGTATGTACTGAACTGTGATGCATCTGATTATGCCATTGGCGGAATTCTGTATCAGCGGAATGATAACGGGGAGCTTAAAGTTATCGCGCATGTCAATTGTTCATTAAAAGGTGCTGAAAGAAATTATTTTACGTCAGAAAAAGAAATTTTGGCGATTGTGTATTGTGTTAGTAAATTTAGATATTATTTAGTAGGTAAACATTTAGAAATTCTAACTGATAATCAAGCTTTGTCGTTTTTGTTAAAATGTAAACTTGCTAATGCCCGTATGTCACGCTGGATAATGGCTATGCAAGAGTATGATTTCAGTATTAAATATTGTAAAGCCAGTGACAACAAGATGGCGGATACTCTAAGTCGTTATCCACCTGTGCAGCAGGAAACTTATACCTCTGATAAAAATGAAATTCAAATATTAGCTGTTAAGTATGCGTTACCTAACGAGCTCAAATCTTTACTTAAAAACATTAATAATGAACAACGAGACAAAAAAATTAAAAAATCATAAGTGAAATCCAAATTAAAGAAAATCCCAAATTTCATATCGTTAACAATGTTTTGTACAAGCTTATAGACGGACAATGGAAGATAATGGTTCTGGATCATCTTGTGGAGGACCTAACCTGGGCATGTCATGAAAGTCTTGCTCATGCAGGAGCATACAAATGCTACTTGACGCTGCGGGAGGATTTTATATGGATGAACATGGCCAAGGAAAGGCAAGTCTGTTCTTCATACCTGCCACACCTGCCAGACAGCCAAATATCCAAACCAGCACACATATGTAGAAATGGGTAACGTAGTAATGCATGGTAAGAATAAGTTATTATGTATCGATTTCCTTGGGTCCATTACCACGTGCGTCTCGGGGTATGAGAAATCTGGTTGTGTGTACTGATGCCTTCACTAAGAATGTAAGTCTGTATGCCATAGGTAGACCCACGATGGATGCTGTAATTAAAATAATTTTAGACAAGTACATCCCTAAGTATGGCCATGTCAAGAAGATCCTATCTGACCAACGCAAACAATTCCAAAATAAGAAATGGAAAGCTGAGTTGGAGAAGAGGAACATACAAGCAATATTGACGTCCATTAGAAGACCTCAAGGAAATCTTGCCGAGAGAGTCAATAGGGAGCTCGGTCGATTATTCAGAACATATTGTAACACAAACCAAAGTAAGTGGCCAGAGTATCTTGAGTTTTTCGAGAACGCCATAAATGGTAGTTACAATACCACTACTGGATATATACCGTTAGAGCTGGAATCGGATGTTCAGCTGAAGCGTGTTTGGAGTGAGTATGTAAAACGGATAGCCACTCAGAATTTGGCTGTCCTGAACGAGATTAAGCGTTTGGATGCGAAGGAGCGGATAAAGAAAAATTCAATTCTGAGCATAAGCTGCAGTCATTTAGAGTAGGCAAATTAATATTACTCAGAGATTTGAACGTTGGTCGTAGTATTGACAATACAACAGCTAAATTCCATGGACTATACAATGGTCCATTCATGTTATCTGAACAGGTGGGAAAACATACTTATATTGTTACAAATCATGTTACAAACAAAATATTGGGAAATTCCATGCATCGTCATTACAAAAATATTATGTCAAAAGTTCATGTGTTCATGTATATCTGGGTATATAAAGAATGAATGTAATAAATTAATTGTTAAATTAAATAAAAATGTGTAAATTCATGTATGATTGAAAAAATGTCAGTTAAGGTGATGAGCGTTGATTGTGTGGAGTTAGGTGGTATGATGTCATGAACTGTTTATATTAGCTAATCTATCTAGGTCAAAGGATAACAGAGATATCAACCACGTGTTTATGTTTGTTTACATTCAAAGTGACAGATGTCAAATTTATTGGAGAAGAGAGATTTTTAGTTTAACAAGTATTATTTATTTATTTATTTTGAGTTTTGTTATATTTTTATAAAATGGAGGTGATATTATTTTGTGTAAAAAAAAATTTTTTTTGGACATGTAAACAAATTTGTTTGTATACGTGGAGGGGATATTCCTGCAATAGAACATCGCAGAAAGGGTATTTGTAGCTAGGACTACATGCTTTTATACCAATTTATGACGTTATAGAGATGTTGAAAATTGATTTTGTTTAAATTTTGTAAAATAGCTATAAGTTTTGAATTATGAAATGGGTATTTAACTGTTTATGTCAAAGTGCCCATACATTTATTTTCTGTCATGTTAAGTGCAAATTTAGTGCGCATGTGCGTATGTTATTCGAATTTTCATGAATAACTCTGGTTTAAATTGATGTATTGAATTGAGACTTGGACAGCTCATGATTCTAAATTAGCGCTACATTTTTCTAATGTCAAAGACTCGAAACATATTACTTTAATATGTATTTTTTAACAGAATTCATCTTTCTAAAGAATCCTTATCTTATAAAAGTCATAAAACGTTTTGATAAACTCTATACCTGCTTTTGCAGTTTTCAGCAAATTTGTTCAGGACTTCGGTCTATCAATTTAACCCATCAATCACGTGCTAGGGGTTTTAACCAATCAGAGGCCCCTATGTTCATTCAAATTGGGTCTCCGCGAAGGAAGTTTCAGTCAGCTCGACCTTAACAGACTTTCTCTCTGTGCGAGTTTTTTGTATCAGTATACATTTCTATATAAGGGTTATGAGTACGGAATTTTAGCAACAAGTTGCCCGTTTGCTAAAATGCTATTGGGTACTAGAACTCAAATAATATAAATTAAATTATTAATTAAAATAGTGCTATTCTCGCGAGAGTCAAGATGTCCTCATAGAGTGAAGTGTATTTACCGGAATACAGCTGTGTGAACGTGAGGACACCTCAAGACTCAGGAATGTGTACGTACAATACACCGAAACTACATTAATTTAAATTAAAACCCATTATCGAGCCCTGAGTAAAGAGATAAGCGCTATCGGTGTATCAGCGTGCATGCGAGCAGAGTGTCCACGTGTCATCAGAGCAGCAGATTTCAGCAGGCAGCAAGGGGTAGCAGATTCAACAGTGAAACCCGCGAGAGGTGGCAGATTCAACGGTGTTTAGGAATTTAATGACCAAGTAAAAATAGACATTTAAGGAAAAAACTTTCAAATCATTTTCAGACATTAATAAATTAGAATAAATAATTTTTGTCAATCACAGACCATTTTAAATTTGTTTAAAATGTATACCTTACTCCAGATAAAAGACTATTATTATTGTGTTTTTAATACTATGCCTTATATTTGTTTTGTTGCTATATATATTATAACAACTCAATTTGCATTTATATAATGTATTGAATGCATGGGTGTAATCGTAATAAGAAGATGATGCGTTATTTAAGTTTAAAATTGTTCCATTATTTATTTATTAAACAAAATCTTTCATTTCGCACATTAAATATTGACTCATTATTATATCGTTTGTACGAATCTTTTGTACACAACTTATTGCTAACAAATTACATACACAAGTTATACATAAATCTTATTATCTAATTTTAATTAATTAAATATTTATTTTGCTCTCGGCTTACTCATTGTGTGCTCATTTTTTTTCAATAATGAGTTTGCTTGTATTCAAATTTCTGTTATATTAATTTGTTTTAACTTTCTACTGCATATGCATTCTCCTTTATCAACAAGACTTTACTATTTTCGTTAATTCAAAAATTAAATATTTCTCTTATCATTTACGTTACTCTCAATTACTAACTTTAATACAAGAAATATTATTCTGCTTTTACATTGATGTATAATTTATTTATTTTAATACTGGTTGAATGTCTTTCATTCCAACGTTAATTAGTGTCTTTCAAATGTCTATAACTACAGTGGTTTTTTATCACCTCGTTTGACGTGGTTAATCATCCGTACGTCCTCCTTTGGTCCTCTGGTCATGTCCTTCTGGTCCTCTGGTCATGTCCTCCTTGTCCTGGTCCTCTGGTCGTGTTCTCCGTGTCCTTCTGGTCCTCTGGTTGTGTTCTCCTGCATGTATTGTTTAATAGTCATCTGGCCTCACATCATATGCTGCCGGTGTGTCCATAGACTTTATCGTATGTACTCTGCTGCTCTGGTTGGACATCTAGTTTGTCCTGTGACTCTTACTATAGATGTGAATTAGCGTCGTCGACTGACATAGCCTCCTGTGGCAACGGTTGAATCGAGGAGAAGAAACGTTATTAGCGCGACCTGGTATTTATAGTCAGGCCATGCAAAAACTCATGTCTGAACAATATTTAACCTGTCAGATTCTGTTGAAGCGTCACTTCTCCCACTCTGGTTCAATTCACAATTTTCGCCTATCTTCGTGAATTACGAAGTTTGTTTCACATCACTCGATGCTCAGTCGATCACTAATTTTTATATGTTTACTATACGTAAATTACACTTCTTTATGTTAATCACAAAAAGAGCTATTCATTTTTTATGTATAGTAATTGCACCTTTTGTCACATCGGTACGGTCTTTTAACACTTTATTCACCTTTAATTTCTATACACTTTGGTGTCTTTTGTTTTACCCTATCTTACATATTTTTCTTATAATTAAAATAAAACACAACTATTCTACTTGAAAAGGGTTGGTTACATTTCAGGAAAGGACAGGCTTCACATACACACAAACAAAATATGCGTGTACACAATTCTAGCGACAGGTGTGTCGAAAATGCATGTCCATGCATGAATTCTGCGCTCCCTATTTTTTAACTACGATCCAGCTTATGCAATCTGAATCATATTTATTTATTTTTATTATTTATTTCATTTATTTTGGCAATGCACAGTGCCGTTAATGGTTGTACTGTTGCATTATTTCCCTGCTTGGTGAAAACAAAATTTTTTAATACCAAATTAAAATTTTTTTTCTGCCTTTTTATTAGGCATTAATATGGTATTGTTTTTATTTATCAACACATTTATTTATTTTATGTGCGACTAATAATGAGTATGCGATTTTTCAATTTTACCCTTATTTGGAGGTTTTGAGCAAATATTTCCCCTCCCTTGTATGTACAATCGCTGTGGTGTTTCGGTACAACCGCTTTAGTCGTTGTTCCACTTTAATCGTTCTAATGATCCAGTTATTTATGAATGGAATTTTCTCAAAGAGCTAGCATGGTATTTACCCATTTCTTTTTTTCTCATGCTGTCATACACTATGAATGTCTGTTTACCAACTTGTCGTACTACTGTATATGGTCATTCATACAACGTGAATTTTTTTTTAGCTGTATTGTCAAATCTTTTTCCTACTTTATTAGTCTTTAATAATACCTCATCTCCAGTTGCAAACTGTTGTAGCTAATGCGTTCTGTTGAACTGCTCTACTCTCTTGTTACCTTTTTCTTTCATTCTTCTCTTTGCATTCTCTATTTTAATGCTGATTGGAATTTGTACGTTTTGATTGGCAGGTTTTTGTATATATTTTCTCCAAAATCTATCGGGTTTACGATCTTCTTCTATTTCAGTTGGCGTGTAACTTGTTGCTTCACTGTAGTTCTCGTTCATAGCCTTTTCGAAGAATGGTAAATATTCTGCCCATCTGGTATGTTGGTTATGGCAGTAAATCCGTAGATATTTACCTAATTCCTTGTTTACCCTTTCTGCTAGATTTCCTTGTGGATGTTTAATAGCTGTTAGGATGGTTTTTATTCCATTTTCTCTTAATGTTTGGTGCCAAACTTCGCTCTGGAATTGTACGCCTTGGTCACTCAAGACCTTTTTCATCTAACCAAATGCTGGAATATATTTATTGAGTAGTATCTTCAGTATAGCTTTTGTTGTAGGTCGCATAACTGGATACAGATGAACTGCTTCGGAAAACACATCTATACAGACAAGTATGTGCTTAACTCCCCGACTTGATCTTGGTAGAGGTCCCAGAAAGTCCACTGCAACTAACTCTCCTCTAGCTTCATTCTGAATACTCTGCATCTCAACATATGTGTGAAGATTTTGCTGTTTTATGGTCTGACACTCATAACACTTTTTCAACTCATTTTTAATTTTCCTAAACATATTATTAGAGCCTCCAGGTGGTCTAGTGGCTAACGCGGGCGATTGATGCGCTCGTGGTCCCTGGTTCAATTCTCGGCGGAGGTTCCGTACGGCGTGCACTCAGCGTCGTGAGGCAAACTGAGTAGGCGCTGAGATAACAGCGCCGCCTCCTGGCTGTGAATACCACAACTAGCGGCTGGTGGCGCGTAGTACTAGCCATACACCGCCACACTAACACAAAAGCCGCGCGGTATGTCTTGGTCCTTAACGGACTGTTGAGCGGTGGTTTTAAACATATTATTAATGGTAGACATAAATAACATTTCAAAGCTGCAGCATGTGCTAGGCTTTCATGTACAGGTTTTATTAATTTATGCAACATTGCATTCGATAATACTACCTTGCAATCCTGGTTTACTAATTTGAAGAGCGTATTGTTGTGTATTTCATACTGAACGGGTAGTTGCTCTTGGCTCTTTTTATTCCTTATGTTAATATCCTGCTCCTGTTCCTCCGCTAAATTCTGCAACATTCTTCTTACTTCCTGACTAGCTTCCCATCTTATGGATTAAAGTCGTACTTCTCTGTTTTCGTCCTCGTAGATCTCCTCACACTCTTCCATGATGTATCTGCTTAACGTATCTGCCACACTGTTATCTCTCCCTTTGCAATATTTGATTGTAAATGAGTATTCCCCGATGGCTAGAATCCATCGTAATAAACGTGCATTCGTTACTTTGCATTTCAGCAAAAATGATAATGCTTGATGATCCGTATGTATTTCGAAGCGAGTACCATAAATATAATACCTAAATTGTTTGAGAGCATAGACTATGGCAAGAATCTCTTTTTCCGATGTTGAGTAATGCTTTTCTGCTCCTTTGAAAACTCTGCTTGCATAGGCGATAACTCTGTGATCACCTTGCGAATCCTGTTGATATAGAACACTTCCCACAGCGTAATCACTGGCATCAGAATAAATCACAAACTTTCCTCTTTTGAGGGTGATGTAGCATGATGTTCTCAACAAATAATGTTTTCACTTGGTCGAAGGCTTCTTGATGCTTCTTCTCCCATCACCATTTTTGTCCTTTCTTTGTTAATTCTAACAAAGGTTGCATTCTCTCAGCATACAACAGTGAAAATCTTCTGTAGTATCCTGTTAGTCCTAAGAATGCTCGTAGCCCTTTAAGGTTTCTAGGTGGGCGAAAATGTGTTATACTGGATATTTTGGTGGGATTGGGTTGTATACCTGAGGATGAGATAATGTGTCCTAGGAAATGAATGGAAGTTTTTAGGATTTCATATTTGGTTAGGTTAAGGGACATGTTGGCTTGCCTAAACAATTTTATTGTTTGTTGATAATTGTCCTGCGCACCCACGAACTGTTTCCGAGAATGTAAAAATGTTAAAGTTGTTTCCCCCTGCCATGACCGCAAAACTTCAGCCTATGAACCAGGGGATTATTAAAAATTTTAAAGTCCATTATCGCAAGCTAATTCTTGAAAACGTATTGAAGGCCATCGATGATAATAAATGATTTAACATGAGTAAATTAATTTCGTTGAAAGAATGCGTTGAAGCTGTTTCAAAAGCATAGTCTCAGGACGTCACGGGTGAAACAATAACACGATGCTTCTAAAAAGCAGGCTTTAAAACGGAACGTGAAAATGAAAATGTAGTAGACTCGGAAACAGATGTAGACGAGATTCCTGAGATTGTTAAAGATGCCTGGGGGAAGTTAGAAAACTGTTCTAATTTATGTAAAGATGTTCAACTAGGTGACTATCTTCAAGTCGATGAGAACGTTGAAGTAGCAGCATTTCCAGACGATGAAGAGATTATCGATGAAGTTAATGATAGAAAAGCTGAGGCATCACAAAGTACTAATAGAAGTGAAGATTTTGAAGAAGACGAAGAAGAAAAAGCTGATTCCAAGGTTACGAATGACGATTTATTGAATGGGTTTAAGACAAGAAGAAACAGAATACATTGGCAGGAAAATGTACTGGATGAGATGTTTTTGTCATTAAATAAACATGAATCATTCATTGAAAACAGAACGATCTTTTCAAAAAAAAAATAAGCAAGCTAAGATAACAATCTTTTTCAAACTAAGAACTGTATGTAATAGCCTAGCTTTTAATTTCGTTATCTCTGAAATTTGTGTTTTCATTACTTTCATGGCTTATTAGAAAATATTGTATAATACGTAATTACATTATCTAAATAAATTCCAGTTTTATATTAACATATTTCGCTAGAAATTTATTTTTAATTTCACTGTTCAATCACAATTCAATTTGTTAATTTTATCATTCAATTTGTTATCTCTTTTATTTTATCGATTGTCTATTCATCAACAAAATAAGACATACATTTTATTCGTGTTTTCACTCGACCATACACACCATTTTTCATTTGTTTCTGTTAAGAATTAATGTTTGTAAATTAATATTTTTGGGTGGAATTAATTGCCAGGATGAAGAAAATAATGATGAGCGAGTGGACTGTAGTTTAATACATTTATTAGGGTATAGATGTTACAATTAATTTTGAATTCGTAAGGTTAGCTAAGCCTTGTGCACATTATAAATTTTGAAAATCACGTTCGGTTAAAATGTTACATTATAAGGGTCAGGCGCAATTACGCAACACTCGAAACTACATAAAAGAAATGTTGTAGGGCCTAAGGCCTACATAATTTGTCGCGACAATAAAGAAATGACAGCCGAAGCAACAAGCGCAACTCACGTCTGCTGCTTTCGGAAGCTCTGAGTACTGTGACGACATGCTTGCCGACGCGAGCATGGCTGGGCCAAGATCAGATTAACCAACCTTTCGATTGTACAATTCCCACATTACTGTCCATAACTGCCCGCAAAAATCGAACGATTTTTTATAATACATTTTTTAATAATTTATATTATAAAGAGAACACAAGATGTAGATTCTCATTAATAGATATCAACCATCAGTAGGTTGTATTGATCATCGACATTGAATGTTAGATAACAATATTATAACATTAAACTATTCAGAGATAAAACCTCAATAGTGATGTTAAGGTTGAACAGGCCACAATTGGCTTGCAAACTGATTTATATATGAGTATAAATGTACATGAATTAGCAGAGATGTGTACAATACAATACAAAACATGAATAATGAATAATCTGATAATGCTTGATGATGAATAATCGGTAACTCATCACATGATGGGTCCGATACAAATTGCAAATATTTTATGCAAGTCATGATTGACAGTCCAAGCCAGTCAAGGCCAGCTGATTTATACATAATAGTATTGAATATAAAATGAATAAACAAGATTATTACAAAAGTTATATGCATGTAAAAACATAGATTTAGCATAACGCTGTAATATAATAATTAAATAGTGTATGCTATACCAAACAATTGCAAGAATGCACAATAAATTGACATGTGAAAACAGATTATACATTGTTGAATAGTTGCAAGTATATAAACGTAATGACATGTATGTCATAATCACAAATATGAATAATAATATATGTGCAATACATGATCGCAAAATACAAATACAACATATGTGTAAAAATATATGCGTGGTGCATAATCATAGAGAATAGATGCGGGTACAGTAATGTGTTTTACATAGATACAAAGTACATGATAAAATACAATAGAAATATGTGTGTTGCATAATTGCAAATACATGAATACCAGGCATGATAGTATATAATAGTATAAGTGACAAGTACAGTAAATGTGTTCATACAAAAATGTAATGCATGTGTTGAATAATTACAAGTAACACATAAATTCATAGAATAGTGAAATAGCAATGCACAAATATTAACAAAAAATGTGCATCAAATATGCATACATGGTTTGTATAGCTCCAAATCCATGTGAACATTATATAACAAAATCTATAATATAAGAACAAATACCACCAATAGACATGACACATAAACCACTACCAATAAAAAATATAAATATACAAGGGACATAGTATATGTCTTACAAAATTATCAATACATGTAAATACAAGAATAAGTAAAGTATACCACCATGACAATATAATAAGTATAAATATAATAACATAGTGCATGTTTGTACAATTACAAGATACATGCAAATTTGATATATGAGATACGCTATAATGCGATATCAACATAAAAATGTTTGTGACAGCACATATCACCATAATTGAAGTCGGCGAAATTATCAAACAATTAAGTAATGAAAGCTCGTGGCCAGGTAAAATATAACATTGTGCTAAGTAGTTACATTGACATCGTGTCTGAGCCTCGTCCCGCGCTGGCAACAAACATAACTTGTGAATTGGTCTGCGAAAGGTGCCAACAGGCGTACGAACGTCAACTACTCTGATTAAATTGTCTGGTCCGGGAAATGTGGCTGTGATTACCCCAAATTTCCATGCTAATGGAGGCAAGTTATCCTCGATTAGCAGAACCAGATCACCAATGGAAACATTTTCCTTAGCGAATTTCCATTTGTGACGCTGTTGCAATTGGTGTAGGTAGTCGCGCGACCATGATTTCCAAATAGCTTGGACAAACTTCTGGAGAAGTTGCCAACGGCCGAGACGAGAGATGGGAACGTGTGATAAGTCAGGATCGGGTATTGCTGTTAATAGTGCACAGATTAAAAAATGGCCAGGGGTAAGTGGCACTGGATCGTTTATATCCGAAGAAACGGCAACTAATGGACGTGAGTTTAGACAGGCCTCTACCTGTGACAAAACCGTAGTAAACTCCTCGAATGTGAGTATGGATTTGCCGACAACGCGGCGCAAATGATACTTCAAACCTTTTATACTGCTCTCCCAAAGACCACCAAAATGAGGCGACGATGGAGGAATGAATGACCGCTTAATACCATGAGAAGTTGCAAATGATTGGATTGTTGAGGTGGCATCCCTATTATGCCAGAGATTATAAAGGTCATGCAAAACGTTGCGGGCCTTCCTAAAGTTCGTGCCATTGTCAGAATATAACTGGCTAGGTATGCCCCATGAAGCGACGTAAATCAGCTATAAACGCATTGGCCGTAAGGTCTGAAACCAATTCCAAATGAATGGCCCGGGTGGCTAAGCAAATGAATAAAGACACATATGACTTGGACAGAGGCCTAGATCTCTGCCCGCCATGACGGATCATGAAGGGACCACCATAATCCACTGCGCAGAATAAAAACGGCCGGGAAGGAGTAACCCTGGGAGATGGCAAAACACCAAGCCTTTGAACCTGATATTTGGTGTTAAATCTGAAACATTTGACGTATCTATGAATGATGGAACGAATGACTATCTTGGCGTTAATGATCCACCAGCATTGCCGAAGTGAATGATGGACAAGTTGAGCACCAGCGTGGAGGAGTCGAATATGCTCACTCTCGATTATAAGGCGAGTGATGTGAGCCGATGGATGCAAGACAGTAGGATGCTTATTATCATAGGGTAGTTGCGACTGCTGTAGGTGACCGCCGACACGTATGATGCCAAACTCATCAAGAAATGGGTCCAGAGAAGACAGTTTACTCTTAATAGAGATGGAAGCCCCATTTCGAAGGCAATTAAGCTCAGTAGCAAAGTGGATCGACTGGGATTGCTTTATGAAAAAGTTAAGAGTAGAATGAATTTCGGTAGGGGTAAGAACTCCCGAGATTTTCTCTGTTCTTGAGGGTCTAGTATTTTTGATAAATCGAAAGCAATAAGTGTACACGCGGGTCAGTCGGTGCAACGAGGAAAAGTCCTTAGACAGATCAATAGGTAGGGTAGAAATTAGAGAAAGTTTGGGGGTTTGTTTCTCCTCAACGAGCATTCAGGAAGCGGCACATTAGAAGGTGAGAAAGGTGAAAAAAGATTGGGTTCAGAAGATTGAGACAGACAAGCGGGACCATGCCACCAAAGCGAACAATCGCGCAAAACGTCAGGGTGACATCCTCTAGAAATAAGGTCAGCAGGATTATGTTGCGAATCAATATGATGCCATGTGTAGGTTTCAGTGAGACGCTAAATCTCCGCAACACGATTAGCGACGTAAGTCTTCCACCTAGAAGACTGAGCATGAATCCAATAGAGAGATACCATGGAGTCGGAGTACAGGTGTACGCTATTGACAAAGGAATGGTGAGCAGGGGTGACCTTGAATAGAAGTCGCGATAACAACAAACAAGCACAGAGCTCATTGCGGGGTAATGACACCTGTCGTAGTGGAGCCACGCGAGATTTAGAACACAAAAGGTGACAAGAGGCCATTAAATCTTGATAAATAACTCACGTAAATGCAACTTCCATAACCCTTTTCAGAGGCATCCGCAAAACCATGTAATTCAACTAGTTTGGTCTCAGACTTGCTGCATATGGAGCGTGGAACAATAATTTTACTAATTAAATACAACTTATCACATAATGAACGCCAATACGAATATAATTGCTCAGAAATTGGCTCATTCCAACCAAGATTGCACAACCACAGTTGCTGCATAAACTGTTTATAAAGGAAAACAATTGGACCAATAAGTCCCAATGGGTCGTAGATACCCGCTATAATTGACAGGATTCTCCTCTTAGAAATACTTGACTCAACTGGAAATGACTTGATGTCAAACAAGAATGAATCTGTAGAGTTGTTCCAAAGAATGCCCAAAGTACGCACACTGCCTTGTTTGTTTAACGGAAGTGATAAATTATTATGCTCAGTGACCACATTTGGTTCATTTGATGCCCATTTATGTAGAGTAAAGCCATATTGACTCAACAACGTAGTTAAGTCAGATTTTAACTTGATTAGATTAGAAATGGTTTCTGCACCGGTCAACAAATCATCGACATAAAAATCATTAATTATAGCTGAAGCATCGTCAGGAAAAGAAACTTCATTATCCTTACCAATCTGAATAAGGCAGCGAGTTGCCAAAAATGAGGCGCAAACAGTACCGTATGTTACAGTTCGCAGCACGAAATCTTTAAACTGTTCAAGCGGTGAATTACGCCACAGAATCCGTTGGTAATGACAGTTGTTATCAGACACTAGAATCTGTCGATACATCTTCTCGAAGTCAGCGATCAGAACATAGTTGTGTATGCGAAATCGCAAAAGAATATAGAAAAGATCTTGTTGGACATTTGGGCCTACTAACAAAATATCATTGAGAGAAAGACCATTGGTAGTTTTGGCTGAACCATCAAAAACGACGCGAAGTTTTGTCGTGGAACTAAAATGTTTGAAAACGGCATGATGAGGCAAATAGTAGGTATTTGAAACCTTGGAATTAATAGAACAATCGTCAACCAGCGCCATGTGGCCAAGATCCTTATATTCCTGAATAAAATTTGTATATTCACGCACAAGCTCAGAATCACGCTTGAACCTGCGTTCTAAACTTAAAAATCTCGCTTCAGCAGTAGCATAGGACTCACCCAACTGGGGATTATCAGACCCGAATGGTAATGAGACGACAAACCTACCTTCATCATTACGATGAGTGGACTTAACAAAATGTTCCTCACAAACTGAATCGTTAATAATGGGTGCATTATCAAGGACGGTTTCAGTCTCCCAAAACTTCTCGAGAGACGCTAAAATTTGATCATCGTTGTTTCTTGCCAAGAACGAAACAGCAGGACCCTTAGAATGACAATGCTTAGGCAAATTGCCTGCTAGAATGTAGCCTAACTTAGTTTCTTGTGTAACAGGAAAGTTAGGACCACGTACATATTTGTTAGCTTGAATCAA
This sequence comes from Magicicada septendecula, assembly GCA_034769895.1. Taxonomy (NCBI): domain Eukaryota; kingdom Metazoa; phylum Arthropoda; class Insecta; order Hemiptera; family Cicadidae; genus Magicicada; species Magicicada septendecula. Next base: position 171,389,918 of record CM068376.1, read on the forward strand.
GTCTAAATAAAACTACGCTCCTAACAGTATGTCTATGTCAGCTGATACATTAAAATGTGGGTCAGCAAGGAAAATATTATCTGGGATATTAAAATGATTTATGTCGAAAGATTGTGCTGGAAGTTTGTGGGTCAACGCAGATAAGACTGCGCACGGAGCATTAAAAGTGAACCTTTGATAGCGAGAAACAATACGAATTGATACCAAATTAGTGGCGCAACATGTCGCATTATTAATACCTGAGATTGGTATATTAGATTTAGTTAAGTTGCAATTTTTTTGCAAATGATGCAGTACAAAAGTTTACCTGGGACCCTGCATCTAACAAAACTCGTGCAAGTTGCCTCTTACCAGCACGGTCGATGACGAACACGACGGCTGTAGATAAAATAACATTGTTTGCTGATTGAAGCTTAAATGAACAATAATTACTACTGCTGGCAGAACCCTGTTTTGACCCATTATTTATATGAAGAGATGGAACAGATCTTACATGATTGTTTGACCTTGCAATTAGGTGAAAAATGATCTGGTCTTAAACAATTAGTGCAGCATTTATGCTTTAATATAAATTGCCCTCGTTCAGATATGCTTAAATCGCGAAATTTGTCACACATATAAATTGGGTGACTTGCCTTGCAGCAGGGGCATAAATAATTATTTGAAATCGAATGATAACTTTTAAATGCAGTGCTGCCAGCAGAGTTCGTATCTTATGTTTTTCAGACTTATTATTAAATTTTAGAGTTGGTTTGTTAAGCTGCTGTCCAGCTTCTATCGGTAACGTGTTTTCTAATAATTTATTGTCTACGGGCGTTTAAAAACTGTATAAAACTCTGAAAATTAGGAAGATTTTCAGAATCTATAGATTCTTTCCATAATTTAAATGTGGAATGGTCAAGTTTTGTTGACAATAGCTGTACAGTAATGAGTTCAAATGAATCCACTGACAATTGCATAGCTGTCAGCGAATTGACAGAAGACGTTATTGTATTTATAAATTCTGCTAAGTTCTGTACAGAGTCCTTGGTTGTAGACTTCACTTCTAGTAAATTTTGAATGTAATATTTAGCTAATATGAATTTATTGTCATATCTAGCGGACAGCAAACTTAACGCTATTGAATAGTTTTCATTACAAATAGGCAAGGCCTTAATTAGATCTAGTGGCTCATTTTTGAGAGATGAATATAAGTAATGTAGTTTTTGCACTGAAGTTATGTCAGATCTGGCATGTACCAAGTCTAGGAATATTGAGTAAAAATGCTGCCATTCTAGAATGTTGCCTGTGAAGCAGGGCAAACTTATAGGCTTTAATTGAATGTTACTGCTTAATGTTTGAGATCCAGTCTGAATGTTGAAGGTGTCTATTAGTTGTAAGATGTTAGCCTCGGTTGAATATAACAGTTCTTCAACCTCGACTCTGTCCTCTTGGGCAGCATTTATGTCCTTAGAAATTAATTCAATTTCAGACTGTACCTCATCATATTTTATTGCTAAACTCTTTAAACTTTCTAGTCTGACAGTTAAAAAATGTTTAGTATTACTGTTTTTATCAAAATTAAGTACTGCGGAATTGATTCGCACTATGGCAGACTTTAAGCCGCCTCTCTTTCTAACCAACACTCTTAAGCCTTCTTCCGCCATTTTATGCACCTTTTACTGATGGCATTGATGTCGTACATTCTGTGAGATGTTCTGCAGCGTTGAGGCCGTGGAGCCGATGGTGGACACACACGGACTGGATGGATGACTGCTCTCAACTTGGAACTGCTCAATCTGGCATGTAGGCGTTAACACGTGGATGGTCATGTACTGGTGTTGTCTATGAAGCTCAATGACGACGACGAAAGAAATGCTGAATAAATCCCGACACGGTCAGATCAGCGAACATACTGAATCGCCCCTGATGGCCAGAAATTGAAGTAGAAAAAATGATGAGAAGCCGCTCGATAGGGTATAAGGTTTTGAAGAAGGTTAAAATGATGAATCCAGGCGTGGAGTGACCAAAAAAATGTTAAGAATTAATGTTTGTAAATTAATATTTTTGGGTGGAAGTAATTGTCAGGATGAAGAAAATAATGATGAGCGAGTGGACTGTAGTTTAATACATTTATTAGGGTATAGATGTTACAATTAATTTTGAATTCGTAAGGTTAGCTAAGCCTTGTGCGCATTATAAATTTTGAAAATCACGTTCGGTTAAAATGTTACATTATAAGGGTGAGGCGCAATTACGCAACACTCGAAACTACATAAAAGAAATGTTGTAGGGCCTAAGGCCTACATAATTTGTCGCGACAATAAAGAAATGACAGCCGAAGCAACAAGCGCAACTCACGTCTGCTGCTTTCGGAAGCTCTGAGCACTGTGACGACATGCTTGTTGATGCGAGCATGGCTGGGCCAAGATCAGATTAGCCAACCTTTTGATTGTACAATTCCCACATTACTGTCCAGTTTCTATTTAACGAATTTTCCATATAACGAACTTTTTTCGGTGCCGTGTGACACTCGTTGTATGGAAGTTCGACTGTGTGTGTGTGTGTGTGTGTGTGATTTTAAAAATACTCTACAGTAATTTATTGTTAAAAATTTGTACTCGACTTTTCAAAATTGTATGCCTCAAAAAATTCTGTTCCAATCAAATTTAATATAGTAAAATAAAAATATCTATTATGTGTTAAATAAATGTAACACTTATAAACATTTCCACGTACTAGATTAACTGTAATATGACAATATTGAAGAAAGTATTTCATCCAAAGTGGTATTTGATCACCTAGTTGTCAATGTCGAGTGTTTTCATAATTGAAATACTCAATACTGTTTTGATATACAGATGTTTTGAGTGAGGCGCTAAAGGAGTGAGGGAAGTCATGTGATTCGAGTAAACCAATCAGGTAGCGCGCCACATTACTACATTGCTGTCTTCCATGAGGAAAAAACAAAATATAATTTGTTCTTGCCTCACTCTAACAGTAAGCTGCACACTAATGCAATACAGTAAGCATCTTCGACATGTTGGCTCCTATTTAAATCTATACATTTGTTATGGCTTCACTGTCGTACAGTACAGTAATGTCGCACAGTATGCTGCTGTCTACCAGTAATGTTGTGTCGGCATATTCGTACCCTAAGATAAAGAAGAGATATACTATATAAATATTAGGTGTGGGACAGACATGGTCAGTGTATGCATGCATGTGTATGTGTGTGTGTGTGTGTGTGTTGTCACAAGGCAAATGGCGCCAATCTTACAACATATCATGTTTGTGGCCCTTAAAAGCACCTTTGCGCAAGGACACTATTTGCTGCTGTGGTGTCAGCAAGCATTTCACATGAGCTGTGGGGTGATGTTTGGCGGCTGCTCTTGCCGTTGGTTTTGCACCGCAGTCCTCTTCACTTGGCAGCGGGATGTAGAGTCCGCTGCTGTTCCAGTCGATGGGCTTCACTTCTTATTTCTCCTCCATTTTCTGCTCTTCCCTTGTTCCTTCTCTGATCTCGCTTCCTTTGCGTCATCAGTCGGAATCAATTTACCTCCGTCCTTCGGCTGGACTGGTGTGACTCCTCACATACATCAGCTGGCCTACCGCCAGTGTAGTAGGGTCTTGCTTCCTTGGATCCGGGTACCGCCAGTGCTGATACCTGGTCTGGTGTGGCAAGCTGCCACTTCTCTCTCATCATTTGACCAGACGTCTTGGTCTGTGTGTGGCTGGCAGGTCATTGTAGGTCCCTGCCCAGCAGAAGGTCACTCGGTATTGTGCCAATGATGGTGTTCACACAATTTTGGAGCACAAACAGGACTATTTGCATGCATTTGTCCTAGTTGCCGCGGTCCTCGAAGTTGTGGAGCTGAGCCTTTTATTTCATTGTTATGCCACTCAGTTGGGTTTGCCCTATGGTACTTGGCTGTAGTCCACAGTTAAATGTGCATCTTGTTGCAGATCTACCTCTACTTGTGGCCCATGAGCGGCTTTCCATTGTCAGTCAGCAACACCTCTGCATACCCCCAGTGAGGGAATACATCATTATCCAGGTCTTTGTACTTGAGGCAGTGGTATATGACAGTGATCACTGGTCCTAGCGTGGACCGAAGGGTTGTGGCGAATTGTGTCAAAACTAGTTCTGCCTCAAAGCCACTAGTTGTTGTTGTTGGGTGCCATGTAGAGTTGTGGGCTGGCTGTAGCTTGTCGGCGTGGATTTATTGGGCGTCCGCTCAATGATCTGGACCCCACATTGGGCGCCACTTGTCACAAGAGAGGTGGTGCCAGTTGTACAACGTATCATGTCTGTGCCCCTTAAATGGGCTGTTGGATGAGATGCTAGTTGCTGCTGCAACGGCAGCGAGTATTCTGTACAAGCAGTGGTGATGTCCATCAGATCCTCTTGCTGTTGGTTCTGCGCCACTGTCCTCTTCACTCGGCAGCCGGATGAACCTCCTGCTGCTGTCCTAGTTGATGGGCTTCACTTCTTCTTTCTCCTATTTTCTGATCTTCCCTTCTTCCTTCTCCGATCGTGGTACTTGTGCATCGTCCAATAGAATCAATTGTGCAGCCTGGCCATGCTCCTTTTATGCTTCACAGGTTGGTGTTGTTGTAGGCCTGTCAGAGGGCTGCTGGTTCCTGATTGGTTCACTGTTAGCTCTACCGATTCCTGCTAGATGGGGTGAACATATCTGATGGCTCCCAGATTGGGAAGCAGCTCTCTCTCTCTCTCTCTCTCTCTCTCTCTCTCTCGTTTTGCTATAGTCTATTTCTTGATGCATATATAATTTATTTAATATTTTGTTAACATATTAACTCAATAAATAGTCACTGTTCCGGGCGCATTTGTTAACCTACTTACTTAATCACGTCTATTTTTTATTTGTAAAAGTATTAAGAAGCAAACATATATCTGGTTTTGTTTACATTTACTAACTTTAGACACGTGTGTCCAACACACCATAATTATGGTACTTACCATAATCTGAAAAGCCTGTTGTTTCGATCTTATTATTGGTTAAGGGTCCAGGGTTTCGACTCAGCGTGAATGCTGACTGAAATAGGCATTGAAATAAAGATACGGTCATTTGAAAACATCAACTATCAATATCGGTTTATTTTCTTTTCATGTGTACACCGGACTGTTTCTTTACTGACAATGGCCATTTGTACAACCAAGAAATCAAAATTAGTTTCTAAATTCTTACTCATCATATTACCAGATTTTCTGGCTGTCGACAATTACCATTCACTCCCCACTTCCTCACTCTCACTCATTCTTATTACATTAATTCATTTAGGTTATACATATATCTGATATTTGGGTAAAAGAGCTCTTTAAATTGAATTTGGTTTTGCACTTTCCTGTTTTGTAAACTAGAAGTTCTGGAAGATGGCTCCCATGTTGCTTTCACAGAAGTGGCGTGGTTACATTTTAGCTATTAGTCACTGACTCTAAGTTTTAATTTTGAAAACTAACTATTGTGCACTGTCTTACTTTCTCTTCTAACTGGTTTGTAACTACATATAGAGATTACATTTTGAATTGTTAAAACAACTAGGCCGGTATAAACTGCCGGCTGCCTTTAGCAAGGTGTTACCGCTGATGCGGAGTTGTGTAGACTGGGACAAACACTACACAAATTTTATGTATTTGTGTGTGTGCATACGTCATTGTTCTTTGTCTTTCGTTAAATAAACGCCCTGTTTATTACGTATTTTTAGCACGTCATTCTTTTGTTAATGACGTTTGGCATTGTTGACCAATGAAACAGACGTATCTAGAGCTGGTATTTGTTGATGTAACCATTTTAAGTGTTCTTATTCGCACGTACTCTGTTGACCTTGGAATTATTTTGTTGTCTCGAAACTGCGTCGTTGCAGGCAAAACCAGGGAAATTGTACTACCCATACAAATGAATGTAAAAAACATCGAAATACAATAATTTGCTACCTTGTATACCATAAATTTGACATCAGGTTTTTCGTACTGTCACAAAACCCCCTCAATGAAAGGTTTTGTGTCGAGACACAAAAACTTTCATTGACTCATTCACACTTTTCTAAAAGGATCATCCCAGATATGGAGCCACAACCCCCTGTAGTGTTACTATAAAAGAAATTCAATCACTTACCCTTGGTCCAATGATGATGTTCGCACCTTCTGACCTTACTGGACTTCTCCGGAGAGATCCCTACACCATAAGGCCATGAGGCACTTTACGCTTCTGTTCTGACGCACTGGCCAGCTCAGGACCGCGGTCACAACACCATCAAACTCTGAAACATGCAATATAAAATTTTAAAATAGTGGCCTTCTCTATATCCGTATCCACAACTGATATGTTTCCTCTTAGTGCGTTGGTTTGCATCTTGGGGCATTGGTTTGCTTAACTCTACAATTTTCAAACAATGTATAACAAGAGTTAAGACAGAAAATTCCTTCTCTTTTTACAAACCCAGTATTTAGTACAACTTTCTGACTCCAGTCAATTATATTTACTCTCTTTACCACATGGAAACATTTATTCTTAGCCTAAACAGAAAACACATTTTATTTTTCTAGCAACAACCATTAACTCTACTATTTTACTTCATATAACATTATAATATCTATATATCATGGCAAACAACTTTAAAGCTCTCTGAATTCTTTACGACCTTTTCTTTACGTCTAATTCCTCTATAACAGAATCATTATCATAGATTTGCTAACCAGCATAAAATTTATCATTATTACCATCACTACCTCGTAGTAACCTCCTGACCTATTGTACCATCAACATAATAAAACATAATAGAACATTGTACATTAAACATTAAACACTAACATTGAACAATTCACATTACTTAATTCATATTTACATAACTTGTAGCAAAACTTTAATAAGACATAACTATTTTTATCAACTCCCTATTCAACTTTTAGTATTCAACATTTGTTATATCCTTAGATTCTATACAAAAAATTTTCAAATTTATCATTACGTTTCTGTTACCTCACCTTTCTACCATGAATTCTCCCTTTTCTAACCTTTTTATCCTTATTAGTTTGGGTGACTCTCTATTATTCATTTTTCTCTATATCTTATTTTGGCATTTGTCAATCTAACCTTACTCACCTCTTTTTTCTACTAACAACCGCTTCTAACCATTAACATAATATAACACCAATATCTCTATAATAACCCCCTTCACTAATCCCATTTAAAACCTCTGGCACCGCTCATTTTTTTGTACAAGGATGTATGTTACCTACCTGGCCGTATCCATTCCTAACCATTTGCCCTCCACCAAATATCGGCAAACACTCTAACCCCAAATTGCTCCGCCTGCCACAACGCTGCACGCTGGTCCCTTGCCACATCGCTCGTTGATCACTCCTTACACCGGATCCTTACTACAAAATACCATCATCATCAAATATAATTATACCATTCACATTACTCACCTTTACATATAATCACTAACCACTGTGTCCCTAAAATATCTAATACCTCTTTATATATTATCAGTATCTCAACATTCTTATTTTCACTAACTCCCATTAACTCTATTTAACTAACTCCAATGCCCTTATTTATCACTATTCCCAAAACTCTTTACAACATTTCACCTTAATATACCACTAGAAAATTCATCACTTACCTACTAACGACAATACATCTCCAGATCCAAATATATTATATGCGTAATCATTTACTAACCCTTTAGAATCTAAATTCCATAATATCATTTCAAAATCATTATTAAACTTCCTTCAATTATTTAAAATTCTACAATACATGTTTACATAAAAAATACATAAAATACACAACAGCAAAATTACACAAATACATTGACATTAATATACACAAAAATATACAATCCACATTATCATCTTATCATTTACCAAAATCAGTTTATAGGCAGTCCATCTTAAAAAACACTGTTCACATAATTAAACGTTTATAAACACAATAAAATATTTACACTTCATCGTCAAATAACAATCGAATCTTAAAACTATATACATAGTTTATTATTGAATCTCTTATATTCATATCATCAATGTACATACTATTCAAATTTTTATAATTTTCCACAATCTCATATAACTCATGATCGGGTATGTTTCTGTCACCTTCAGTAAAATCAGTCATAATTCGGTATTTTGTAAAGTCATCATTGTTATCAACATCATCTCCTACTACCTCAGTTTCAATACAAGGTAAGTTTTTATTATATTTATCACTTCTCTCTCCACCTAACCTTTCCATAAACTCTTCATAATCTCTATTTACTCTATATAACTCCATCTCCCAATTATCACACAACTCTCTTTCACAATATCTCCCATCATAACCCCAAATCACATTCTCTCTCTCAATATATGCAGGGGACACTACAACTTTCTTCTCGCACCACCTATCAGGTGCACAAAAAATCCAGGGACAACTATTCACAGACCTTTTGTCTCCCAAATCTACATCGAAGGCACTCTTGTCCTTCCTAAAAACATATACATCACCCCCTACTTCATCATTAAGGGAAAAATCTAACCCCTGCCATTCCCTTACAATTATACCTTCTCTACACACTCTCTTTAACCCTTCAAAACACACTATCATTCCATTCTTATCATATTCTATTCCCCATAAAACCTCATTCTTACTACCAACATCCCCACTATTATCTCCTATTACTATATTTTTATTTATTTTATCATCATTTCCACTACTACTTACCTTGTCATCTTTGTTCAATTCAAATTTATTACTTTCTCATTTTCTAATTCTATTTTGTCTAACCGTGTCTCTATTTCACTTAATCTTTCGTCCCAATTGCAACCTTGTTTCTTAATTTCTTTTTTAATATCACTAAATTGTACATCAAACTGATTTAATTTCTCATTAAAATTATCTAATTTAGTATCAAATCTGATGCTCTGCTCTTTGAAAAGCAGTTTCATCATTTTTATTATGTCATTTTCTTCCATTCTGTTATTTACTATAGGCGTTGACTGATCGCCTTCTCGCATAATTTGTGATTCCGTCATGCTCGTTTCGTTATCATTTGCCATTATAAAAAATGTTAATGATTTGTTGCTTTATATTTGCGTTACCACCTAACCTACAATCGCATCCTTAGTTTCAATGCCCACTCTGCCATCATTCAGGCTTATTATATAAAATACAACAGGATATATTTTTATATAGTCACCAGTTCGGGCGGTATTTGTTAACTTAATTAATAAGTTAATAAATAGTCACTGTTCCGGGCGCATTTGTTAACATACTTGCTTAATCACGTCTATTTTTTATTTGTAAAAGTATTAACAAGCAAACTTATATCTGGTTTTGTTTACATTTACTAACTTTAGACACGTGTGTCCCACACACCATAATTATGGTACTTACCATAATCTGAAAAGCCTGTTGTTTCGATCTTATTATTGGTTAAGGGTCCAGGGTTTTGACTCAGCGTGAATGCTGACTGAGATAGGCATTGAAACAAAGATACGGTCATTTGAAAACATCAAATATCAATATCGGTTTATTTTCTTTTCATGTGTACACCGGACTGTTTCTTTAATGACAATGGCCAATTGTACAACCAAGAAATCAAAATGGCGGCCTTTACTTACATTACAATTCTTTTATTACAAAATTATTTTATAGATTCTTACTCGTCATGTTACCAAATTTTCTGTTACCTATGCAGCTGCTTTATTATCAAAATGACTCTAATTATATTCGCTTAAGCGAAACGCAAACCAACGCCCCGCTTGGCTGTCGACAATTACCATTCACTCCCCACTTCCTCACTCTCACTCATTCTTAGTACATTAATTCATTTAGGTTATACATATATCTGATATTTGGGTAAAAGAGCTCTTTAAATTGAATTTGGTTTTGCACTTTCCTGTTTTGTAAACTAGAAGTTCTGGAAGATGGCTCCCATGTTGCTTTCACAGAAGTGGCGTGGTTACATTTTAGCTATTAGTCACTGACTCTAAGTTTTAATTTTGAAAACAACTATTGTGCACTGTCTTACTTTCTCTTCTGACTGGTTTGTAACTACATATAGAGATTACATTTTGAATTGTTAAAACAACTAGGCCGGTATAAACTGCCGGCTGCCTTTAGCAAGGTGTTACCGCTGATGCGGAGTTGTGTAGACTGGGACAAACACTACACAAATTTTATGTATTTGTGTGTGTGCATACGTCATTGTTCTTTGTCTTTCGTTAAATAAACGCCCTGTTTATTACGTATTTTATGCACGTCATTCTTTTGTTAATGACGTTTGGCGTTGTTGGCCAATGAAACAGACGTATCTAGAGCCGGTATTTGTTGGTGTAACCATTTTAAGTGTTCTTATTCGCACGTACTCTGTTGACCTTGGAATTATTTTGTTGTCTCGAAACTGCGTCGTTGCAGGCAAAACCAGGGAAATTGTACTACCCATACAAATGAATGTAAAAAACATCGAAATACAATAATTTGCTACCTTGTATACCATAAATTTGACATCAGGTTTTTCGTACTGTCACAATTTATAATTTCTTTATCTCAAGATGTTTTTTCCCTTATTTGGAACATGTTTTGAGAATCCTATTGTTCATATTCTCAGCCATCTTAATTTTGTATCTTGTTGAGTACTTTTGTTTTATAACCATAACAACAACCAACCAAAACACAAGTACTCAACAAGATACAAAATTAAGATGGCTGAGGATGGGAACAATAGGATTCCTGAAACATGTTCCAAATAAGGCAAAAAGATGTTGAGGTAAGGAAATTATAAATATTAAATAAATTGTGTATATATATATATATATATATATATTTAGTCACTTTTTGCTACAGTCCATTTCTTGATATATATAATACATTTAATATTTATAATTAAATTTACCTCAAGATGTTATTTTTATCCTTTATTGGAACATGTTTCGGGTACTATCTGTACAGGATGGGTACAAGATAGTACCCGAAACATGTTCCAATAAAGGATAAAAATAACATCTTGAGGTAAATTTAATTATAAATATTAAATGTATTATATATATATATATCATACAGTAGAAGCCCGATATAGCGCGGTTGTCGGGTGACATACTTTCCCCCGCGTTATAGTCGTAACCGCGGTATATCGGAAGGTGACCTGTACAGTGACAAATGATGGGGAGGGAGGACCGGGAAAAAGGCTACAGCATAATGCACTACTATATACTGAAACTGTATTTTAATCCAATACGTATTTTAATCTATTTTAATCCAATGGAATATAAAATACACTACTGTATTTATACATTGCTCACTCGACCTACTGTAGGCCTAATTGTTGTTTGACGGGATAATGCACAGCGTTTCTTTTCCGCGTATTGTTTTATAAATGCGAGGTGCAGCAGATGAACATTATTAGATTCACTTTGCCTCTCCATCCACGAAATTACTTTGTTTATGTGTATTATTACTTCACTAACATTTGGAATAACTTCTTTCACTTCCACCCCATTTTCATTTCCATCATCGTCATCGTCTTCTTTTTCTTCGCAATTTGCATTTCGGACTGCATCGATGATATCTTTATCTCCTATACATTCTGTAACAGGCTCACCGTTGTCAACTTCTGCCCAGTCATTCAAGTCATCTAGAGTGAAGTTGCAATGCAGAGCACTACTCGCAGACTGTACATCACTATTAGTGAATTCGGCAACAGAGCAATTTCCATCGGCAATGTTTTGTTCAAAGGAACATTTCTTCCAGCAATTCTGAATCGTAGCCGTACTAATACTTTCCCATGCAAGACCTATTGAATACGCAACTGTTTTCAGGTTTATTGACTTAAGGTAAATTTCCATTTCCTCATCAGAATTCACTATAGCACTCAGAAGTTCACGGCGGTAATGCGCTTTAAATGCTTTTATGATGCCTTGATCTAATGGCTGGATCAGTGCTGTAGTGTTTTTTGGCAAGAACATGACTCCGATTTTCCCATCTCTTGACTGTAGCATATCAGCAGGTGGATGTGCTGGACAGTGGTCAAGGGTCAGTACAGCTTTTTCTTCGAGGTTGAGTGACCGCAGGTGGCTTCTCACAGATGGAACAAATTCTTCATGGAACCATTTACCGAAAATATCACTTGTCATCCAAGCATTTTTTGTATTACGATATGTGATGGGTAATGACGTCATGTTAACATGTTGAAAGCATCTAGGATTTCGGCTTTTCCCTATACAGAGAGGTTTAACTTTGTGGCTGCCTGATTTATTTGTGGCAAACAGGAGGGTAACTCTATCCTTATTTATTTTTAATCCAGATTTATTTATTGAATTATTCAGATCGAGAGTTCTGGTAGGAAACATTCGAAAATACAGAGCAGTTTCATCACAGTTATACACTTGATGGTCATTTAAATCGTTATCGATCATTACTTTGTTTAATGCCTGAGGAAAAAGTGCTGCAGCTTCACTGTCACATGATCGTGCTTCCCCTTCAATGCTTATCTGGCTTATACCATGACGAGATTTCCATCGCGAAAACCACCCATCAGATGCATTAAAGTCACTGTTGCCATGTAAATCACTATGGAATTTCACAGCTTGAGCTATAATAACTGGTCCTGACAGTGGCACACCTTCACTTCGTTTTATTAAAAACCACCTGTACAGACACTCATCTAGTTCACTATCCTTACCTATTTTAGTCTTTTTTCTTTGCAACCCCACTTCACTTTCAACTGTGTTCACAAAACTTTTAAGTTTATCTTCTTCCTTCATCCACCCTCTAATTGTTCCTTCTGGGATGCCACACTCATGTGATAAACTTGCCTTTGACTCTCCGTTCTTCACACGATCAATTATTTGGAGTTTATCACTCACAGAATATGCTTTTCTTTTCTGCGACATCACAAAACTCTACACTATGCGAATTTATGACAAAGACTATACACTTTGATAAGATAATATCAGAGTATGATCTTATACTGTACTGTAATATGAGGGAGAGAAGGGATTTAGTTGGCTGCTTGCCTTGGCATGAATTCTTAGAAACGTAGAGCTGTAAATAGCTCGGGCAATTGTTTATGCCTACAGCTCCACTTGAACTGGCAATTCTGGCTGTTGTTTACAACGCCGTTTCCAACAACAAACCTTTGTTTACAATAAACGCAACGCATTCCAGTGTTGTGGCTACGGAAGTCACGACAAACAATTCATAATTTACTCACTCTCTACAAGTAAGAATTTTCGCTAATAACAGGTGACATACTCTTCACCGCGTTATATCCGAATCCGCGGTATATCGGACCGCGCTATATTGGGCTTCTACTGTATATAGAGCAACAATATTTGTGTACAAATTTATATGTAATTTAATTTGTATAGCCCCACACTTTGGAGCCCAAAATGTATAACACAACAAATAACATTTTGTAAATTTAATTTGGGTATAATGCAATTTAGTTAGCCCCACGTTTTTGTGCTTATTTCATCTATCCAAGCACGCATCATCGTTTGAAACGCCTCTATGTCCAAATTTCCTGGAGTCGTCATGTTGAAGTATTATTATATTAAAATATTTATTTAGTAGTTATTCTTTATAACAATTATTATTGATAACCGTTCCCTACTTATTTATTTATTTCTTTATTTTTATTAATAGTTATTATTTATACTCATTACAGTTACACCTGTTACATAGACAAACAATATTATTTGTGGGCGCCAGCTGTGTTTTAATACACAACAATTAACATAACATTCAGTTAATGTTTAATATAAATAATTATTATTACATATAATATATTTTTCATTTAACACACCCTTATTTTTAGAGCAACCATTTAGCTACACAAAAATTTTAATAGTTAAATGGTGGGGATCGGGCCACACGTCATGGGCAACAAATATGCACCAATGCACATACAATTGTTAAATATAATTTAATTTTGTGATGCCCCACGTTGGAAGCGACAAATATGCAACAAGATATTTGTGTACAAATTTATATGTAATTTAATTTGTATAGCCCCACACTTTGGAGCCCAAAATGTATAACACAACAAATTACATTTTGTAAATTTAATTTGGGTATAATGCAATTTAGGTAGCCCCACGTTCTTGGAGCGCCAAATATGCAACATTTTAAATACCAACATTTAAGTGCATTTTAAATTTGTGGAGTCCCACGTTCTTTGGGACGCCAAAAGGTGACAAATTACCCTTCTTTGTGTATTTTAATATGTACATTAATTTAACTCATACTCTTTATATAACATTCCTATAATGGCGTGTATATACAGTAAACCCTCGATTTAACGGACTAATTGGGGCTGAGGTGTGTCCGTTAAATCGCTAATTTTGTTTTTTGAGGATATATTTAAATCAAATAGGCCTATAACACTTGAAATTTTAATACTATTAATATCATGCAAATACCGTATTGTGTAAATATGCGCTTTTTCTCCTAAAAACATGGTCGCTAATTTGGCATGCGGCTTGCATTCACGCGCTAACGAAATTCGAAGTTATACCTGACTTCTGGCGGGACGAACGCTTTTGGTATCTATGAGTTGTTTACTGCGTAAGCAACAGCAGTTTGCCTGGCTGTTGTTAACTCTGGCATTATGATTTATGACTGCAACCGTACGTTTTAACAGCAAATTGAACAAAGAATAGGAAGAAAAAGTGTAAGTGCGTGCGCACGCGTGCGTGCTCGCACCCTTCTGTAGGCAGCAAGACAAAGGATGAGTAGAGGGGGTGTGAGTAACATGTTTCTAAATAACAGGTAAACTGCCAGTATGGTTTTCTATTGTAACAGTGACAACATCGCTTATCTGTATTTTAATACGTACTATTTATATCATGCAAATACAATGTTATATACACACCTTTATTTATTCTGGATAAAAGCATCAAGAGTCAGTTGTTTTCCAGTAGAATGTTGCTTCTTTATTATTAAAAATCTAAACTGTCTAAAATGGTCATAATAAGCACACACTTCCGGATCTGAAGACTCCCCAATGTACGCGATAATTTCGTCCATGCTGTTTCTTATCGCTGATAATTTAGGGCCTCCTGTAACAGATGTTTCTTCATCGTCATCATCTCCATCTTCTTGATCGTTGTGTAGAACAGATTCCGCGATCTCTTCCTGACTCAGGATTTGGTAGCCTGGATCACCCTCGTCCAAGTTTAGCCACTGTTCTATGTCATTCTCATTTACTTCTTCACCAGCCTTCTTTACAGTTTCATAGAAATCGGATGTTTCAAATCCTCTGAAATCGTACTCCGGTTCAGTCCCAATCAGTAACTGTGTCCACCCATTAGCCAATGTTGTTTCCTTCATCTCCTTCCATGCGGCAACAAAATTAAAGATGGCGGATTTGATGTTGTGTGCACGCAGATTTTGCAGCGTTCTAGCTCCTCTCGTGTCGTTTTCATGGTCTTGTTCGTCCTCCAAGACAACCATCACCTCTTCAAGAAACTTCTTCTTGTACAGCCTTTTGCAGGCAACAATGACTCCTTGGTCCATTGGCTGTAAAATTGAAGTGGTGTTCGGAGGGAGGAAGACGCATTTTATTTTTTTGTCGTTGCTAACTAACTTCTCGGAGTTGCGATGGGCCGGTGCATTGTCCAGTAGTAAGACGGCTTTCACTGCATGCGATGGAATTTTCATAGTCTCTTCTTGAAAACGTCGCACTTCTGGCACAAAATGATTAAAAAACCAGTCTGAAAAAATACTGAAGGTAAACCAAGCATTTTTTGAACTTTCATAAATGACTGGCAACTGGTTCATTATGTTCTTTATCGCACGAGGTTTCTTTGCGTTTCCGACTATGACTGGAGTAAGTCGATGCAAACCATCAGCATTCGCACACAGTAGGGCAGAAAGCCGCTCCTTGTTGAGTTTACGGCCTGGTGTGCTAGTTTCATGTTTGTGTGCCAGAGTATTTTCAGGCACAGCACGAAAGTAGAGACCAGTCTCATCAGCATTGTAGACCTGAGACAAAATGAGACCCTCAGATTTGATCGTTTCCTTTATATGTTGACGAAAAGCCTCAACTTGTTCAGTGTCTGCACTCAGCGCTTCACCACATGTTGATCTATTTGTGATGCCATGCCGTTTACGAAAACGCCAAAGCCACCCATCACTCGCCTGAAATTGGATACCAATGTGTTTCGCCAGTTTATCAGCAGCAGCCCGCAACTCCACACTACGAACAACGACGCCACTAGAACGTTGTTGAATAAACCACTTGTACACAGCATCCTCTAATTGTTTGTGTTTGGCTAATTTAATGTGTTTTCTTTCTCCCTCATTCTTCAAACTATCAACACTGTACTTTAGCGAAAACTGAATAAGTTTATCTTTATTCTTTCAAATGTCTGAAACGGTTTGTTTCTTTACACCGTACACTTCACAAACATGTGCAACAGACGCGCCACCTTCAAGTTTACTTATTAGTTCAAGCTTTTGCTTTATACTCAAGTCACACGTTTTTTCGTAACGCCAGACATACTTATGCTGTAATTCACTAATAAAGTAATGGACCTTGTTGTAACAATGCAAGTATAAACTCGTTAAGACTCTCTATTTAACACGTGCAAGGTTCGTACTATAGAAACACATGTAGTGTACACGGTGTGTTCTCTGAATAAACTGATGCGACGCTGTACGAATGTGAACTGCACGTGCATACTATTTATCACGAAGATAGCCGAATATTCAAGAGTGAAAATGCGTTGCTATGGTTTTGAACTACCACCAAATTTAAATCACAACCATGGACTTCAAAAACTTAATCATGATTTTTTTCGTCTCAAAATTTTTTTTTAACATGATAATGTTTTTGGGCTGGGGGTCATTCCACAAAATGTGTAACATCATCGAAAAATGTAACGCTCCAGGTGATGTTAGTAATAAATAAATCTGGTCACAGTGAAATAAGATGCATATCAGTGTATATTGTTCAGTGTTAGTCGTCGTGATGTCTTCCACTGAACGTGTGCGACGCCTGCGTCAACGACAACGCAAAGCCGGGGATCGTGAAGAATTAAATGAATTCTTATCTCCGTTCTCATCAAATACAATTGGAGATGAGAAAATTTGCGTGTTTCAAAACAAGAAACGAAAGAATGCTGCGATAGCCAAGCAATATCGCCAGAACAGGAGAGTCTGCAGTTTATGCACATTATACGTTTCAAAAGCCTAAAAACATTATCATGCTTTTTAAATTCTGTCCGTTAAATCCGAAGTCCGTTAAATCGAGGTCCGTTAAATCGAGGGTTTACTGTATTTGGGGTTCAGGTGTATCTGTAATAATAACTCTATGTAACTTGTAACGGTATTTCAAATTTATTTAGTAATAATGAAATTGTGCGCAAGGCACTTGATTCGACTTAAAAACATTCTTGGATTTCGTTGTCCATGACGTGTCCGTTACTTAACTAAATATCACTATTGTTTGACGACTCGGAACACTAAGTTTTTTATAAGTAAAATCGTAAAGATTTACCTTACAGCCTAAACCGGCTTTCACCTTTAGAAGGCTTCATCAGAGCTGATGAAGCCTTCTAAAGTTGAAAGCCGGTTTAGGCTGTAAGGTAAATCTTTACGATTTTACTTATAAAAAACTTAGTGTTCCGAGTCGTCGAACAATAGTGATATTTAGTTTAAAACATTCATTATTGCTTTGTTACTATGCCGTAAGGCTTACACTGTATACATCCTTACTGACTAAATATTCTATTCTAAAAATTATTTTATTAAAAATATCATTTCCTGACTACTCAGACAATTAGTGTGCTTCTAAATATCAATGCTTAAATATCTTTTTTTTTTAGGTATTGTAACGAAATTCAACATATTAATAGCTACTGAATTTATCTTTCTTTTTCAGTACTGATTTATAAAACTCTACTTTTTTTTACTTAAATGCTTTGCATTCTTTTCATTTCAATATTAATTTGAGCTCTTGTTTACGTTAATCTTACTTCGATAATATCTACCATTTTAACTCTATATTTACAAGAAACATTGGCTCTTAACTTTAAAATAAAACAATAATGTCTTTAATTGTCTTTGAGTTAATTGTTTGACTAAGAGATAAATAAGTTGTTTATCACCTTATTGTTGTCAATCATACTCAGTCGCAATCGATCCATCTGTAATCGTCCTCGTCTTGAACTCCAGCATCAATTCCTCTTGTCCAGCGTCGTTTCCAGACTTCATTAATGTTCCTCTTGCCCAGCGTCGCTTCTCTTGTCCAGCGTCGTTTCCAGACTTCAGTAATGTTCCTCTTGTCCAGCATAGCCGCCTCTAGACTCCAGCGTCGTCTCGCTCTCTGGAACTAAGTTGTCAGCTCTCTCGCTCTCCGGAACTTCATGTTATTTCTTTTCGTGCTGTTTCGGACGTCAGTTGATCATCTTATATAGATTTTCTTCTCGTGTAATTCTGTTACTATTTAAAAGTGATTGTATTTACAACTCAGTTACATAGTTGTATGTAACTGGAAGGATGAAACTATTTACAAAAAATAAATACTCCGTGCGGACGGGCAGAAGCTCCCGCTGCAACTGTGGGTGATCAAAAAAGATACAACTGTAGCGTGTGTGTCCTATTTATACCCACGTCTTGGTTAAAATCTGCAGTTGTACGAAGTCGACATGTCTGAAATTGTCTCTGGGTTTTGTTCCCCCACTCCTCGTCAATTTTGCTATTTCTTATATTTCTGCAAATTGCAGAGTCCTGTAAGTATACTCTTATACCCATCTTATAACAATTTTCACTACACATGTTCACTGTACTTTTGGACATTGTAACTTAACCCTTTCGATCTGTACACAGTTATTTCGCCACTACACTCGTATGATGTGTCCCTTTCACGTGGTTTTCATACACAGTATGTAGTTAATTTTATTACATTTTATTGTGTCATTGGATTTTACTCCTTATTTATAGTTTATGAATAATTACGGAAAAACAGTAATTACGCAATTATTCATACTGGGGTGGCAAACTCGCCTGCATAGACCTGCGTCACACAACAAAATACTGTTGTACACACTTTCAGTTACATCTGTGTGTGTGTACAAGTCGATTCAGGTCGAAACACCTGTCCATATTTTTGTCTGAGCCAAGCTTGCAATCCCTGACATGCTTACTTCTAATACATTATTAATTATTTTACAATTTATTATGTATATTTAAATTTTTATATTCAATGCTCAGTACAGCACTTATCTGTACTGTCGCAATATATATATAATATATATATATATAATATATATATATTA
The DNA here is from genome assembly GCA_034769895.1 of Magicicada septendecula. NCBI lineage: Eukaryota > Metazoa > Arthropoda > Insecta > Hemiptera > Cicadidae > Magicicada > Magicicada septendecula. Next base: position 171,409,188 of record CM068376.1, read on the forward strand.
CATTTAATATTTATAATTAAATTTACCTCAAGATGTTATTTTTCCTTATTTGTTATAATAAGTAACCAAATAAGGAAAAATAACATCTTGAGGTAAATTTAATTATAAATATTAAATGTATTATATACATCAAGAAACAGACTGTAGCAGAAAGTGACTAAATATATATATATAATGTTGTTTTGTGCAGGTAATGGTAGTGATGCTGGTGCAGCATCTACAGTTGCTAAATTGGATGGTGATAAGTACAATCTCAGTGGTACCAAGGCATGGATAACAAATGGCTATGAAGCAGAGGCTACTGTTGTATTTGCAACTACTGACAAAGGCAAGAAACATAAGGGTATCAGTGCCTTCTTAGTTCCGAAGCCAACTACAGGTGAATTAATTATGTATGCGTGTTGTATGATAATACAACTAATAATGAAGTTCATTATTTACAAATAATGAAGATAAGTTCATATCTTATGTACATTTGATTATATAAATCGAAGTGGTTTACAGGTCTCTCTCTAGGTAAGAAGGAAGACAAGCTTGGTATTCGAGGTTCATCAACATGCTATCTTATTTTTGAAGACTGTGAAGTCCCTAGTGAAAACTTACTTGGTGAACGAGGCCTTGGGTTCAAAATAGCAATGATGACTCTAGGTATGTTCAGTTGTACACATCTTCTCAGAGGAGTAATCACAGTCTAATGTAGTATTGATATAAGAATATTTAAGTGTTCTGAATGTTTGCTGAAATTGAAATCACTGGTTTCATGTTCACTTCTGTTGGTGCCTAATACGGCAGGTAGGACACTGAATATCCAGATCTCCAGACATCCAGATGGCTTAAATTTTTATTAGACAATTAAATAAAATAGATGTGTATTAGAAAAATCTAAAGTAATCATGTTATTATTTTTATTTAATAGATACTAAAAGAATAAGTAACAGTACTACTATCTGACATTATAAAACTCGAGTATTCTTTTATATTTTCCAGTATTGTACATAATTAGGAGTATATAGTGGAACCTCACTATTTCGTCTCCCTCTGTAATTCATCACCCACTCAAGCTTTTTTCTTTTTCTTTATTAACAAGTGAGTAACATATACCCTCTAATTTTAGCCGGAGTAAACCAGAAACGTGCTGATTATGACCGGGGTTCTAATAATACCCAGGAGAATGGATTGCAGGAGGTATTGGTTCCGAGAATGGGTATTTTGTACTTGCGTACATGGCACATTAAGTGTTGTGTTGTCCTTTTTACAAAATTTGGAATGTTGTGAAAACGATGTGGACATTGCACAATTTTGGAAGGCATATACTATAAAGCATGCAATATATAATGCAGCTGATACTTGGCAAAGTATTCCGGAAAACAGTCTAAACTCTGTGTGGAATAAGTTACAGCCACCTGAATTACAACCAGCATCTACAGAACTAGGGTGTTGACTCCATATTGGAATCGTTAGATATCTGCCAATCCCTACCAGCATTTAACAGTTTAAATGAAGACATCAAAAATTGATGTGAAAAGACTTACCAGGTGTAGGCTGCGAAATGTTTAGTGATGATGACATTGTTACATACATATCCACAGAACCTACAGAAGCTAATGATGAACAAGATGACCAGCCCACAAAACCTGCAATCTCTCATAAGGAGGTCATTCAATCACTCCTTGTCAATGACTGCAGCAATCAAGTGGTATGAAGGCCAAAATGAAGCACAACTGCTTAAAGTAATTTCACTGCGCCCATTACATAATTTGGCTCTTCAAAAGTATGGTCAACAGAGAAAACAGAAGAAAATTACAGATTTTTTCATAACCATTAAACTTTTTTTTGCAATTACAGTGCCTGCTTGTTTGAGTTTGAAAATTTCTAGCAGTTAATATGTTCGAACATACCAGTAGTACTGTACATTGCTAGTGTTGTAATAAAACATTTTATGTTGTCTTTAACGGGTTTGTTTCTTACTCCCTTACTAACTCATCCATTTCACTAATTTGTCATCCCTTCTGTCCCTGTAGGCAATGAATTAATGAGGTTCTACTGTCCTTCTGTATTTATAAAAGTCAATTTTGGCGAAACACTAATGAATTGACTTCTAATTATGGAATTCACAGTTATAGGATTATAAAAAAAAAAGTAAAGACTAGGATATAATCAATGTGACTAAGGTATAGACATTACTTTACAGACAGATACATAGTTTAGTATAATCTACATCATCATCATATTCTTATCAGTTTTTAAAATTCTATGATGTAAAATTCTGATAAAAGCTGTTCTTTGTATATTTTATAATATTCTGTCACTGCAATTCAGTATTTTCTATTTGTCATTTCACTACTACATAGATTTCTTAAACTGAAATTTTTGAATTTTGATTTAAAAAAAATCAAACGGTGTGATACTTAATAAACTTTAAGGAATTTTCTCCAATATGCAAGATCAGAGTTCCCACAGACCGGTAAAGTCAGGGAAATTCATTATCTGTCAGGGAAGGCTTTGTAAATGTGCTAAAAAATCAGGGAAAACAGTAAAACTGGTGAAAAGTCAGGGGAATTTTATAAACAATAAAAATACTGTAATTGTTTATAGTTTTATACATTGTGGAAGTTTACATAGGATTTTAAACTTCTAAATTGTTAAAGGAGGTTAAAAGAGTGACTGAGCTTATGTATATTATTAAAGTAGTATATATACATTATGTTAGTGTATTACATTTTATATGTAAGGTAGGTTTGAACATATGCAGGTTTCCCTCTCTTTTATCAGATGTCACTGCTTTATTATGTCACTAGGTTGGCAGTAATGCAGTGTTCCTCCTTCCTTCATATGTTTCCCTTCAGATTAGTTAGTTGCTTTCTTGTGAGTACGAGCCATTCTTGAGGAGACTTCAAAGTTCATCGCCACTTGGGTCACATCTGTATTAAAATTTACTCGATATGATGAGAAGTTTAATGTTTCGTGGCAAATCCCATTGCTTACAGTCAGCAGAAGCTGGCAGTAAACTTGCTTCCATTGACCTGTATGACTTTGAGAATTTAATAGAAACCAAGAAAATTGGTATAGGGATTTGAAACATCTAAATTGTTAAAAGAAGTTAACACTTTTTTGAGTACCATGGTATTTGTACATAGACCATCCCCTATGACCGGCAGTTTTTTTTTTAAAGCACTGTTGTTTAAACATTCATAAATACTCAATAAAATTTAATACTAAAAAAAAAATTTACCACACTTTTTCCCAGACTTTCCTCTTATGAAAATACTCTTAATATTTTTATTCTTGATTTCATATAATATATTGCAACTGAAGCTGTTTAAAAATGCAACATTTCGTGCAGTTTTAACAAACAAAAATTCTGTCAAATATTGTTTATCGATTTTGTAACTAATAATATAGTAATTAAAACAAACACTCACTACTATTAATAATACAGAAAATAAACACGAAATAACCTCAGAAAACCCACAAACCTCATATAAACAAAAACCGCAACTTCCGCCTTGAACACACAAAATGTAAACAGAATCATGACGCTTGCCAACTGTACAAATTATTTCCTAAAAACTATTTTCTTCAGTCAGTGCTGCAATCTAATGGCAGAAACACAAAGTAAAATGTCAAATAAAACTTCTGCATTCATTCTGCAGGGTAATAGTAAGACGCGAAGCGTTTGAAAGCATTAAAAATTGAGCGGCATAAAAGTACCCTGTCTCTCAAAATACCAAGTCCACTGGCGGCGTAATATTACGCCGTTGGTCCTCAAAGTGTTAAAGGAGTGACTGAGCTAGATATTATGAAATTTAAGAAGGAATGCCTAACATTTCTTATTAAGACTGTTAAATAATTAATTTAGAGTTTAGTTTACATAAGCATATATAAATAATAATTATTGAGCTGATATATAATGAACATAGGTTCTATATAATATAGTCAAGGATGCCAACTGTTTTTTGTTTTTGCTTATGGCAACATGATTATTATTGTTGTTTTCTTCTTGGCTAAGGTCAGTCTTTTAGTTGTTTTAATGATGGCCGAATAGTGATTTTTATGTTAGCTATCAATAAATAAATTATCCACTTTTGTAGTTAATATCATTTGTTTATTTATTGATAATTACCCATAATTAATAGGTTATTAAGACAGAAGTGTGTTGAGTGTGGTATTGTGTTAAAAATAAAAATACAAGTGCAAAAAGGTTTTTCCGGCCATGTGTTTGTGCAAATAAGTGAAAAGATACCTTATCGCCAAAAATGAATAAAGATGAAACAATTTGGTAAGTGTGTTAAATGCAATATTTTTATAAAAATCACATTTCATATAAGTGTATACATTAAAAATAAAAATACAAGTGCAAAAAGGTTTTTCTGGCCACGTGTTTGTGCAAATAAGTGAAAAGATACCTTATCGCCAAAATGAATAAAGATGAAGAACTGTCTAGAATAAGCAAGCTCAAAAATGCAAGTGATTGGAGCTTGTGGAAATTTCAGATTTTAGTTATGCTAAAATCATATAATGTATACAGGGTTATAACAGGCCAGTTAAGTAAGCCGGCAAAGCTTGAAATAACAGTTAGTGCTACTGAGAAAAAGCTACTCAGATAAAATGTTGATGTCAAAAATTTTAATAACCTTGCCTGATGAATATAAATATTTTCACAGTGCTTGGGAATCTACACCTGAGAATCAGCAAACAAAGGCAAATTTGATTTCTAGGTTAATTGCAGAAGAATCACGTATACATCCAGAAGATGAAGCTAATGGTAGCCATGCTTTAACCTCACATAAAGTTTCAAAATATAAAAATAAGCAAGGTGAAAGTGCTAATAAAAATCCAAAGAGACCAGGTAAGTGCCATATATGCAACAAACCTAACCATTGGGCTAGTGAGTGCTATTATAATAAGAAGAATAATAACAATAACAAAAGTTATACTAAGAATAATAACAGTGAAAATAATCAAAAAGTTTTGCATGGTGCTGGTTTAATATGTCAAGCATTGGCTACAATTACACAACCAAGTGAATATACAGAAAATTGGTACAAAGACAGTGGTGCAAGCGATCATATATCGCATAGAAAAGATTGGTTTACAACATTTACACCATCACAAAAGGAAACCTATGTACAAATGGGTAGTGGTGAATTACTAAAAATATATGGAAAAGGTGATGTGAATATACTCGCTTTTAACGGAAAGAATTGGATGAAAAGCCATTTGAAGATGTTTTGTTTGTGCCAGATTTAAAATATAACCTATTTTCTGAAGGTGTGGCATTAGATAAAGGATTGAAACATGAATCAGATAAGAAACCCTGCAAATTTTTACAAAATGGTAAAGTAGTGGCACTTTGTTATTGTGAAAATAAGGAATTATTTACCATGCAGTTTAAAAAATTATCAACTGAAGATGATCAAAAAACATCAGAAAATGTAAGTGCTTGTGTTGCTGAAACATTGGATACATGGCATCAAAAGTTTGTACATCAGAATTTTCAAAGAGTAAAATCTGTTTTAAACATTTATGGTTTAAAAGTGAAAAATGAATCATTCTTTTTGTGATGCATGTGCCATTGGTAAAGCTCATCGTTTACCGTTTCCTAAGAGCGAAACGACAACAAGTCGCATAGGTGAGATTATACACGTTGACGTTTGTGGTCCTATGCAAGAAAAATCAATGAAAGGATCTAGATATTTTATGCTTCTCAAGGTTGATTATTCTCATCATAGATCTGTATACTTCTTAGCACAGAAGTCTGATGTTTCAAAATGTTTAGAAGATTATGTACAAAAAACTGAAAAACATTGTACACAAGGTATAAAGATCATGAGAACTGATAATGGTTTAGAATTTATGAATGAATCAGTGTCAAAATTACTTCAAAAATATGGAATTCAGCATCAACGATCGGTAGCTTATTCTCCAGAGCAGAATGGTTCTGCAGAAAGAGAAAATCAAACAGTCGTTGAGGCTGCTCGTACCATCTTGCATGCTAAGAAGTTTAAACTACGTTTTTGGGCAGAAGCTGTTAATACTGTAGTTTATGTATTGAATTGTACAAGTACCAGTTCTGTAAAAGATAAAACACCATATGAATTGTGGCATAACCGTAAAGCAAATCTTCAAGATCTGCACATTTTCGGTGAAGAAGTCTATGTACATATACCAAAGATTCATAGAAAAAAGTTTGATCAAAAATCAGAAAAAGGATATTTGATCGGATACGAAGCCAATGTTAAAGGATATCGAATCTGGTTTCCGATCAAGGATGAATTTCAAATAAAATGTGATGTAATTTTTACAAACAAGAATGAACCTATAAAAGAAAATGAACCAAATATTCTACTATACTTACCTGTTGATGAAGATGCCCACGATGATCCAAAACTGTCTGCAACGGATGAGAGTTCAAACCTAGAAGAGAAGAAAAACTTACCTGAAGATGATGACGATGATGATGATGATGACCATGATGACTATCAAGAAGCAGCTGAAGTACCTGAAAAGTTCAAACCTAGAAGAGAAGAAAAACTTACCTGAAGATGATGACGATGATGATGATGATGACCATGATGACTATCAAGAAGCAGCTGAAGTACCTGAAAAGGAAGAAGACTTACCTGAAAACAATAATGAATATCGCAAGAGATTGCGTAATCCATCAACCATCAAGCCTCCATCAAGGTATGACTTCGTCGACATTGAAAATTGTTTCATCTTGGAAGTCTGTGAACCCATAAGTTTCAAGGATGCCATGAATTCATCAAGCTGAAAAATGGAATCAAGCTATGAATGAAGAAATGGAATCACTTCACAAAAATCAAGTATGGGAACTTGTGGATCCACCAGCAGATGCCAATGTAATGGGCAATAGATGGATATATAAAGCTAAAAAAGATTCTAAAGGTAATATATTAAGATATAAACCGAGATTAGTCGCAAAAGGATATAATCAAATTCTTGGAATTGATTATACAGAGACTTTTAGTCCTGTAGTAAGGTATAATTCGATTAGATTAATTTTGTCAACTGCAGCAAAAGAAGATTTATTGATTAAACAATTTGATATAAAGACTGCTTTTTTAAATAGCAATATTGAAGAAAATATCTATATGAAACAACCTGACGGTTTCTCAAATAACACCAATCAGGTATGTAAACTTCAAAGGAGCATTTAGCATGCCCAATTCAAATGGGCTCAAACAAGCATCAAGGAGCTGGAATCAAAAATTTACGAAGTTTCTTCAGAAAAATGGTTTAAAGCCAACAGATGCAGATCCATGCATTTTTACAAATATTGATGGATCAAATGGGATAATACTTGCAATATGGTGGTCTTATTCTTGCAAAAAATCAGAGAGATGTTGATCATCTAATCAAAGAATTGAAAACTGAATTTGATATTACTATTGATAACTCTAACACTTTTCTAGGATTAGAAATAGAAAAACAAAAGGATGGGTCTGTTTTCTTGCACCAAGCTGCATATGCTGAAAAACTAATGGAAAAATTTCGCATGCATACAGCAAATCCAGTCACGATACTCGCAGATCCTCATCAGAGCTTAGACTCAATTCTAGAAAATGACAAAATATAAATAGTCAACGCACCGTATAGAGAGGCGGTGGGCAGTCTACTTTACTTGTCAAATGGAACAAGACCAGATCTGTCATTTGCGGTCAATAAAGCTAGCAGATACTTGGAAAAACCAACAAAAGTGCACTGGAATGCGGTAAAAAGAATTTTAAAATATTTGAAAGGAACCGTCAAGTATGGTATCAAGTTTGAGAAAAACAGTGATAATCATCTCAAGGTATATAGCGATGCTGATTTCGCTGGTGAAACTGAAACTAGAAAATCTACGTAAGGATATCTAGTCAAATTTGGTTCAAATGTTATAACTTGGAATTCTCAACGTCAAGCAACGGTCGCATTATCTACTACAGATGCTGAATACATAGCAGCATGTCAAGCTGTAAAAGAAATTGTATGGTTGCATAAATTGTCTAAGGATCTTGGAATATTGCATCAAATAAATACAAGTTTATACGTAGATGATATGAGCGCGATCCAGTTAATCAAAAATCCAGTATATCACAAGAGAACCAAACATATAGACGTAAAGTATCATTATATTAGAGAGAAATACGAAGAAAAGTTGTTTTAAAGATGGCCGAAAAGTGATTTTTATGTTAGCTATCAATAAATAAATTATCCACTTTTGTAGTTAAAATCATTTGTTTATTTATTGATAATTACCCATAATTTAATAGGTTATGGGCCCAGGTTATTACTGAAAATAACAAGGAAAGAAGCCCATTAAAATACAAAGCTGTTAGAGGTCTGGTGTCATTTTATCCTGTAATTAGAAGCAATTGGTCAAGTATTGGAAAAAACAGAATACAGTAAACCCTTGATTTAACGGACCTCGGTTTAATGGACAGAATCTGACAGACAAAACGATTAAAAAAAAAATCGAAGCATGTGCATAAACTGCAGACTCTCCTGTTCTGGCGATATTGCGTGGCTATCGCAGCATTCTTTCATTTCTTTTCTTCTTGTTTCTTGTTTTGAAACACTCAGATTTTCTCATCTTCAGTTGTATTTGATGAGAACAGAGTATTCATCAAGAATTCATTTAATTCTTTACGATCCCTGTATTTGCGTTGTCGTTGACGCAGCCGTCGCACACGTTCAGTGGAAGACATCATAACGAATAACACTGAACAATATACACTGATATGCATCTTATTTCACTGTGAAATATTCATCCGTCGGCTAATACAGCAAGCATTACAGTAGCACGTAATTTTTCATTTCCCGTAATCTTTACTGTTACAGATTTGGTTCCCATATGGTCCACCATAAATATACGTAAATAAAAAATACGGGCGTTTCATCGGCACTTCCCATGTGTTCAAGTGAATAATTATGCTTCTTGCGTAAATGAATGACAAACCGCTGATACTGTAGGAGTTTTTCTTCATAGTCACTCGGTAGTTTTAGCTCGAGTGATGTAAGACATTTAAGCGCAAATCCATTTCACCGCATCATTCGTCTTATACACCTGAAGCTGGCTTTGAAACCGGAGACTTTTAATTCTTCTGCGATTTCTAAACCTTTTAATTTTAAAACATGTCTAGTGACAGGGAGTCCTTGCCTTCTTAAAAGCCATACATATTCACAGACGCTGGACTCTACTGCTACAAAACGCCCAACTTGAGGTCCCACGAATGCTCGTCGCGCAGTATTTGCATTTAAAAGTCGTTCATTCTGTTTTCTCCATCGTCGAATACAGGATTCATCAATATCGAATTTCCTTGCGGCTTCGCGATTGCAAGTTTTTCTACATTTTGTATCACAATTAATTTATAATTCGCATCGTACGGGTTACGTTTAATTTGATTTGACTGCATGCCTTTAGTCTCCACAATATCACTCATACCGCAAACACACTACAAACACGCCGAATGAAAACAAAGTACAGATAAGCGATGTTGAAAGTACAGATAAGCGATGTTGTCGCTGTTACAATAGAAAACCACATTGGCAGTTTACCTGTTACTTAGAAACATGTTATTCACACCCCCTCTACTCATCCTTTGTCTTGCTGCCTACAGAAGAGTGCGAGCACGCACGCGTGCGCACGCACTTACACTTTATCTTCCTGTTCTTTCTTCAGTTTGCTGTTAAAACATTCGGTTGTAGTCATAAATCATAACGCCAGAGTTAACTACAGCCAGGCAAACTGCTATTGCTTAGGCAGTAAACAACTAATCGATACCAAAAGCGTTCATCCCACCAGAAGTCAGGTATAACTAAGAATTTTGTTAGCGCGCGATTGCAAGCCGCAGACCAAATTAGCGACCATGTTTTTAGGAGAAAAAGTGCGGCTTGTATTCGGAACAATACGGTATTTGCATGATATTAATAGTATTAAAATTTCAAGTGTTATTTGATTTAAATATATCATCAAAAAACAAAATTTGTGATTTTACAGACTTTCGATTTTACGGACACCCCTCAGCCCCAATTAGTCAGTTAAATCGAGGGTGTACTGTACTTGAAGTTCTGTGTGAGAAAAACAGGTTTACTGAAGTGGTTGCTGAAAAATCTAAACAGCAGTATTCTGCGCTCTGTAGTGAGGCCAGTGGCCATCTTAACTGTATTAAGATGACTGTATCAATGACAAAGAAAACTGATATTAGATTGGACGATTTCTATTAATCTTTTTTATAAAAAAGCCCAAGTATTATGAATTGTGGAAGTTGTTAAATTGGCTCTAATTGTTTCACATGTAATGCCTCTGTTGAGTCAGGGTTTTCAGTAAACAAATGCCTATTAACATAAAATGGAAAAGAGGATAGTGTTGTTGCTCAGTGCATTGTATATGATGCTCTTAAGTATAATGGTGGCTTCAAAAATGTTAAAATCACTCAAAAAATGATTACTGCTGTACGATCTGCCAGGAAAAAATATGAACAGTATCAAGAGAAAGTATAAGAGATCAAGAAATATCAAGAAAACAATGGCCCAAATCTTCTAAAAATAAAAAATGAAATTAAAAAGTTAGAAGATCAGAGAAAAGTTTCTTGAATGAAGCAGCAAATAGAAGTAGAAGAAATCAGTTTAAAAATTAGGCACTTAGAAGATTCTTTAAATAAAAAATAACTAGTGTTTTTGTTAGCCAAAACAATGTTTACTTTTTGTTATTTAAATGTTAAGTTGGAGTGATCAATGGACCACCCTCTACATGTCATATATATTGTCACCAATTTTGCCAATTGTTTATTTTGTAAACAGATTGCAAAAATAAAATAAATTTAAAAAAAATGTTAAGTATGTTTCCATGTTTAATAATATTCTAATTGTGTTTTATGTCTTACATTCAATATAAATGTATTGTAGGCCTAGTTAATAAAAAATAAGTATTTTAAAAATGTGTGTAATCTTTCTGAACTTTCTGCATGTCAGGGAAATTTCTTGAAACCATCGGGGTGTGTTAGCGAAATTAATTTTGAAAATTTTGTGGGAACCGTGAAGATATAACATACTCGAATTGTCTAATTGTACAGATTTTTGTTATCCAGATTCAACCTTGGTTAGGTCAATTTGGATACCCAGCATCCTACTTTATAATAATGAACTATTTTTTATATAATATATAGTGTTTATGGATATAATGAAGAAATGGTAAGATATGATAGACGTCAGGAAAGGGTATGTACTGTGTGTGTGTGTGCGCGCACGCGCGCGCATGTGTGTGTGATCTTCATGGAATTATATGACTGAAATTACACCATTCCTTTGGTTAGTTTTATTTCTTCATCTGTTGGTAGCATCTAATATTTTATACATCTAATTACTGGCATAAACTGATTTTTGGTAGGTATATGAGGTGTGTTGGTTAAATAGTTAGACTGTGTTTCTGCCTGTTAGAAAAAACAGTAAGGAGTGATTGTGATCCCTTTGATGGAGATCTTGGACATATCTGAACTTGCTTGACAAACATCAACTCTCTCCACTGTTCAGTTGATTGTGAGTCACCATTTAGCTCAGTTGTATGCTGGAATAATGCTAAGTTTAAAAGATGAGCAGTGTGTCAATTTGAAATTTGTAGTCAAATTGAACAAAACACCAATGGAACGTTTTCAGATTCTTACTGAGGATGGGGAAGACTGAATGTCTTGTGCATGTGTGTTTATGAATGTTACAAAAGATTCAGTAAATGACAGCAGAACCTGGAAGACGGTGAATACCCTGGGTAACCTACCACAAAGAAAGCGCGGAAAAAATTAGCCAGAGTGATTAAGAACACTACTGACTAAGTGTCTGATCTGATCTGAAGCCATGAACATCGTCTAAGACACTGCTTGGGAAATTTTATATAAGGATCTCAACATGAAAAAAAAAATTGTGCCAAGGTGGTTCCTTGGGTTCTCACACCAGAGCAAAAATAACACTCCAAGATTTGCTCTGATGTGCTGCAACAACTTGATGCTGATCCTAACCTTTACAAAAAAAAATCATTTGTGACAAAAACCTGGATCTACCAGTATGGTTCTGAGATGAAAGAACAGACAGCACAATGGAAAACACCGTCATCACCAAGAATGAAAAAAGCTTACCAAAACAAGTCTGAATTCTAAGCCATCGTCATTGCATCTTTAATGCTGTAATTTTGGCAGAATTGGTTGTAGAAGGGCCAACAGTGAACCAGCATTATTGTAAGGATATTTTGGCAAAGCTGAGAGAAAGAGTTAGAAGAAAACGACCAGAACTGTGGGCAAATGGTGTCATTCTTCATCAGGACAATACATCTGCTCATACAGCACTTTCTGTGAAGCAGTGTTTGGCCAACAAATTTATTACTACACTGCAACATCTTCCATATTCAGCAGATTTGGTACCATGTGACTTTTCTGTTTTCCTTAAAGTGAAATCTGCTTGTAGGAACACGTTTTGAGTCACATGATCCAGTAAAGAATGAAACAGCTGACAGAAGGTGGAAACAGCTCCAGACCTTCAATCTGTAGAAAAAAGACTGTATTGGTAAGTGCGAATTGGGACTATATTAGAGGGACAAACATTAGAATTACAATATGCATGTAAATAAAGGCGAGTTATGGTATCAGTTTCATTATTTAATAGACACACCTCATATGCGTACATTAAACCTTCAATTATATTTTAGTTAAGTTTGTAGCAATAATTTATATAGCAAAGTAATATTTTAACTTGTACTGTAGATGCAGGAAGAATTGGTATTGCTTCTCAGGCTTTGGGTATTGCACAGGCAGCCTTGGACTGTGCTATAGAGTATGCTTCAAAAAGGATGGCGTTTGGAGCACCACTTACCAAGTTACAGTCTATTCAGGTTAGTGTGACTGTGAATTACATGCACTATTTTGGAATTCTGTGTATGTAGTATCTGGTGTTATGAGTGAAAGGGAAACTCCCAAACAAGTAAAGGAAAATAAATCCTTTAGATATTGTAAAGATATTGTTATGACAGTCTCACTGTTCGTCGTATGGTACAGTGGAAAACAAAATAAAGACACACATTAAGTCACTAATTACCAGTTTTAATTAATGACAATTAACAGTTTGAAATCGATAAGTTATTCAACAAGATTATACTTGTGCAGTAATTCAGTTAAATTTGTCCACACACAATAATAATGTCAACTAATAGAGTCCCGCACAATTATAACACAATAACACTTTCTCCACAATACTACGAACCTCACTTGAATAAATCATAACTTAAACTGACCTCTAAGCGACAGCTGTTGTTGTTTAAATAGGTAGCACAAGTGTTCCAGAATAAGCCATAATATGCGTCAACACTACTCGAAAACACTAGAATGTAATTGATTGCAGCCTTGAACACAGTGTACTGACCGGTATGGTCTGGAGGAATAGCCTCGTTTGTTGACGCATGTTAAGTGTCACGTATGCACACGAACATTACAGCTGGGCTCTGCTGGTATAGCCGAAAAACATGTAGAATGTTCTGTAATATCATAACACTGTCGCCTCCTTAAGCCTGTTCATAATGAACTGGCAAATCATCTCTGAAGTACTACTTGGGCAGGCGACCTACATAGCTGGTGTACTTGTGAAAGATAATTCTCTGGCTCTTCGAATTCAGTATCGTGTGATCTGAACATCAAGTTCCCAGGAATATGAGTCTTCTGCTCAACCACTAGTTTTGCTGGAATCACTCCCGTTGCATCATGTACTGATTACCTATATGCCATTAGTTGGTCCAAGTCTGATTGGCTCTTGTCAACAACCTCATCTTCAGCAATGTTTCCCCGGGCGCTTCCATTAACTCAGGAACAAGCAAGAGTCTTTTCTTGATCCCCATAGTTGGCTTTCCATTCACTTCTTTGTCATGTTGCATATTCATACTTCCTCTGCGTGTTCTTCTTCCATTTCTGCTTGCAACAGTAAGGGTTCCTCTTGATCACACCTGTTGACTTCTTTTTCATCCCGTGCCACTTGCCTGATCGAATGGTTGGCAGACCTTGTCATTTTAGCTATGCAAAGCTGTATCTTCTCTTGGCCAACCCTCAGGACATTTTCTCTTAAGTCTACAATGAATCTGTAGGCATTCATAATGTCCGTGCCTAGAATCACTTCATTGACAACATCTGGAACAAGCATTTGGTGGCCAAATTCGAGGAGACCCAGGTGTACATGTGCGTCTACCTTTCCTAACACTCTGACGGGGCTTCCAGTCACAGTCTGTTTTGTACAAGAGCTAATTTGAGGCTGGTGGTTGCTGACTAAGTCAGGGCGCACTATGGACACTGTTGCACCTGTGTCAGCTATAAATGATGTTGGTTTACCTTCCGTAAATCCATAAACAATCAAGTTTCCACCGGTCTTATGTAATGTGGAAATTGTGTGCTGTTCTGGAGCTTTACTCCTCCAATTGGTGTGATCACTCTCTTCTCTCAGTATTTTCTTCTCCCAACAGTCTACCTGTAGATGACCACATTTCCCACAGTTGTAACACTTTGGTCTTCTTTTTCCCATCAAATCATTGTGGCGCTCTTGAACTTTTGAATTGTATGTCCGACAACAATGTTTTTCTGCACCCATCGTAACGGCAATGTGATACTGGGGTCTACTGACTACAGTGTGATGACATAAACCCATTAATGTAGCAGGACGCTGTCTTGGGAGCTGCAAACTTGAGGGCTTGAACAAGAGCTTCTTTGCTATTTCGGTGTCTTTCTATTCATAACACATGCTGAAATTCACAGTCTCTGATGCCATCAATAAATGTCTGCACCGCAAACCTCATTCGAAAATCTTCTGGTGCTTCAGGATAGGCCAGTCTAATCAGTCTGTTGATGCTTCCTTCAAACTCTTGAAGACTCTCCCTGGAATGTTGTCTTGTTCTCAATTGAGCGTAGTACACATCTCGCAAATGTTTATCACTGTACCATAATTCTAGAGCTTTAATTAATTCATCATAGGCGTTCTGGCTGTCAGGTGCACTTTCTGTAGTAGTTCTGCTGCAGGTCCTTTCAATGCGAGAATGAGTGAAACTGCCTTATCTTTGTCTGTCCAATTATTTGCGCATGCAGGAGCTTCGAATTGGCGTAGATACATCGCCCAGTGCGTGCTTCCGTCAAAGGTTGGAGCCTTGATGTGAACTGAACCAGGTGCAGGAAAAGTGACTTTCTCTATTGTCTTTATCATTGGTACAGTCTGTTCAGACATTTATTTCAGTCTTCATCAACTGCTCAACTTCACTTTTAATTTGTTCTTTTATGTTTGTAATTGATTCTTCTAAGGCAGATATTTTTTCTCACATTGTTTGTTCTATATTTGATAAGATTTTTCAACTGTAGACAATCTTACCTCTTGACCATTCAGATCACTGCGTAATTCACCTACGTCACCACGTAGGAGACCCAACTCTGCATTAGTATTTTCTTGCAATTGTTTTTGCATAGCTTCAAAAAGAGGTTCCATTTTACCCGATTCCTGGTTACGTTTCTCGTCTTGTCGAACTTCCGATTCAAGCAACAGTGTTTTCTGTCATTCCTCTGAATCGAGCAGTAATGCTTTCTGGTGGTCGTGTGTTTCCAGCAGGAGGGTTTTCTGTCTCTCTTCTGCTTTCTCATCCTGTCGTTTTTCTGTTTCTTCCGCCTCCTGTCATCGTCGTTCCTCTGTCTGCAACAGAAGTGCCTGGAAATTTTCCATCATCTGACTGGCATCCATTGAATAAGCGATTAATTACAAATTACACTAATCTTGTACGAAGTGTCCACTGTTTCCACTGTTAACGGTTCAGTCACACTTCTGACCCACTGTTACGATGGTCTCAATGATTGTCGTATGGTACAGTGGAAAACAAAATAAAGACACCAATTACCAGTTTTAGTTAATCACAATTAACAGTTTGAAATCAACAAGAATATACTCATGCAGTAATTCAGTTAAATTTGTCCACACGCAATAATAATGTCAACTAATAGGGTACCGCAGAATTATAACACCTTCATCACAATACTTCAAACCTCATTTGAATAAATTGCCCTTAAACTGACCTCTAAGTGGCAGCTGTCGTTGTTTAAATAGATAGCACGAGTGTACTGTAATAATCTGTATGCATTGTAATTGTACAAATTAGAAGAAGAGGCCCGGTACTACTTTACTTACCTTATCAGAAGATTCCTAAAAAACCCAAAAGCCCTGAAGTCGGCATCAACATTTTTAGCAGGCCGGAATGTGGAAACCACAATACTGTCCCTGTGAAAACAGTTTAAAAATAAAAAACTTTCTCTTATCAGAAGCTCCAAATTCGTGAGATGAACTCGTGGAGCACAGGTTAGGTTAAGGTGAGATGACGTTGAAATAACTTAACACATATTCATTGTTATTCTAATAAATCTATTTATTGCTAATATTGAATTGTTTTGTAATGACCCTCGTTAATATTTAATTTAATTGCACCCCATCAAATATTCCAATATAACCCGTTGTTAACTCTCTGATTGTATGTAGTCTGTTGTTACTTATGAAGTACAGATGTTATACAGTGAATGACATGAATTGTGAAGTTATGAATCTTATTACTACAAACACAAATACATGAAATTACTTATTTTCACCTACCTCGTAAACTGTTTTCTTGGGCCAGGATCTCGTCACACGAACGTAGAATGCAAGCATGGTTTACAGGTTATGTAAATAACTTACGCAACTCATTTTTTGGTGAAGAGAAATTAATTAAATTTTATTTTTTAACTTTTAAAACTTCATGTCAGACTATTTCTCCAAAATTAGAAAATGAAATAAATGCATACTATTTTTTCTGTGATTCACTCCATGACTACGACAATTACAGTGTTAATCTTACTCTAACATCTTACCTTATTTTAAGACAGACAGCCCAGCCTGCTCATTCACAACATTCACACTAGTTTAACACAAACCCCTTTTATTTTAGAACCCCATTTCTTCAAATTATTTATCAAATACCCCTTGCCGGCTGCGTGGCATCCACTCGACCTCGTGTTACCATTACTGCCAAATTTAGTTACTTTGATCGAAAGTACACTTCATTATTTCATTTTGACGTCACTGTTCTCGTTGTCGATTTTGCCGAACTACACGCACTGTTTTCCTGGTGTTAGAATGTTATTTTTGAAAACCCGTGTTGTCGGGCAACCTGCGCCGGTTGTAGTCAGTGAGGGACTGCGAGCGTCTATAAGTTCCCTCTCTACTCGATATATTTTTTGAAGAAGACGGAAAGCAATGCCGTCTATTTGATCGTCACTGCTGTGGCACATTCAACACATGTGTTTTGAGTGTTGGAGACGTGGATGATATTTGGTGGGCACTGGCGGACGTCAGAAAAGAGGCTGGACTTAAACTTTATTTCCTCCAGCTCAGACCACGAGGCGAACAGAAATATTGTCTTCAAGCCATGTTGCTTTACTACCGTGGCGTCGTCTGCGCACATGCTGGTGTAGTGCGTTTGGGCGTAGATGGCACACAGCTGCAAAGTTCTAAGAATCGACGACTGGCACATTCCTTGGCGATTGTTTCACAACAGTTATTGCGTACCGTTTCTTTGTTCGCACAATGCTTTTATTCAAACACGTGGCCGTGTACACAGATGGAAAATGAATTTAGAATTTAATAAAATGAAACCCCAAAAATTAATAAAAATAAAAAATCCTTTTATTTGACCCATTACAATACCCCCCCCCCAATGAGAGGTCTTCTGTCGAAACAGAAGAAATCTCATTGCTAAAACCCCTAAGAGGACCGGTGAGGATATGGTGCCAACAACCCCCTTTAGCTCTTATACTTCATGGGTAAACAACCCCCCTGGCTCGGCGACCATGGCCGCATCTGAACGAGATCACTGGACTTCTCTATGCGAGATCCCAACACCATAAAATCGAACAGACACACACCACAGCGCACCTCACCTTCTATCATGCCACCCCAAAATCCAAATCCCTGGTCTTATACCATGCCAGATCCTCAACCGATATGTTCCCCCTTATCATGCTCACTGGGCTGCCTTTAGCAGTTACTGGGCTCGTACACACTTACAACTACATCCTAGCCAAAATTTCATTCTTACCTTCAAAATTTATTTGAGTTAAAATCAAACAGCTATTTTCTTTAAAATCAAAATAAAATCTTTTATCTGAAGTAATTAATTCTCTTCGTTATTATTGATACTTAGAAAACAAATAAATGGAACATTTGTTAAAAATATGAACTTCCTTATCCTAACATTGGATTAGACATATATCCTAAACAATACAATTCAATAAAAAAACACTACTAATACACACAATCAATAATATAATCAAAATCTAAAAACATCAATTAGATGGCAGGCACAAAATCAAAATTTTTTTATTTTATTTTATTTTATTTTTTTTATTAAAATATAATTTCTCAATATTAAAATTATTTAAATTTATTTAAATTAATTAAGAAACAAATTTGGCATCACTTCATTGCCAAAATGGATCTAGTATAGAACATCACCCATCAGCTGATCAAACTGGGTCAAGTCAACAACCTTGACCTACATAAGTTATACATAAGTTACATTAGAAAATACATTGAACATCTTTAAAATTCTATCTTTAAACACAAAAACATAATAAAATAAGACATTTAAAAATAACAAAGTATTATTACAATTAACAATAAAATTGACATTTAAATTACTCAAAATTACACATTTTACAACTTTACTTTACTCTCAAATTCTATTAAAATTGTCATTTGTTTCAATTGAAATTCTATATTTTTACTATAACTCTCTTTCTTCACCATTCTCAATCTCCATTAGTTTTGGGTGATTTAAGTATTCATAATAACTCGATTCACAACTTGGTATGTATACATATATATTCTTAATCCCTTCTGACTCTAATACTCATTAACAGCTTTAACTAACATGACACCCATTTCTATCAACTACATCTATCAAACCCTCTAAACCCAACTTACTACTCAACTCTATTCGCATCATTCTACTCTTATATAAAAAAAAATACTCTCTAACCCTTTGTCCTCAGGATGTGTGTTCCCCCCCCAAAAAAAAAGCTCATTCCCTTATGTTGGTCCCTGGATTCTACCTAAGGCAACCCTTTCTGGCGCTAAACGGTCCCTTCCCGTCCCAACCCTTTTTGTTGCGGACTCCTACCACCCCATCCCCTCTTACAAAATTCCCATCAACTCTAATTACCATTCTCATTACATCACTTCAACTACAACAAAATATCATCATTTACTTATTACATCAATATATCAATCAATACTCTACATATATTCCCCATAACTACTGTGTCACTATCAATACTTCTCAAAATCTACATTACATTAATTCACAACAATATTATTCATCTCTATTACCACTTTAAACTCAACTTGGACTGATCTACATGTCCCAACAAAGTATTAATCACCCAAAATCTATCTTTTACTATCTTTCGCAAATCATTAAAACTCTCAACTATATCAAATTATTTTCATCATTTAAAATACACTCTTTAGCACATTGAAATCACTATTCAAACATTAATTACCTTGGAAATTTACAAATAATTCATAAGTGACATTCTACTGCTGATCAGCTGATTTTCTTAGCAAGGTGGATGACCTTACTACAAACACATGTCAAAATTATACAAATTGTATGAAATACATATTTTTATCAATCCTTATCTCTAACACAATAAAATAATACATTTATAAAACAGAATAAACACAGTATAATGAACATATGAACACCTATTTATCAAATCATAATACAAGCATTTAATTAGTGCAAAAGTGAGTTATCATCTTTAGGTTATAAAAATTTGAATTCGTTGCTCACCTGAGCAACCCCCTAGCCACACACACTATTGTTTTTTCTGTTGGACTGTGGCGCCCATTGGCCTCCACAAGGACGGCATAGGTGGAGGAATTGACCATCTCCTTGTCCTTGCTTCGGCATTACATTTGAAAGGTTTAGATATCAACACATCTTTGTTATATAATTATGCGCCCTTAATGCGGGTCTACCACCTGGCTCTGCTGTTCCTCCTCGAACAGAGTGGCAGCCGCTGTTCCATAGTTTCCGGGATTTCCCCTAGTTTCACCCCCCATTAATTTCTAATATAAACCAATTTCAAGCCAGCTATGGTCAAGGGACTTAAATTATGGCCATAGCTGACTGCTAGCCAAAACCACGATTAGTGCTGGTAAGGCAGTAATCGCCCGAAAAGTCGGGGGAAATCAACTCTACCTTCAGGCATGTTACAATCGTCATTATCTGCACGGCACGGCTATTTATCAGTGTACAATATAAAATTGTAAAAAGGGGTGTGCCGTGCATTTTCGCCGTTTTGGCCTCCGATGGAGGTAACACTCTCTATTACCCCCAACACTTTCCGCTATCTACTGTGGCACATGCCACCACAGCGATAGCACACTAATAACTAACTTAAAACTTTGTATAAAACATTATAATATGAAATTTTCATTAATTCTTTTATCCATCATCATTTAAATCATTCATCACTTTCTACAATTAGATTCCTTAAAATTTTCAAATTTATCATTAACATTTATTTTACATTACCTTTCAGTTATTATTCTTTTTTAATGAGTTTCTATTTAGTACAATCATTTCAAATTATTTTATCATTATTGAAGCAAAATCTTTTCACATCTGTAAACATTTTATAATTGGTATTATAAATTTTATACTTACAGTACTTTATTCACCTACTGACATAAACACAAAATATACACACCACACGCACCATTACCTCCACGTAACCTCTGAAACATTTAACAACAGTGTTTATTTCATATCAAACAATTTAACATTTATTTATTAATTGCTTTTCAGTTCACATCTCATAAAATAATTTAAATCCATTAGAAAATGCAATTATATAACCTTTGAATCAATCAAAAATATTTAAACATTTCAAATTAGTTTAATTAAATTAATTATTGAAAACAACATTTTTAATTACTTTCACCAATTAACACAATTGCAATTGCAATCTATTTATTATCTTCTTCAAAATTATTTTTGTTATTTATTTAGGCTGCAAAATATTAATATTATTATTATCATCACAACAATTTCTACTACATACTGCGACAACACAAATTACTAAACTATTGGCGCATAGGATATGATAGTATGTGTATTTCAAATTACAAGTCTATATTGGAGGGTTTAAGATTATTTATTGTACAAACACAAGTTATAGTTTATATGGTATATTTGTAATGTACAGAATGTAATGTTTGATATAGAGTCTTTCTTTTAAAATGTTAAATAATGTTCATACGCAAGACGTGATACGTTACATAAGAAGACTCCCCCGATGATGTTGTTGAATAGAAGGGCCGGTCTTTGCGGTGTAGTTGGTTCGTCAGGTGTGGCTTACAAATGACAGACGTTTTCCCAGAAACGTTTACAGCTGGGCTGGCGTCCTGTAACAGCTTGGCTGATGTCCTGTAACAGCTGGGCTGGTCCTATAACAGCTGGGCTGATGTCCTATAACAGCTGGGCTGATGTCCTGTAACAGCTGGGCTGATGTCCTGTAACAGCTGGGCTGATGTCCTGCAATTCCCACGATGAATCCGACACTTCGCACAAACAACGGTACTACGGATTTTATTACTCGCAAAACTTATATAGAGTTTAAGACCAAGTAATATCTCAGGTGACAGTGAGTTTAATCAATAACGGTATATTGAGCTTATACCTCTCCGGCTTCTTCAAGTGTTCTCGCGAATAACAAGGTCTACCGCGATCAGCAGACCACCCTATGAGGAAATCTTGCACTAGCACGGAAACGTCTTGATGGAACTATAGCGTAACAATTAATGATACTGTCACTGCGGAATATCTCGCACAGTGATACAGTTACACTCACTTCTTACACACGTAATACTACAATATTAATATCGTGTGTAAAGATATAAATCAATTGTTATGCGTCACACGCGTTACTATCCCGAAAAGTCTTAACAAATCCTTGCAAGCGGTATAATCTTGTACAAGGAATTGTATGTACCGTTCACGGTAGCAGCAGTGAAGAACTGCTTGTAAATTTTCGCACAATGCGTTAAAACACTGGTGTGTGCAAATGTACCACACACACAGTTCTGAGTCTTCCCGTTTCACTAACGACGAATAGTTTTTACAACACCTTGCAAGCGGTAGAATTCTTGTACAAGGAGTGCACGACCCGTTCGCGGTAGATGGCGTAGAAGAACTATCGTAATTATACGCGTAATGCGTTTAAACACTCCTGTGTGCAGATGTACTACATACACAGTTCTGAGCCTTCTCGTTTCACTAACGACGAATAGGCTTTACAGCACCTTGCAAGCGGTAGAATTCTTGTACAAGGAGTGCACGACCCGTTCGCGGTAGATGGCGTAGAAGAACTGCCTGTGTAACGACAGGCATAAGAAAATTTCCAACCACCAGTCAGCATTCTATTGGTGGATGGAAGTCACATGGTTAGTAAAGGTGACCATGCACTTTTCATGCATTAGAGTGCATTTACCTTGTAACAGCATGCATAGCGGTAATCAGACTACACGTATCTCATGCATGCTGCCTACATATTAATAATATACATGAACGTAAACAATAGTCCGACAGGTATAGGGATTGTAGCGATACACATGTCTCAGTTCAGCTAATGTCAAAACAACGATAATACTTCACGCACCCCACGGGAAACGTTTCCCACTCGCGCACGCGCGCACATTTCCACTAACACAGTACATGAATCACCATAAATAATAATGCCCAGTTGTTTTTAAACTAAACCCTTAACCTTACTAAATACAATTGATAACAACCAAACTTAACCATCTACCAAAATATAATATGAATGTCCATTGTCTGTGTAATATATGACTTGCCCCGCCTATCATGATCCTGTGATTCGTTGCAGGATTAACTCCCTCCCGCATAAAAAAAAAATTTTTTTTTTTTTTTAGTTAACTAACAAAAAATAATTTTTTTTTTTTTTTTTTTTTTATATACCTAAAACAACTTCCTAATCCAGAAATAATAATAATACCCTCGAACTAAAATCAAATAACATCCTCAATTAATACTAACAATTCCAACTGTCACCTTGACAGAAGCATCAAATCAAAAGACACGTGGTAACCTTCAAACCAAAACAAACACACATGTTCTTGACACACAGATAACGACATCTAATGCAGGGTCATAGCGTACACAGACAACATTCCTTATCAAAACTAGATTATTGTTCATTCTAAGAGTCATCTTACATACAACATTTAAACCTGAATTGACATATTTAAATCACTACACATTCTTACCCCTATATCCTGGCATTTATTTCTGAGTTTTTTGTGTAAATTTTTCTCAGTTTTGAAACGCACACGTTTACTTGGAAATACAGATTTAAATTTGTTTAATATACACCGTAATCGCCTTATCTCGCAACCCATTAACTGAACCTTGGGGGTCGGTGAGTTATTCGTTATCTTATCTTTCGAGCGTCCTAGTCTGATAAGGTGCTCTACCCTATCAACCTTATCTCGTAATGTATGGTTTGGAACTCCAACTGGCAGTTTATTCAATTCGTCGATTTCCAATATAATATTATGTCCGAGTTTTCTAACTCCAATTACGGTCACATCTATTTTCGTTCCCTGCACATATCTTGTTATACGTGCCTGTTCTTCAACTATCTGCGACTCACACGCTGCTGATTTTATCCTTGTGTGACTTACCGGCAGAATCGGCATTTGCATAAAGTGGTTTTTACACCTCTTACGTAACTGCTCGTCCAACAGCGATATTTCTGTGCCGCTGTCGACCAACATCTCGTCAACATAACCACTGATTTTTGCTTCGACCACAAGATCGGTGCCATTTTCATTCCTAATATTTCCCTCATGTTTATTACTATTACCATTATTACATACTAAATTATCCCTAATTTCGGCAGGATATAGGCCATACATAACAGTTCTATTCTTATAACTAACATTTTTCATACTTGATCGATTGAACTGCTTTTCAAATGAATCATTTTCAGTAACTGTTGCTAATAAGTTGGTATTAATTTGCTGAGTTGTATTTTTATGTTGTTGTGATTGCGGCTGAATTTGTGGTATTTGAACATGAAACTGATTACGCGGCGGTACATTATTATTTACCATAATTGTTGTCACCTTATTGTCACCAGTATCATTCACCTCTCCGTCCTCCGTAAACACCTCAGTACCTGATATAGATTCACCTAGTACCTCATCATTTCGACATGTGTCATAGATACTTGCACCGTTAGTATCCATACTAGTTCCAGGCTCTACTACTGGTTCGGGATTTTTATGTGTTATGCATACACTGTCCGCATCCATGATAGCTTCAGATTCTATCATACGTTCACGGTTCTCGCATGCTATATCTGTTACACTATAAAATATCACCTCATCACAGCACTTACCTGAAGTATGTTCCAGATTAATAGTGTTGTTACTACTAATTTCATTTCTGTTATCTTCACTACAATCTGATGCAGAATCTAAATACTCGACTTTACCGAGATATGAACTACTAGGCCCTAATAAGGTGGTTTCTGTATAATCACTTTCAAGTTCACCTGCTACGCTACTGTTCTCCGTTAATCCTTCAGATGTCACATCTTGATTAACTTCCATATTACTTTCGTTGAGAGTATGTTCCACAAGGACATTTGGTACTTCAAAATTATCACAAGGTACAATATTCTCAACAAATAAATCTACTTCAATACCAGCTGACATTTCCTGTAGTTTCGCCATCCTCTCCTCTCTATCGGCGTCCATTTCTTCCCAAAATTTCTGCCTAATGGCTATCATCTCCTCATCCCTGGCTTTACTTTCCTCTGAAACTCCTTGTATATCCGCTGAAATTTCCTCCATCTTTTCTTCCATGGTTTTCATCTTCGCTAATATGGCCGCTAAAAGATTCTCTATCCCTTTTGACTCCGCCATAATGCTCAAAAATTTAATTTAAAATTTAGTAAATTTAAATTTATTGATTTATACGCAAACCAAGTTATTATTATCACAACAAGATTAGAACATATGGTAACCAGTTTATGCGCACTGAAAAAGCAGTTCAAAATATCAACATGTAAATACCTTATCTAACATACAACAACTAATAATCTACCTCCAATATACTGATAAAATCTGTTCATATACGATATACAAGAGAATATGCACACTTGAAAATTATATCCTCAGCTTTTCACATGAACAATACACATACACTTATTACGTTAATTATATTTATACGTCGGATTTTTCCAACAAATTTTATATTCACAGACAAATATGTAATAGCGTAAATTTACCGCTATTTAACGAGCCCCACGTTGGGCGCCAAAATATCTCTATGCGACAACACAAATTACTAAACTATTGGCGCATAGGATATGATAGTATGTGTATTTCAAATTACAAGTCTATATTGGAGGGTTTAAGATTATTTATTGTACAAACACAAGTTATAGTTTATATGGTATATTTGTAATGTACAGAATGTAATGTTTGATATAGAGTCTTTCTTTTAAAATGTTAAATAATGTTCATACGCAAGACGTGATACGTTACATAAGAAGACTCCCCCGATGATGTTGTTGAATAGAAGGGCCGGTCTTTGCGGTGTAGTTGGTTCGTCAGGTGTGGCTTACAAATGACAGACGTTTTCCCAGAAACGTTTACAGCTGGGCTGGCGTCCTGTAACAGCTTGGCTGATGTCCTGTAACAGCTGGGCTGGTCCTATAACAGCTGGGCTGATGTCCTATAACAGCTGGGCTGATGTCCTGTAACAGCTGGGCTGATGTCCTGTAACAGCTGGGCTGATGTCCTGCAATTCCCACGATGAATCCGACACTTCGCACAAACAACGGTACTACGGATTTTATTACTCGCAAAACTTATATAGAGTTTAAGACCAAGTAATATCTCAGGTGACAGTGAGTTTAATCAATAACGGTATATTGAGCTTATACCTCTCCGGCTTCTTCAAGTGTTCTCGCGAATAACAAGGTCTACCGCGATCAGCAGACCACCCTATGAGGAAATCTTGCACTAGCACGGAAACGTCTTGATGGAACTATAGCGTAACAATTAATGATACTGTCACTGCGGAATATCTCGCACAGTGATACAGTTACACTCACTTCTTACACACGTAATACTACAATATTAATATCGTGTGTAAAGATATAAATCAATTGTTATGCGTCACACGCGTTACTATCCCGAAAAGTCTTAACAAATCCTTGCAAGCGGTATAATCTTGTACAAGGAATTGTATGTACCGTTCACGGTAGCAGCAGTGAAGAACTGCTTGTAAATTTTCGCACAATGCGTTAAAACACTGGTGTGTGCAAATGTACCACACACACAGTTCTGAGTCTTCCCGTTTCACTAACGACGAATAGTTTTTACAACACCTTGCAAGCGGTAGAATTCTTGTACAAGGAGTGCACGACCCGTTCGCGGTAGATGGCGTAGAAGAACTATCGTAATTATACGCGTAATGCGTTTAAACACTCCTGTGTGCAGATGTACTACATACACAGTTCTGAGCCTTCTCGTTTCACTAACGACGAATAGGCTTTACAGCACCTTGCAAGCGGTAGAATTCTTGTACAAGGAGTGCACGACCCGTTCGCGGTAGATGGCGTAGAAGAACTGCCTGTGTAACGACAGGCATAAGAAAATTTCCAACCACCAGTCAGCATTCTATTGGTGGATGGAAGTCACATGGTTAGTAAAGGTGACCATGCACTTTTCATGCATTAGAGTGCATTTACCTTGTAACAGCATGCATAGCGGTAATCAGACTACACGTATCTCATGCATGCTGCCTACATATTAATAATATACATGAACGTAAACAATAGTCCGACAGGTATAGGGATTGTAGCGATACACATGTCTCAGTTCAGGTAATGTCAAAACAACGATAATACTTCACGCACCCCACGGGAAACGTTTCCCACTCGCGCACGCGCGCACATTTCCACTAACACAGTACATGAATCACCATAAATAATAATGCCCAGTTGTTTTTAAACTAAACCCTTAACCTTACTAAATACAATTGATAACAACCAAACTTAACCATCTACCAAAATATAATATGAATGTCCATTGTCTGTGTAATATATGACTTGCCCCGCCTATCATGATCCTGTGATTCGTTGCAATACATACATTGTTTACATAACATTTTACAATACACACAATTAAATTCACTCAACATTTATTTACAATTCTTCATCATTATGATTCAATTTATCACACTTCATTGTCCAAGTCTTCCAGGTCAAAACCATAAATCAAAATATTTAAAATTGTCCATTTATGATTTACTGTTCAGCCTCCATTGTCAAAAATTAGTCTGGGCTTCACATAACAATTTTCAATTTTATTTACATTCCACATATGGCTATCTTGTGTGTAATAACCATAAAATTTTAGTTCATTCATTTTACCATAATAATCATATACCAAGTCAACATTATTTATTTCTGTCCAGTCTCCATTAGTAGTTATATTCATTATCAAGTCAGTTATTTTTTCTTTCATTACAACATAAGGTAAATTATTATTATTTAAACATGTATTATCAAAATAATTCTCATTCTCTATTTTAACAGGTAAGTATTTCATATCAATTATCTCTATCGCTTCTAACATCTCTTTCAACTCATTATAATCCCTCTGCAGCTTATATAATTCTATCTCTCTATCAACACACAATTCTCTATCTAAATCTCTCTCATCACAACACCATCTCACACTTTCAACACCATTCCACACAGAGGGTACTAACTTATACAAAAAAGGGAAACAACTCAAATCTTCCATTAATAAGGGTCTCTTGCCCTCCAACAATAACATTTTTGAACACCATGGTTCATCACAAATATGGGGAAAATTTACCCTCTGCCCTACATATTCATCTATTCTTTCTTTCCATTCTTTTTCTAATTCAACAACACCAATTACTACTCCATTACAACCGATTACTCTCTCTCTCTCATTCACTATCTCACTATCTATTTTCAACGTATCACTCTCGATACCACCTTTTCAATTACATTACCATTTTCAATATCATTGTTATCATTTGTTACCTTATTCTCTAATACAACATTTTTATACACTTGTTTCTCTACTGACTCTACCATTTTCTCTATACTCTGTTCTAATCTGTTACAGCTAGTTTCTATTATCTCATTGGTATTCTCAAAATGTTTATTAATTTCATTAATTTGGTTTTTTAATTCATCAAATTTATTATTTTGTACCTCTAATTTGGTGTCAAAATCATTGCTTAATTTAATCTGTCCATCTAACTTTACATCAAATTTATTTAACATTACCCTCTGTTCATTGAAACTAGTACACAACATTGTATTTTTCTCTAAAAGCAATTGGATCATTTTCATCATATCTTGATCCTCAGATTTTTTAATCGGGACTGGTGTTGAATGAATTACTTCATCCATAATTTTCGACTCAGTTCCGGTTAATTCTATATTTATTTGGCTCTCTGTTTCAATGTCAGTTAGGCTGACATTCTCGTTATTATCTGCCATTTTTATATTGTAAATTTACTAATTTTCTTAATTCACATATACTGCTCTTAGACTTACTTCTACAACATCTTATATTTGATCTAATCTTAACTCATTGTCTTGCGTACTTTACGTAATTTTTACGTACCGTTATGTAACCCTCCAACCATACTTGCATTTTATTTGTAGGTGTGGTTTTTATATTTAATTTTTTAATTTATAAAAACTGTCCCTTTCGGACGCGCCAACTGTGAAGTTATGAATCTATTACTACAAACACAAATACATGAAATTACTTATTTTCACCTACCTCGTAAACTGTTTTCTTGGGCCAGGATCTCGTCACACGAACGTAGAATGCAAGCATGGTTTACAGGTTATGTAAATAACTTACGCAACTCATTTTTTGGTGAAGGACCTCATGGGACGGACTTTACAGTATTATTAATTGATTACTGCTGGGGGTACGTCTGTAGATTAGACCGTCGAAGTCTTTAAAGTATGGTTCGTCAATACTTTCCTTATTCGTTACTTTGCTTAAAACATTGGTACAGAACTGGTCATTCTGTTGTTCGTTCAATATTACTTCCCGCGAAAGGTAGGGAATCGTTACTTTGTTTACGTGTCTGCTTAGTGCATCACAATTACTATGCTTTTTACCAGGTTTATGTTGGACTTCGTACTCGAACTCGGACAGTCGTAATGCCCATCTAGTTAGTCGAGTAGAAGGATCTTTTAAACTAAGCATCCATCTCAAGGCGGCATGATCTGTTATGGCGATAAATTTTTGTCCGTACAAATAACATCTAAAGTATTTAGTGGCCCAAACTAAGGCTAGAAGTTCTCTCTCAGTTACAGAATAATTTCTTTCGGCTTTACTTAGCTGATGACTTGCGTATGCGACAGGATGTTCGTGACCATCTTGTACCTGAGATAAGACTGCACCTACGGCGGTAGCTGAAGCATCGGTTGCTAATCGAAATTCCAAAGAGTAATCAGGATATCGGAGAATCGGTTCGGTTTGTAATGCTTGCTTTAGCGTAGTGAATACTGTATTCTGAGCTTCGGTCCACTTGAACTCTACTGATTGTTTAGTTAGTTCGGTTAGTGGTTTTGCAAGAGCGGCAAAATTTGGAATGAACCTACGATAGTAGCCTACTAATCCCAGAAATGCTCTAATGTCACGCACAGTTTGCGGTTCGGGGTAACCCTTTACGGCTGATATTTTCTTGGGATCCGGTTTTACTCCCTCACTTGTTACAGTGTGTCCCAAATATTCTACTTTTTCCTCATTAAAATCGCATTTGCTTATTTGCATGTACAAATTGGCCTTTTCTAATCTTTCAAATACTTTCTCTAGTCGGGTCGCATGACTTGACTATATCCGGGCTGAACACAATAATATCGTCAAGGTATACTAATGCTTCTGTTCCGGTAATTCCTGTTAGCACGCTGTCCATCAAGCGTTGAAAAGTGGCGGGTGCATTCTTCAAACCAAACGGCATATGGTTGAACTCAAAATGATAACCAGGAATTGAAAAGGCTGTTTTCTCTTTATCGTCGTCATGCATCTGTACTTGGTGGTTTCCACTCGCTAAGTCAATGGTTGTGAAATATTTACTTTTACCTAAACAATCTAATGTTTCCGTTATATTCGGTAGTGGATACGCATCGCCCTTCGTTACGGCGTTGAGAGCTCGATAATCTACACAAAATCTATGTTTAAGAATTCCATCGGAACCTACCTTCTTAGGTACTACTACAACAGGAAAATTATACGGAGAGTCAGATGGTGATATGATGTTCTTTCTCAACGTATCGTCTATCTGCTCTTGCACAGTTGACTTCAAGGCTTCAGGTAATCGGTACAGCTTTTTCTTAATCGGAGGCTGATCTCCAGTGTATATTCAATGTTTTACTCCAGTTAAACATCCTTTATTCCCTGTATCTTCCCCAAATAATTTCGCATATTTCATTAACACAGGATACAATACATCAAAATCTATTTTACTCAAATGACTCAATTTCTTATATATGACTGGCTCCAAGCAGTCAACACTTACGAGTGCAATATTAACGCTTTTTCTATTTTCTCTATTTTTATCTGTATGCTCACCTGCAGCACTAGCGGTTGCCGAGACATTGTCTCTAGGTTGCGGGTACTCTTCCGCCAACCCCAACAAAATACCTTTTTGCAGCTCTACTCTTTCTTTGCTGCAATTTACTACTTTTACTACGACACTTTTGTCGCGACTATTTACTTCACTTAAAACACGAGCCACGAATATGCCCTGTACGTCGAGCTCACGAGGTTCTACTAGGACAGTGGAAGGTAAGGTTTTACCTATCCGGTCACCTGAGCGACTGATTAAGCTACCGCGAGTGATAAACTCACTCATTGGTGGCAGACTCTGAGAGACAGAATTAACTACTCTCCAAACAGGCTGTGATTTAGGAGTTTATCAGAGCTGGCAAGTGTTCACGGGTTTCCAGGTGATCAGTCTGTAGCCCATGAGTTTTTCCAGTGAAGATTGTATTATCTCCACGAAGGCCTAACTCAACTTTACAACACCTATTTTGGCACTGCAAATATCCTTCTCCTAAATTCAGCGAAATCTTGAGTCGTTTCGTAATATCTAGTCCCAGTATCCCATCATACGCGGCTAAAAATTCTCTGCTTACTACCAATGTATGTCGAATTGTCATACAAGCCGTTTTACCAATTTGTATATCAACGACTTACTCATCGATAATAGATAACTTTTCCCCCGTTATTCCCTGAGCCGTTAAACTAGTTTCGTGTATGGCACGTCTACTAAGCCCTCTCTTAATTATTGAAACGCTGGATCCGGTATCGACAATGAACCTCCATACCTGATTATGTGCTGTAATACGAACAACTAAGTCAGTCGATGGAGTCTCATTACAGGAACAATTTTTTATTACTACTGAGTTTCCTAGTTCGACGAGTGCGTGCCTTCCCACGCCGAACTCTTTTCGTTTGGGGATTTCTGTTTCTTGCGACATTCACGCACAAAGTGCCCAAACTCGTTACATGAGTAACATTTTACTTGGGACTTCTTATCTGACCTATTGGCATTTCTGTTATTAGCCCCGTTACTGTAACGATTATTGTCATTTTTATTTATTCTGTTATCACGATCGCGGGTTGTCGTCGGAGTTCTATCTCCCTTATTATCACGAGAGCGACAGTTCCTGGCTATATGGCCTTGTCCCTGGCATTTGTGACACGTCACTGCGGTTAGGAAAATATTGTTATTATTAGCCGGTGCTCGCTCATAGCGATGCTTATCAGATTCGGTTGCAGCGACTGTCAAGGCGATTTGTATTGCCTCCTGCAGTGTGTTCGGTAATCTATATTTGACTTGTTGGCCCGGTACACCATTCAGGCCGTTAATAAAAGCGGCTAGCATACGCTGTTCACCCTCCGCATTGAGTATGCGTTGTTCGTTCGGGTTATCTACCTGTAAGATGGTCTTTTCGGCCAATACCCGACACCTGTCGGCAAAAGCTTCAACACCCTCGTCACGGCGCTGCCTAACATTCTGCAATGCGGTGTAGTTATATTGATCAAGTTTCTTTATCTTAAACCAGTCAAGAAATAAGTGTACTAGTTCTTCATACCGCAAATCTGGCTTTCGAAAGTCTGGGTTGGAATTATAATACAGTGAGGCCGGACCACGTAGCTTAATAGCGACTATGCGTATTTTGTCCTCCTCGATCCAATTACCTAACGCGGCTGCGTCATCAATTCGCCAGAAGAATGCCGAAACTGGACCATCCCCCCCCCGATAATTCTCAACTAAATTTACTAATGATAAGTCTTTAACAATGGGCGTAGCTACGGGTGTAGCCGAAGAGGCGGCAGTCGTCTTAGATTTATCCGTCATTGTTATGCTGCTAGTGTCACTTCCACAAGGTTGTGTTTAAATAGCAATATACCAAGCTTTCGTATCCAACGTGAAACAATAGAGTACAGAGAAAAACTATTACTAGTATAATCCCTAATACAATAGAACACAAAAATTCCCAAATACTCATTAAATTCGTTTAAACTCAATTTCAATTTTCATTATATTAATTCTCACAACGTTAGGTTCATTAGTATAATTACTAAACCCATTTATATGCTTTTCAACAATTCGCTGCAATAAATTTTTCAACAAGGTTTCACACCCCTCTAATAATACATCAGGGTCACTTATCGGCAAGTAGTAAATTCCAGATTGGCTGGTCATTACTTTCTAGGTTCGTCATAAATATGTGTTTGTGGTTTCGCAATTGAAGGTACTGTACACGGTAAATTTTGCGTCGCGTGTTCGTAATAAACGGTAATGACACCTACTCTAGTGCCTACCTTCATAAACAATTCTGGACTCAAACTAGGACGTACATTGACATTTGACGCACTACTACTGCTAGCACCGAAAGGTCTAAACACTTCCACACACTGGTCGTTCGTGTCACTAACTTTTGTTTTCTTACTACCCATATATAACTACACAAATTGCGAAAATTCAGTTCAACAAGTAGTACCACTTACATCTCCACTTGTAAAAAATAGGGGTTTATTACTACAATAATGTCGTGTGACTGAGAAAGATTACGTCTTTAGATTTTTCTTTGTCTATTAATTCTTTGTTAATTGACAGTAACCAATCATTTAAACTGAGATAAAATTTGTCTGATCTGAGTGGCTGTAGAGGATGCCCATGCCGATAAATGTAACTAGCCTCTTTAAAACGAATACTATTAAATTTTACTAATCCCAAAATGGCTACAAATCGTCCTCTAATTCTTTTATCACTTAAAAATTTCTGCAATCCGACATCATTTTCAAACAAAGACTCCCGTGCAAGTTTTACTAGCATGACAAAGTGGGTACGTCTAACCCCGTAAAAGAGTTAAATAAGTACAAAATTACTAAGTACTATCCCACTCTTCTGACACCAAAATATGTCGGGATAGCGAGCGGAGGTGTGGTACTAGATCTTAAATCAACTTCAATTAATTGCTCTTCACTTAAAGTTTATTAACATTCTTAACTACAGCTTTCATCGAGTACATTTTTAAATGAACTCGTGTTCAAATGAATAGTCAGTAAATCATAACGAACTCTAATTCAAATGATTGAGTTTTATTTTAAACAGTTAGTAATCATTTTACATAACCAAGCAGTGACTCTGTTTTACTCTCAAAAAGATTCTAAGTTCGTTAAGATCAAAAGATTCTAAGTTCGTTTAATAAGACTTTGAATTTTACATGTTTCTTAAGTCAAGTATATCGATAAGTCTGCGAACAGTAGTTCACTCACCAATTGGAAGATAACTCATTGTAGTAGAGAAGTGTTCTGGCTGAATCGAGCGCACTGTACACGGGTCGCGACTGTGTAGCGTATGACCGAATGATCCTCTCTGCGGTCAGGACTCGGGTATTTATTGAAATCTGGGGCTGTATGTCTCCACGTGCGCCCTTGAAGTTGTTTACATAAACTTAATGTGTGACGTAAGGTCATGAAAGGTGAGGGACAGATGCGGCGTTAACGCTCGTCCGAAGAGGAAGCATTGTGGTTCTGGATTTTCCAGATAACAGTAGATAGGACAGCTATGGTGATTAACCGCAAAGATGCTCACACGTGTATCCGGTTGGATAGGCCTTGGAAACTAATTGAATTACGTCTTGGTGAACATCTGCGTCTCAAATAAAGAATACGAAAAGGAAAAAAATAAAAACAGAAGTTGCTCGTGAGAGGTCTGGGTACTGGGCACTACAGTTGTTTTGTGAGTTTTAACATTTCTGATTACATTTTCACCAAGACACGACCTTCTGGAGTTGCTGCTGCTGCCATTCCCGTCCATACTGTTTGGCATCAAAATTGTGACTGTACACGTGGCTGGGCATCTCTCTGCCCCACTCCCACGCTAAAACTTGTTTCTGCTGGCTCACCTGTGAGAAAATCGCCAGGTGCACGAAAATTTTAGTGGTTGCCGCAACACTCTCTGGGTATGAGAACTGACTTTCAGGCACGTACACCTGCCAAATAATTACACACTTCCAGGGCCCAAGTCACGTATGAGAAATTCCACACAACCACGGAAATCTGTTTTTGCGTACCTTAATGAAATGTAAAATTGCAGCATCAACACTACTTGAAAACACTAGAGCGTAATTGATTGTGGCCTTAACACAGTGCGCCGACCTGTATGGTCTGGAATAGCTTCGTTTGTTGATGCATGTTAAGTGTCATGTACGCACACAAACAGCTGGGCTCTGCTCGGATAGCTGAGAAAGATGTAGAACGTTCTGTAATGGTGTAACAATATGTATGGAGTTCTCGTTTTTGTAAATGTCTGTACTTGGAAATTGAATAATCTGAAATTAAAGTATAACATGAAAATAAATAAAGGTCATTTTATTCCAAGTGAATCTTGACTGAAAGAGAACTACATACGCTATGCTACAACAGAACATTAAGAAGAAGAATAAAAGAACAACCATACAGAAAGATGTTTGTCTCAGCCTCATGATATACAAGGTGTTACATTTCCAAAGCAATAATCAGATTAGTGGAATTGGACAAAGGGAGAAAAATATTTTTGCTCGTAGTAAAGTTATGGAGCCTGTTAACCACTGAACAAAATATCATGTATTTGACACATCAGATGAGCAGAGGACATGGTAAAATTCTGGTCTTCACCACCAGTGCAGCACATTACATACTTAAATTGCCAAAACAAATCAAATTTTACATGATAATGACATACATTACATGATTTGCTTGATTCCACAGAGTGGCAGAATAATTCACGGCAAGTTTCCTTGAAATTGACAAACTTGTTTCGCACATAAAGGAGATAGTTCTTATTCTGCTTTACAGAGGACCTTATAAATCACAGTCTCCCAGCATTATGGTCCAGCAACAACTTATCATCATGCAGTGGTGTATGTGGTTTAATGGGAATGTGTACCCATTGTGACAATATTCAACCAGCAAAGTATATATTATGTTCATTTGGAATCCAAGATACTACAGCTACTGAAATTGCCCAAGAAATGTTTTCTGGTAGGAAAATGCAGGAAAGGCTAGTACATCTAGGCAATTTTTGGGTTCTTGTCATGAACAGTATCTGAAGAGAGGTGCTACTTGAAAATATGCTATTTTAATTAGAACACTGGAAAGTACATTAGAAAATGTGTTGGTTTCAAACAAATTGAAGTGATTTATTGAAGAAAACTCAGACATCAAAATTTTGTGCTCCATCATGTGAGTGCTGATGGGAGTAGATTTTACCTTGACTGACTCTGAAGGGGAACAAGCGTCTGGTGATTTAGTGCACTTAATCCCAAAGTAGCAAAAAATGCTTCCATTGTATATGTAGGTATTTAAAGTTTTTATTGTACAAAAAAAGAAAAAAAATTTGAAGCCTAATCAGTACTTATGGGGAATTGAAGAGTCCTATACATTCCATATAAATGGGTAGTTTTTATGTCAAAAATTGCTAGTTTTGCTAGTCTCATGAACTTTTTAAATTAGGGCGTTGAAATTGTGCAAGTTTCAGTTTCTTCATCTATATCTTTTCTAGCTGCTGTAATAAAATTATTCTGATATCAGAAATATTAAAAATGCTATGAATTTTTACTTATTAAACCTTTTTTTTAATAAAGTTTTAGTATTTATTAATGTTTTAACAATTTTTTTGACGAAATAGAATTATTTTACTATAGTAACTTGAAAGACCTAGCCTAATATACAGTAAAAGGTTCAACATAATATCTTTATTGGTTCGTGAGATAAATTGTTAAAATAACCTTAGTGTTAAAAATCAAAGTTTTTGGAAAACCAAGGAAAATGAAATATGTTTTTATATGAACATATTTTGATTTACATAAATTAAAATGCACCTGGGCTGCAGTAGCTGTTTTCACCATTTTCATCTGCTAGTCTCGTCCCTCTCTTGTTAATCCTTGCTTCCGTGGTCATTTGCTTTGCTGATAACTCCACTTTCCATAACCACTCCTGGTCAGCATTCTTGAGTGCTTTGAGGGTATTTATACCATAGTATGTAAAGGTATAGTAAAATCCTTTTACCACTTTCAGTCGTCCAATATTTCCATCATTAAATGTAAACCAGAGATCGTAACCCCAACGTTTAGTGTCTTTCTCCCAACAAATACTTTTTTTGGCACTCTGGTCCACCCTATATTAATAAATTTACTTTTTGTGTTTTGCCATGAAGGCACCTATTCAGTAAGTCAGGATGGGCCAGTGCTCTAAATACTGGTTGTATGGCCTCCATTAGAGCAACAGGGATGGAGTTCTTATGCCCAAAACTTTCAGAAAGTTTCTTTCCTGAGGCACTTCTGGGTGATGGGTTAGGCCTACTTTCACTTGTCACTGAAGAAAATGGACCTATTCTGCATTTTGTTTATTTATTTCCTCTAGAACTATGTGTACAACACCCCTTTTTTGTCTGGTTTTTTTGTTTAGTGGTGCTCTAAACACACAGATATTTCACTCTAGTATTGTTGACATATCTGCTCAGTGGCATCAGTATGACCAAAATTTGACTTTTTGACTGTAAAAATCAGAATATGTTCATGTGACCAACGTTTGGCTGTATAAATCAAAATATTTTCTTGATGTTCCTGTAACGAGAATACTATAATGCAGGTGACAATACTATTTGTAAAATTAGTTACATCGGATAATAAATATAAGGTTATCATCAACCAGTTTCAAAATATGCTAAAGAACTGCACACAGTACAATTTTCTGAATTAAATTTAAAATATTTCTGATGACGAAAACCCCATGTTTTTGGTACCAAAGTGTTCAGAAAAGACAATATTTTCATATAAGTCAGTTAAACAGAATTTTAGAATTTTGACCCCATTGACTCTTCAGCTACATATTAAGTAGATTCACATTTCACTATGACATTTTCACATTTGGTAAGAAGTATGATTACATAATAGTGAAATTCTTTTTGTTTTTAGATATTTTCAGATTAAGGGTTTTGTAAAAGGTTAATTGGAGGAACAAACAGAATATTAAAGAAGAATTGCCATAGTTAAAGAAGCCTTTAATGAGAAAAAAAGCCTGTTTTGCAGCAATATGGCTCCAGAAGTGAGAAAGAGACTAGTGAAATGCTTTGCATGAAGAATTTTGTTGTACAGATGTGAAATGTGGACAGTAAGGAAAAGAGAGAGGGAGAGGATTAGGCTTTTGGAGATGTGGGTATGGAGATGATACAGTGGATTGACAGAGTGAGTAATGAGGAAGTTCTGAACAGAACATTTTTAGATAGGGAACCCAGCTAATACATCTTGTAAGAAGAAAAGGAATATTAACAGCTGTTCTTAAGGGTAGAGTGGAAAGGGAAATAGGCAGAGGAAGGAAGAGATTAATACAGCAGAGATTAGTAAAAGTTTATGTAAATGATAGATTATACAGGGTGGCGCAGGGAAACGAGAAAATTTGAAATAATTAGAAAAAAATGAAGGATCGTTACAAAACTTTATTTGAGGCTCAAAATATGTTCTACAAGACTGGAAATTACATTAGGCATCACGTTTTAAAAATTACATCAGTTAAATGCTGCCCAGTTTGCCGTACACATTCAGTAAGTCGTTTCTGTAGGTTTTGCATAGTGTGGCACAATGTGTTACCTGTGATTTTGGCGATTTCCTCTTCAATCTGTGTCTTGAGCTGAGCAAGGGTTCTTGGTCTAGTCTGGTACACGATGCTCTTCAGATGTCCCCATAAAAAGAAGTCACAGACTGAAAGGTCTGGAGATCGAGGCAGCAAGCGATGTTAGCATTCCTAAAATTATGCGATCCCCAAACAAATGTTTCATTGCTGCCATAGACTGTCTGGCAGTGTGTGAGGTGGCTCCATCCTGTTGAAACCAGGTGTACCGAATGTCAAATTTGGAAAAATATGGAGTCTTGGACCCAAAAATGTCTCTAGCATGTTGACATAACGTTCAGACGTCACAGTTCATCTTCAAAAAAGTAAGGGCCTATCACCCTATGACACGACACTGCACACCATACGGTAACTTTGGTACTGTGTAATGGACGCTGGTGAAGCTGAGCAGGGTTTCCCTGAGCCCAGTAACGGAAGTTCTGCTTATTCACGTATCCACTTAAGTGAAAATGGGCTTCATCGGACATCCAAAGATTTTGAATGAAGTTAGCATCCTCATTGATTTTAGCCAACAATTGTTCACAAATTTGCAGGCGCAATACATAATCATTAGGATTCAGTTGTTGCACAATCTGAAGTTTGTACGGATGAAATTGAAGTTCATGGAGTATTCTTTGAACGCTCCGACGTCCGAGCTGCAATGACGAGGCAATTTTTCGCACCGAATGACGAGGACTCCTTAAGATGGCAGCTCGCATGTCATCAATGTTTTCTGGGGTACATACAGACTGTACACCCCTACTAGGCTTTTTCTTCAAAGCTGAACCAGTCTCTTCAAAATTACGAACCCACGTTTCTTTCGATTGCGTGTAACGAAGGAAATGACCGCGGGGCAGGATCTGATAGTGGCGCCGAAACTCTCGTTGTGCAGCTGCCAAACTGTCACCATGTCGGTAAAACGTCCTTATGGCGACCGCCCGCTCTGCACTGCTCCACTGCTCCATGGTAACTAAATGTCTGTTACTGCTAGACAGACAGTTTCACTTCTGCTACTCTACAGGGCTGCCAACATCAACTTCAAATTTTCCCGTTTCCCTGCGCCACCCTGTGACGATAAAAAATATGCCAAAATATAAAATAAATAAAATCCACTACCAGGACTTAAATTACTTACCTGCTGCGGAAATTTTATCAGAAACCCAGAGTCGCCACCTATATCTCTGAAGGACAGATATGGAGACCTTTACACTTTACCTTAATAAAACGGACAATTTAGCAATCTGACCCCACCCAATTAACAATTCAGAAGATTCCGGAACGTTAGACGAATTTTTTCAACACAGAAATGAGAACGTGGTAATGACGAAATAACTTAGACTAACACATTTTATCTGGAACTTACATACTTTAATTACTTGAAAATTAGTTTAAATATTTTGACAAGAACCCTATGACCAAAAGTGACTTATACATTTAGGTATTATATTTACATTGAAATATTAATGCATTAAGTATTGTATTTAAATATTCACTATAAAGCAGCCCATTCTGCCATTCACTCATTCACACCGTATAATATATATATTCCCCTTATTTTTTGCTCGAGTCTTAAATTGAATAATATGTTCTGAAACTGGATAATAGTTTGTGAATAATAATAATTAAAATTGAATAACCATGGTACGTTACGTAACGCTTAGAGTCCCGTTCACCACGTGCTGATGGATAGATGCATCTGAATATTTGTCCGTTACGAGCACTTTTAACTTTCTTAGATCACTTCATTTACTACCATTCATAATGTCACTCCACTTATTCACACCGATTGCTCTTTTTTCGCTGAAACTTAGTTTTTTGTAACCGCGAGTCTTGGCTAGCGTGCGGCCGCCGCCGCGGCCATATGTAGACTAGCTATAGGCGGTAGGAAGTTGCCGTTCACTGCCACCTGCTTTGCGTCGTTCAAGCCTCAGTTGTTGGGAGGTAACCACTTTATGCATGGAATAGCAGAGTTATATTCTGGATACCAAAGGACGATATTGGCTTCGGCTCTGCTGATGTCATTAATAGTAGGCGGGGCTTTAACAGTATTTCCGGATGGTCTTTGAGAAGACGATGAATACTCTTGCGCTCTGGCCATCTTGAGTTTTAGTCAAGAGCGTCACTTGTGCTCGTGGTCGTACAGTTGCGTATGGGCGATGCCACACAAGTACGGATTTCTGAGAATTTTGAAGGAGGTAAATTCTTTGCTCGCCGCGTTACACAATAACAACTGCGTATCGCTTTGTTACCACTGTTTCTTAACATCGTTCTGTTACACGGAAAATAACGTTGCACAATAATTTTCATAACTTTTGACAAGCCCGCCCAAAATGAAAGAAATAAAAGATATAAATGCCCCATACTGTTAAAAATAAAAACACCCAAAAATGTCCCGCTACAATACCCCCTCGATGAGAATTCTGCTGTTCACAACAGAAGAAATCTCATCGACAAACCCCGAAGAGGACCGGTGAGGAACTGGTGCCAACAACCCCCTTGTTCTTAATCTGCATGGGTACATGACCCCCCTGGCTCAGCGACTATGGACTCATCTGAACGAGATCACTGGACTTCCCCGTAAGAGATCCCAACACCGAGAAATCGAACAGACTCGTACCACAGCGCACCTCACCTTCTAACATGCTACCCCCCAAAATCCTCAATCCCTGGCTCAGACTATTCCAGATCCTCCACCGATATGTTTCCCCTTTTATGAAAGCTGGTCTGCCTTTAGCAAATACTGGGCTCACACACACTCACATTCCATGTTGACATACCACATAATAAAATTGAAAAATTATCTTTTAAGATTTATAACAAATTTAAAAAATTCAAAATAATATTTTATCAAACAAAAATTCTCTTCATTATTTTTTTTTCTTTTAAAATGACTTAAATTAAGCGTTTCTTCTACTTGAACAAATCCTTAACCTAACATGTCTTAGTCTAACGATACAGTGCAGTACAAGAAATCAGTAAACTAAACATGGTAAATACACACATAATAAAACAATCACTACCTAAAATATGCATTCGCTGGCAGGCGAAAAATCATTTTTTTTTTTTCACAAAAAAAATTAAAATTTCCAAAAATTTTTAAATTCAAAAAAATTTAAATTTATTTAAATGTTTTCTTTATATTTAGACATTATTTTAAAGTTGGTTTAAATTGATCAAACAAACAAATAAATTTGCCTTCCTACTATACAGGCTTAGTAGGTGTATGAACTCATCAGCTGATCGAAACTAGGTCAAGTTCCAGACCTTTGACCTACATATGTTATGTGCAACCTATCGGAAAATACATTTAACATCGGTAACAGTCTAATTTGAAACACAAAACAATAAAATAAAACATTCAAAATAAACACAATATTAATATAAATAATCAAATACACTGTACTC
The DNA here is from genome assembly GCA_034769895.1 of Magicicada septendecula. Classification (NCBI taxonomy): domain Eukaryota; kingdom Metazoa; phylum Arthropoda; class Insecta; order Hemiptera; family Cicadidae; genus Magicicada; species Magicicada septendecula. Next base: position 171,450,960 of record CM068376.1, read on the forward strand.
ACCGTCTATGGCTTTTTTCCTTGATGTTTTTTCCAGTTTACATGTTTCAAGGCACTTGCCTCATCATCAGAACTTATAAAATCAATCTATGTCATAAATAATGACATTTGTCAAAATATTAAAAACACAATACGGCAATTAAACTATGTACATAAATTCGCTTTAAAAATGTTCGGTGTGCCTTGCAAGACAACATGCGCCGTACTGACGTAATCTAAGCCTTATCTCGACTATATCTCATAGCGGTATCGTACAGTATATTTGATTTATACTGTAATTGGTCGTTCAACACATGTGGCTTGGTACTGGCGTCGTTGTATGCTTTGTAAATTTCATATTCTTCAAGGGCATTCAAATAACTCCCTTTACTGCAGAAATGAAGGGGTATTAAATTTGACACATGACAAACATGAGAATTATTTCACACATGACAAACAGTTTTTCAGACAGCTGGAGGGGTTAGCTATGGGTTCCCCACTCTCTAGTATTCTAGCGGAAGTATACTTAAATTACTTTGAAAATTCTTTCTTGTTTGCAAATCCTACATATAATTACAATGTGGTGTTCTATGGTAGATATGTCGACGACACTTTTATGGTGTATAAAGGCACAAATCGCCAAATTGACAAGCTCCACAATTACTTGAATGGCATTAACAACAAGATACAGTTTACTTTGGAGAATGAAGTTGGAGGTCGGTTACATTTTCTGGATTTGACAGTAACTAAGAATTTTGTTACTAAAAAACTATGTTTTAATATATTTAGGAAGCCCACGATGACTGACGCTGTCATACATGCCTCATCGTTCCACCCCATTTCACAGAAATTAGCTGCATTCCATAGCATGATACATCGCTTGTTGTCTATACCCCTTAGCATTGAGGATTATATCGAAGAGTTAAATACCATTAAAGTCATTGCGTTTAACAATGGGTACAATGAAAGAATAATAGATAATATTTTTAAAAAACAAAAGAAAAAGAAGAGTAACACTATTAAAAATGAAACTAAAGATATAAATAATAGAAATGAGAACCTCGAAACAAAGGCACGCAAATACATTGCGGCACCTTATACGCATTTCATACCGGGGATTTTTAAGTCAACCATTAATAAAGTTAACAACATAGTCATTTCCTATAAGACTAGTAATAACATCTTGAATAATCTCCGCACCCGTGAACATACCAGTCTTGAAAATAAAACGGGTGTTTATAAGCTAGTCTGCAACGACTGTGAGGCTTTTTATGTGGGCCAGACGGGTCGAGGTTTTTTGAAAAGATTTTCTGAACATAGACCCCCTACACGAGTTTACAACTTCGACAATATCAAGTCAAATTTCGCCAAGCACCTCATAGACAACAGTCACAGTTACACGGATTTTAGCTCAAATTTAATACCCCTTCATTTCTGCAGTAAAGGGAGTTATTTGAACGCCCTTGAAGAATATGAAATTTACAAAGCATACAACGACGCCAGTACCAAGCCACATGTGTTGAACGACCAATTACAGTATAAATCAAATATACTGTACGATACCGCTATGAGATATAGTCGAGATAAGGCTTAGATTACGTCAGTACGGCGCGTGTTGTCTTGCAAGGCACACCGAACATTTTTAAAGCGAATTTATGTACATAGTTTAATTGCCGTATTGTGTTTTTAATATTTTGACAAATGTCATTATTTATGACATAGATTGATTTTATAAGTTCTGATGATGAGGCAAGTGGCTTGAAACATGTAAACTGGAAAAAACATCAAGGAAAAAAGCCATAGACGGTGAGTACAGTGTATTTGGTTAACAAACACGTGGCTTGGGACTACAATAGGATTTATTCCATTTAAATCAATAAATAATCAGCAAGTTGACATTCAAATTATTTAAAATAAACAACTCCTAAGTTTACCTTATCAACTTCTCTCAAAATTCTGTCACTGGTTTAAAAAATGAAAATTTTCTATTCTTTATCATAAATCTCTCTCTATATAATCCTCGGATTCTCCCTTATTGTGGGTGATGTAATTTATTTATTCTCATTTATTCTGTCTACATATATAATCTTTCTCCCTATGACTCTAATATTAATCAACTTCAAGTAACATGACACCCATCTCTATCAAAATATCTACTAATCCCAAAACACTCTCTAACCCCCAACTTATCATTGAACTCAAATCGCCACCTTCTCTCAATACACATAAAAAAAATACTCTCTAACCCTTTGTACATAGGATACGTGTTTCCCCTACCCAAAACTCAATTCCCTTATTTGGCCCCTGATTCTACCTAAGGCGACCCCAGCCCCACTAAATCTATCCCAGTTCCCGTCCCAACCCTTGTTGCGGACTTCTACATTACACTACCCTCTAATACAAAATTGCCATCCCCAAAATTCTCAATCTCGTTACCTTACTACAAATACAACAAAATAACATCATTTGAGATGTTAAATAACTAGTAATAAATTTCTTCTAATATAATATAATAGATTGACTTCCACATACCTGGAAGGTTTCGTTTTATTTCGGGCCAGGATCCTTTCATACGCATGGAGATACAAACGTGTTTCATGGGTTCTTGAAATAATTAACTCTACACATCTTTAAGAAGAGAATTATTAATTTTAATGTTCAATTGTTGAAATTACGGTTTGACAAATAGCTTTACATGGAGTTACATATTGTGCAACTCGTGCGTCGTGTAAAAGAACTTACCAACTATCTCTTACCTTCTTTTATAAAGCACAAACACAATTATACTACACAAACAGAAACCAGCCCAGCTTTGCCACACTCACTCTCACACACAGAATTTATAATTTAAAATACCCTTAACATTTTATTATTAATAAAACTTCCCCCACGGCAGCCACGCGGTCTTCACGCACAGTTATCTTTATATGAAATGTTATAATGTTGATGTCCGAAATAACACTCGGTTAGTTTCTACCGCACGGATGTATTATCGTCACAAACTTTTCTCCACTGATATTTGAATTTAAAGTGAAAATAATAGAAAAACTTTTGCGTGTAGCCTAATTCGTTCCTAGCCGGCAGGCTTCAGTAGTGGAACTGCGTAATGTGCTTGATCGAGCTGGCGGAAGCGGCGATTCAATGCCACCAAGTTTTCGTCACTCATTGCTCATTTGCTGTGAGCTACCCATTTTATGTGTGGAATAAAGCTGGTATGTGTGTGTGACCCAAGGCCGATATTGTACTTGGCTCCGCTGACGTCATTGGAAAAGCCGGATCTAGCCATGACTTCCTGCCGCTCAAAAAGCACATTGCGGGATTTTGCTCGTCCCAGGGCATCCTGTTTTTTGGCTGGATGCGTCACTCGAATTTGTGGTGATACAGTTGCGTCTGTGTGCTGTTACACAAGTACAGATTTCTGAGAATTTTGAAGGGGGTAAATGCTTCGCTTGCCGACTTACACAATGGAAGTTGCGTAACGCTTTTGTCTCACTGTTTCTCAACATCGTGCTGTTGCATGGAAAATAATGTTGCAATGCGTTGTTATAATGGAATGAATTTTGTTACCCAATAATTTTCACAACTTCTTTTTTACAAACCCGTCCAAAATGAAAGAAACAAAAATGTACCCGCCCCATACGGTAAAAATAAAAGCACCCAAGAATTGACCCGCTACAATACCCCCTCGATGAGAATTCTGCTGTTCACGACAGAAGAAATCTCATCGACAAACCCCGAAGAGGACCGGTGAGGAACTGGTGCCAACAACCCCCTGGTTCTTAATCTCATGGGTACACGACCCCCCTGGCTCAGCGACCATGGACTCATCTGAACGAGATCACTGGACTTCTCCCTAAGAGATCCCAACACCGAGAAATCGAGCAGACTCGCACCACAGCGCACCTCGCCTTTTAACATGCTACCCCCAAAAATCCTCAATCCCTGGCTAAAATTATTCCAGCTCCTCCGCCGATGTGGTTCCCCTTTTTTGCAAGCTGGGCTGCCTTTAGCAAATACTGGGCTCACACACACTAACATTACATGTTAACATAACACATTAAAAATAAAAGGTTTCTTTTAAAATTTATTAAAAATTTAAAAAATTCAAAATTCAAAAAAAAAATAATATGCTCAAAAAAAATTCTCTTAATTATTTTTTGTTTCCTTTAAAATGACTTGAATTAAGAGTTTGAGCAATTTGCGAATGGAAGTTGCGTAACGCTTTTGTCTCACTGTTTCTCAACATCGTGCTGTTGCATGGAAAATAATGTTGCAATGCGTTGTTATAATGGAATGAATTTTGTTACCCAATAATTTTCACAACTTCTTTTTTACAAACCCGTCCAAAATGAAAGAAACAAAAATGTACCCGCCCCATACGGTAAAAATAAAAACACCCAAGAATTGACCCGCTACACATTAACTATAAACAACAATATATCACTCAAAATCTACATAAATTCTCCACAACTACTGTGTCAACATCAATACTTTACATCAAAATTCTATTACATTACATTATTTTCATCTCTACCATTTCTACTTCACTTGGAATTCAATTTGGACAGATCTATATGCCCCACAAAATATTTATCACCTCAAAAAAAAACTATCGCTTATTATCTTTCACAAATTGTTACTTTATTTCTCATTTTATCAAATTATTTTACTCATTACTTTAAAACATCTGTCATACATCAAACACTGCATTGAACATCAATTACTTAAAACATTTCTAAATAATATACCAGTGACATGTTATTGCTGATCAGCTGATATCCTAACATAATTAAAGCACATCTCAAAATTGGACAAACTACATGAAATACATATTTATCATTACTCCTCACCTCATTGTTTCCCATTTCTCTGATTCTGATCATTCATATTAACCGCCTGCCAGACGATTTAATTATTGGCTTAGAAAAAAAATATACACATAATGAAAACACGTATTATTATCAACACCTATCTCTAACGTACAACAATAAAATGGTACATTTAAAATTATAGTATGAACACCTTATATTAAGAGTCTGAGCAACTAGTTATTTAACAGAGCACAAGCAGTTTTATTTGATCACACTTCGAATGAGCAAAAAGCAAAAAAAAATTTTTTCTATGTTATAAAATTTAAGTTCGTGACTCGTTTGAGTCACCTCCCAGGCACACACACTATTTCAAATTATGTAAGACTGTGGCGCCTTTTCGCTTCGACAAAGACTGTATATTTTGGAGCAGGTTTTACCTCTCCGTGTCTTTGCTTCCGCTATTACGTTTTAAAATTATTGAACATCAACATGTTCGGGTCCATAATTACACACCCTTAAGGCGGGTCTACCACCTGTCTATGCTACCCCCAAGCGGGCAGAGTGGCAGCCGCTGTTTCATAGTTCCGGAGATTTCCCCTAATGTCTCCCCCCATTGAATTTCTAATATATACCAATTTCAAGTCAGCTATGGTCAAGGGACTTGATATGACCATAGCTGGCCGCTAGCCAAAACCACGGTTAGTGCTGGTAAGACAGTAACCGCCCGAAAAGTCGGGGAAATCTAAACTTCAATTTGACTGCCTGTTACACATCAATCTAGTTATGTGCGACACGGTCGTTTGGCATTGTGTAAACTCTAATTTACACGAAAAAAGGTGTGCCGCACATTTTCACCATTTTGGCCTCCGATGGAGGTAACACTCTCTGTTACCCCCAACCCATTCCGCTATTTACGAGAGCACAGGCCACCCCCGCAATAGCCACTTAATAACTAACTCATTAAAAAAAAATTTTATATACATTATACTATAATATTTCCATCAAGAATCATTTAACTCATTTATAACCTTTTACCATTTGACTTTCTTAAAATTTTCAAAATGTATTATTAATAATTAATATATATATCATTCAGTTATTATTAAAATTTTTAATTATCATTTTTATTAAACAAAATTATCCCCAATAATCTCATTATTGAATTAACATCTCAATCACACCTATGAACATTTTTATTATACATGGTTATAGAATTTTTCTACTTACAATCCATTTAACATGATACACACCCAAAACATAATCACCATCATCTCTGAAACATTTCACAAAATTTATTAGTTTAAATTAAATAATTTATCATTCATTACCAAATTTCCATCTCGTAAAATAAATTAAATTCATAAAAATTTAATTAATTAATCTTTGAATAAACAATCAAAATATTTAACATGTATCAAATTGTTTTAATTAAATCAATTACCAAAAACATAAATTATATAGTTATCGAAACCATTACCATTAATCAATTACTGTTTTCACAATTAATTCTAATATTTATTTAACTTGCAAAATATTGGTATTATTATTATTATCGCAACAATCATCTTACGTACACACATTATTTACTTAACATTCCACAATGCACACAAATAAATTCACTATATTTTATTTACAAACTCTTGTTATTTATTGTTCAGTTTTTTCCGCACTTCATTTGTCCAGATTTGCCATGTCAAGAACCCATTAAACACAATGTTTATACTGTCTTTTATTGTTTTAATAGTTTACCCTCCATCGTCAAAAATAAGTCTTGTTTTTATGTAACATCGTTCAATTTTATCACCACACAAATGACTGTTTTGTGTGTTGTAACCATACAAACTAAACTCATTTATTTTATCCACATAATCATTAAGCCAGTCAACATTAGGCATATTTGTTACGTCTCCATCGGTAAATATATTCATGATTGGGTTAATTACTTTATTCAAATCATTATAGTTATTATCATTCACATATACTTTCAAACTTTGTTTCCAATCGTCATATTTTCTATGCAAATTATACAATTCTGTTACATACCATTCTCTACTTACTTCTCTCTCTTCATAACACCACATCACACTCTCACCATCATTCCGGACAGAGGGTACACAATTACTCAACAAAAATAAACACCTTAATTCATCTATTACTACGGGACCCTTGCCCTTCGACAACACTTGTGACCACATCAAATCATCATCATAAACATCATAAATAATAAAGGGAAAATTTCCCCTCTGTCCCCACTCTACCACAACATTATTTTTCCTCTCTCTCTCTAACTCACTGACACACATCAACATCTCATAATCACATTCCACAAACTCATCAGTACTTTCATTATTTAATTTCACCGTATCATTTTCTGATACCAATTCTTCAAACACATTATTATTCGCAATATTACATTCGTTATGTTCGACATTATTGTTATTATTAGTCAACTCTTTACCTGGTATCATATTCCTACATTTGTCATTACAATTTTCATTTGTTTTATTTTTCTCTGTACTCATCACATGTACTCCCATCCGCTCAACACTCTGTTCTAATTTATTCAAATTAGTTCTTGTCGTTTCATTAGTACTTTCTACACATTTATTCATTTCTTGTATTTCATTTTTTAACTCGTGAAACTTGACATTGGAATCAATTTGTTGCTCTTTATATTTTGTATTTATGTTGCTATTTATATTTTCAGACACGGTTTTTATTAGATTAAGCAGATCGTCTATTGACACCTTTTTTTCTTCTACCCCTACGCTATCGTTGGGTTTATTCGTATCTTGTACCTCGGTCATTTTCAAAATTTCTTTATATCATACCCTTTATATAACGTCCCCTTAAATCAAAATACCCCATACATAAAACAGTTATCAATACGTAAAAGTAAACACACGCTAGCTCTACCCAAACGTAACCTTATTTAGCGTAATTATGTACGATAATATTACATAAGTACGTCATTACCACATCCTATTTTCTGTGTATTAAAATAGGTCTATCTCGTATAAAATTATAATTAAACGAAAATCCTGGCAGCGCGTCGACATTGTGACGATAAAAAATATGCCAAAATATAAAATAAATAAAATCCACTACCAGGACTTAAATTACTTACCTGCTGCGGAAATTTTATCAGAAACCCAGAGTCGCCACCTATATCTTTGAAGGACAGATATGGAGACCTTTACACTTTACCTTAATAAAACGGACAATTTAGCAATCTGACCCCACCCAATTAACAATTCAGAAGATTCCGGAACGTTAGACGAATTTTTTCAACACAGAAATGAGAACGTGGTAATGACGAAATAACTTAGACTAACACATTTTATCTGGAACTTACATACTTTAATTACTTGAAAATTAGTTTAAATATTTTGACAAGAACCCTATGACCAAAAGTGACTTATACATTTAGGTATTATATTTACATTGAAATATTAATGCATTAAGTATTGTATTTAAATATTCACTATAAAGCAGCCCATTCTGCCATTCACTCATTCACACCGTATAATATATATATTCCCCTTATTTTTTGCTCGAGTCTTAAATTGAATAATATGTTCTGAAACTGGATTATAGTTTGTGAATAATAATAATTAAAATTGAATAACCATGGTACGTTACGTAACGCTTAGAGTCCCGTTCACCACGCGCTGATGGATAGATGCATCTGAATATTTGTCCGTTACGAGCACTTTTAACTTTCTTAGATCACTTCATTTACTACCATTCATAATGTCACTCCACTTATTCACACCGATTGCTCTTTTTTCGCTGAAACTTAGTTTTTTGTAACCGCGAGTCTTGGCTAGCGTGCGGCCGCCGCCGCGGCCATATGTAGACTAGCTATAGGCGGTAGGAAGTTGCCGTTCACTGCCACCTGCTTTGCGTCGTTCAAGCCTCAGTTGTTGGGAGGTAACCACTTTATGCATGGAATAGCAGAGTTATATTCTGGATACCAAAGGACGATATTGGCTTCGGCTCTGCTGATGTCATTAATAGTAGGCGGGGCTTTAACAGTATTTCCGGATGGTCTTTGAGAAGACGATGAATACTCTTGCGCTCTGGCCATCTTGAGTTTTAGTCAAGAGCGTCACTTGTGCTCGTGGTCGTACAGTTGCGTATGGGCGATGCCACACAAGTACGGATTTCTGAGAATTTTGAAGGAGGTAAATTCTTTGCTCGCCGCGTTACACAATAACAACTGCGTATCGCTTTGTTACCACTGTTTCTTAACATCGTTCTGTTACACGGAAAATAACGTTGCACAATAATTTTCATAACTTTTGACAAGCCCGCCCAAAATGAAAGAAATAAAAGATATAAATGCCCCATACTGTTAAAAATAAAAACACCCAAAAATGTCCCGCTACAATACCCCCTCGATGAGAATTCTGCTGTTCACAACAGAAGAAATCTCATCGACAAACCCCGAAGAGGACCGGTGAGGAACTGGTGCCAACAACCCCCTTGTTCTTAATCTGCATGGGTACATGACCCCCCTGGCTCAGCGACTATGGACTCATCTGAACGAGATCACTGGACTTCCCCGTAAGAGATCCCAACACCGAGAAATCGAACAGACTCATACCACAGCGCACCTCACCTTCTAACATGCTACCCCCCAAAATCCTCAATTCCTGGCTCAGACTATTCCAGATCCTCCACCGATATGTTTCCCCTTTTATGAAAGCTGGTCTGCCTTTAGCAAATACTGGGCTCACACACACTCACATTCCATGTTGACATACCACATAGTAAAATTGAAAAATTCTCTTTTATGATTTATAACAAATTTAAAAAATTCAAAATAATATTTTATCAAAAAAAAATTCTCTTCATTATTTTTTTTTTCTTTTAAAATGACTTAAATTAAGCGTTTCTTCTACTTGAACAAATCCTTAACCTAACATGTCTTAGTCTAACGATACAGTGCAGTACAAGAAATCAGTAAACTAAACATGGTAAATACACACATAATAAAACAATCACTACCTAAAATATGCATTTGCTGGCAGGCGAAAAATCTTTTTTTTTTTCACAAAAAAAATTAAAATTTCCAAAAATTTTTAAATTCAAAAAAATTTAAATTTATTTAAATGTTTTCTTTATATTTAGACATTATTTTAAAGTTGGTTTAAATTGATCAAACAAACAAATAAATTTGCCTTCCTACTATACAGGCTTAGTAGGTGTATGAACTCATCAGCTGATCGAAACTAGGTCAAGTTCCAGACCTTTGACCTATATATGTTATGTGCAACCTATCGGAAAATACATTTAACATCGGTAACAGTCTAATTTGAAACACAAAACAATAAAATAAAACATTCAAAATAAACACAATATTAATATAAATAATCAGCAAGTTGACATTCAAATTATTTAAAATAAACAACTCCTAAGTTTACCTTATCAACTTCTCTCAAAATTCTGTCACTGGTTTAAAAAATGAAAATTTTCTATTCTTTATCATAAATCTCTCTCTATATAATCCTCGGATTCTCCCTTATTGTGGGTGATGTAATTTATTTATTCTCATTTATTCTGTCTACATATATAATCTTTCTCCCTATGACTCTAATATTAATCAACTTCAAGTAACATGACACCCATCTCTATCAAAATATCTACTAATCCCAAAACACTCTCTAACCCCCAACTTATCATTGAACTCAAATCGCCACCTTCTCTCAATACACATAAAAAAAATACTCTCTAACCCTTTGTACATAGGATACGTGTTTCCCCTACCCAAAACTCAATTCCCTTATTTGGCCCCTGATTCTACCTAAGGCGACCCCAGCCCCACTAAATCTATCCCAGTTCCCGTCCCAACCCTTGTTGCGGACTCCTACATTACACTACCCTCTAATACAAAATTGCCATCCCCAAAAATCTCAATCTCGTTACCTTACTACAAATACAACAAAATAACATCATTAACTATAAACAACAATATATCACTCAAATTCTACATAAATTCTCCACAACTACTGTGTCAACATCAATACTTTACATCAAAATTCTATTACATTACATTATTTTCATCTCTACCATTTCTACTTCACTTGGAATTCAATTTGGACAGATCTATATGCCCCACAAAATATTTATCACCCAAAAAAAAAACTATCGCTTATTATCTTTTACAAATTGTTACTTTATTTCTCATTTTATCAAATTATTTTACTCATTACTTTAAAACATCTGTCATACATCAAACACTGCATTGAACATCAATTACTTAAAACATTTCTAAATAATATACCAGTGATATGTTATTGCTGATCAGCTGATATCCTAACATAATTAAAGCACATCTCAAAATTGGACAAACTACATGAAATACATATTTGTCATTACTCCTCACCTCATTGTTTCCCATTTCTCTGATTCTGATCATTCATATTAACCGCCTGCCAGACGATTTAATTATTGGCTTAGAAAAAAAATATACACATAATGAAAACACGTATTATTATCAACACCTATCTCTAACGTACAACAATAAAATGGTACATTTAAAATTATAGTATGAACACCTTATATTAAGAGTCTGAGCAACTAGTTATTTAACAGAGCACAAGCAGTTTTATTTGATCACACTTCGAATGAGCAAAAAGCAAAAAAAAATTTTTTCTATGTTATAAAATTTAAGTTCGTGACTCGTTTGAGTCACCTCCCAGGCACACACACTATTTCAAATTATGTAAGACTGTGGCGCCTTTTCGCTTCGACAAAGACTGTATATTTTGGAGCAGGTTTTACCTCTCCGTGTCTTTGCTTCCGCTATTACGTTTTAAAATTATTGAACATCAACATGTTCGGGTCCATAATTACACACCCTTAAGGCGGGTCTACCACCTGTCTATGCTACCCCCAAGCGGGCAGAGTGGCAGCCGCTGTTTCATAGTTCCGGAGATTTCCCCTAATGTCTCCCCCCATTGAATTTCTAATATATACCAATTTCAAGTCAGCTATGGTCAAGGGACTTGATATGACCATAGCTGGCCGCTAGCCAAAACCACGGTTAGTGCTGGTAAGACAGTAACCGCCCGAAAAGTCGGGGAAATCTAAACTTCAATTTGACTGCCTGTTACACATCAATCTAGTTATGTGCGACACGGTCGTTTGGCATTGTGTAAACTCTAATTTACACGAAAAAAGGTGTGCCGCACATTTTCGCCATTTTGGCCTCCGATGGAGGTAACACTCTCTGTTACCCCCAACCCATTCCGCTATTTACGAGAGCACAGGCCACCCCCGCAATAGCCACTTAATAACTAACTCATTAAAAAAAAATTTTATATACATTATACTATAATATTTCCATCAAGAATCATTTAACTCATTTATAACCTTTTACCATTTGACTTTCTTAAAATTTTCAAAATGTATTATTAATAATTAATATATATATCATTCAGTTATTATTAAAATTTTTAATTATCATTTTTATTAAACAAAATTATCCCCAATAATCTCATTATTGAATTAACATCTCAATCACACCTATGAACATTTTTATTATACATGGTTATAGAATTTTTCTACTTACAATCCATTTAACATGATACACACCCAAAACATAATCACCATCATCTCTGAAACATTTCACAAAATTTATTAGTTTAAATTAAATAATTTATCATTCATTACCAAATTTCCATCTCGTAAAATAAATTAAATTCATAAAAATTTAATTAATTAATCTTTGAATAAACAATCAAAATATTTAACATGTATCAAATTGTTTTAATTAAATCAATTACCAAAAACATAAATTATATAGTTATCAAAACCATTACCATTAATCAATTACTGTTTTCACAATTAATTCTAATATTTATTTAACTTGCAAAATATTGGTATTATTATTATTATCGCAACAATCATCTTACGTACACACATTATTTACTTAACATTCCACAATGCACACAAATAAATTCACTATATTTTATTTACAAACTCTTGTTATTTATTGTTCAGTTTTTTCCGCACTTCATTTGTCCAGATTTGCCATGTCAAGAACCCATTAAACACAATGTTTATACTGTCTTTTATTGTTTTAATAGTTTACCCTCCATCGTCAAAAATAAGTCTTGTTTTTATGTAACATCGTTCAATTTTATCACCACACAAATGACTGTTTTGTGTGTTGTAACCATACAAACTAAACTCATTTATTTTATCCACATAATCATTAAGCCAGTCAACATTAGGCATATTTGTTACGTCTCCATCGGTAAATATATTCATGATTGGGTTAATTACTTTATTCAAATCATTATAGTTATTATCATTCACATATACTTTCAAACTTTGTTTCCAATCGTCATATTTTCTATGCAAATTATACAATTCTGTTACATACCATTCTCTACTTACTTCTCTCTCTTCATAACACCACATCACACTCTCACCATCATTCCGAACAGAGGGTACACAATTGCTCAACAAAAATAAACACCTTAATTCATCTATTACTACGGGACCCTTGCCCTTCGACAACACTTGTGACCACATCAAATCATCATCATAAACATCATAAATAATAAAGGGAAAATTTCCCCTCTGTCCCCACTCTACCACAACATTATTTTTCCTCTCTCTCTCTAACTCACTGACACACATCAACATCTCATAATCACATTCCACAAACTCATCAGTACTTTCATTATTTAATTTCACCGTATCATTTTCTGATACCAATTCTTCAAACACATTATTATTCGCAATATTACATTCGTTATGTTCGACATTATTGTTATTATTAGTCAACTCTTTACCTGGTATCATATTCCTACATTTGTCATTACAATTTTCATTTGTTTTATTTTTCTCTGTACTCATCACATGTACTCCCATCCGCTCAACACTCTGTTCTAATTTATTCAAATTAGTTCTTGTCGTTTCATTAGTACTTTCTACACATTTATTCATTTCTTGTATTTCATTTTTTAACTCGTGAAACTTGACATTGGAATCAATTTGTTGCTCTTTATATTTTGTATTTATGTTGCTATTTATATTTTCAGACACGGTTTTTATTAGATTAAACAGATCGTCTATTGACACCTTTTTTTCTTCTACCCCTACGCTATCGTTGGGTTTATTCGTATCTTGTACCTCGGTCATTTTCAAAATTTCTTTATATCATACCCTTTATATAACGTCCCCTTAAATCAAAATACCCCATACATAAAACAGTTATCAATACGTAAAAGTAAACACACGCTAGCTCTACCCAAACGTAACCTTATTTAGCGTAATTATGTACGATAATATTACATAAGTACGTCATTACCACATCCTATTTTCTGTGTATTAAAATAGGTCTATCTCGTATAAAATTATAATTAAACGAAAATCCTGGCAGCGCGTCGACATTGTGACGATAAAAAATATGCCAAAATATAAAATAAATAAAATCCACTACCAGGACTTAAATTACTTACCTGCTGCGGAAATTTTATCAGAAACCCAGAGTCGCCACCTATATCTTTGAAGGACAGATATGGAGACCTTTACACTTTACCTTAATAAAACGGACAATTTAGCAATCTGACCCCACCCAATTAACAATTCAGAAGATTCCGGAACGTTAGACGAATTTTTTCAACACAGAAATGAGAACGTGGTAATGACGAAATTACTTAGACTAAACACATTTTATCTGGAACTTACATACTTTAATTACTTGAAAATTAGTTTAAATATTTTGACAAGAACCCTATGACCAAAAGTGACTTATACATTTAGGTATTATATTTACATTGAAATATTAATGCATTAAGTATTGTATTTAAATATTCACTATAAAGCAGCCCATTCTGCCATTCACTCATTCACACCGTATAATATATATATTCCCCTTATTTTTTGCTCGAGTCTTAAATTGAATAATATGTTCTGAAACTGGATAATAGTTAGTGAATAATAATAATTAAAATTGAATAACCATGGTACGTTACGTAACGCTTAGAGTCCCGTTCACCACGTGCTGATGGATAGATGCATCTGAATATTTGTCCGTTACGAGCACTTTTAACTTTCTTAGATCACTTCATTTACTACCATTCATAATGTCACTCCACTTATTCACACTGATTGCTCTTTTTTCGCTGAAACTTAGTTTTTTTGTAACCGCGAGTCTTGGCTAGCGTGCGGCCGCCGCCGCGGCCATATGTAGACTAGCTATAGGCGGTAGGAAGTTGCCGTTCACTGCCACCTGCTTTGCGTCGTTCAAGCCTCAGTTGTTGGGAGGTAACCACTTTATGCATGGAATAGCAGAGTTATATTCTGGATACCAAAGGACGATATTGGCTTCGGCTCTGCTGATGTCATTAATAGTAGGCGGGGCTTTAACAGTATTTCCGGATGGTCTTTGAGAAGACGATGAATACTCTTGCGCTCTGGCCATCTTGAGTTTTAGTCAAGAGCGTCACTTGTGCTCGTGGTCGTACAGTTGCGTATGGGCGATGCCACACAAGTACGGATTTCTGAGAATTTTGAAGGAGGTAAATTCTTTGCTCGCCGCGTTACACAATAACAACTGCGTATCGCTTTGTTACCACTGTTTCTTAACATCGTTCTGTTACACGGAAAATAACGTTGCACAATAATTTTCATAACTTTTGACAAGCCCGCCCAAAATGAAAGAAATAAAAGATATAAATGCCCCATACTGTTAAAAATAAAAACACCCAAAAATGTCCCGCTACAATACCCCCTCGATGAGAATTCTGCTGTTCACAACAGAAGAAATCTCATCGACAAACCCCGAAGAGGACCGGTGAGGAACTGGTGCCAACAACCCCCTTGTTCTTAATCTGCATGGGTACATGACCCCCCTGGCTCAGCGACTATGGACTCATCTGAACGAGATCACTGGACTTCCCCGTAAGAGATCCCAACACCGAGAAATCGAACAGACTCATACCACAGCGCACCTCACCTTCTAACATGCTACCCCCCAAAATCCTCAATTCCTGGCTCAGACTATTCCAGATCCTCCACCGATATGTTTCCCCTTTTATGAAAGCTGGTCTGCCTTTAGCAAATACTGGGCTCACACACACTCACATTCCATGTTGACATACCACATAGTAAAATTGAAAAATTCTCTTTTATGATTTATAACAAATTTAAAAAATTCAAAATAATATTTTATCAAAAAAAAATTCTCTTCATTATTTTTTTTTTCTTTTAAAATGACTTAAATTAAGCGTTTCTTCTACTTGAACAAATCCTTAACCTAACATGTCTTAGTCTAACGATACAGTGCAGTACAAGAAATCAGTAAACTAAACATGGTAAATACACACATAATAAAACAATCACTACCTAAAATATGCATTTGCTGGCAGGCGAAAAATCTTTTTTTTTTTCACAAAAAAAATTAAAATTTCCAAAAATTTTTAAATTCAAAAAAATTTAAATTTATTTAAATGTTTTCTTTATATTTAGACATTATTTTAAAGTTGGTTTAAATTGATCAAACAAACAAATAAATTTGCCTTCCTACTATACAGGCTTAGTAGGTGTATGAACTCATCAGCTGATCGAAACTAGGTCAAGTTCCAGACCTTTGACCTATATATGTTATGTGCAACCTATCGGAAAATACATTTAACATCGGTAACAGTCTAATTTGAAACACAAAACAATAAAATAAAACATTCAAAATAAACACAATATTAATATAAATAATCAGCAAGTTGACATTCAAATTATTTAAAATAAACAACTCCTAAGTTTACCTTATCAACTTCTCTCAAAATTCTGTCACTGGTTTAAAAAATGAAAATTTTCTATTCTTTATCATAAATCTCTCTCTATATAATCCTCGGATTCTCCCTTATTGTGGGTGATGTAATTTATTTATTCTCATTTATTCTGTCTACATATATAATCTTTCTCCCTATGACTCTAATATTAATCAACTTCAAGTAACATGACACCCATCTCTATCAAAATATCTACTAATCCCAAAACACTCTCTAACCCCCAACTTATCATTGAACTCAAATCGCCACCTTCTCTCAATACACATAAAAAAAATACTCTCTAACCCTTTGTACATAGGATACGTGTTTCCCCTACCCAAAACTCAATTCCCTTATTTGGCCCCTGATTCTACCTAAGGCGACCCCAGCCCCACTAAATCTATCCCAGTTCCCGTCCCAACCCTTGTTGCGGACTCCTACATTACACTACCCTCTAATACAAAATTGCCATCCCCAAAAATCTCAATCTCGTTACCTTACTACAAATACAACAAAATAACATCATTAACTATAAACAACAATATATCACTCAAATTCTACATAAATTCTCCACAACTACTGTGTCAACATCAATACTTTACATCAAAATTCTATTACATTACATTATTTTCATCTCTACCATTTCTACTTCACTTGGAATTCAATTTGGACAGATCTATATGCCCCACAAAATATTTATCACCCAAAAAAAAAACTATCGCTTATTATCTTTTACAAATTGTTACTTTATTTCTCATTTTATCAAATTATTTTACTCATTACTTTAAAACATCTGTCATACATCAAACACTGCATTGAACATCAATTACTTAAAACATTTCTAAATAATATACCAGTGATATGTTATTGCTGATCAGCTGATATCCTAACATAATTAAAGCACATCTCAAAATTGGACAAACTACATGAAATACATATTTGTCATTACTCCTCACCTCATTGTTTCCCATTTCTCTGATTCTGATCATTCATATTAACCGCCTGCCAGACGATTTAATTATTGGCTTAGAAAAAAAATATACACATAATGAAAACACGTATTATTATCAACACCTATCTCTAACGTACAACAATAAAATGGTACATTTAAAATTATAGTATGAACACCTTATATTAAGAGTCTGAGCAACTAGTTATTTAACAGAGCACAAGCAGTTTTATTTGATCACACTTCGAATGAGCAAAAAGCAAAAAAAAATTTTTTCTATGTTATAAAATTTAAGTTCGTGACTCGTTTGAGTCACCTCCCAGGCACACACACTATTTCAAATTATGTAAGACTGTGGCGCCTTTTCGCTTCGACAAAGACTGTATATTTTGGAGCAGGTTTTACCTCTCCGTGTCTTTGCTTCCGCTATTACGTTTTAAAATTATTGAACATCAACATGTTCGGGTCCATAATTACACACCCTTAAGGCGGGTCTACCACCTGTCTATGCTACCCCCAAGCGGGCAGAGTGGCAGCCGCTGTTTCATAGTTCCGGAGATTTCCCCTAATGTCTCCCCCCATTGAATTTCTAATATATACCAATTTCAAGTCAGCTATGGTCAAGGGACTTGATATGACCATAGCTGGCCGCTAGCCAAAACCACGGTTAGTGCTGGTAAGACAGTAACCGCCCGAAAAGTCGGGGAAATCTAAACTTCAATTTGACTGCCTGTTACACATCAATCTAGTTATGTGCGACACGGTCGTTTGGCATTGTGTAAACTCTAATTTACACGAAAAAAGGTGTGCCGCACATTTTCGCCATTTTGGCCTCCGATGGAGGTAACACTCTCTGTTACCCCCAACCCATTCCGCTATTTACGAGAGCACAGGCCACCCCCGCAATAGCCACTTAATAACTAACTCATTAAAAAAAAATTTTATATACATTATACTATAATATTTCCATCAAGAATCATTTAACTCATTTATAACCTTTTACCATTTGACTTTCTTAAAATTTTCAAAATGTATTATTAATAATTAATATATATATCATTCAGTTATTATTAAAATTTTTAATTATCATTTTTATTAAACAAAATTATCCCCAATAATCTCATTATTGAATTAACATCTCAATCACACCTATGAACATTTTTATTATACATGGTTATAGAATTTTTCTACTTACAATCCATTTAACATGATACACACCCAAAACATAATCACCATCATCTCTGAAACATTTCACAAAATTTATTAGTTTAAATTAAATAATTTATCATTCATTACCAAATTTCCATCTCGTAAAATAAATTAAATTCATAAAAATTTAATTAATTAATCTTTGAATAAACAATCAAAATATTTAACATGTATCAAATTGTTTTAATTAAATCAATTACCAAAAACATAAATTATATAGTTATCAAAACCATTACCATTAATCAATTACTGTTTTCACAATTAATTCTAATATTTATTTAACTTGCAAAATATTGGTATTATTATTATTATCGCAACAATCATCTTACGTACACACATTATTTACTTAACATTCCACAATGCACACAAATAAATTCACTATATTTTATTTACAAACTCTTGTTATTTATTGTTCAGTTTTTTCCGCACTTCATTTGTCCAGATTTGCCATGTCAAGAACCCATTAAACACAATGTTTATACTGTCTTTTATTGTTTTAATAGTTTACCCTCCATCGTCAAAAATAAGTCTTGTTTTTATGTAACATCGTTCAATTTTATCACCACACAAATGACTGTTTTGTGTGTTGTAACCATACAAACTAAACTCATTTATTTTATCCACATAATCATTAAGCCAGTCAACATTAGGCATATTTGTTACGTCTCCATCGGTAAATATATTCATGATTGGGTTAATTACTTTATTCAAATCATTATAGTTATTATCATTCACATATACTTTCAAACTTTGTTTCCAATCGTCATATTTTCTATGCAAATTATACAATTCTGTTACATACCATTCTCTACTTACTTCTCTCTCTTCATAACACCACATCACACTCTCACCATCATTCCGGACAGAGGGTACACAATTACTCAACAAAAATAAACACCTTAATTCATCTATTACTACGGGACCCTTGCCCTTCGACAACACTTGTGACCACATCAAATCATCATCATAAACATCATAAATAATAAAGGGAAAATTTCCCCTCTGTCCCCACTCTACCACAACATTATTTTTCCTCTCTCTCTCTAACTCACTGACACACATCAACATCTCATAATCACATTCCACAAACTCATCAGTACTTTCATTATTTAATTTCACCGTATCATTTTCTGATACCAATTCTTCAAACACATTATTATTCGCAATATTACATTCGTTATGTTCGACATTATTGTTATTATTAGTCAACTCTTTACCTGGTATCATATTCCTACATTTGTCATTACAATTTTCATTTGTTTTATTTTTCTCTGTACTCATCACATGTACTCCCATCCGCTCAACACTCTGTTCTAATTTATTCAAATTAGTTCTTGTCGTTTCATTAGTACTTTCTACACATTTATTCATTTCTTGTATTTCATTTTTTAACTCGTGAAACTTGACATTGGAATCAATTTGTTGCTCTTTATATTTTGTATTTATGTTGCTATTTATATTTTCAGACACGGTTTTTATTAGATTAAACAGATCGTCTATTGACACCTTTTTTTCTTCTACCCCTACGCTATCGTTGGGTTTATTCGTATCTTGTACCTCGGTCATTTTCAAAATTTCTTTATATCATACCCTTTATATAACGTCCCCTTAAATCAAAATACCCCATACATAAAACAGTTATCAATACGTAAAAGTAAACACACGCTAGCTCTACCCAAACGTAACCTTATTTAGCGTAATTATGTACGATAATATTACATAAGTACGTCATTACCACATCCTATTTTCTGTGTATTAAAATAGGTCTATCTCGTATAAAATTATAATTAAACGAAAATCCTGGCAGCGCGTCGACATTGTGACGATAAAAAATATGCCAAAATATAAAATAAATAAAATCCACTACCAGGACTTAAATTACTTACCTGCTGCGGAAATTTTATCAGAAACCCAGAGTCGCCACCTATATCTTTGAAGGACAGATATGGAGACCTTTACACTTTACCTTAATAAAACGGACAATTTAGCAATCTGACCCCACCCAATTAACAATTCAGAAGATTCCGGAACGTTAGACGAATTTTTTCAACACAGAAATGAGAACGTGGTAATGACGAAATAACTTAGACTAAACACATTTTATCTGGAACTTACATACTTTAATTACTTGAAAATTAGTTTAAATATTTTGACAAGAACCCTATGACCAAAAGTGACTTATACATTTAGGTATTATATTTACATTGAAATATTAATGCATTAAGTATTGTATTTAAATATTCACTATAAAGCAGCCCATTCTGCCATTCACTCATTCACACCGTATAATATATATATTCCCCTTATTTTTTGCTCGAGTCTTAAATTGAATAATATGTTCTGAAACTGGATAATAGTTAGTGAATAATAATAATTAAAATTGAATAACCATGGTACGTTACGTAACGCTTAGAGTCCCGTTCACCACGTGCTGATGGATAGATGCATCTGAATATTTGTCCGTTACGAGCACTTTTAACTTTCTTAGATCACTTCATTTACTACCATTCATAATGTCACTCCACTTATTCACACTGATTGCTCTTTTTTCGCTGAAACTTAGTTTTTTGTAACCGCGAGTCTTGGCTAGCGTGCGGCCGCCGCCGCGGCCATATGTAGACTAGCTATAGGCGGTAGGAAGTTGCCGTTCACTGCCACCTGCTTTGCGTCGTTCAAGCCTCAGTTGTTGGGAGGTAACCACTTTATGCATGGAATAGCAGAGTTATATTCTGGATACCAAAGGACGATATTGGCTTCGGCTCTGCTGATGTCATTAATAGTAGGCGGGGCTTTAACAGTATTTCCGGATGGTCTTTGAGAAGACGATGAATACTCTTGTGCTCTGGCCATCTTGAGTTTTAGTCAAGAGCGTCACTTGTGCTCGTGGTCGTACAGTTGCGTATGGGCGATGCCACACAAGTACGGATTTCTGAGAATTTTGATGGAGGTAAATTCTTTGCTCGCCGCGTTACACAATAACAACTGCGTATCGCTTTGTTACCACTGTTTCTTAACATCGTTCTGTTACACGGAAAATAACGTTGCACAATAATTTTCATAACTTTTGACAAGCCCGCCCAAAATGAAAGAAATAAAAGATATAAATGCCCCATACTGTTAAAAATAAAAACACCCAAAAATGTCCCGCTACAACCCTGTACAAATGCTGGTAGATTACGTTATGATATTCTTGTTATGCATAATCAATAACTGAAAACAGGCTTGGGACTGGAACAGATGGAGATAGCTGTGTTGTACAGGGCCTGCTAATTTGAAGAACACAATCATTGTGAAGAAGAAAGAAGAATGTGATAATAATGGTGACCTTTATATAATACAATATTATACTATATGTATAATACAAATGATCAATTATTTTCCTTCTAAATGATTATATTGATGGTATAAATCAGAAAGAATTAACTGTCACTGCCTAAAAGTATTAACTCTGTTCATTTCTGTTACCATGGTTATCAGAATTATATTTAATGCATATAGTGATACATGAATAGATTTCACTTAATTACTACATACATGTACTTGACCAAAATAATTAAAATTTCAATAAGTAAATATTTTTGTTTATAAATTTCTGAGTAATTTTTAAAACTTTTAGATTCTTTATTCATTTTTCTTTTCTCCTATAGGTAATTTATAACATATTTGTAGATCATACAAATGCAGACACAGCTTATCACCAAGTTATATATTGGCAACGTGATGACTGATTAATACAGTTTCAGCAGCTCATATTTTTTATAATATGCATAATAAACATTTCTTTCAACTGTTTACAGTTAGATACAAAATAATATGAGATTTGTATTTTCAGGCTTTTTTTATTATTTTTATTTTAATATCATTTTATTATGGAGTAATAGTACTGTTTTTTAAACATTTTTTTTAGAATTAATAAAACAAATATATTCTTGTTAAAAAATGAAGGTTCAAGTGAGTAACTTATGGATAATATAATTTTTTATAGAACAAGATTGCAGATATGGCACTACAGTTGGAAAGTGCAAGATTGTTGACATGGCGTGCTGCAGTGTTAAAAGACGAGGGGAAAAACTTTACCAAAGTAAGTAAATTTATTTGACACTTTGTGTGTTCAAAGAAAAATATTATTTTTTTTTAAGTTTTAAAAATATAAGTATTTCAATATTGATATTTTAACAAATACTCACTGAGCACAAAAATAGTGGGAAGTTAACCACATGGTGGCTCTGTGGCCATCGGCCTCTATTGTGACGATTTAAATAAAAGAAATAATCAAGAAAATAAAATTTTTAAAAAATTAAGGTTGCGAGCTCTTAAGCCATTTAAATCTCACTGTATTAATATAAAATACCTGTATGTACTCAGTATGAGAGGAAGCAGTAATTAATTAGTTATAAGATACTCTAATAAAAAGGATAAATTGTAAAGAGTTATTAATATCGTATTTAACCCTTTGCTTGTGAGCAGGCGCTGTCCTGTTGATTCCAGACTCGACATGTTTTCCGAGTCTTATGTAAGTTAGAATAAGATAAAAAAAAACTAATGTTAATAATTAAAAATCTGAAGACATAAGTAGTCGCTAAAACAACTGATTTAAATTATGTATATTTGTTGTTTAGGGATAGTTTGTATAAATAAAAATGTTAACTTAAATATAGTTAGGAACTATATTCTCGCGCGGAAATTGTCCCACTAACTTTTGCCCAGTACCAGGCGAAGGGAGCGGAATTTCTCTCTCTTGCAATGGTGACTTCGTACAGTATAGACGTAGGAGCTGTGCGCTTAAAATATGTTAACGATATTTTGTTTCACCTTAAGATGGTGTACCAGATGTAGCTGTTTAAAGCATCTGGAAGTCATAACTAATATAGTCATGTAAATAGACAAGAAATTTAAAGTAAAAAAATCGAAACGTAAAAAAGGAGTGTAACACAAGATGACTTCGTGCTTCAACAAATAACAACAATTCCAAAGTCATACCCGGAGATGTGAACTATCAGAAGCCACAAACTCTACTGCACGTGACAGAATATGCAGATCAGGACATCCGAGAATCTACAAGATCATCGTAGATATCTACACGACATATTGTTCAACCTGCGAACTTTTGAACCCCTTTACAGAGGAAGGCCAGACCGAGATGACGACGTAGCTGTTCCTGTTTCCCAAGACGGATACCCCAGGACGAGTCTTCTGCATACCAATTAAAAGGTGACTCGATAGCCTGTCTATCGAGGGTTACTAATATTTGTTACACAACACATCTTGAAAGAGACTTTTCAGAAACTATTAACTTTGTAAAGACTTATAAATTAAATCTAAGAATTTCATGTAACTATTCTAACTTCATACGTTGTAACAATTTATATGCTAATGTAGAGTAATATAATTCAAGCAATAATACCATTCTTCCAATGGTTGAATAAAAGAAAGTCTTGCAAGCTAATATCATGAAATGAGTATAATTAAAAGTCTTAATTACAGAAATACAGAAAGTTGACCCGGATCCGAGGTATAGCTATATAAAATCAAGTTTGATCTCAAAGTTTAAAGAAACCTTTCAAATAACTTAATAATTGAATTAGTAATGTCATGGGATCTGTCAGTATATGTTTTTTTTAAATGTTAAATAAAGAGAAGTCTTCTTGTTACACACATATGAGGAGTGCTTAAATCAATTGTATACCTTGCCATTGTTTCCTTACACAGTTAGTAAGTAAGTTGTTATATTAATTATTTGTGATCAATTCTGTTACAACGGAGGCAGCCCATCTAATTAACGGAGTTTAATTACGAGGGGTTCCCTGGATTTGTAACGCGGCGAAAAGCAGTTACAAAAGTGCGCCACTCTGCTTTCTTGTAAAAAATAAAAGGGTAATTGTTTACAGAGTGTCACAAAAGTGCGCCACCCTGCTAAATTTTTATATAAAGTGTTTTAAGCAAACAAAATTGCGTCATTCAAAAAAAAAAAGAGGAAACAAAGGAAAGAGTTTTAATTGTGTATATAGTGTCACAAACAAAATTGCATTCACTATGCGTGGATAAATTGTATGATCAATAACTAAATCTATAATATTGATATATGCACTCAGAAAGTTACTTTAATAAATGTAATGTTCAAAACATATTTAATAGTGTACTAAGTTACGTAGATGGTAGTATGTATAAGTAAAATATCCTTAGCTTCATACAATGCAAAATGCTATATGCAGGTTCCTACTTGTACTTCCTACATAACCTGCATAATTCGATATAATTACTTGCATACATGAATTGTGACCAAGCATAACAATTTTGGTCAACCGAACAATCTGTAACAGGTTTGTTTACGACAATCTATGACCTGTTGTTTCCTGAATCATTCTGCACAGTGTATGTCCAACTATCTAGCTTACATACACTAGTATGTGTTATAAAAAAAATTTGATTAAAAATAACTTTGTTAATAATAATAAAGTAATTAAGTAGAAGTTCGTGATTTAAAACTTGTGAACAAAATAAGTAATTATTTAATTGAGAAAAGTTTATGAATGAACGGAGCCGAAGTGTTGCCAAGCGTAGTAATAATAAATGTGTTGCATAAGATTGCGCTCCCCTTCTCTCGTGTTTATACCGGTTTAGAGTACGTATACAGTAGTTGTGTTATTCAGTCGCATTGTGGAGAACAATAAGAGTAAAACCCCCTTTCTCACTGACACGCTCAACCCTCCTTTGTTAACTAAATATGTAGGCCACCCTCTGACCTACATTCCAGTAAACAGCTGATCGGCTATTTAACCTTGAAAAATATGTGTGTGTGATTTCTGTCTCTCCCTTAGAAGAGAAATTGTTCTTTTCTAATTTGTGTAAATTGATTACTTATGAATTTATTATATGTATATGTAATATATGTGTAATATACTAGTATTAATTGTAAGTACGTGCTAATGTGTTAGAACAAAATGGCCCAATTTAACCCGGATTTGTTACTAAAAGACGAGCTGTCTTACGAAGCCCTTTTGCGTGGACTACCCCATGCTGATGTAACAGTCGCGGAATTACGAAGTTCAATTCGCGAATGTGGATTTGACGCGCCCGTGCAATTAAACAATCTAAGCCAACTCGATTATGAAAGCGAGAAAGAAATTTGTAATGCCAAGTATAGTGAACTATACTTATTGTCTCAAACACTCCAAGACGAGAAATCTCCAGCAAAAAATTTTGCGGACTACCCAGAGAATAGAGCATTTAACCAGGCGAATAAAAAATTTGTCGATCTGGCCGAATCTCACAGAAATACCCGTTGATGTACAAAAGCTAGCAGACGAAGCTCTACGCCGCTTACCTTCAATTATCAACGATTTAAGACGAAAATCCGACTCATTCAGGATGGACGAAATAGAGAAATCATTAATGAAATTACACATCTCCCCAGTACAATCCCCCACCACTGGTTTACCTCCGCCTAACTCGGATCGGAACTCACCTATCGTATCGCAAGTGCAAGCGAACCCAGAACAAAAAACTGATACAGATGTAAATGTCCCTCCTACCGAGCATTTTCAGTTTCCTCCCGGAAATAATGAATTGACCAACACCCCCAATGAATCTAATCGCCCTCATCGAGGAATTACCCCTATGAACTATAACGCAGATCTATACGGTAAAATGACTCACCCTGTGGAGAAGATTTTAACCGAAATCCCCTATACAGATGGTTTAAATGTTTCCAAGTTACTAACATTTATTAGTTATCTTCTTCAGATAAAGGATCTACAGCAGCTGAATGACTGGCAAATTTTACAAGTTCTGTTACCAAAGTGTAAACCCCCGTTAAAAAATCGTGTGCTAGAAGCCCTAACCTCTAC
The DNA here is from genome assembly GCA_034769895.1 of Magicicada septendecula. Taxonomy (NCBI): domain Eukaryota; kingdom Metazoa; phylum Arthropoda; class Insecta; order Hemiptera; family Cicadidae; genus Magicicada; species Magicicada septendecula. The sequence continues at coordinate 171,477,543 of CM068376.1, forward strand.
TTTCCCAGTAGAAGAGCTACATAGCTCTTTAATAAAATACTTTATTCCCACCGGCATCTATGAGGAAATAAAAAGGAAGACAGTACTCCGAGTACAAGGACATCAGGAGAGATTAGCTCACTACATCTCCGATATTAGGGAGTCCTCTCGACTACTACGTGTAAGCTGGAATGAAACACAACTGGTGGACACCATTTTAATAGGAGTGTCACCCGAAGAAAGATCTCGACTATCATTGATGAATAGACCCAATACAATTGCTGATCTAGAACAGTGCAGTATCCATTCTTCAAATGTATGGTACTCAGATCAAAATAGAGAAGCAATGAAAACCTCTGGAACTAATAGACATCAATTGCGAGCACTACTGCCTGATGTAACAACCTCGTATGAAAGACAAGTTTCTAGTAGACCTCACCATGTGCGCAAAGCTGGTAAGTTAACTGTAAACCCAGATAAAGCGGAAACCAAGTACCCACCTCGCAGAAAACCCACCTGTTATAATTGTGGCAAATATGGGCACATAAGAAGAGAGTGCAAAAGTAAGCCATTGGAACGGAATAACCACAATTCAAAAAACATGTAAGGCAGGGAGACCCGAAAACCTGTGTCTTCCGCAGCTACTCAAAATTGGGTAAACTAAAAGGAACCAGTAATAATAATAAGAATGAATTATTCTGTAATCAAGTGAAAAACAAAAAAGGTGCGAAAGAAATCGATCCCTATGTGCGAGAATTTCGTGAAAAGTGTAATGCGATTAATTGATGTAAATAAAAAAAAAAAATCTACTACCATTAATACAAGTCGACTTAGGCGTTACATCCCCCATCGCCTTAATTGATTCGGAATCTAGTAGGAGCTTAATCAGCCAAGAATTAGCGGACATGTTAGCTAAACATCATCTAGTAAAACGGAACCAACCTGTGAATATAAAGTGTGCTAAATAAATATGGTGATTAAATAGACGATAGTTCTAGGAGCATTTCTTAAATCCCCAAAGTAGTTTAATAAATAATAAATAATAAAGTGAATAATAATAATTGATTTAAATACTAGAGCTAAATAAATCCTAAGTTATACTAAATTGTGTGAAGTGTAGAAGTAAGTAAAAACAAAAGAAAATAATAATAAAAAGTTCAGTTGGATATTGTAAACACTCCCAGTGGTGGCCAGTTAGAGAAAATAAAAGCGTGTTCAGTATTGTAGGAATTGTACTAAGCAGCCCCGAACGCACCCTTCCAATTGTGATAAACCGGTGCTAGCCTGAACAATTGAAAACCACCCCTAGTGAGTATGACAATGCATTGTGTAAAGTGTCTCCCCTCCCGCATAGTTTGTTTAAGTATTGTAAAAAGAGATAAAAGAGAATCATATTCGTGAGATTCCGCTTCTCTCAAACCAGTGATCTAAAGTGGAGTATGGGATCCTCTTTAGATCACATTAGAAATAAGTTTATGAGATATAATCAAGTATTGATTATACATGTAACGTAACAGGTCACAACGGCGCCGACTGAAAGGGTAATGATAGGGCAGAAATGTGCCAAAGATCATTAATAAATGCTGAAAGCTAATTTCCGTAGTTAGAGTAAGCTGGTGTCAGTCGGGCCGGGATGTTGTGAGTTACGGATAAGTAGGGATCATTCCAATCTAAGGTTTGGAAATTAGTATTAAGATTAAAATGTAAGTTAGTACGTAAGAAGCGAGAAAAAGGGAATTTCACGAAGGCGATCATTTAAGTGAACAATGTCATTTAAAGAGAATTAAAAAAAAAAAAAACGAACTGTGCACTAATAATAAGTAACTTCACACACTGACACTAATCGTACTCCCAGTCCCCAATAGTGAGTTAGACTCAAAAAGCTTAACCGTAGCGTGCAATTTAAGCGGTGGAGTATGTGACGATTTAAATAAAAGAAATAATCAAGAAAATAAAATTTTTAAAAAATTAAGGTTGCGAGCTCTTAAGCCATTTAAATCTCACTGTATTAATATAAAATACCTGTATGTACTCAGTATGAGAGGAAGCAGTAATCAATTAGTTATAAGATACTCTAATAAAAAGGATAAATTGTAAAGAGTTATTAATATCGTATTTAACCCTTTGCTTGTGAGCAGGCGCTGTCCTGTTGATTCCAGACTCGACATGTTTTCCGAGTCTTATGTAAGTTAAAATAAGATAAAAAAAAACTAATGTTAATAATTAAAAATCTGAAGACATAAGTAGTCGCTAAAACAACTGATTTAAATTATGTATATTTGTTGTTTAGGGATAGTTTGTATAAATAAAAATGTTAACTTAAATATAGTTAGGAACTATATTCTCGCGCGGAAATTGTCCCACTAACTTTTGCCCAGTACCAGGCGAAGGGAGCGGAATTTCTCTCTCTTGCAATGGTGACTTCGTACAGTATAGACGTAGGAGCTGTGCGCTTAAAATATGTTAACGATATTTTGTTTCACCTTAAGATGGTGTACCAGATGTAGCTGTTTAAAGCATCTGGAAGTCATAACTAATATAGTCATGTAAATAGACAAGAAATTTAAAGTAAAAAAATCGAAACGTAAAAAAGGAGTGTAACACAAGATGACTTCGTGCTTCAACAAATAACAACAATTCCAAAGTCATACCCGGAGATGTGAACTATCAGAAGCCACAAACTCTACTGCACGTGACAGAATATGCAGATCAGGACATCCGAGAATCTACAAGATCATCGTAGATATCTACACGACATATTGTTCAACCTGCGAACTTTTGAACCCCTTTACAGAGGAAGGCCAGACCGAGATGACGACGTAGCTGTTCCTGTTTCCCAAGACGGATACCCCAGGACGAGTCTTCTGCATACCAATTAAAAGGTGACTCGATAGCCTGTCTATCGAGGGTTACTAATATTTGTTACACAACACATCTTGAAAGAGACTTTTCAGAAACTATTAACTTTGTAAAGACTTATAAATTAAATCTAAGAATTTCATGTAACTATTCTAACTTCATACGTTGTAACAATTTATATGCTAATGTAGAGTAATATAATTCAAGCAATAATACCATTCTTCCAATGGTTGAATAAAAGAAAGTCTTGCAAGCTAATATCATGAAATGAGTATAATTAAAAGTCTTAATTACAGAAATACAGAAAGTTGACCCGGATCCGAGGTATAGCTATATAAAATCAAGTTTGATCTCAAAGTTTAAAGAAACCTTTCAAATAACTTAATAATTGAATTAGTAATGTCATGGGATCTGTCAGTATATGTTTTTTTTAAATGTTAAATAAAGAGAAGTCTTCTTGTTACACACATATGAGGAGTGCTTAAATCAATTGTATACCTTGCCATTGTTTCCTTACACAGTTAGTAAGTAAGTTGTTATATTAATTATTTGTGATCAATTCTGTTACAACGGAGGCAGCCCATCTAATTAACGGAGTTTAATTACGAGGGGTTCCCTGGATTTGTAACGCGGCGAAAAGCAGTTACACTATGTGTGTTAGGGTAGGCAGATGATGAAGATTTAAATTGGTCATTGTTAATGTATTGTTATGACAGTCTAACTCAGTGTTCCGCAACCTTTTTTTTACTCACGGCACACCCCAGATGGGCCTAGACTCAACACGGCACACCAAAATGTCTGTCCCCTCAAAATCATATGAATCTTAATGTAATTACGAAATATTTCGTCGTTATGTAATCAATGTTTATTATTATTATTATTATTATTAATATAAAACAGGAATAGACTCATGCATTTATTAACAATTTATTAACTTTAATTAACTGTAGAAAATACGAATTTTAAAGTAAATAACTCTACTCATACCTTCAATGTGATACTTGAGCCTGCTTAGCTGCACACAGACGGCTGATTCGTGGCGGAATCGTTGACAAAGCAAGCCTCATTTCTTCATTGATGGATTTGAGTCTCTCTCTCTTTGATGTTTTAATTTCAGTCAACGTCGAGAAGCCCAGTTCACACAAATATGTAGTTGAAAATGGTAATAACACATTAACTGCCATCTCGGAGATAGCCGGGTATTCACTGCTTATTGACAACCAAAATGTTTCCAAAGGCACTTCGAAAAATTTTGATTTCAATGTTCTGTCTGCTTTCAAATCTGCCATTTCCTCTTGTAAGCCTAAATTATTCGGAAGATGTTTCGAATCCATAATGAATGGATCACGAACCCAGTCAAAATCTTCAACACTCTCTCCAAAATATTTTTTGAAATTCTGCTGCAAGAGTACTAAATGTTCTTTAATTAAGTCCATCAACACCTTATTATCGTCAGCAAGGGGCCATACAGTTGGGAACATCTCACACGATCCATTTTCATTTGTCTATATCCACAAATTTAACTTATTAATAAATCCTTGAATCTTATCCATATTAGTCAGAATATTTTCGTTTCTACCTTGCATTTTTCTGTTTAGTTCATTCAAGTGTACGAAAATATCGGAAAGATATGCCAACTTAGATACCCATTCATCATCTGCAAATAAATCTGCATACTCATGCCCCTCAATAGTCAAAAATGCAAGTACCTCCTCTTTAAGTTCAAACATTCGCGTTAACACTTTACCTCGAGATAACCATTGTACTTCTGTATGTAGCAGAAGTGTAGTGTGCTCTGATCCCATTTCTTGACACAAAACGTTAAAAATCTGCATATTTAGGGGCCGCGATTTGATGAAGTTTACGACTTTTACTACTTCGTCCATCACAATTTTCAGAGGAGATGGCAAAGACTTAGCAACAATGGCTTCGCGGTGAATGAGACAATGGTCGGTTCGTAAGTTAGGATTTACTTCGCGTACTTTACCCATGAATCCTTTCACTCGGCCTGTCATAGAAGCGGCTCCGTCTGTACAAACACTAACGCAATCCTCCCATGTTAATTCATTACGGACCACATATTCATTAGTCGTACGAAATATTTCTTCACTGGTTGCTCGCTCGGGTAGTTCTTTGCAAAAAAAGAAATTAGTTGCAATTACATCCCCATCAACACACCTTATGTAGGAAAGAAGTTGTGCGTGACCACCAATATTGGTGGACTCGTCGATCTGAAGTGAGAACTTTCGACTGCTCTTTATTTTCTCTTTTATAATGTCTTCGATGTCACTGGACATGTCACTAACTCAGCGGCTGATTGTGTCAGCAGAGAGAGGAATTTTTGAAATTTCAGTACCAGCTTCTAAACCCAGGACTATTTTTACCATTTCTTTACACGCGGGCATTAACAACGTTTCTGGTATTGTGTGTGGTTTTTTGGCCTTTACGATAAGTTCGGCTACCTTATAGCTAGCTTCCTGTACTTTTTGCGAAACACGTACCGACGTAGTCATGAGCGTCACTTGTTTTTTATTTTGTTCCAACAACCGACGAAAATAATTCACATCTTTACTTAACAGAGAGGAATGTTTTGTTGACAAATGTCGTTTCAATTTACTGGGAACCATAGCAGCATTACTGAGTTTTTCACCACACACAACACACTCGGGGATTGGGCGTGTTTTGTCACCACACCAAAAAACCCGTAAGATAAATAATTATCACTATATTGCCGATGAACTACTTTCTGTTTCTTTTTTTCGGGCTCGATGGTTTCACTACTCGCACTCGAGGACGGACCACTCTGTACAAGGAACTTATCCATATCGAAAAAAAAAAATAGTTTAATAACACTGGTAAAATAGTAAGACTGGTGTAGCACTCACAATATTCGCAATATTTCTTTGCGGTGAACACAAAGCTTGCCGCCTGTAACCCATCAAACCGGCCCAATATTTCAGACGAGATTACAAATAACTCAAGATAAGCAAACTATAACAACAATATTGAGTAAATAAATTACATTTAATTTCTATGAAAATATAACAGTTATCAACATGTATTAAGAATAAACAAGCACCTTCTTACTTAAAATCTACAATTAATTTATTACAATAATAGGTAAAAATTCGCGTCACACCTTTCACCTTGTGACGGCACACTATTGTGCCGGGGCACACCGGTTGCGGAACACTGGTCTAACTGATCAGCTTTATTTATCACAATTAAACAGTTTGTAATCCACAAGATAGTCTCTTACAACAAATCAAATAAAAATTGTTCACACACAATAAAATGTCAACTAATATAAAACACAATTGTAATACAATTGTCTCGCATGGTTATAAAACACATAACACTTCATCACAATACCTCGAATCGTACTGTGTAAATCGCCACTCAAACACACAATAACTGAATTGACCGTCGCTGAATGGCTGTATTTATACCCCACTGATTTCCAGAATAATCTGTCACTTTGGATGACTTGTTAAACAAACAGGCGCTCTTGAGAATCTACTAGAAACAGTGTCCTTGAACACACTGCGCTGACTGGTATGGTCTGATATAAACCTGATAGTTGACGCGTAATTGTCTTTCACCGCAAAGTAGCAGCATTATGTATGCACACACACATTACAGCTGGAATATTCGAGAAACTTGTAGAATGTTCCGTATTACGTAACACTTTTTCTGCATTATGTAGCAGTATTATTATTTTTTTATTTATTTTTTTTTAATTCGGTGGAAAGAAAGTTGAGAGAAGAATTTGAAATATTGAAGGAAAAGCATTTAAATAGTTTAACACTTTGACGCCGAGCCCTTAACATAGTGGTCCTTCGCCCATGCCAGGCAGTTTTTGCATATATTTAAAATGTTGTATCTTCTAAACAATATGGTAAAAAAATATGCTACCTATGGTTTTATAAAGATCTAAGTGTCTTCTTTAAAATGGTGTATACTGTATGTCATTGTGTTGGTTATTTTCCCTGAAATTGCTTTTCAAAAAAGTGATGTTTTTAGAAGAAAAAAAATTGGCCGAAACACATGTTGTTACTAGAAACTCGCAATTTTATTTTTACTTGTTAGAAATGGATTAAACAATACATTACATAATGTTTATATTAATTCAATCACTTTCTGCTACAGTCTGTTTCGTGATGTATATAATACATTTACTTTAGCAGAAAGTGATTGAAATAATACATTTAATATTTATAATGAATTTACCTCAAGATATTTTTTTCCTTATTAGGAACATGTTTCGGGTACCATCTTGTTCCCATCCTCAGCCTTCCGGTTTTTGTGTCTGGTGAAGTACATATGTGTTGGTTGACTATTGTTATTGTGGCTTCCTGTTGGCTTCTGGTACTTCAAATTTGTTTTATTGTGTGTGATTGTGGTGTATGTGTTAGTTTTTTGTGTATTTTCGATGTTGAGTGCTTTGAATCAAATCAATACAAAACATGACACAATATTCAAAGCACTGAACATCGAAAATACACAAAAAACTAACACATACACCACAATCACACACAATAAAACAAATTTGAAGTACCAGAAGCCAACAGGAAGCCACAATAATAATAGTCAACCAACACATATGTACTTCATCAGACACAAAAACCGGAAGGCTGAGGATGGGTACCCGAAACATGTTCCTAATAAGGAAAAAAATATCTTGAGGTAAATTCATTATAAATATTAAATGTATAATGTTTATAATATATATTGGTTTATAAAGATGTACTTTTGTAATTTTTTTACATGAAATACTTGTCTGACATTTTTACACGTTGGTGTTTAGCCAACTAACATAACAGATTGCCGCGCACTGTTTCATGTCAACTGTACCTATGAACGTGAACGCATATCTGATCTAGTGGATGACTTGGATACTACAAGGCCTGACATAATTTCAAAACAGCTCTAAGGACGTCTTTATATATAAGGAATCATGCAAAACACATTGAAACTTCAAGACGTCAATTGATGTCCATCAGCATTCTCTGACGTTTTCAAAGAACGCCAGTTGATGTCCATCAGCATCAAAGTGTTAATTAATTCAAAGGTGAAATTTGAAAATGAATGATAATGACAGCAGCAGCTGTGTCCGTACCTGCATTGGGAACACGGCTGCTACTGTTGCTTGAGGCGGCTGGAGAAGTCTGCAGTTCGGAGCATGCACTCGCCAATGCCGACCATCGCATCCTCTTTGAATAGACAAGGCTTCTGTCATTGGAGAGTGGATATTTCCCTCACCTGCATATGGGGTCTGTCCAGATTCAAAAGCATGCTGTGATTGCAATGTATTGGCGGGGTGAGAGCCTCCCATTTATGTACACAGGTTGTGGCGAACCAATAGCATGATACCTTCTTTCTGATTGGCTGGTGGTATCAGACAGCAACTTCATGGGACTTCGAAAGTTTATAAACATAGATACCCTTCATAGGACCACTAGACTTAACCACAGTTCTGTGGTCACTGACCGTGACATCTGTGTCAGTGTGTGTAGCCTTTTTAGCACTGAAGATGGCCATTGAAACCATAGCTGAAATGTCTGCAATGAACAACTTTGGACCATGGCGTTACAGCCTGGCAAGCAGTAATTTTAATAACGTACAATTGTTCTTTATATTACACTCATAAATACTCCTTACATTCTTTATTTTTATATTTTTCACTCTAGCATTTCTTATCTTGAGTCACCACCATTGAAACACTTCCCACTTAATATTCCCTCTTTAATTCTTTGTATTCAAGACCTGCTTGGCTTCCTCTTTTTATTTCTGCCCTAGAATCTAATTACTCTTCTAGTGATTCTGTTGTCATTCAACCAAAACATGTCCAAACCATATCAATTGTCCTTCTGTTATTTCCTCTAGACAGTTTCTAAGCCAAGGTGATGTAAAAAAAAAAATAAAACATAACAGGTAGGCTTTATTTATTTATTTTAATTACCAGCACTGTAATGGTATATAGATTCAGGTGGGAATAATGGTGGCATACTACACAGTAAACAATATGTGGACTGACTGCTTTGTGGTTATTAACATTTCCTTCAGTCCTAGCAATGGATCAACAAGATCTGTTGCAGTCACAACATGACACTATGATACACTACTCTCAAGAACTTTGACCTTGAAAGACTTGATAGGGTTACCTTGTATAAATTTAACCGTATGAGTAGAAGCATGAATATCACAGTTGATTTGAATCCAAGTCGAACAGTAGATATCATTTCAGTCCAAGTTGAATGGTAGACTTCTTCTTCTTCTTCTTCTTCTTCTTCTTCTTCTTCTTCTTCTTCTTCTTCTTCTTCTTCTTCTTCTTCTTCTTCTTCTTCTTCTTCTTCTTCTTCTTCTTCTTCTTCTCCTCTCCTCCTCCTCCTCCTCCTCCTCCTCCTCCTCCTCCTCCTCCTCCTCCTCCTCCTCCTCCTCCTCCTCCTCCTCCTCCTCCTCCTCCTCCTCCTCCCCCCTCCTCCTCCCCTCCTCCTACTCCTCCTCCTCCTCCTCCTCCTCCTCCTCCTCCTCCTCCGACAGGTAGCGGCCTGGGTCAGGTTGAATCTGTATAAGTATGACTGGGTCACAATATGGCCAAGCCTTCCTCTGGAGCAGAACATTTGAACGCTCCTAGGGATGTTTCTATATATGGAGACATCCCATGCACTGACTTGCTGTTTGTATGTTGAACCTTTGGTGGAGTTTAAAAGTGCGTTCTTCTATGTCTCCATAAGTCTTCTGCTGAAATCTGAAGTAGCAGCCGGGAGTGATATTACACTTTCCTCCAGTGGCGACAGCATACTTGCGTCCTTATCCATCGTGTCCGCTTTTTCATTACCGGTAATATCTACGTGGCCAGGTATCCATTGTAAAGTTAACTCAATGTTGCTGCTATCCAGTTTTTGATTATGTGGAATATGTGAACTGTTCTGAAATAGTATGCTGATGGTTTATATTGTTGCAGCAACAGTAGCGCTGCCTGTGAATCTGTGAAGATACATACGGTACTTTTTTACTGTGTAAGGTGAGGCAGCAGGTCAGTGCTGCATTGACTGCCAGAAGCTCAGTGTCAACACTTGAACAGGAGTTGGCTGGTACAAGGAAGGATTCCTGCGTACTAGGAATGAAATATCCTGCCCCCTACCTCTTTCCTTGTGTATCCAGTGATCTATCCATATAGATATGGACATATTGGTTGTAGTTTTCCGCTATTATTTGTTGTGCTGTAGCGCGCAGAACTAATGGGTCAGTGTTTTGTTTTGTTACGCTGTCTTCTAATGTAGTTCTTATTGTTGGTTGCATCCACTGCCAAGGGAGTGTTTCATTTACTGGAGGGATTGTTTGAGGTTGGTTATTGCCATCTGAAAGCAGGATTTTGCTTTTATATAACAAGGATCTTTTCTGATTAATTGCTGGATTAATTTTCTGTAATGGATGCTCCGTGGTTATTGTTCTAAATTTCAGACTGAATTTACCTTATTCTTTTGTTTATGTATACATCCAGAGGTTCTATATTGAGTTCAGCTTCCATAGCTTCCACTGGTGAGGTCCTCGGGCAACCCAGGCATATTCGTAAAGCACAGTTTTGGAGTTTTTCTTTTTTTTCCGGTGTAGTGCAGCTTTACACTAGTGCGGATAATTGTGTCTGCTCCCCAATTCCTGTTTGAGAAAGCCTTGAGGACGTTTATTCGTTTCATGGTGCATTCCAGCAAAGTGCTTATGTGCTGGCTCCACAAGAGTTTGGGATCCAAAGTTATGCCCAGTATTTTAGGGTGCTTGTTGTATTTTATATTCTCTTCAGAGAGGGTAAGCTTCGGCTTGAATGCTTTTAAGGAGCGTCTGAATGGTAGATAAATTAATTCAGACATGGTAGATATCATTAATTCAAATTCACACGGAAGGTTGGCAGGTTAATCTCTTCTACACTGTGAATTTGTCCCCCTCCCCACAGCTATTGTTTAATAGGAGTGAACAGGAGTGTTCTTTTTATAATATTCAGCCCAGGTGTTCTGTTCAGAATTGTATGGAAATATGAAGAATTCCTTATTCCTTCCATTGGTTTCTTTAAAACTTACCTACTGGAGTTTCCATCTTTAGGAACATGAATTTTACTGTTTCATTCTCTCTGTTTTCTGATCATTCTTTTCGCATGACATTCTAGACCAGTGGTTCCCAAAGTGGAGCTGTGGACACTTAAAAAAAAAAAAAAAATCGAATATACAGTAATTTTCTCAGATTTTTTATGCTTTAAAATCTAAATTTTAGAATCTTAAAACAATTAGTAGAAGATTCCAGTACTTTTTTTTTGTTCAAACTAATTATAATTGTAAAAGTAATTTCAAACTAATGGCTTTAATAATGTATTTAAATCATGTCGTGTAGCAGATCTGTTTTTCAGTCGAACTGATTCGAGCGCCGCATCAACGCACAACTGACTGCACTGTTTTACTCCACATATAAGCACTGTAGCTAGCGTACATGCACTGTATCTAAGTAAATTGTTTTCCCATGTAACTGGTTTTACACCTAAGAAGCTGGATTTCGACACGTGTGGCTGGAAAGGTAGAGCCAAGGTTGGCAAAGTTAAGAAATAAACTTGACGTCGAGAGTGACTTAATATTGAAATTATCAGACATTAAACGCAATATTGCAGAGCTAATTGTTCAAACACAGCTTCATTGTTCACACTAAACTATATCTGATATAATTAGTATTATAATTTTGCAAGTTAAAGAGTATTTTGATTTAATACAATTTAATTAAAATGTAAGAGCGTATTATATTTACTGTTTGTTTTATTTCATAACTCAGACGGGGTCTGTGAAATTTTTAATTTTTTGGGGGGTCCGTGGACTGAAAAGTTTGGGAACCACTGTTCTAGATTATCTTTGTGACAACGCATACATTGTTGTAGCATGTAACTATTTCATCTGTCTTTTTGTTTCTGTCTTGAAATCATAGATAGCACTTGATGTATTTCTACTCAAATTTTCTATTACAGCATCTCTTGAAGTATGTCAATGCATTTACTACATTTGTTACATCACCCTTTGCCTAAGCATCACCTGTCCCTTGGGACAGAATATTATCCATTTACTTGCCCTAATTGCTTATATGGAATTTACTGTTCTATAATGACGTGGTATGTACAGTTTCATTTAAACAGAGTTTCTATATGTATATGAAAATTATAGATTGTAATTATTATAATTATAAACAAAGCAGCCATTAATTATTAGTTACAAATGGCTTTTAAGCATAGTTCCATTGTTGTGTGTTTCTGTATACTCGTTAAATATAACCCTATATGGCAATAGAACAGCATCTCTTGAAGTATGTCAATGCATTTACTACATTTGTTACATCACCCTTTGCCTAAGCATCACCTGTCCCTTGGGACAGAATATTATCCATTTACTTGCCCTAATTGCTTATATGCAATTTACTGTTCTATAATGACGTGGTATGTACAGTTTCATTTAAACAGAGTTTCTATATGTATATGAAAATTATAGATTGTAATTATTATAATTATAAACAAAGCAGCCATTAATTATTAGTTACAAATGGCTTTTAAGCATAGTTCCATTGTTGTGTGTTTCTGTATACTCGTTAAATATAACCCTATATGGCAATAGAATGACAGTGACACATTGTAGGACTTCATCAAACGTGACAAACTCCAGCTGATGTGTATTTTATATTAATTGTGGCACCAATGCTATGAATCTACATGTAGTGAATGTGAACTATTTCACTATTAGGGCAATATGATCAGTGCGGGAAGGCAATACTGGAGATCTAAGAACACATTATTATAACAAAGCATTAAGATATTTTGAGCTTCAGCACCAACAGTGTACAAGAAGACTTCATATATTGCAAAATGTAACTGAATCTTGCAACTGGTTCATATGTGTGTTTACATAGTCTGAACCTTCTCATGTAGAATGGGGTAAGGCAATGGTTCTCAAGTTTTGTAAGACTACAGCCCAGTAAATTCTTTATTTACAGGGCAAAGACTCAAGGATTTACTTATAAATACATTTCCAACTTTTTTAGAGTTCATACCTTAAATTAACATAAATATTAATAGTCGGGGAGTGCTGTAAGAACATTATTAAAAGACTTTATTGTAAATAAAATAATTTCATTATAAGTATATCACTACCGATTCGGAAAACAGTATCACTTGTGTTCCGAGTCGGTAGCGATATGCTTATATTTAGTTAATCAACGGACACGTCGTGGACAACAAAATCAAAGAAATAAAATAATTTAGGTAGGTAACTGATATTTGAGATTGTCAACCCAATGAAATAACTTCAGTTGCAGTTGATCATTATTGATGTGTGAAGCATTTGGTAATTCGGAGTCGGAGTTTTTTGATTTATGTAAGAATATGTTCTCATTAGAATTATTCCACAATAAAATATATATTCATGAAAAATCCTTAGAAAACTAAAATGACCAATCCCATGAGAACCTGTGCAGGTGTAAGGATTCTGGAAATGAATGATACCATGGCGTAATACTGAACCACTGCCCAGTGGTTGAGAAAGACTGATATGGTGTACCTATTTTTATACAGAGGAAAAAAGACTGTGGTGTATAATGTTTTAGCAGTCTGTTGCAGGTCATTATCAATAAGTTCTAGTGTACTGACAATTGGTTCATTAAACAGTATACACTAAGGGTAAAAGTGGTTACTGGTACAGACCACTGTGGCAGGGATTCATCACCTATTTGGTTCATCACATACCAACACTATATAGAATACATTAAAACTGTATAGAACTCTGGAACAATAAAGTGCTTACTTCAATAATAATGTATTTTTATGTTTACATAAAAAGTATTTAGTAACTGACAATTATATAAAGTGATAAAATAAAACATAATAAATATAAACATAATCAATTAATAAACATGTGTCATTTTAACTTAATTATATCATCGAGTGCTGTCTAAACCTACACTGTTATTACAATTTAATTATGACTTCATAGCTATAGCCACATTACTCTTGTATAGGGTCGGGCAACTCTTGTATAGGTCGGGCGACAATGAATTTTGTGATGTGATGGCAATGGCCATGAGATTTGGTAGAGGGGATAAACAGTTACAGCTCAGTGAGCTATAGTCTTGCCATTTAGTACACCCTGGATAACTTACCAAGAAACAGGCTTTTTTGCTGTCACTGCATTTATCAAAACCAAGTCTGTTATTTTAACTCAGCAAAGGTTATGTCTAAATTATGGACTTGAGGGGCACAATTGTGTTCCTTCTTGTGATGCTATCCTATTGTGGATAAACTCTTTTCATACTATGGGTAGTGTAAGTTCGTTTTTTGTAGGTGGTAGTTGAACTGTGTGAACATCAGAGAATATCAATTGAGTAAGGTTAGCTGTACAGCAAAACCAGCACAAATCTGTAGTGCACCATGCGCAAGCCTTCGGACTGTTTAAGAAAAATGTAAGACAAATTTTACTATATGATATAAATTATCACCCTTAAAAATTACAAGTAACATTTAAAGTTAATGCTAGATGCAAAATTTTAAGACAGAGAATATCAGTTTGTTAAACAGATTATTGAAAAAATGAATGAAAATGTCAAATTGTTCCAAAATTTGTGTGTGTCTGATGAGACACATTTTCATCTAAGAGGATACATCAACAAACAAAATTACCATTACCGGGCTGTTGCTAACCTGTGAAATATGACAAAAGGCCATTGCATTATGAAAGAGTGACAGTGTGGTGCAATGTGTCTTCAAATTTTGTCATCGGTCTGTATTTTTTTGAGGAGGAAAGTGGTGTTGCAGTGTAAGTGACTGGCAAATGATACCAAGAAATGCTAAGGAATTATTTTTTACCAACTCTTTATAGGCAAAACATGAACACAGAACGTATCTGGTTTCAACATGATAGAGTGTTGAGCCATATGGCAAGAAAAAGAGTGGAGTGTACGGTGTTATTTTGTTAATTACATTAATTATTTAATTAATAAACAATAAATGTGTATAATATGTTTTTGTTTGTTCACTTTAATTGTTCATGTCCCGTGTTTGGGAGCCAATGTTATACGGTAAATAATTATAGGTAATTAATTAGTTTGTTAATTAGTACAAGTCACATCTGTAAAAGGTAAACCTCACATATTGGTATTAACAATGAAGTTAACAAGACATAGCTTGGCATTGTAACATTCTTGTAATCATAATCATCATAGGGCAATAGTAATAATGAACGCTTAAGCACATCTGGATTAGAACAACATCTTATCGTTTATTAAACAATTCTTAAATTACAATTATAGCTAACATTTCGTCGTTCCTGAAATAAAATCACAAATACAACATACTGTATATGACATATAATGACAATATCATTACTAGCCTACAACTGCAAACATATATGAATTAATTATTACATTCAACAAATGTTATTTCTATAATGCGTTCATAGTTCCAGATGGCAATATCTATTTATAACTTTTAATTTATGGTTCATGATTATCTTGAAATTTACATTCGTAATTATCTCAAGGAGTGGGGTGTTTGTGAGAAACAGGTTCAGTAGTAGGGATTATCAATATATAAATATTTTACATTATTTGGTTGAGTTATCCATTTCATCTGGCTGCAACGTCCCGTGGTTCCCGATGTCCAACTACGTGGTCGTATCTTCGCATGTTGTTCACAGATGATATTCACTTTCACAAAAACACTACTAAACTTCCGTGTAGGCATACCGCTGGTTTTGACTGATGTGATTGTTCGTGTAAATATATATATCAAGTATTGATTTCCTGTGTGAAGATCATGTGTGTCCGTTTATTTGTCTGGGTGAGATCATCTTCGCTATAATGAATATGCGCTTCGAGCCACAATGTGAATTGACTACAAGTGTTCGATGCAAGAGTTCGAAAACATTATAGTTACAATTATACTTTGTATTGCGAGTGAATGTTTATGTTAGTCAACTCGAATTATACTTATGTGTGATTCGAAATGTCTGTCGAGTGTTACATCACTATAATCGCTGATTGACGCGCACTGACCTTAACTGTCACTTGTATTATGGTCATTTATCATCGTTACTAACACTGATCAACGTTCTACGATAATTTGAAATCGTCTGAGTATCACATTTATGTAACCGTTCACTTTTGAAATCGACAAGCAAAATTTTACAGAGTTACTGACATACTCTTCGATAATAATAACACTGATTGATTGATACTGATTGACTGCTAACAATAATACTGACTGATTCATTGACTAACTCTCTGACTGACTGCCCCCTTTTGACTGACTCATCATTTTACTAACTAACTCTCTTAACTGACTGACTGACTGATTGATAATAATAATACTGACTGACTGCCTCTCTGACTGACTGCATGACTGTGATAATAATACTGACTGACTATCGATTGACTGACTGACCGTTTTACTGACTGATTGAT
Source organism: Magicicada septendecula (assembly GCA_034769895.1). Taxonomy (NCBI): domain Eukaryota; kingdom Metazoa; phylum Arthropoda; class Insecta; order Hemiptera; family Cicadidae; genus Magicicada; species Magicicada septendecula. The sequence goes on from CM068376.1 coordinate 171,493,857, forward strand.
CAACTGGGTGCGTCCGCACTTCCAAAATAATTGAGTAAAATTTTAAGTTTGACTGCCTATCTCTGCGTGGCAAGTAGGTAGTTTTTATTAACTCCACCCCTACCAGATTTCCTCGTCAGATTCCTTCCACACATCGTCTTGCTCATCATTGGTCAGACTACCCAATTTCTTCGAAGAATCCACCCACCATCTAGATTTCTCTTTGTGAATCTGTTCTGATTTGCTTCTGTCTTTCGTTGCTATGGGAACTCTCCCCAAGACTCGGTTCCTAGCTGAATTCTGTCTTCTGATCCCCGGTATATACGCCAGTGTCATTACCCTGTGTTCTAAGAAAAGCTGTCATTCCTCGCCTGTCAGTCATCTTCTTTGTTCGACTCTTGTCCTAGCTTCGTCTCGCTAATGGATGTCTTGTCACCCCAAGATTTCTATGTTGCTGGCGTAACGAACTGTCGCATTGTTTATTTAACCTTCCCCTTTCGTACCAATTAATAATTCTTTGACAGACGTCTTCTAGTAAAGTTTCTCTAGCTCTCTCCTCGTAAATCGTATATGTCTCCTAAATGAGCAGTCCTGCTGTGTTACATCGCCGTCTGCTATTCACCTTCGTATCTGCTTTGTTGTTCCTGTGAGTTAAACTGTCGTAAACCCTTTTGTGTCCGAGTATGTTTTGTCACTTCATGTAGGGTGTGATGTAACGCGTTTGTCATTTACCTCGTTTCATCGTAACTGTGTGAATGGAGTAGTGACTGCTTTGTTCTTATGTTATGAAGCAATAACTCCACTTAAACCCTCTTCTGTCATTTCAACTTTCTGATCAATTGTCTCAACTGAACGAAGTCGTCGCCTTTCCACCCTTTCGTACACCAGTATTATTTGGCTGTCAGTTGATGCTCACTCCTTATTTATTGCTTTACTCGCCAGAAATTAACTGCCTCGACGTGTCCCTGACGTGTGAGAAATTTTCAAAATTTTATTCGCTATAGTGTCCCCAATTTTGATTCGATGAGGTAAGTCCCAGAGCTCATTGAATCCAAATTCTCGCCCTATCCTATGTCACTCTATATCCGTTTTCCACTGGTGTCGTGTTTTGTAACTTTTTAAATAATTAATTATAAAATTATCACAAACTCACACTTACCTTTTATTTGTCACTCTCTGGCCTGATTGTCTAGTGGTGTAACCCTATTTCGTATAGCGAATTTACCAGCACAGAAAATGAAATCAGGTACTTGAAATGATTATTCTAACACACATATATCAAGTGAAATAAAATGTTAATTTATTATTATTTATCATTATGACATTCTTTGTTCTCCTCTCTCTTCATTTCCTGCTACATAATTTTTTGGCTCTGTTCTAAACGTTATTGAAACCTATTTGGCTATGCCACTTATACTATTATATCAACATTACATATTTATTTATATTGAATATATAAATAATAATGGGATTTATATTATTATAGATACTTATTTATTTCCCCCTTTTTGCCCCGTTACACTGGTGAAGGTATCGTATGCTCGACGTTTCCTCTACTGACCCAATTCCACTAAAGATATACCCCCCTTTAACTTTTGTCTAGATCTCGAATTTATTGCTGCACATCTGGAATGTTTGAACGCATTTTGACATGTAATTGTGCATTGGGCACCTATAACATGCTTAAATTATGCTAATCATCTATCTGTCATGATTCAATATTACAGAAATTTTAATTAATAATTCCTATCTGTCTAACATTTCTCTTATACTTCTGTAAAAGATTTACACAATATTACCATAAAACATAATAATAATCAAATTGCTGCAATTTCATCTAACATTCTTTAAGTCCTAACCATACATTATTTACATTTTACCACAAAATAAAATTTACATTGTAATCACGACTGTATCATTTTGATATACTTGTATCTAATGCCTACTAAATCCTTTTATTAATTGAACTATAGATAACTTTTAGACCTAATTACATTTCCTCCTTTACTTTCATTCATTTCTATTCAAACTTTTATTTACCAAGTATACATATACATGTGTTCTACTCACAAATAAACTCAAATTAATATTCTACTATCTTAAGTATACAAGTTTATACATATACTCATTATATATTATAAACCCTATTCACTACGTGACCTCTATCTTTCCATGGAATTCTTATAAATAATAGTCCTTTTTGTTCAGAAAAAATTTTTTTTTTATAATATATTGTTATACACTAGTCACTTGTAACAGACTGTTTTATCGCTATACAATATATATATATATATATATATATTTATATAGGAATGTTAATTATCGACCGTATTATTATACTGTTAATGATTTCGAGGTTCGGTCATTAATTATGAAAACTCAGTTTTGCGACGTTTCGAGATTTATTCTTCTCATAATCATGCCTACAACATTAAAATATAGTCTTACTACATTTTATATTATTTTTAAGTGTGTATAGGTGTGTGTAAAGTCATACATTACTATAACTATTTACTTACATTAACTGTGAGATGAGCTACAGCAACCACATTACACTAAATACTTATCACTGTTCCATACTTATACACATATAACACATTACATTTGTATAGGGTTAGCGTTGGCAGTCTGTCAGATAACTACATAACGCTAACACTATACAAATGTAATGTGTTATATGTGTATAAGTATGGAACAGTGATAAGTATTTAGTGTAATGTGGTTGCTGTAGCTCATCTCACAGTTAATGTAAGTAAATAGTTATAGTAATGTATGACTTTACACACACCTATACACACTTAAAAATAATATAAAATGTAGTAAGACTATATTTTAATGTTGTAGGCATGATTATGAGAAGAATAAATCTCGAAACGTCGCAAAACTGAGTTTTCATAATTAATGACCGAACCTCGAAATCATTAACAGTATATATATATATATATATATTTATATCACTACCAACCCGGCATCCGATCATTGAAAAATTGCATTGAATGTGGCTTCCACCGCATCATGGCATCCATATACGGAAGTCAGATTACAATCCCCTTGTTTGACCGCCATCTTGTTTCAAAGATCCATTGGAGTGTTTTCAATTTTTTTGTCAGAAGTCAGAATGGAGGTGGAATGAATGTGTCACGAATATCAGTAGTTGAACCAAATTGCCACTAGGTGCGCTCTAAACGTGGAGTATATCAGAGCAGTATATATTTATTTCCATACTTTCGCGTAAGTGACTTCCGTGAGATCTGGCAGCACTGCGGGGAGTACGTTCGGTTGCCTGCCTATTGTTACGTTCCTAGCATGTCGCTATGTGTAAAATGTAAATTTGACTGTATTTTGTTTTGAGTGATCGTCGTCGTTTACAATGATTGGTAACATCAAACAAAGAACCCGTTTGATGGTTAAAGCTGCAATAGGAAAATGCTCTTCTAATAAAGGTAAGCATATTTACACTATTTCTTCTATTGTTATAAGTAATATTATTTATAAATTATCCTTGTCAATTAAACTTTTTCTGCCTTACTGATTTTCCCCGTGGTAAGAAAAGATAAAGTCATATTCTGTAAATCATTAAAATTCAACAGGTCAATTAAAACAAAAGGTGTTGAAAGAAAAATAAATTTTACTTTTCTTATGTGTGCTAGGTGGCGGCGGTCAGAAACATTTTACTTAATTGATAAGCCAGTGAGTGACAGCCAGTTCCTGATGAAAAACAGGCAAATTTCCTTCGAACAGTTTCAACTGTTTATTCCCATCTGCTGCCTTTCCGTAACTTTAAAGAATGTCGTTTCGGGAAGTTGTGAGCATGTTCCGAAATTTTGGTATAATTGACCATTATATTGTAAAGGTGGAGCGGTCATGGCGTAGTGGCTAGCGTGTAGCGCTACTACTCTGTCGGCGCGGGTTTGATTATCGCCGGGGCCATCTGATTTACATACGACCGTTCCCCCTCGCGAGACGATGGCAAACCAGCGAGAGGTATTCCGCCTAGTATAAGCCCTCCCCAACTATGCCGTTCGGATCCGGCGTTAAACTGTAGGTCCCATATACATGTGAGAGACTCCGTAACTCACGCACCGCGGGTATATGTGGGGAGGGTTCAAAATAGTAGAAAGACTGAAGGACACAATAATAACAATAATTGTAAACATAAAAATCTTAGTAATACAATTTGCTTCTATACAAATGTACCTATTTAAAGACATTCTGTTTTTTTATTTAAATGTAAAATGTTTAAAACTATTCTTTAGGTGCCAACACGTATAAAATCCGAAGTCAGATATTATTTATAAATATTGACAGGTGTACCTTTAATTTTTGTCTCTAAAGTTTTGGTAAATAATAGCTGCTGTGATGTAGTTAGAGAGGTCCGTTTAATTTTATATTTCCATTCCGAATGCTAGTAGAACCTACGTGCTGTCTTTAGCCGAAGAACTTTAATCATGAACCTATTTTGATTAGTGTCGCGAAACTACTTTGTGCCTGAAGCCAAATCCCACACCCCGTCTATTCCGGAATTCTTGTATACAGTAACATTAAAAGTTAACAACATGTGCGCAGATCAGAGTTTATCACGGACAAGTGTATTCTAAAATGTTAAATGATAAGAGGAATTACTCAGTGTCATGCAGATTATACCAACATAAGTGCGTCGATATACTTTCATTGCTAGTTAACTTGTTACTTGTGCTTTTGATATTATCTTACTCTAGCACAATCGATTCCATTATTAATTAACTGTATACTTATTTTAACTATGTACGTTTTGTATATTTATATCTAAATACATTTTAATGTTTATTTAATTTTATAGTTAATAATTCCTGTCTATTCTTATTTTAATTTTTGTGGTTATGTTTAAAATAAGTAATACAATATTGTCTTGGTACAAGTAGACATTGTACAGTTAAAATGACTTATTTCCCACTGAATGTTCAATTACGAAGGGTAGAAATATTTTCCCTAGTGTGTAACGGAAAATAACGTTAAGTGTTTTAGAATTTAGGAAAATGAAGCAGCTAAAGAATCAAAATTCCAGTAAACTTGTTTTGAAAGTGTTTCCGCGGTAGCTGGAATATCGAGCCGAACACTATCGTCTATCGCGGAAGAGGGAGAAGAAATAAAGAGAAATTTAATAGGGCAAAATAAACGAGTTCCTAGCTTAGTTTAAACATAAAGCCGCGTCCACCACCGGCCGCACCATACCGTGCAACTTCGAGCACTAACAAACGCGATTCAGACAGTGTCGGTACATCAAAGGCAACTATTTGTTCGTGCGCATTCTGTTTGGACAATGTTTCTCGTTACTGAATCTGAGGGGTACTGACTGATTTTAGTTGACTGTGATGTTAGTATATTCATCTTGATTTAAGTTAAAAATGAGTTTCGAGTGGAGCCATCAAGAGATTGAAAAGTAATTGATCTGTACCGAGAGAAACCGGAATTGGGGGATCCAAAAGTAAATAATTATTACATAAAAAAATTAAAAAAACATGTTTATAAAAATCTTAAAAGCAGATGTTGAAAGTCTTCTGACGACATACGACAAAAATTTTCAAACTGTCCATTATTGACAATAAGCAATTCACTAAAAAATTATTTTCACTATATAATTCCCGACTTTTCAGTACGTGTCACCCAATGTAACACAATGTTTTCTAGAAATTTTTCTTTGTTTGTCGTTCAAGAGTAGATAAATAACTATGAAAGTAGCTCTTGCAAATTTTAAATTTTCACGCTTCATATTCAATTGTCCATGCGCTCACAGTGGAACCTGCTGCTCTTCCACAAACACCGAGCTCCGTTCTGCACTGCTCTGCGCAGTTTTGCATGATTCTGCACCGAGCTGTGCCGAGCATTGTTACGCGACCCAAAGCTGCGCGGTTGGTGTGGATATCGGTGTGAAAAATTATCCCTTTGCAGAATTAAATACGTGTTTAATGAAACATCAAGGTAATCGCAAGAAAGGCAAAGCGGCAGTTACAAATCCAGGCCTTACAAGGACGAACTTTTGAAAGAAAAAGTACAAAAAGGAGCCAGAAAACAAAATAAAAAGAAAAATACAAGCTCAAGGAAGCCAAAGTATGATATCAACAAGAATAAAACCTAAACCCAAAAAAGGGAGAATTTCATATATCTAACAAACCTCCTGTCAGTTCTAAGTGGAAGCTTTTTGTGGAGGACCCTGAGAAAGATGAAGATAATGGCTCAGATTGCTTTTATAGTAGTGTACTGTATTAAAAATGACAGTCGAACGACGAATGGAAACACTGCCTGAATGCCTTAAGAGGCACACGAAGAGTGTTGGCTGCGACGAAGAAGATGATTTGTTTGTGTTAACACTGTTGTCAATAATCTGGTTTTTGTAATTCCTTGTGAAAACTGTACAGAATATTTTTTTTTGTATTTATACCTATTATTTTCTAAGAAATAGTGAAATTAGAAGTTATAATTTTATAATATCTGTAACACATTTAAGAAAAGTAAATCCACAGGACATTATTAAAATTTGTATTTGTATTTTTTGACCGTTTATCAGTGTTAGGTAGGTTAAAGTTGCCATTATTTATGACATTTTGTAAAAATTGATTAGAAAGTATTAAGTTGAGCTGGTGCAAAAATAATATTTTTACATGTTTTAGATTTAAATATAGATTAATTAAAAATATTTAAATGATTTTTTTCATATTATACACTAAGAGTAAAAAACAATTTTTGTAAAAGTAAGAGTAAAAAATACTAAAATCACAGTCAACTAAAAACAGTCTCTACAGCTCAGATTCAGTAAATGAGAAACACTGTCCAAATAGAACGGTCACGAACGAACAGTTTCCTTTGATGTACCGACACTATCTGGATCGCTTTCGTTGGTGCTCGAAGTTGCGTCAGAACAGGCCGCGCCGCCCCAATTTGTTTGGTTCGGCGCAGCGCAGCGCGGCCGGTGTGGACGCGGTTTAAGGGTAGACGCCTTTGGCAAGCTTGTGACTAATTATACTATTAGTGAATTTTACATCAGGCAAAAGAGACATCCAACGCTAAGTTCATTGCTACCTAAAACTCGAGAAACCACAAATGCCATCAGCTAACTAGTTACTTTCGAGTGGTTAAAAACAAAAAATTGTTACACCAGTTTTTCGTAAATCCAGAGAAAGGGTGTAAGTTGGAACATAGTGGACAGGGCGAAACTTTAAAAAGCAAGGTGTTTATAGAGAATTTCTTTCATAACAATTTTTTTATAAGACTGCTGTTTAAACAAGATTAAAACAAGGGAGCCCAAGTGTTCTAGGAAGTAGAGCAAACAGCCATTGTTTACAATGTACAGTAATTAATGACGTACATCAATGAGATGCATAATCTCTGCACTCCATTGTGATAAAAGGCTGCAGTGTGAGACAGTGAGTCAACAGGATCAAGATATTCGAGTAGTCGCCTCGGTAAAACAGTGGACAGCGGCATTCAAAGGAAAACTAATAAGTCTCAATTTCTGCAGTCTTATTTTTGTTATCTCAGCTTTCCTCTTAAGCGCGCCCGTACCAGCTTGATGGGATTTAAATTACAACGGAAGGGGGGGCATCATGACATCATGTCCCTACTTTAGTCCAATTTCATCAATAAGGAATACTCTTTTAGTATTAGAATCTTTAATAACTTGCAGTAAGTCTGGAGAGAGTAAGAGTGTGTGTGAGAGAGGGGGGAGAGACAGACAGACAGAGATTGTGCATGTGAGTGCGTGTGTGTCAGTTTTTTTAAGTAATGGCTTTCCCGCGCAAATATTTTATTATATGATAATTACGTTATTCCACAAATTGCACGAAAATCACACAAATCACTTAGTCAGAAGCAGTTGATGTTTAGTACAATACGCGCGCGCGCGCGTGTGTGTGTGAAAATCCTTTCCTATGCGTAACGTTTTAAAACATCTTTCATTAATTACTTTAACTATATGATTATTTTAGGTATAGTCTGCTATCCATTATATTGTCAAAACCTTCCCTTTTCCGTTTAATAATTCTAACGTAAACAACAACATGTGAAAACACCTTTCCGTCCAATCCTATCACCGACTATGGTCGCGGTCACGCATAAGGAATGTTTTTGAAATAAGGGTTATGAACTGAAAAGAGTGAGTGCCCGTGCCCATAGACGATGATAGGTCTTCATGAGAGGGTGTTTATATATTTTATTGTTTGCGTTATAATTATTGAAAGAAAGAAAGGGAAGGTTTTGAAAATACAATGCATACGAAACTACGCCGAAAAGGATCTTATAATTAAAAGGAATGAATGAAAGAGGTTTTTAACGTTACGTATAAGAAATGATGCACACACACACACACACACACACACACACACACACACACACACACACACACACACACACACACACACACACACACACACACACACACACACACACACACACACACACACACACACACACACACACACACACACACACACACACACACACACACACACTGTAGCGGGTCGATTTTTGGGTGTTTTTGTTTTAACCGTTTGGGGCATATATTTATATTTTTATTTATTTCATTTTGGGCGGATTGTCATTGTGCAACGTATGTGTCCGTATAACAGACCAGTGTTGAGAAACAGTTGGAAACAAAGCGAAACGCAATCAGTGGTGTAACACGGCTGAAGAATTCACCTCCACAAAATTCTGAGAACTTTGTACCTGTGTGTGGCAGCGCACATACGCAACTGCTCAATCGCGCTCAAAGGACGCTCTAGCAAAAAACCAAGATGGCTAGAGAGACTAATATTTGTCGTCTTCTTCAAGATCCCCCGGAAATGCTGTTTTAAGTCCGGCCCACTTAAATGACATCAGCAGAGCAGAAGCCAATATTGTCCTCTGGTCACACACATATACCAGCTCTATGCCACGCATAAAATGGTTACACGACAGCAGGAACAAGATGCGACGACGAAAACATCATGGCATGGAAGTACAACTTCCATGCAGGAACAGGTAGTTGTACCTGTTACACACAGCCATACAGTCAACTAGAACCCGACCACAACTACAGACGCTTACCGTTTCTTTTAGGCCCCGGTCGGTGGTGTTATAAAATGTAATTAATCCAGTAAGACCGACCGGGACCCGAGGAGATAATCAACGCATCTTAGTTACAAAATGGTTGCAAGTGCGAATCGCAAACAGTTAAATTACGGACATTGGAATCGAATCGGGACAAAACACGTGTTCGGCCGGCCACGCGGTAGTGAACAGTTGTAAAACAATAAAGGAGTTTGTAAAATATAATAACAAGGGGTAAAGTATTAACTTGTGTGAAAGCGTGTGTAAGCAGATTGGGCTGTCTTGAATAATATTTAAATATATAACCGAAATCTATTATCTATAAACGTATATGTGAAAATTTGCTTTTTTATGTCCTTGTTTTACTTAATTAAAATCATTTAGTTTACTTTAAAACAATGTGTTAGTCTAAGTTATTTCGTCATTACCACTTTCTCATTTCTGTGTTGCGAAATTCGTCTAACGAACCGGAATCTTCTGAGTTATTAATTGGGTGGGTCAGATTGCTAAATTGTCCGTTTTATTTAGGGTGGAGTGTAAAGGTTTTCGATATTTTATCCTATAAAAAATAATCGTGGCGACTCTGGGCTTCTGATAAAATTTCCGCAGCAGGTAAGTAGTTTAAGTCCTGGTAGTGGATTTTATTTATTTATATATTTAGGCCTCTTTTTTATTGTTACAAATGTCGACGCGCTGCCAGGATTTTCGTTTAATTATAATTTTATACGAGATAGACCTATTTTAATACACAGAAAATAGGATGTGGTAATGACGAATTTATAAATATGATTTATCGTACATAATTAAGTAGGTTAGGTTTATGTTATTGTGATTCATAATGTGGTAGGTGTTTAAGCAGAGAAAAATAGTAGCTTTATATATAAGAGTGTTATACAAACGAACTTTAAAAAATGTCAATCATACAAAGTAATGATAGTGATTTTGCATGGGACGAGTGGGAGAGTGAATTTCGAGGTGTTGTGGGGGAGATGACAAACGAGGAATGGGGTAATTTAGACGATAAGTTAACCCGAATGGAAGAACAAGAGGAAGGAATATTTGCGGAAATCAATAAACATAGTGAGAGGACCAATGTTAAAGGTAAGATAGTTGAAGAGATAGTGGTAGAAAATAAGACAGAAAATAGGCCTAGTGATAATGATGAGAGTGTGGGGGTGGTAAACACAGATAGAGAGATAGACCAAGTTAACAAAAATAAAGTCGATCAGGTGTCAGATAATAATGTAGATTATGCTAATCTAAGTGAGTCGAATCAAGAGCTGATGAAAAAGCTACAAGTAATGTTAGACGAAATGTTCAGTAAACAAAAGGCAAGTTTAGATGACATATTTAAAAAGCACAATGAGAACTGGAAACGAGAGGCAGATAAAGTAAAAGAGAGTACAGAAGTTGAGTTAACACAGGTAAGTGGTAATAATGTCTTTGATAACAGCGAAGAAATAATTAACAAGGTAAGTTACAGTGGTAAAACTGAATTAATAAATAATAGTGATAAAATAGTTGAAAACGAGCTATTTAAGAATGATGTGGTGAAAACAAATAGTGATGATGAAGTTTGTGGTGAAGTAGGATTTAATAACAAAATGTTAGCGAGTGTTGATGAAATTGAGAGAGAGTGTGATGAAAGGTTAGGGTGTCAAAGGGCAAATTTTCCCCATGATATAAGTGGAGTAAGGACTCCGCTAGTAGTGAATTTTGAGGACAGAGTTTCCTCCGTTAATTATGTGGAAGACAAGGTGTCTTCAAGCAGTCCCCTAAATTTTTGTAAACCTGGAAAAGCCAGGAAATGGTATAGTAAGTTTGTTGTGCCCTTTGCATGGAGTGAAGTAGGTCAGTGGTGTTGTGACAGGTATTGTGATGAAAGTGATTATGAGAGAGAGAAAGAGTTAGAGTGGTTCAAAATAAATAGAGGTTATGCAGAGCTGATAGAGAAGATGAAGATTAAGAGGATTATGATAAATAATGTAGACATACCTTGTGTAGTAGTAGACAATGATTATATTGATGATAAATGTGTACCTGTAGGAAGAATTAGTGTACTTGTAGTGGAGGAATATGAGAAAATAAATTACCTGGGTGTAACAACAAATATTCACGGAGGCGGGATAAAAACAAATAATAGGGACAAGTCTTATGAGATAATAAAAGGGAAAATGAATGACATAGAGGTAATGGTTTATGATAAAAATAATTATAATAAATTGGATGTAAATAAAAACCATTTAGTCTATAAATATGTAAGATACCTTTTTGACGATGGAGGGTAGACTGTAAAACAATAAAAGACAATGAAACATTATGTTTTATGGTTGTTCGACATGGCAGATTTGGACAGAAGTGTGGAAAAAATGGAATAATAATTAACAAGAGTTGTAAATAAAATCTAGTGAATTTATATGTGTGTATGTAAGATGATTGTTGTGAAATACTTGAATATTGAAATACTTGCAATTTAAATAAATAAACCAAATTAATTTTGAAAACAAGTAATCAGAGAATTATAATTGTTTGGATGGTAATGAATTCTATATTGTTAATAATTAATTTAATTAAACAATTCAATACATGTTAAATATTTTGTTGGACTATTTCAATATTGTATAATTAACTTTTTAAGGAATTTAGATCATTTTGATAATAGATGGCTGAATTATTTGAGGTGAACTAATATGTTGTGAAATGTTTCAGTGGTGAGGTGAGAGTATTGTGGTATGTTGTATATGTTTTGAGAAATGGGCTGTAAGTATTGAAATTTTACAATATGAATAATGTTATATCAAAAAGGTTGACAGGAGTGATTGATATGTTGATTCAGTAATGAAATATTTTGAAATAATTGCGCTAAATAAAAATGATGGTTAAAAATATATATTAATAATAAATTTAGAATTTTTGAAAATCTGATTACAACACAGGATAAATTCATCATGATGATAAATAGAAAGAGTTAATGAAAAATTTTAAATAATAATGTTTATAAATTTTTATATAAATTATTTAAAAGAGAATTGTTTGTTTGATGTATGCTAATAATCCAGGTTTATTGCTATTTGTGTATTGTGTTATGTGATGTATTATAACAGTGTAGTGTGGAACTGCTATGGGGGAAAGTTGTAGATTTTGTATTAATTATTTTATGTTACTAATAGTTGAGCTTCCATATAAAGTGGGTTAAAACCCCATCTAAATTAATATTGTCATTTAAATTTTAATTTAATATTACGAAAGATATTTTATTTGTGATTCCCCAAATTTTCGGGCGGTCACGGCCTCACCGAACCCTGACCGTGGAATTGGTTTAGCTTTAACAGCTATGGTTGGGGCACATTACGATTACGCGCTGACCATAACTGGCCATAGCTGTTATCGTTGTAAAGGTGTATTTTGAAATTGATGGGGGGTAATAAAAAGGGGAATCACCAAACTATGGAACAGCGGCTGCCACTCTGTTCGAGAAGGAACAGCAGAGCCAGGTGGTAGATCCGTTTAAGGGTGCATGATTTTATAACGAGAACATGATGATGTTCACCAATTTTAACTTAACAGCGGAAGCAGAGACACGGAGAGGTAAAACCCTGCTCCAAAATATACAGTCTCTGTGGAAGCGAAAGGGCGAAACAGTCCTCCATAATCTGAAATAGAGTGTGTGGCTGGGAGGTGACGTAAAGGAGTCACGAATTTAAAATTTTATGACGTAAAAGTTTTGCTTATTCAAAGTTTAATCCAATCAAAAATGCTTGTGCTCTGTCCACATAATTATATGCTCAGACTCGTAAATCAAGGTGTTCATACTATAATTTTACAGGTATCATTTTATTGTTGTGTGTTAGATATAGTTGTTGATAAAATGTATTTTCATTATGTGTGTAATTTTTTCTCTAAGCCAATCATTAGACGCCTGGCAGGCAATCAACATAATAGAAGTAAGTGTTGATAATGTATTACATGTATTTGTTCAATTTTAAGATGTAGTTTCATTGTGTTTTTATTATGTTAGGATATCAGCTGATCAACAATACCATGTCACTGGTATAGTGTTTTGTAAAGGTTACAAGTAATTAATGTTTAGTGTACTACAGATATTTTGAAGTAAAGATAAAAAGAATATGCAAATTAATAAAAGATAATTCATGGGTGATAAAGGTTTTATGGGACACGTAGACCTGTCCAAATTGAATTAAACGTTAAATGTGAAATGAGGGAGATGAATATAATGTAATGTTGTTTTTGAGTTGATGTGATATAATAGAATTTGGTGAAATATTGATGTTGACACAGTGGTAATGGAGATTTTAGGTAGAGTTTTGAATGATCTATATTTATGTTTATAGTTAATGAGGTTATTTTGTGTATTTGTAGTGAGGTAATGAGATTGAGATTTTTGGGGATGGCAATTGTGTATTAGGGGGTAGTGTATTTGGGGAGTCCGCAACAAGGGTTGGGACGGGATAGGGACCGATTGGCGCCGGAAAGGGTTACCTAGGGGGAGTCCAGGGACCAACATAAGGGGATGAGTTTTGGGAAGGAAACACGTATCATATATACAAAGGGTTAGCGAGTTTTATATATGTAGAGAAGGCGGCGAATTGTGTTAAATGATAAGTTGGGGTTTAGAATGTCCTGATTAGTAGATATTTTGGTAGAGATGGGTGTCATGGGAGTTGAAGTTGATGAATATTAGAGTCAGAGGGAGAAAGTTTATATAGGTATAGAAATCTAATACAGAAAAACGAGAATAAATGATTTACATCACCCACAGTATATTAAAGTAAGATTGTTGAAAAGAAAGAGAGATTCATGATAAAGAATATGCAATTGTTTATTTTTTTCAACCAGTGACAGAATTTTGATAAAATTTGAAAATAATGTAAAGTTAAGAATTGTTTGTTTTAAATAATTTAAATGTCAAGTTGATGATGGATTATATTAATGTTTTGTTCGTTTTAAATATTTTGTTTATTATGTTTTGTATTTCAAGGTAGGATATTGAAAATGTTCAAGGTGTTTTCAGAAATTATACATAACATATGTAGGTCAAGGGTTTTGGACTTGACCTAGTTATGATCAGCTGATGAGTTCATACACCTACTAAGCTTGTAGAGTAGGAATTCAATTTTAAGTTGTTTGTTTGATTAATTCAAACTAATCTTTGAATAAATTTAATAAATGTTATTTAATAAATAAATTTAATAAATATTTAATGAATAATTTTTTTTGAATTTTAAAATTTTGAAAATTTTAAATTTTTTTGAAGAAAAAAAAACTTGATTTGTCGCCTGCCAGCGAGTGAATATTTTGAGTAATGATCATTTTATTATGTATGTATTAATGATGTTTCTTTTATTGTATTGCTTTATATTGGTAGGCTATAAATTGTTCTCATGCTAGAGTAAGGATGTATTTGTATTAATAGGAATGTTTAGGTTAAGTCATTGAAACAAAAATTAGAAAAAAGAGGAGAATTTTTTGGTAAAAGATTTTTTTTTGAATATTGAATTTTTTGAATTTATAATAAATTTTAAAAGGAAGTTTTATTGTAATGTGTTATGATAATATGTAATGTTAATGTGTGTGAGCCCAGTATCTGCCAAAGGCAGCCCAGCTTGCAAAAAGGGGAAACATATCGGCGGAGGAGCTGGGATAATTTTAGCCCGGGATTGAGGATTTTGGGGGTAGCATGTTAGAAGGCGAGGTGTGCCGTGGTGCGAGTCTGATCAATTTCTCGGTGTTGGGATCTCTTACGGAGAAGTCCAGTGATCTCGTTCAGATGAGTCCATGGTCGCTGAGCCAGGGGGGTCGTGTACCCATGCAGAGTAAGAACCAGGGGGTTGTTGGCACCAGTTCCTCACCGGTCCTCTTCGGGGTTATCGATGAGATTTCTTCTGTCGTGGACAGCAGAATTCTCATCGAGGGGGTATTGTAGCGGGTCGATTTTTGGGTGCTTTTGTTTTAACCGTTTGGGGCATATATTTATATTTTTATTTATTTCATTTTGGGCGGATTGTCATTGTGCAACGTATGTGTCCGTATAACAGACCAGTGTTGAGAAACAGTTGGAAACAAAGCGAAACGCAATCAGTGGTGTAACACGGCTGAAGAATTCACCTCCACAAAATTCTGAGAACTTTGTACCTGTGTGTGGCAGCGCACATACGCAACTGCTCAATCACGCTCAAAGGACGCTCTAGCAAAAAACCAAGATGGCTAGAGAGACTAATATTTGTCGTCTTCTTCAAGATCCCCCGGAAATGCTGTTTTAAGTCCGGCCCACTTAAATGACATCAGCAGAGCAGAAGCCAATATTGTCCTCTGGTCACACACATATACCAGCTCTATGCCACGCATAAAATGGTTACACGACAGCAGGAACAAGATGCGACGACGAAAACATCATGGCATGGAAGTACAACTTCCATGCAGGAACAGGTAGTTGTACCTGTTACACACAGCCATACAGTCAACTAGAACCCGACCACAACTACAGACGCTTACCGTTTCTTTTAGGCCCCGGTCGGTGGTGTTATAAAATGTAATTAATCCAGTAAGACCGACCGGGACCCGAGGAGATAATCAACGCATCTTAGTTACAAAATGGTTGCAAGTGCGAATCGCAAACAGTTAAATTACGGACATTGGAATCGAATCGGGACAAAACACGTGTTCGGCCGGCCACGCGGTAGTGAACAGTTGTAAAACAATAAAGGAGTTTGTAAAATATAATAACAAGGGGTAAAGTATTAACTTGTGTGAAAGCGTGTGTAAGCAGATTGGGCTGTCTTGAATAATATTTAAATATATAACCGAAATCTATTATCTATAAACGTATATGTGAAAATTTGCTTTTTTATGTCCTTGTTTTACTTAATTTAAAATCATTTAGTTTACTTTAAAACAATGTGTTAGTCTAAGTTATTTCGTCATTACCACTTTCTCATTTCTGTGTTGCGAAATTCGTCTAACGAACCGGAATCTTCTGAGTTATTAATTGGGTGGGTCAGATTGCTAAATTGTCCGTTTTATTTAGGGTGGAGTGTAAAGGTTTTCGATATTTTATCCTATAAAAAATAATCGTGGCGACTCTGGGCTTCTGATAAAATTTCCGCAGCAGGTAAGTAGTTTAAGTCCTGGTAGTGGATTTTATTTATTTATATATTTAGGCCTCTTTTTTATTGTTACAACACACACACACACACACACACCACAAAACTCGTTCAGTCAGAATGTTAGCCTAATATTCGAAAACATTTGATGTCACAATGTGCTCTTAATTGTGTAGCAGTTTTCGAACCTGCCACTGTGCACTAATCGGATGCCGGCGTTAGTAAGATGAGATTACTGTTTCAAGTCCACAGTTATTATCAATCAATCGCAACTTATCGGTTTCAATGGAACGGACCAATATATATGCAGAAACATCTCAACAACGTAACTCAACAATTTTGTACACTGATGCCAGATAAAAAATTATTTACCATAATAACAGTTGCTTTAATGCCGATTTAATTCTTTTTAAATGGGGAGTGTCATAGATGGTACTGACCCGATATTACTGTTAATCATTGTCACATCATTAGAGCCGCCGCTGTCGTTTATGCTGAATGGCAACGCCAACGTTCGTTGACTATTTTTCAATAAAGATGCCAAGTTCATATCAGCAGACACTTTGAAGTTATATTATGTTTATGAAATTATTGTATGTATTTTATTGTCCTCATTGTCCCACCATTATCAGCGCCTAGCAGTGTCAACATTAACCTTTGATTCGATTTCCAAGAAAATGTAGAGATATTGTTGAATTACATTTATCTCTATATTGCTTTTTATCTGTTGTCTCTTTATACTTGCCCATAGATCTAGTGAGTATGGTCTACTGCGGACGGGTGGATGAGACTCTTTAGCTCAGTGAAGGCAACTCATCTAAGAGACGGGAACTCTAAACATAAAACCCCTGATCCTCCAGGTTGGGGGTTGGGCGTAGGGTTAACAACCCACCCCATAAAAAAATATTGTTATGAAACCAAGAGAAAAAGGAAAAACCGGACGGATTAATAGAATTGGGACTGGATCGTGGAAAAGGGACAAAGATTTTAAACTTGCGACGTGGAGCTTGCGTTCCTTATACATACCTGGAGCCTTGAAGATATTAACAGGAGAGGTTCTCAAATATAAGATAGATGTTTTGGCTATGCAGGAGATGAGGTGGACTGGCGCTGGAATCATGGATCGAAGGGACTACTCGTGTATTACAGCTGTCAGAACCGGGACCATGTGCTTGGAACTGGCTTCTCGGTAAGCCGCAGAATGAAAGAAAACATCATTGATTTTAAACCCCTTACACCTAGAATGTGTAAAATAAGACTTAGGGGAATCTTCTTTAATTATACTATAATAAACGTACATGCCCCAACTGATGATAAGCCTGAGGAGGAGAAAGATGATTTTTATGACTTGCTGGAGAATGCGTATGCCAGAAGCCCTAGACATGACATAAAAATAATCATAGGTGACTTAAATGCCAAAGTGGGAAGCAGCCATGCTTGCAGTAATATAGGAAAGTATAGTCTACACTCTGAACACTCAGACAATGGTTTCAGACTGTTGAACTTAGCAGTTGGTCAAAATATGATCATAGGAGGGACTTTCTTCGATCACAAAGACATACATAAGGTCACATGTATATCTCCAGACGGGAGAACAGTCAATCAAATAGATCATGTTCTATTGGATGGCCGCCATAAGTCAGACTTACAAGATGTTAGAGTTTACAAGAGTGCCAACATGGATAGCGATCACTATCTCGTAGTTGCAAAACTGAGAGCTAGAATCTCCAATAATAGATATGAAAAAGGAGTAAAGACTGTTAGATACAATACAGAAATACTAAAGGAAGAAGAAATAAAACGGAGGTTCGAGGTAGTTACTAATGAGAAAATTAGACAGTGGAGAATTAAATGCCGAGAGGAACAAGATACAGAAAACCACTGGCTTAGTCTAAAAAACATATTAGTGACCACGGGAGAAGAAATCGTTGGTTTGAAGAAGAGACATGGACGAGATGAGTGTTTGATAAGGAGTGTGAAGAGGCAACTGAATTCAAAAACAAGACATACAAATTAATGATCCAAAGGAAATGCACTAGGGCTGTTCAAGAGGAATACAGGAAGGCCAGGCGGATGGAAAAGAAGATTCATAGAGGAAAAAAGAGGGAGTATATGATGAGACAGATGAAAAAGATAGAGGAATATAAGAGTAAAAGGCTGAGGCGAGATATGTATAGGAAGGTGAATGATATGAGACAGGAATTTCAGCCTAGAACAAATGCCTGTAGGGATAATAATAGTGGCCTTGTGAGTGATACTGCTGGTGTAATCAGGAGATGGACAGAACACTTCGAAGAGTTGCTAGGCTCAGTTGGGGAGGCTTCGATGGAGGCACCTGAGGATGAAGAGGAAGCAGGAGAATTCGAGGATGATAGAGAGGAGTTGGTGCCATTCTATGACGAGGTGTATGAAGCTCTAGAAAAGCTTAAAAATAACAAGGCAGCAGGTTCCGATGGTTTACCAGGGGAACTATTAAAGAGCACAGGAGGAGATTTCATAAAGGAATTTGCCCATCTCATAGAGCGAATATGGCTGGAGGAGGTAATGCCTGATGAGTGGAACAATGGGGTGGTGTGTTTAATACATAAAAAGGGTGATCCGCTCATATGTAAAAATTATAGGCGCATCTCTCTACTTAATACAGCATATAAGGTATTGTCCAAAATCATATTTTCTAGGGTGGTTCCCTACGCTGAGGAAAACATAAAAGAACAACAATATGGATTCACTAGGAATAGGTCAACAACAGACCAAATATTTACACTAAGGCAAATCCTGGAAAATACGTTGAAATATGGAGTGGCCACTCACCATCTCTTTGTGGATTTCCAGTCGGCATATGATTCAATGTCAAGATGTGAGAGGTGTTTAGGCCAAACGACCTTTGATAACTTTTTGGTAGGTGAAAATGTATAGTAATAGGTACAGGTTATGTCAATATTTTTGAGTGTATCTTTTTGTAATGAATAAAGGTGTGTTAGTCGTTATAATCACTAACAGAAATAACACCATAAAAACTCTACACAACCTACGTCAAGCTTCACAGCTTATACTCAAATCGGAAATACACAATAATGAAATGACACATCTTTCAAACCCAACAAACCGAGCAGGGCCTACTTGTTTCCGCAAACAGCTTAAAGGTAAATGCTCTGTCTGGTTATTAAGCAACTGGCGGGTTCAGTCAACCGTGTCAGTATTTTCACACTTCTGTCCTAGTACAATGTGTGTGTGTGTGTGTGTGTGTGTGAAAAGACTTTCCTGTACGTAACATTTTAAAACCTATTTTATTCATTGCTGTAACTATTCGATCCCTTTCGGCGTAGTTTGGTATGCAATACATTGTCAAAACCTTTCCTTTTTCTTTCAATAATGCTAATATAAACATGTGAAAACACCCTTTCAACCAGTCCTACTGAGGTAACCCTACTAAATGCCCTTTGTGGCTGTTAGTAACTGGCGGTTCATTCAAGCATGTAGGTATTTTCACATTGTGTGTACATTGTGTGTGTGTGTGAAAATTCTTTCCTATATGTAACGTTTTAAAATCTCTTTCAATCTTTACTTTAACTATAGGATGCTTTTAGGCATAATTTTCTATGTATTATGATGTCAAACCTTCCCCTTTCGGTTTAATAATTCTAACGTTATGTGAAAACACCCTTTCATCCAGTCCTAACATCGACTATTGTCAAGGTCACGCACAAGGAATGTTTTTGAAATAAGGGTAATGAACTAAGAAGGGTGAGTGCGCGTGTCCATAGACAGTGATAGGTCTTGATGAAAGGGTGTTTGTATATGTTATTTTTGTGTTATAATTACTGAAAGAAAGAGGGAAGGCTTCTGAAAATACAATACATTGAAAACTACGCCGAAAAGATTATATAGTTAAATGGAACGAACGAAAGAATGTTTAAAACGTTACTCATAAAAAACGATGTAGATACACACGCACGCGCACGCACACACAACTCGTTCAGTCAGAATGCTAGCCTAATATTCGGAAGCATTTGATGTCACAATGAGCTCTTAATTGTGTAGCAGTTTTCGAACCTGACACTGTGCACTAATCGGTTCCGGCGTTAGTAAGATGAGATTACTGTTTCAAGTCCACAGTAAGTTAGTATCCATCAATCTCAACTTATCGGTTTCAGTGGAACGGATCAATTGATGTGCAGAAACTTCGTAACAGTGTGACTACACAAATGCCAGAAAAAATTTATTTTCCATAATAACAGTTGTTTTAATGCCTACTGTCATTCTTTTTAAACGGGGAGTATCATAGACGATACTGACCCTGTATTACTCTTAATCTTTGTCATATCATGAGAGCCGCCGCTGTCGTTTATGCTGAATGGGAATGCCAACGCTCGTTGACTATTCGTCAATAAAGATGCCAAGTTCATATCAGCAGGCATTTTGAAGTTATATAATGTTTATAAAATTATTATATGTATTTTATTGTCGGCATTGTCACACCACTATCAGGGCTTAGCAGTGCCAAAATTAGCTTTTGTTTCGATTTCCAAGATAATGTAGAGATATTGTTGAGCTACAATGTAGAGATATTGTTGAGCTACATTTATCTTTACAGTTGCTTTTTATCTGTTGTCTCTTTATACTTGCAAACCTTCCCGATAAGAAATTTTTATTTATATTTTGTTCCGACAAACAACTGCGGCTATCAGCTTGTGATCACAACATTAGTAACAGCAATGGTCTATCACATTCAGTTGATCAATCTCTCCTTCGCTTTCCTCAAGTGCTTATCATAAACGTCCAGCCCGGATTTCCCTCTAGGCACACTAGCCACGTGCCTAGGGTTGGCAGTCTCAGGGGGGCGGCACGAGGTGAACAATTATTTGTTAAAATTTCATGTTTTCGGTTTTTAATTCAGTATTTGTATTGGACACTAGCATTATGGCCAAATTAAAGAAAATGTTTTTGAAATAACCTTTAATTATATCATTGAATAACACGGTATTGACACTGGGCCTATGAATAGCGGTGGTCGGAGCGTAGCACGTTCGTGTATACAGGTCTGGACACTCCTTTGAAATTCTTGTCCTAAAGTGTACACGTAAATAAATGTTAATGAAAGTTAATAAAATGTAGTCTTTTTCACAATTCCATCACATTTACCTTTTAGATTTAAGATCAAATGGGATATTTGCAATAGAGATAGTTGAAATGACTATTTTCAGCAGTCAAGGAGAATTGAATATATAAAAGTTACTTCTTGGGGGGGGGGGACTAACAATAGTGCCTAGGGGCGGCAAGACACCTAAATCCGGACCTCTAAACGTCTCAGTGTACAGGAAACGTGTCGTTTTTTGCACATTAGGTCGTCCATTTTTTGACTTGGCCTGTCTGGTTTCACGCGTTTGACATTTTGTCTTGAGAATACCAAAAAGAAAGTAAGTTGTGCCTCTTTTAAAAATAAACTGAATATTGTAAAGTCTTCAGCTGGACAAATTGTAATAAAATGGACAAATCCGCTCGTCTTTTAGGTAAGCGGTACGGCAAATGAATCTTCATCATTTCAGACACAAATAAGAATTCCGAGTCGTTGATGCAATTTGCATACAATGTAGACAGTAGGCACAGTGGCGACGAAAGTGCATATCGAAAAATTACTCTTTCGTCAACAATTTCGCAGAAATTCTTAAAAACAGATAGATACGATTTAGACCTTGTGTTCAATGGGGACGAAGCGGGTATTGTTTAGGAACTTTGTACCATCTAACACGTTGGCATCTGAACGAATATTTGGCCACAGAGTATAAAATGAATAAGGAATGGATCACTCTGGTAATTTATCATAATGCAGGCGGAAGTCATAAAATCCC
This sequence comes from Magicicada septendecula, assembly GCA_034769895.1. Classification (NCBI taxonomy): domain Eukaryota; kingdom Metazoa; phylum Arthropoda; class Insecta; order Hemiptera; family Cicadidae; genus Magicicada; species Magicicada septendecula. The sequence goes on from CM068376.1 coordinate 171,515,866, forward strand.
GATGCTCCTAATTGGTACGTCAACAAATCCTACGTATTTAAAAATGTTAAGAACTTTAACAGATTTGGCTGTGACATAGTTTTTGTAAGTGTTCTTTTTCTCTCATGTCACAAAAATGGAGCTTAGTAATATTAAACAGCGTTATGCAATCAAATTTTGTTTAAGACTCCAAGATAGTCCAACAGAAACATTTAACAAGTCATACCAAGCTTACAGAGATGAAGCCATGTCCTGGGCTTAGATTTTTAGGTGGCAGAAAGCATTTTTGGATGGCCATGAAACACCCTTCTGGACGACCAAGCACAACACGAACTGACGAAAATGTGTTGAAAGTGAGAGATCTCATCAAGTCTGATCGTCGTTTGACGGTGAGAATGATTGCTTATAAATTAAATTTAAATCACCAGACAGTTCAGGAAATTTTGACGGATGATTTCAAAATGCGCAAAATCTGCGCAAAAATGGTTCCAAAAAATCTCACTCAGGAACAGAAGGACAACCGAAAAAATGTGTGTGTTGACCTTTTTGGGGCATTGAAAGTGACACAGATTTTTTTTTAATGTCATAACACGTGATGAATCGTGGATTTTTTAGTATAATCGAGAAACAAAACGGTAAAGTGAAACGTGACACTCGAAAGACTCGCCACTCGCCACGCCCAAAAAAAGCTAGAAAGACCAAATCCAAGATCAAGTCAATGCTCATTACTTTTTCAACATTCAAGGTATTGTGAATAAGGAATTTCTTTCTTACGGATAGAAAGTCAACCAAACTTACTATCGTCAGATTCTTGAGAGAGGCTCAGAAAAAAGGCCATTCATGTCCGGCCGGAGATTGTTGACTCTTGGATGCTTCATCATGATAACGCTCCATGTCACACCGCACTTTCTGTGAACGATTATTTGGTCAAGAAGGGCATTACTGGTGGTACTCTTGCCCCTTACTTCTCTGATCTTAGTCCATGTGATTATTTCCTATTTCCAAAAATCAAAGTTTAAATCCGAGGCCGCCATTTTGGAAGTGTGGAGAACATGCATAAAATTTTGACAGACCAGCTAAAGGAATTAACAGTTTAAGACTTCCATCACTGTTTCAATCAATGGGAACAACCTATCCATAAGTGTGTGGCTTCCAAAAAAAATACTTTGAAGGAAATAAAACTGTTTATTGCATCTGTTAACTTTCCGTAACTAAATCAATTAAAAAGACGTGTTTATAGCATCAGTGTAATATTACGGTTTAGAGAATAGTCTACAAAATTTTTCTGTTGTATTATTGGCACTTAGAAAGTTTAAGGAGACCGTTTACAGGAAAGTTGTTTATAAGACTTTAAAGAATGTTGTTTCGGGAAGTTGTGACCAGGATCTGAAAGTTTTGGTATAATTGACTATTATATTGTAAACGTACAAGTGTTAAGTAATAGAATTTGCTTCCATACAGATCCATCCATGGAAAAATATGCTATTTTTTTATTTTAATGTAATTTGTTTAAAACTATTCTTTAGGTGCCCATTCGTATAAAATCCGAAGTCAGAAATTGTATCTTTAATTTTTGTCTTTAAAGTTTCGGTAAATAATAGCTGTTGTGGTGATGTTAGAGAGGTCTGTTTAATAAGTTAGCTGGGAACCATGTAGCCTTCGTTGCGCCACTGGTCACTGTGGTGTTGTAAAATATAGGAATTGAATTATAAGGGACCAACTTTTACAACTGTTTCAAAGTAGCCACTCTTCATTTCTCCTCCAAATTACTGTTAGTTGTTAACCAACATTTTACATATTTCCATTCCGAATGTTAATAGGAACTTTATGCTTGTCTTTAGCCGAAGAATTTTAGTCACGAACCTATTTCGATTAGTGTCGCAAAACTACTTTGTGCCTGAAGTCAAATCCCACACCCCATATATTCCGTATTTTGTGTAGAGTTAGAGTGTTAGAGACAGAGTTTATAAAATGGAAAGTAAGCGTGAATATTTAAGTGGTGCTACGAAAAGGAAACTGCAAAAACAACGAGAAGAATCTAAAAGTAAACTTTCAAAACTCGACCAGTTTTTAAAAAAATCATCAAAATGTGAAATTGAACAACCCAAACCCGGGTCAAGTGCAAGTAATGAAAAAGAAACAAAAATCGGACTTGAAGTTGATTGTGACAGTGACAATAAATCTGATTTAAACATTAGTCCGTCGGATACAAGTGATACAACTACGGAAACAAATAAGCAACTGCAACATGAACAAGAAGAACAATTGCTAGGCAATGAATGTGTTCGCCAGTCCGAAGACATACCTGGACCAGAAAATCAGTTTGAACCAACTGAAGTTATAAGTAATCACGCAAATAAAACTAGTTTAGCAGGCCCTTCCGATCCAAACTGCCAAAGTTTTGAGACAGATATTGCATTCTATAAAAATCAAGCTACAATGACAGACGAGGTGAAAAAGTTAATAACGTTAAGTGAACTTTGTCAAACAAAGGGTCCTTTCCCGAAGGATTCCGTTTCTAAGCGGTCTTTCAGTACAGCATATTATTCTTTCAAAACTGCAGCAGGCCAAATTGTTCACAGGTTTTGGCTTTGTTACTCTCGTAATCTAGATGGAGTCTATTGTTTACCATGTTGGCTTTTCAGCCAAAGTGCTGATGCCCAAAGCTGGCGTGAAGGCGATATTAGAGATTGGAAAGGTCTCAGTAAAAAAATTAAAGTTCATGAAAGTAGCAATGCTCATTTACAATCTCACGTATGCCACTTGGAAAAAGAGTAAAACGGTAGCTGATCAAATTTCCGATGAGCGGAAAAAATGGAAAGATATTTTCATACAGATTGTGGATGTCATTCGAACCATGGCACTGTGTTCGTTGCCGTTTCTTGGGCATAGAGAATCATTACATGAAATAAATCCTGAAAGTGGAAATCTTTTGAACATACTATCTTTAATTTCTCGCTACGATTCTCTCCTTAGTGCACACTTAGAAAATGAAAAAACCAGATCAAAATATGACATTCAAAATGAAATCATTAACTTGCTAGGAAAATCAGTATTGACTGCCTTACTAAAACAGATTCACTCGTCTCCTTTTTTTCTATAACTGTTGATAGCACACAAGCATTTCTAAGATTGACCAAATGAGTGTTGTAATCAGATACATTAACATAGTAGAAGAATCTCCTGGCAATTATAAAACTGTGATTAGTGAGTCCGTTTTGGGATTTCAAGAAATAAAGGATACCAACAGTGAGGGGTTTCAAAGTAAGATTTTAGACTTTTTGAAAACAAATGAAATTGACATTAGTAAGTGTAGAGGTCAAGGTTATGACGGTGCAGCAACAATGAGCGGGAAATACTCTGGGTTACAGAAAAGAATTATGGATATAGTCCCAAACGCGGATTACGTACACTGTGCTGCACATAACCTGAACTTGGTGATCAATGATTCAGTATCAAATATTTCTGAAATAAGACAATTTTATGACATAGTACAGAAAACTTATGTGTTTTTCAGTGAAAGCTTACATAGATGGCAAGAACTTAAACACTGCCGTTAAAGAAGACAGCTCTGCCAAAAATCTAACTTTAAAAAAGCTATGTCCAACAAGGTGGTCTTCTAGACACGACTGTCTGTTAGCTTTAAGAAATGATTTCAAAATTGTGATTAAGTGTTTGACAGAAATTATTCTGTACAGCTCAAAAAAACCTGAGGCAGAAGAAGCATTAGCAATTAGAAACCACCTGGAAAACTTTGAATTTATTCTTGTGCTCTGCCTTGAAACTAAGATTTTAGAGAATGTAAATATAACTTCGAAAGCACTACAGAGGCCAACTGTTGACCTAGGCAGAGCGTGGTAGTTTCTAAGCCGCGCTTGTGATGAGTTAAAAGTTTTAAGAAAGGACTTTGCCGGCTTTCTTGCTGGTGCTAAACAGTTGGCCCAGTCATGGGACATAACTTGTAACATGAAAAAATAAGCGTAAGCGAGTTGTAAAACGCTTCTTTGTTGAATTATCAGTTGACCATAGAATTGACGACCCAGTGAAATCATTTGAAGTAAAAGTTTTCAATGCAACACTAGATATTGTAATAGCTCAGCTACAAATGAGATTCGAAGGATTGCGTTGCATTGATGATAGGTTTTCATTCCTGACGCCTCAGAATTTAGTAAACTTCTCACAAGAGACAGTAGTGGAGAAAAGTAAGGCTCTGGTAAATGTGTATCCTGGTGACCTTTCCACATCACTGCCTGACCAAGTAATATCCTTCAAAGCCCTGATGGCCAAAGAAATTGTACACAAGAAAAGCATTCGAGAAATGATGAATTTACTGGTTGAAGAAAACAGCTGCCTTATGAGCTGCCTCCCAGACTTAACTACAGCTTTGCAGCTTTATTTAACCATACCTGTCACAACAGCTACAGTGGAAAGAAGCTTTTCAAAACTTAAATTAATTAAGTCATACTTAAGAAGTGCCATGGCCCAAACTCGGTTGAGTGACTTGGCACTGTTAAGCATTGAGCATGAAGAGACACAGAAAACTAATATCAACGAAGTGGTTGAAAAGTTCTTAGCTATTAAAAAAAGAAGACTAGGCTTGGGAAAACAGTGAACTTTGGTTGATCCTCATCTGTGAATATTGTACATTACTTGAGTTCGAGTGTTATTGAATTGGATTAGACTTAAGGAGAACGTGTATAGAGTATATTCAAGAATTTCACAAATTCAGTTGCAAACTAATTTAAATGTTTGAAAAAAGCTAGAATGTTACTTTGATATTCGTTTTTAAATAATAAATTTTGAACACTCTGTGTGCGGTGCTGTTTCATAGTCTGAATTTAGATCTTTGACGTAAAAATAAATAATTCTTTTTATTTTGGTTTTTTTTATAGTTTTTGTAGAACTTTGTCTATTTAGCAACAATGAATTTTAAGAGTTTGTATACGTGTAAAACACCCTTTGCAAATTGCAAACGCTTTGTGATAGACGAGAAAGTATTCACAAACCATTTTTGTGAAACACACGTAAATAGAAACTCATTTGAGTGTTTTCCCCTATTACGTATACAAAATTTAACCATTTTTATAGGGCCCCCTAATTAGTTTTGCGGGGGGGCCCCCGTTTCGTTAGCGCCGCCACTGACTTCGAACCTTGAACTCATCCATTACTGATCTCTTTTCAGCTCTACAGCCACAATATTACGACACTATAGTTGAAGCTACAAAGCTCACAGCTTAGTACGACGTCCAAAAATGTGTGTATAAATCTCCAACCTATGCAATGAATATTAGCACTGCGCTAAAGAATTGTTGTGTGATAGCCATCAATTTCGGTCTGAAGAAGATGGCTATCATTCCCAATCTGCACTCGGAAGAGGTTGAAGCAAACTTAAAGGCTTTAATGCATTTGATTGAAACTAACTGGAGATACGATGTATCCAGCCAGGCTGCCGACGATCTCAATGTGAAGACTTGGAACAAGGTCTCTCTAGTGCCACTAGCATCTGATTAAAGAAACTTAAAACTTATTTGGTCACTACTGGTAACTCAGCAGCTTCTATATTACGTGAAGATCCTGATGATGAGCGTGCTTTTAGCGTCATTCGGAACCATGAACTGGAGATCGACTTCCAACAAATACTGTCAAAGCCAAAACTCAGTAATGACCGTAAGAAGCTGCTGACATTGTTAAGAAACAAAGGTAATTTTTTAGAAAGCGTATATAGATTTTCAAAACCAATGAAAATCCCCTCAGGAGCTATTGATCCCGACAAGTATTTGCCCTGCTCTTCATGTTTAGGCATTTACTCGAGGAAGCAGCTCTGGAGGCATAATAAAGACTGGGTCATAATAATAGTTTTCATGCAAAACACTTTCACAAAAAGTGTAGAGTGTACCTGTGAATGTATACATTTTTTTTTTTAGTTTCAGTTTTTAAAAATATGTATAGAATGTGTACTTAATTTTAAGGTGTCAGTAACTTCCATTTTGTACCTACTTCGTCAAAAATAATTTATTAGTTACCAAACTCGCAAGCCTATCAATATAACCTTTACCGTAGTCCCTGTAGTCCATAGAATATTATACAACCTTATTTCTTTCTGTAAATGAATGAACTAATTAATAAGTAAGTACTGTGGAGCATAATCAAGTTTTTATCTTTACAACTTTGGAGCCTCTGACATCCTTTGTTGGTCGTAGGTAGATCCTCCAGTAAAGAGTTGTATCTGACTGGTTCACTGCCTGGTGGGAAAATTATTGGCACCAACTGTTAATAATATTAGTTTGTGTTAAAATTTCTCGGTATAGGTTATGTTGTAGACTTATTCATATAAACCTGCCCTTCGAATGTCGGGATAACAACTTGTAACTTGGATATTTTATCTTTCTGGCAATCATTATTGGTAAAGTGGTTATTTTGTAAGTGAAATATATTTCCAAAAGAGAAGAATGGAAGGTGATATACTATTATAATTTAATTCAATATATAATTAAAAATCGTGACTTGGAATTCAAAACACTAGGTATGAATGAGTTACAGATTTAACCCATTTCTTAACACAAAACCAATTTTTTAAAAATAAATACAAATTGAGGAAATGAAAATGTTTTATACAAACAAAAAATTATCAATAGTAACTTGAGCAATTTACAAACTTTATTAATCATTATCATCACCATCACCACTCCAAGGACCTGTTGCGGAACCCATCTTCTTCTCGGTCTACCGACACCTCTCTTCCCAGAAGGGTGATAACCTAAGGGAGCCGCGGGTAGACGGATATCAGGTATGCGGTTCAAGTGTTCACACCATATCCTTCTGTGGTCTTCTATCTTCTGGTGCAACAATACAATGTTTGATTCGCTTCTAATATCCCCGTTCTTTTCTGATCCAGGAGAGAACAACCTTTTGTCCTTCTTAGAAATTTCCTTTCAGCTGTCTGAATCCTCTGTATGTTCCTTTTACGAAGAATTCATATCTCACTGGCATACAGGAATGTGGGGACAGCCACAGATTTGAAAAATTTAATTCGATTATCCTTTCCTGTTTTATTTTCCAGGAACCTATGAATCTTTTCACAGATGCGTCTAAATTTCGTTAGGTTAGAACCCAATCAATATGAGATATCACAACCTATATAGAATCCAGCTGAGTCGGCCTTTGTACAAAAGAAGACTCTCATCAATTGTTATCTCTCCTTAGAGTAACAAAAAGTTGAAATTTTTGAACGGGTATACAACAACAACTGGGTAAAGTTTATGTAGTTTTGAGTTTTGATGAATTGTAGCGTCAAATGAAAAATGGATGTATTTTTTATTGCTAAAAAGCTATTGTAAGAAATTGTTTTGGAGAAGAATCGACTAAATATAAGCGGATTTTTTGTCCAATAGAAATATAAACCAGATTTTTTTTACAATGCTCTTCAAAATAATGAGATATAAGAATACTCTCATTTCATTTACGCTTACGAAAAAATCGCGTGGATTTTTTGTCTGCCATAATATTTATTTTTTTCATTTGTGATCAACTGAAGAAGACTGTCATCAAAAATTCATTTTAAAAAGTCTAAAGAAGTGTTTCTACCTTTGTCTATTCCAGAATTTATTTTAGCATTCCCCAATAAATGAGAAGCGTGAAGGTGATAGGGGATGATTTTGTGGATCAACCCTACACCAAACACGGGCATCGCACACGGCAGCATCACCAGTGTCACTCTCTTCACTTGGGCTGTCTACTGACAAACTATATTCAGATGTATCATCCCCACTAACATCAACAGACATATAAGATATGTCAGAAATATTGAGAGATTCTTTATCACTCACTGGAAAAATTATTTTTTAAAAGCTTACGACAACAGATATCAAGCAAGCATAGTAAACAGTAAAAACAGACGCTGAAATCATATAATAACACGCTGAAACACACGAACAAAACACTGTACACTAAAATACAAAGCGTATAGAGTCTGTAGAGTCGTTGACCACAGACATAACTGCACAAAATCATACCACTGCGGTAAAACACACACACACACACACACACACACACACACACACACACACACACACACACACACACACACACACACACACACACACACACACACACACACACACACACACACACACACACACACACACACACACACACACACACACACACACACACACACACACACACACACACACACACACACACACACACACACACACACACACAGTCGCATCGACTTCAAAAAGACCCTGGAATTTGCACATCATAAACATGTCAGACTACTATATATTTACAACAGTAGCAGTGAGAGGCATAACAAGAGAGTACCGTTGCCGCAGGCAATTACCGTTCACCGCAAGGGGCTGGAAATTTTCGGCTACCCACATGGTTCCTAGCAAGTGAGTCTAAGAATTTCTGTCTTTATAATTGACATACTGTAGTAGCCTCTGTGCAACAATAAATCTCTTCCTACCAGCAATTGGAATAAATTTCTTTCTCATAAGCTTGAACGCGCTAATCGGAAAATATTGCCTATATTGTTGTGCAACAGTGTTATTTCTGTTTGCTATTATAACCACTAACACAGCTTTATTCAATTTATGAACTGTGGAATAAAGTAGAGGGACAATTTCTCAGAAATAATACCAATATGAGAGATGTTATTTCACTAACTGAAAGACTCGCCGTAACTCTAAAATAAGTGGTTTTAAAAATTACTTGGTTGTTTATTCTCCGTTCTTTATTTATCTAGAGCACGATTATTTCACAATGTAGTTAAACACAGTAGAGTGCTGAATGTGTCAAATGGAATTATAAACACAATTTTAGAATTTTGAAGACTTATTGACTTACTATCTCATGTGTCCAATCTACTCGCCAAGAATTTTTCTGGCTCAGCAATTTCTACAACTGTATGCGCAGCAAATTTATAAAAGCGTTAAAACTTGAAAGTTTTCATACTACTTATAAAAATATGTTGTTGACGTTTGAAATGATCTGAGGTGTCGAAATGACCTGATGATCTCTTTTTGAAAAACTTTTATCGTTATATAAATATGCAATTTTACACGTGATAACTATTCTTAGAAGTTTTAAGGTGTAAAAGTTATTTCTCAGCGATTTTAAGATAATCTGTATTCGATTTTTCTTGCTTGCTTTAAAATTACTTTTAACGTTCATAAATTTCAACGGAATTTGAAATTTTTCTGTTTTCTATTTTATATTGTAGTTTAACTAATTTAAAATTTAAATGAGTTAAAATGACTACATAATTTTGTTATTCACATTTATTACATGAATATCAATATTATCATCAGAGGTAACTTCAAAATTAATTAATTATGAATTCAAAAGTAAGCCTACTTTCTTAACTTAATAGTGTATATTCCCTGGTACGCAATACATTAGTGTAGTTATGTAGTAATTTTGTACTTTTATTTTACAGACATAAACTAATTAATAGATAGTATCTATCTCTACTGAAATAATAAACTCTACTGTGTAAAATTATAGTAACACAAGATTATTATTTATGTATACACATTATTTTCAATTTACATAAAGCAATAAAGTCATAAATTTATCTAGGATGATAAATATAACTATCAGATTACATACGACAAATTACAAATTTAGGCCTAATCCTCCTGTTAAATACATAAGTCTAACTCACAGTCAGTAACTGGACTGAGTGTGTAAATGGTCTGAAAGTGGAGATGTCACGGCACCGCGCAGTGCAGTGTGAAAAGCTCCATTTGCGGCAACGGTGGGTTGATATGGGCCGTGGTGCTCAAAAAGTTGTAGTTGAACTTCTGAAAGGTTACATATAAAACAATGTTGAATCAAGAACCACGGTGTCGCACCGGACACGGCGCATTGCGATAAATCGTACCGCCTGAACGAGGCCTAATGTCGGTAGACTGCAGAACTGGAGGTGGGCTTGTAGTTGGTTCCTCTAAACTTTGTGCTTATAACGACAGACTGTCCCATGAGCTACTAGATGTACCAGGTTGTGGTGAATTACGCTGAAACTGGGAAGCGAAAAATGCTTGGCCTTCTAATTCTTGCACCACTGTAAATATTCTTCTTTTCGCTAAGTGCTGGTAATAAGGAGGAAGTTTCTTCAGAGTAGGGGACAAACCTTCTAGGAATGCATCTATAGGATGTTTGCCATTTTGATTTTGTTTTTGAATATTTTGTAGTACATATTTCATGAGAGTAGCAGAAGCGCTCTCTGGTATGTTTTTTCTTTTCTTTCTTGGCCGTTCAACTTGGAGGGCGTCATTGTCACTGCTAGTGTTTGCGATTTTTTCGTTGGTCTCATTATCACAATCTGCAATCTGAATATTTACTGTATCGGAACTATTATGAGGTTGTCCTGAGGTTATGTTTGAAATAGTTGATCTTTCATTTATGTGAGGCAACAAAAACTGTAAAACCTCTTCATATTTATATTTTTTTACAGTCGTGTCAGCCTCTTGTCCACTCTTGGTTTTTCGTTTGTTGAGGGACTTTTTAAATTGATCGCGAATGTTTATCCACCGCCTTTTGCACGAAACATCTGTAACAATAATAAAGCTGACTTCAGTAAATTTTCAGATATTGTCTGCGCGCGTTTTTGTAGTTGACATTTTTTTTTTAACTAGTTGGTCTAACCGTTTAGACACGAAGCACTATAACAGATACAAGATCTGGCAATAGATCTGTTATAGATATAAGACTTGGATGTGTGAATGAAACGTCTTATACTATACTGTGGATTCCAGGTTTAAAAGATGTGCATAACATAGAAATTAGTTGTACATATGAAACTATTAGTAAACCGCTTAGTATTCAAGTAGAACATGTACTTTTTTCAGATACTTGGCAACAGGAGATTCTTTAAAAACTATATCCTATAGTTACAGATTGGGTCACGCAACTGTATTCCAAATAGTACATGAGACATGCCGAGCAATAGTTGAAACGCTCATGAAAGAAGTGATACCGGAACCATCTGAAGAAGAATGGTTGGCTATCGCCGAAAGCTTTTGGAACATTTGGAATTTCCCTAATTGTTTAGGGGCACTAGATGGTAAGCACGTTAATATCGACGCACCTGCCATCAGTGGCTCTGTGTATTTCAATTATAAGAGAACTTTCTCTGTTGTATTACTTGAGTTAGTAGATGCTAATTACAATTTCATTATGATTGATGCCGGTTCTATTGGGAGAAGCAGTGATGGTGGTGTATTTTCTCATTCGGCATTGGGAAAACGTTTAGAAAATGGTAGTCTTAACATACCGACAGTAAAGTCTTTACCCGGGACCAATATAGATGCGTCATTTGTTATAATCGCTGATGAAGCCTTCCCTTTAAAAATTTATTTATGAGACCATACCCTGGGCGTCAGTCTAGCGGAAATGAACGTATTACAAATTTTAATTATCGGCTATCCCGTGCTCGACACGTCGTAGAAAATACTTTTGGTATTTTGACTCAAAAATTTAGAATTTTTTTAAGACTATCAAGTCGTCTCCTGAAAACGCGGACTACATTTTTACGGCTGCATGTGTATTACATAATTTTATAAAACAAATGAACAGTTCAGCAAACAAAGTTAGTACACGTATTGATGAGGTCTTGAGTACATCCCAAATTTTACTTAGTTTACCGCCTCAAGGAGGAAGAGGAACAGATACTGCCTTTGCCGTCAGAGAAGTATTTAAAGATTATTTCTCTTCACCTGTTGGCAGGATTGTACCTTTAGATATTAACGTGTAAACATATTATACAAAATAAACACTAACAAAATCTATCATTTTATAAAATTTATAAGTTTTGTATATGAATACTATGAAGAATAAATAAAAAGTTTCTACTGACCTGATTCGTTCATTTCATCCTATATTTTCTTCCAAAGTGATGCTTTTGTATTATTATCCAAGTACGAGATGAATATCTCGTAATCCAAAACACTACGTACACAACTCACCAAGTGTAGCAATGAACTGTGAACTACACGTTGGTTCGTTTATGTTACAACGGGACGTGGCGACAACGTGACTGTGAGGAGGTGACGGGGACAGAAAAATATCGTTAGCGACGGGCGGCCAACGTGTACCTTACGGCACACGTCCCCGTAACATAAATGCCCTCTATGAAATCAGTGAGATAAAACATCGACGTGTCTCGTACGACACTCGTGCCGTATCCGCCCCGTTGTAGCATAAATAGGCATTAACTGGAACACGTCGGACAGGTTGGCTACCACTGGTCCATGCACACCAAATACACGTTTTTACTCCATGTTAAATTGGCAACGTCGCAGAGGTCACTTCAGCGATCGAATGTACTTGAATATTCAACTGGAGGCTACATACGCGGTGAAATGTATCTTGATATACGCGCGGAAGTCACTTAACTCAGTATGAATGGATTCTACATTGAAGACAGAGTATACACACTTTGTTGTGAAGTGTATATTTTTAATAAGTATTGGATTTAAATTGTGAGTGGCATTAATTTTTCTGCCTTACAAATAAATGAAATATTCGCAGTTGGATAGGACAAATTATTATTCCTTCAGGGGGATGCCATGATACCACAATCATGTACGGAAGCCGAGTTGATAGCAGGATGTATATATATATATATATATATATATTACAACGCTCCCTTTCGTCTAACACAATTATCTAATATTTGTGATGTTAGATAAAAAGTTACTTACCTGTGATCTTACTTTACCTGGGCGCCAGAACAAATCCCAGATACAAATGACACACGGTTTCAGCTTAGCTCAGCGCATGGAGACACTCTTTCTCAGGATTCGTTCAGTGATTGTGGTTTTCAAGGGGAATCGTTACAAATAACACTTTAAGATTTTCTTGATTATTATATTTAATGTTTAATCAATAATTTTTAAACTTTAAATTGTTAATGGTAGGACTTAATTATACCCTATCCTTATAATTATTGAGTGAGTGTGGAAAGTAATGATTAAGACGCTCAAATGACCTATAGCTCTTATCTGGTTTGATTAAGAGATTTCTATCTCCCAAACCAGTGCTAAAGAACAGGTCTGCAATAGTTTGCACGTCCAATACTACACACCACTTTCCATTCAACACTCCTATCCTATATTAGAACTAATCTTATAGTTACAATACAATGTGTGCTTTTCTTAGTGTCTTTTTAAAATTGTTTATTGTTTTGTTATTTGATTAGCGCTTATATCATTGATCAATGAATCTATTTCTTACTGTTTTGATGCGTTGACCGAAGATAGGAATCTGTAGAGGTCCTCCTTTCGATAGTGTTGCACAGAAGAATGGGTTGATCAATGTTGTGGAAGATGCCTTGGCAATTACAGATGCTGTAGCCTTCTGTAGCACAGGTCCTTCACGGCTGATGGATTAATTAATTAACTAATTAATGAATTAACGGATGTTTTACGCAGCTAGTGTTATTGAATGTTGTTAATTCATCTACACTGCGGACTACTTCTCGAATTAGAACTTAAATTTGCACTGTTGTGTAATTTAAAAATTTCTGTATGTGAATTATACACGTCTAGTGTGTTTAAGTACCGAACGAAGAGTGATGTTACCCCTCGCTTTTAGCTGGCGTCTGTTTTAAATACGGGCTGCTGATTGGTTGTACAAATAAATCATGTGTTTTTCCAGTTTCGACAATCTCGAACAAGTCGCTCAAACACTCCGTGACAGGTTCCAAACGGCAGAGAAATTCTTGTCAAAATCGTACTTCCTGTATTTGCAAATCGTTTGATTACAGGTATTTGCAAATGTGTTTCCGAAGATCTGACCACAGAATATTGTTGCTTAGGTCTTTATCTGTGTGTGTGTGTGTGTGAAAACACCTTATTCCTACGTAGCATAATTCTCTCGTTATTCCTGTTGGCGTGGGTCATCCGTATAACTTCTTTATTTGTTAATTATATTAACTGAGCTTGCGGCTACTTATAAAGCTTTTCTTGCTGAATACAGTGCTGTTTTCAGAATCGCCGTATATTTACAATTTTTGAAGTTATCGCAGGTTGAACTGATAATTCGCTTTGAGTAAAATTACCTGTTTGAACTGGATTGTAATATAGCGGTGACGTGGTTAGAGTGAGATGGCTGCGATTATACGCTCTCTCTCTTTCTTACGGCTTTACACTCGTACTGTCTATAGCTTTCATATAACGCTCTGATAGGACGCTATTATGAATCGTTATATATACCCCCACTCGGTATAAAAAAATTGATTATTTAAATCATTAATTTTTTTTTATAATGTTCAGTTTTACACTGATTAAAATTTTGCACATTTACTTTAGCACTTTTTCCCGCACAAACTTGCACTTATACAATGTTGCTTACATCTATCTTATAACTAAAGATTACAATGTTTCTTAACCTAACATGGTATATTGGAAATTTATATGATAATTTTTATCATCATTTTGGATTAATTAATGTCAATATTTTAAATAACAACACTACATTTATTTAAATAATATTTTTTATATTATTATTAATTTTGATTCAAAACAATTATTTATTTATTTTATTTGACCAGGTTTGACTTATATACCATATTGCTCAAATTATTATTTCTTTATGGGTCAATACTTTTGTTTATTCTTCCTCCTATGTTCCATAGCTCATATAGCTTCGTATATGGAAAATCCTGGTTTTGAGTTGGTAACTGCACTCCTCCAAGCTACACTAATCCTAGGGTCTTGTTGTTGATGAGTCCCTATTTCTTTAAGTCTTCTAACTACTTCATGTTTCGTTATATATTTTACCGCGTAAATACCAATATCATTGCTACTATATTTAATATTACCTGTTTCCATGTTGTTTTCTGATGGTGGATTTCTACTGAGTACATCTGCTACGAAGTTGTCTTTCGCTTTGCAATAATGTATATCAAATTGATACTCTTGTATAGCCAAGATCCAGTGAGTCAGACGAGCACCTAGCAATTTACACTTTAATAAAAACACTAACGCCTTATTGTCGGTGATTATAGTAAGTTTAGCACCCAGAATATAACTTCTAAACTTTGACAGGCTATGCACTATCGCTAATAGCTTTTTTTCTGTCGTGAAATAGGTTAATTCTGCTCCTTTAAGTGTGCGACTTACAAATCCTAATACCGCTTTTTGGCCCTTCTCATCAATCTGATACAAGTGTGCTCCAATAGCAATATTGCTGGCGTCTGTTTGGAAGTAAAATCTTTCTCCTATTCTTGGATGATTTAATACAACAGTATTTATAAAAAGACTTTTCACTTGTTGCAGTGCTTCATCGCGGTCCTTTGTCCACTTCCATTTAATACCTTTATTTAACAACTTTAACAATGGAACAGTACTTTCCGCGTATTTACTCATAAACTTTTGATAGTAGTTAGCTAAACCTAGAAATGACTTTAGCTGCTTGCAGTTCTTTACTACACTTACCGACTTCCAATGCTTAAACTCTTTAATACCTACATTTATTTTATTAGCATTTATTTCCATAGTAATGGTATTTCTTTTAAAATTTATTTTTGCTTTCCATTCAAGCAACGTATCTACCCCAATAATACAATCATGAATGAGTTTCGGGACTATTAGAGCTACAATTTGGGTTTGGTTACCATTTATACTGACAGGTAAATATATTTGTTCAGTTATCTTTTGCATTTTGGCTCCAGTGGCTCCCTGTACATTACAATGTTTACGGGTAGTCTGGGACAATTTTGCAACTGATATTTATCTACAAATTTTGAGCTAACACAGGTAACTTCACTGCCAGTGTCAATAAGCGCTCGTACCAGTAGATTACTGATCTTACAAATTATTTCCGGGCATTCAGGATAATGGTTTCTCCCCACTTCTTGCTCTTCTTTTAACAAGAACTCCCTATCGCTCACTTGTTTTATATTATTAGCTACGTTCTTCTTACCTGTTTTCTTTTGTGATTTCACTGCAGGTATTGGTAGGTTTAGTTTTGTTTCTTTTCTACCTGCAGTGGCTTCCCGTTTCCCGTATTCATTTTACTAGTCGACGGTTGCTGCTCGGTAGAGGTTACAGTTGTTTTACACACTTTATACCCTTTATTAGATTTATTTTCTACACTTCTACTCCTACCTTTATCCTCCACTTCCTGTCTATTTTGTGGTTTATTACCCGGATATGGGGTAAACCTTTTTTCTTTCATACGTTCATTATCTCTCCTCTTATTTGAGTAGAACGTTGGTTCTTGCTGATCGCCTCTAGAGTAATTACTCAGCTGATTACTTACCCGCTGTAGGTCCCTCTCTAAATCTAGACACTCATCTACAACCATAATGAACTTCTCTAAAGTATCCACTCCTCTAGTAGTGGTTGCTACTCTAGTGCGTTCTGAGAAATGACGTGCTAGCTTATATACTAGTCCTCTCTCTTCTATTGGTGGTGTTAGATGTTTAACTTGCGCCATTACATTTAGCACATAATTGGTAGTTGTCATATTCATTGACGGGTGATACTTACCAAATTCTAAACGATCACGTACCCTTCTTTGTATTTGAACATTCCAGTACTGAGCTAGAAATTTTTCTCTGAAGTCTGAGTAGGTTTGGACTCTGTCTGAGATGACTTTCCACCACGTACCTGCCAAATTCTTGAGAAATCGGCCTAACATGTCCTTCTTATCCTCGTCGTCCATCAGTGGATTTACACGAGTTACATACGCTTCAAACAGCTTTAGGAATTCCACAGGATTCTCATGTGGGTTTCCTGAAAATGCAAGGTTTTCCGGTTCTTCCTTATATCCGCCACACCTCACTACTTTGGTTTGCTGTGACTTCATTGCTTTAGTCAGATCATCCCGCATTACCTTTAACTGTTGTTCCACCTTTTTATGTACTTCGTCACTGTTAGCCTTACTCTCTACCTGTTTCTTAACTTCATTAATATTTACACCCAGTTGGGTACACTCTTCTGTAGTATTTTGGATTTCTTCTTTATTTAGAAGTGTTTGTGTTTTTAGTTCAGCTGTTACTTCACTGAATTGTTGATTAATGAGGGTTACTTTCTGTTCTAACCTTTCATGTAATTCATTTCTAAATTTATTTAGCTTTTCGTCTTGACGGCAAAAATTAGTGTTTACTTGTTTTCTAAATTCTTCTAAGGTAGTTTTAACCTCTTCAGTATGCTTATCAAATCTATTATTACTCTCATCTATTTTACCAGCTAAGTTAATAGCTAAATTTGCTATTTCCTCATATATTTTAAATGTAGCCTCTTTACTACTTTCTTCTATTTGGCTAGACAAATTTTCATTTATTTGTTTCATTTCACTGGACAAATATTTATTAGTTTGCTCAATTTTATTATTAACATCTGTTATTAATTTTTGATTACTTTCTTCTAAACTTTTATTATTTTCATCAATTTTACTTTCAAGTTTACTATTAGTATCTTTTATTTCACTAGATATTTTTTCAATTTTACTATTTAATTGACTATTTGTACTATCAATTTTATTATTAGTTTCTTTTATTTCTGTTTTGGTTTCATCCATTTTAGTGGTCGACTGCTTAAACATTTGCTCAATTGCTGCCATATCTACTGCTGATGATTTAGCCATTTTTAAAATTTATTATTAACAACTAAATTTAACAATTATTTAATAGTTATTTGTAACCTTGAATTCCACTTTCTTTTCAAATTTATTAATACTACAATTTAATTATCACTTGGGTAAAAGCAACGCCAAATTATATAACTTTATTTATATAATTTTGTGTTTAATCGAGCTTAATCGAGCCCCTTAGTTGGCCGCACCAAATCTTATACAAAGCTCCCTTTCGTCTAACACAATTATCTAATATTTGTGATGTTAGATAAAAAGTTACTTACCCGTGATCTTACTTTACCTGGGCGCCAGAACAAATCCCAGATACAAATGACACGGTTTCAACTTAGCTCAGCGCATGGAGACACTCTTTCTCAGGATTCGTTCAGTGATTGTGGTTTTCAAGGGGAATCGTTACAAATAACACTTTAAGATTTTCTTGATTATTATATTTAATGTTTAATCAATGATTTTTAAGCTTTAAATTGTTAATGATAGGACTTAATTATACCCTATCCTTATAATTATTGAGTGAGTGTGGAAAGTAATGATTAAGACGCTCAAACGACCTATAGCTCTTATCTGGTTTGATTAAGAGATTTCTATCTCCCAAACCAGTGCTAAAGAACAGGTCTGCAATAGTTTGCACATCCAATACTACACACCACTTTCCATTCAACACTCCTATCCTATATTAGAACTAATCTTATAGTTACAATACAATGTGTGCTTTTCTTAGTGCCTTTTTAAAATTGTTTATTGTTTTGTTATTTGTTTAGCGCTTATATCATTGATCAATGAATCTATTTCTTACTGTTTTGATGCGTTGACTGAAGACAGGAGTCTGTAGAGGTCCTCCTTTTGATGGTGTTACACAGAAGAATGGGTTGATCAATGTTGTGGAAGATGCCCTGGCAATTACAGATGCTGTAGCCTTCTGTAGCACAGGTCCTTCACGGCTGATGGATTAATTAATTAACTAATTAATGAATTAACGGATGTTTTACGCAGCTAGTGTTATTGAATGTTGTTAATTCATCTACACTACGGACTACTTCTCGAATTAGAACTTAAATTTGCACTGTTGTGTAATTTAAAAATTTCTGTATGTGAATTATACACGTCTAGTGTGTTTAAGTACTGAACGAAGAGTGATGTTACCCCTCGCTTTTAGCTGGCGTCTGTTTTAAATACGGGCTGCTGATTGGTTGTACAAATAAATCATGTGTTTTTCCAGTTTCGACAATCTCGAACAAGTCGCTCAAACACTCCGTGACAGGTTCCAAATGGCAGAGAAATTCTTGTCAAAATCGTACTTCCTGTATTTGCAAATCGTTTGATTACAGGTATTTGCAAATGTGTTTCCGAAGATCTGACCACAGAATATTGTTGCTTAGGTCTTTATCTGTGTGTGTGTGTGTGTGTGTGTGTGTGTGTGTGTGTGTGTGTGTGTGTGTGTGTGTGTGTGTGAAAACACCTTATTCCTACGTAGCATAATTCTCTCGTTATTCCTGTTGGCGTGCGTCATCCGTATAACTTCTTTATTTGTTATTTATATTAGCTGAGCTTGCGGCTACTTATAAAGCTTTTCTTGCTGAATACAGTGCTGTTTTCAGAATCGCCGTATATTTACAACTTTTGAGGTTATCGCAGGTTGAACTGATAATTCGCTTTGAGTAAAATTACCTGTTTGAACTGGATTCTAATATAGCGGTGACGTGGTTAGAGTGAGATGGCTACGATTATACGCTCTCCCTCTTTCTTATGGCTTTACACTCGTACTGTCTACAGCTTTCATGTAACGCTCTGATAGGACGCTATTATGAATCGTTATAATATATTGCAACATTACAACATTGCAAAAGTTGCCTAATATTATATTGTATGTATACAAATTTTTGTACTTAAATTTGGGCATCTCGTGCCTCACGTCTAGGGCGACAAATTTATTTAACGTGACAATTTGGCAAATTTAATTTAATTTAAATTTGTGGAGTCCTTTGATCTTGGAGCACCAAATTTAAACAACGTTACATATACATAAATAGGTGTGAATGGTCTCACGTTCAAGATTGACAAATTCTTTAAACATATAACATTTAAATAGGGGGTCAGGTGTATCTGCAATAAGAACTCTACGGACTTGAAACGGTAATTAAAATTTATTTTATACTATAAAAAAATATGTGCACATGGCACTGACTTCGATTTTAAAACATTAGTTATTATTTGTTATAATGCCGTAAGGCTTAAGATATATACATCCTTACTAACTAAACATTCTATGCTACTAAATAGTATATAAAAGAAAAATCTCATTTTTAGACTACTCAGTCTATTAATATGTTTCAAAATCAATTTTTAAATCTTTTTTCTATATATGGTACGTACTCAAAAGATTAATAGTTATTACTTCTCAGTACTGTTTTCTCAAATACTAATTGTTTTTATTTATATACTTTGTAATCATTTTATATCATATTAATTTGAGCTCTTATTACGTTAATCGTAATTCTAAAACTTCTATGATTTTTAACTCTACTAAACAAGAAATATTACTCTTATTTTTAAATAAAATATTAATGTCTTTAACTGTCTTTGTATACTGTGTATGATTAAGATATGAATAAGTTGTCTATCACCTTATTGTCGTCAATCATACTCGATCATTTTTGTTCCATCGGTGTTCGTCTTCGTCTCGCCTCCAGCGTCGGCTGTCTCTCTTCTCCTCTTGTCCAGCGTCGGCTGTCTCTCTTCTCCTCTTGTCCAGCGTCGGCTGTCTCTCACTCTCTCGTCCTCTCCTCTTGTCCAGCGTCGTATCGCTATGGAACTTCTTCTCTTGTCCAGCGTCGTATCGCTATGGAACTTCTTCTCTTGTCCCGCGTCGTATCGCTATGGAACTTCTTCTCTTGTCCCGCGTCGTATCGCTATGGAACTTCTTCTCTTGTCCAGCGTCGTATCGCTATGGACTTCTTCAGTAGTGCTGTTATTAATTACAATGTTTGTCTTATAGCTTGGTTACGTATTTGTACATAACTGGCAATTTAAACTGTTTATAAAAATATTAATAAATATGCCGTGCTGACGGGCATAAGCTCCCGCTGCATCGTGGATGATTCAAGAAAGAGAACCACTGAAGCTTGCGTGTCCTATTTATACCCATGTCTTGGTCGACACCCTTCAGTGATACAAAATCGACATGTTAGAAACTGTCTTTGGCGTCAGTTCCCCCACTCTTTGTCAAATTCACTATTTTTTATATTTCTGCGAATTGCAGAGTCCTGTAAGTATTTTTTTATACTTATCTTATAACTAATTTTACAACACATGTTCATTGTAATTTTGGACATTGCAACTTAACCCTTGTGATTTGTACACAGTTATTTCACTATTGCACTTGTACGGCTTGTCACTTTCGCGTGGTTTTCGCACACAGTATTTATTAAATTTATTTACATTTTATGGTGCTTTTGGATTTTAATTCTTAATTCTAGTTTATGAATAATTACGGAAAAACAGTCATTGTGCAATTATTCATACTGGGGTGGCAAACTTGCCTGCAGAGACCTGCGTTCACACACACTAGCAAAATACTGGTGTACACACTTTCAGTTACATTTGTGTGTGTGTGCACGTTGATTCAGGTCGAAACACCTGTTCATATTTTTGTCTGAGTCAAGCTTGCAATCCATAACATGCTTATTTCTAATATATTATTAATTATTTACAGTTTATTAAGTAAATTTAAATTTTTATATTTCATGCTCAGTACATCACTTATTTGTACTGTCGCATTATTCCTCTGCTTGGTAACAAAAAAAATTTTAATAAATTTATTTATTATAAATTTTTTTTTTATCTATGTATTTATTATTATTATTTGCAAACAAAAAAATATAACAAATAATAAAGAATAATATTCGTCATTTCACCCTTAATAGGAGTGTATACAAATGTCTTACCTCCCCTCTTTCGTACGCTCACTGCTCGCGACCTTGAATTAGGGTGGCTTTACAAACAGCTGATTTGACTGGTTTCAATGACCTCTGTTTTATGTGTAGAACTTCTTAAATGACGTTGCGTGGAATTTACCAATTTCTTTCTTCTGTATCTCATCATATACAATGAAAGTGTTCTGTCCCACTCGCTGTCTTAACGTATACGGTCCATTATAAAGTCTGAAGAATTTCTTCGCCGTATTATCACTCCTTTTTCCCACTGGATTTGCTTTGAGTAGTATACTTTCTCCCACGTTGAATTGTTGTAACTTGTGAGTTCGATTAAATCTCTCTATTCTCTTGTTACCTCTCTCTCTTATTCGTTGCTTTGCGTATTCAATTTTCACACTTATTGGTACAGGTACATTTTGGTTATTAGGTTTGTTTAGATATTTAGTCCAAAATCTGGTTGGCTTCTTATCTTCTTCTAATTCCATTGGAGTGTATCCTGTTGCTTCACTATAATTTTCGTTAATGGCTTTTTCAATAAATGGTAAATATTCTGCCCATTTATTGTGTTGATTATGGCAATATATTCGTAAATATTTACCTAATTCTTTGTTAACTCTCTCAGCAAGGTTTCCTTGAGGATGTCTTATGGATGTGAGTACTGGTTGTATTCCATTTTCCCTTAACGTCCTCTCCCATTTTTCACTTTGGAATTGCACACCTTGATCACTGAGTATCTTCTTCATTTTTCCATATAACGGAATATATTTTTGCACTAGTATCTTTAGAACAACTTTGGTTGTGGGTCGCATAATTGGGTACAGTCGGACTGCCTTGGAAAACACATCGATACATACCAATATGTGCTTCACACCTCGACTTGATCGTGGTAATGGTCCCAGAAAATCCACTGCAATTAGCTCTCCTTTGTTTTCCTTCTGTATACTCTGCATTCCTACATATGTGTGTAAATTCGGTCCTTAATTTTACATTAACTTACTCATACATTCATACCTTCGCTTCTAATCTTCCTTAGCTCTTTTCTTAACATGACATTACTTTATCTAATACATTACTTATACAATACATTAACATTCATTACCTTTTATTACATTTCTTTAACATTACCTTTCTGATCGCTACAACTTTCTTGAAATACACTTCCGTAACAGAATACTTTTTTTAGCTCGTAGTGTGTCGCATGGTCGGTTACAGAGGAACTGTCTTGGAAAACAACGATATTTTTCTCGAAGTCCTTAATCCTAAGTAGTCTCTGCCCTTATGACTTTTCACTCTCGCTTTCTTCTGTGTCCTTGTATCTTCGATAAGTGTTCGCTTGATCAGCCGTTCTAATAATTATGGCAATTATTGCCGTTCCTAACCCTTTCTTCATATTAATAACAACAATAATAACATTCCTTACTTTCTTAAATATTTCTCTACAATAGCATTCCTTACCTTCAATAATACATTTCTTAATTAACCCTTTCAAATAATATTCCTTACAACATTTCTTAATTATACTCTCTTATATTATTACACATATTATTTCTTATTATTAATAATTAATAGTTATATTATTTTTCTCATTTAAAAATAATTATTTATTCCATTCGGGTATTGAGTTCAGTGTGTAGTTAGAACTGACACCCTTCATTATACAATTGCATTGTTGTACACAGGAAATTCATTGTGTTCACCCTCGTATAAACAACATCCACGTTCCATTGTATTAATCCCTTGTTACCTTTCCGTTGCATAGCTGCGACGTTTGTGTTTATCGTAGAAGTCACCTGTTCATAGTGCAATGTTTTCATCTTGCCTCTCGGCCACACAAAATCTACTCTCTTTCTCTCATTACAAATACTTCGTTCTTTCCCAATTCTCTCGTCCCTAGTTTGGTTGAGTGAACTTACCTGACCAGTTGTCGACGGTTTTTTCATACGTCGTTTACGATAACCTCTGTAGTTTTCATACTTACAGTTATAATTATCGTTACCATAATTATCGTGCGTATATCTAACATCATATTTACCACAATTTTGCGTAGTGTTTCGTCTAGATAACTTACTACGTTTCTTGTTAGGCCTACAGTGATATTTATCTCCGTAAGTGTGGTGTCTTATGTGTTTCAAATGTGTCATCTTGTGTGATTTACTATTGTGTGTGTGCCTCACACTTGGAATATCGCTATTAATAAGGTATGTTTTATTAACCTTCATTTGCTTCTCCTCCTTAATGTTAATTACTTTTTTATAATTATCATTAGTAATTACACATGTATTTTCAATTTGTATGAATTCTTCACATACTATCTTTTCACATATTAGCTCCGTTTGTTTATTAATTATTCCACAGACATTTTCTGCGATCGTGTCAATACGTCTGTTTGTATTAACAATTTTTTCAGTTAACTGCGCATTACTGTCAATTATACTTTGTTTTATTTCTATGTTGTCTTGTTTCAACTCTTCTAGACTCTCTGTAATTTTTATGGTGTCCTGTCTAAAATTTTCGGACTGTAGCTCTAATTTATTTTCTAAACTTTCTGTTTGTTTCTTATTAGATTCTTTTAATTCGTCTAATTTAGCATTTAAATTTTCCGTTTGTTTTGTACTTATTTCATCGACCCAGGCACGCATCATCATTTGGAATGCCTCGACGTCTAAATTTCCTGGAGTCGTCATGTTGAAGTATTATTAAAATATTTATTTAATAGTAATTCTTTAAAAATTATTATTGATAACCGTTCCCTACTTATTTATTTATTTCTGTATTTTTATTAATAGTTATTATTAATACTCATTACAGTTACACCTGTTACATAGACAACAATATTATTTGTGGTGGGCGCCAGTTGTGTGATTACACAACAATTAACATTACATTCAGTTACTGTTTACTACAAATAATAATTACATATTATACATTTTTCATTTAACACTCTTTATATATTTTAGAGCAACCATTTAGCTACATAAAAAAAATTTTAATAGTCAAATGATGGGTTTCGGGTCATACATTCATGATCTACAATTTATGTCAAAAATTTTTTTTGTACATAAATTTAGGCATGTCGGGCCCCACGTGCAGGGCGCCAATTTATGCAACATTACAACATTGCAAAAGTTGCATAATATTATATTGTATGTATACAAATTTCTGTACGTAAATTTGGGCATCTCGTGCCTCACGTCTAGGGCGACAAATTTATTTAACGTGACAATTTGGCAAATTTAATTTAATTTAAATTTGTGGAGTCCTTTGATCTTGGAGCACCAAATTTAAACAACGTTACATATACATAAATAGGTGTGAACGGTCTCACGTTCAAGATTGACAAATTCTTTAAACATATAACATTTAAATAGGGGGTCAGCTGTATCTGCAATAAGAACTCTACGGACTTGAAACGGTAATTAAAATTTATTTTATACTATAAAAAAATATGTGCACATGGCACTGACTTCGATTTTAAAACATTAGTTATTATTTGTTATAATGCCGTAAGGCTTAAGATATATACATCCTTACTAACTAAACATTCTATGCTACTAAATAGTATATAAAAGAAAAATCTCATTTTTAGACTACTCAGTCTATTAATATGTTTCAAAATCAATTTTTAAATCTTTTTTCTATATATGGTACGTACTCAAAAGATTAATAGTTATTACTTCTCAGTACTGTTTTCTCAAATACTAATTGTTTTTATTTATATTCTTTGTAATCATTTTATATCATATTAATTTGAGCTCTTATTACGTTAATCGTAATTCTAAAACTTCTATGATTTTTAACTCTACTATACAAGAAATATTACTCTTATTTTTAAATAAAATATTAATGTCTTTAACTGTCTTTGTATACTGTGTATGATTAAGATATGAATAAGTTGTCTATCACCTTATTGTCGTCAATCATACTCGATCATTTTTGTTCCATCGGTGTTCGTCTTCGTCTCGCCTCCAGCGTTGGCTGTCTCTCTTCTCCTCTTGTCCAGCGTCGGCTGTCTCTCTTCTCCTCTTGTCCAGCGTCGGCTGTCTCTCACTCTCTCGTCCTCTCCTCTTGTCCAGCGTCGTATCGCTATGGAACTTCTTCTCTTGTCCAGCGTCGTATCGCTATGGAACTTCTTCTCTTGTCCCGCGTCGTATCGCTATGGAACTTCTTCTCTTGTCCAGCGTCGTATCGCTATAGAACTTCTTCTCTTGTCCAGCGTCGTATCGCTATGGACTTCTTCAGTAGTGCTGTTATTAATTACAATGTTTGTCTTATAGCTTGGTTACGTATTTGTACATAACTGGCAATTTAAACTGTTTATAAAAATATTAATAAATATGCCGTGCTGACGGGCATAAGGTCCCGCTGCATCGTGGATGATTCAAGAAAGAGAACCACTGAAGCTTGCGTGTCCTATTTATACCCATGTCTTGGTCGACACCCTTCAGTGATACAAAATCGACATGTTAGAAACTGTCTTTGGCGTCAGTTCCCCCACTCTTTGTCAAATTCACTATTTTTTATATTTCTGCGAATTGCAGAGTCCTGTAAGTATTTTTTTATACTTATCTTATAACTAATTTTACAACACATGTTCATTGTAATTTTGGACATTGCAACTTAACCCTTTTGATTTGTACACAGTTATTTCACTATTGCACTTGTACGGCTTGTCACTTTCGCGTGGTTTTTGCACACAGTATTTATTAAATTTATTTACATTTTATGGTGCTTTTGGATTTTAATTCTTAATTCTAGTTTATGAATAATTACGGAAAAACAGTCATTGTGCAATTATTCATACTGGGGTGGCAAACTTGCCTGCAGAGACCTGCGTTCACACACACTAGCAAAATACTGGTGTACACACTTTCAGTTACATTTGTGTGTGTGTGCACGTTGATTCAGGTCGAAACACCTGTTCATATTTTTGTCTGAGTCAAGCTTGCAATCCATAACATGCTTATTTCTAATATATTATTAATTATTTACAGTTTATTAAGTAAATTTAAATTTTTATATTTCATGCTCAGTACATCACTTATTTGTACTGTCGCATTATTCCTCTGCTTGGTAACAAAAAAAATTTTAATAAATTTATTTATTATAAATTTTTTTTTTATCTATGTATTTATTATTATTATTTGCAAACAAAAAAATATAACAAATAATAAAGAATAATATTCGTCATTTCACCCTTAATAGGAGTGTATACAAATGTCTTACCTCCCCTCTTTTGTACGCTCACTGCTCGCGACCTTGAATTAGGGTGGCTTTACAAACAGCTGATTTGACTGGTTTCAATGACCTCTGTTTTATGTGTAGAACTTCTTAAATGACGTTGCGTGGAATTTACCAATTTCTTTCTTCTGTATCTCATCATATACAATGAAAGTGTTCTGTCCCACTCGCTGTCTTAACGTATACGGTCCATTATAAAGTCTGAAGAATTTCTTCGCCGTATTATCACTCCTTTTTCCCACTGGATTTGCTTTGAGTAGTATACTTTCTCCCACGTTGAATTGTTGTAACTTGT
This sequence comes from Magicicada septendecula, assembly GCA_034769895.1. Lineage (NCBI taxonomy): Eukaryota > Metazoa > Arthropoda > Insecta > Hemiptera > Cicadidae > Magicicada > Magicicada septendecula. Next base: position 171,542,917 of record CM068376.1, read on the forward strand.
GAGTTAGATTAAATCTCTCTATTCTCTTGTTACCTCTCTCTCTTATTCGTTGCTTTGCGTATTCAATTTTCACACTTATTGGTACAGGTACATTTTGGTTATTAGGTTTGTTTAGATATTTAGTCCAAAATCTGGTTGGCTTCTTATCTTCTTCTAATTCCATTGGAGTGTATCCTGTTGCTTCACTATAATTTTCGTTAATGGCTTTTTCAATAAATGGTAAATATTCTGCCCATTTATTGTGTTGATTATGGCAATATATTCGTAAATATTTACCTAATTCTTTGTTAACTCTCTCAGCAAGGTTTCCTTGAGGATGTCTTATGGATGTGAGTACTGGTTGTATTCCATTTTCCCTTAACGTCCTCTCCCATTTTTCACTTTGGAATTTCACACCTTGATCACTGAGTATCTTCTTCATTTTTCCATATAACGGAATATATTTTTGCACTAGTATCTTTAGAACAACTTTGGTTGTGGGTCGCATAATTGGGTACAGTCGGACTGCCTTGGAAAACACATCGATACATACCAATATGTGCTTCACACCTCGACTTGATCGTGGTAATGGTCCCAGAAAATCCACTGCAATTAGCTCTCCTTTGTTTTCCTTCTGTATACTCTGCATTCCTACATATGTGTGTAAATTCGGTCCTTAATTTTACATTAACTTACTCATACATTCATACCTTCGCTTCTAATCTTCCTTAGCTCTTTTCTTAACATGACATTACTTTATCTAATACATTACTTATACAATACATTAACATTCATTACCTTTTATTACATTTCTTTAACATTACCTTTCTGATCGCTACAACTTTCTTGAAATACACTTCCGTAACAGAATACTTTTTTTAGCTCGTAGTGTGTTGCATGGTCGGTTACAGAGGAACTGTCTTGGAAAACAACGATATTTTTCTCGAAGTCCTTAATCCTAAGTAGTCTCTGCCCTTATGACTTTTCACTCTCGCTTTCTTCTGTGTCCTTGTATCTTCGATAAGTGTTCGCTTGATCAGCCGTTCTAATAATTATGGCAATTATTGCCGTTCCTAACCCTTTCTTCATATTAATAACAACAATAATAACATTCCTTACTTTCTTAAATATTTCTCTACAATAGCATTCCTTACCTTCAATAATACATTTCTTAATTAACCCTTTCAAATAATATTCCTTATAACATTTCTTAATTATACTCTCTTATATTATTACACATATTATTTCTTATTATTAATAATTAATAGTTATATTATTTTTCTCATTTAAAAATAATTATTTATTCCATTCGGGTATTGAGTTCAGTGTGTAGTTAGAACTGACACCCTTCATTATACAATTGCATTGTTGTACACAGGAAATTCATTGTGTTCACCCTCGTATAAACAACATCCACGTTCCATTGTATTAATCCCTTGTTACCTTTCCGTTGCATAGCTGCGACGTTTGTGTTTATCGTAGAAGTCACCTGTTCATAGTGCAATGTTTTCATCTTGCCTCTCGGCCACACAAAATCTACTCTCTTTCTCTCATTACAAATACTTCGTTCTTTCCCAATTCTCTCGTCCCTAGTTTGGTTGAGTGAACTTACCTGACCAGTTGTCGACGGTTTTTTCATACGTCGTTTACGATAACCTCTGTAGTTTTCATACTGACAGTTATAATTATCGTTACCATAATTATCGTGCGTATATCTAACATCATATTTACCACAATTTTGCGTAGTGTTTCGTCTAGATAACTTACTACGTTTCTTGTTAGGCCTACAGTGATATTTATCTCCGTAAGTGTGGTGTCTTATGTGTTTCAAATGTGTCATCTTGTGTGATTTACTATTGTGTGTGTGCCTCACACTTGGAATATCGCTATTAATAAGGTATGTTTTATTAACCTTCATTTGCTTCTCCTCCTTAATGTTAATTACTTTTTTATAATTATCATTAGTAATTACACATGTATTTTCAATTTGTATGAATTCTTCACATACTATCTTTTCACATATTATCTCCGTTTGTTTATTAATTATTCCACAGACATTTTCTGCGATCGTGTCAATACGTCTGTTTGTATTAACAATTTTTTCAGTTAACTGCGCATTACTGTCAATTATACTTTGTTTTATTTCTATGTTGTCTTGTTTCAACTCTTCTAGACTCTCTGTAATTTTTATGGTGTCCTGTCTAAAATTTTCGGACTGTAGCTCTAATTTATTTTCTAAACTTTCTGTTTGTTTCTTATTAGATTCTTTTAATTCGTCTAATTTAGCATTTAAATTTTCCGTTTGTTTTGTACTTATTTCATCGACCCAGGCACGCATCATCATTTGGAATGCCTCGACGTCTAAATTTCCTGGAGTCGTCATGTTGAAGTATTATTAAAATATTTATTTAATAGTAATTCTTTAAAAATTATTATTGATAACCGTTCCCTACTTATTTATTTATTTCTGTATTTTTATTAATAGTTATTATTAATACTCATTACAGTTACACCTGTTACATAGACAACAATATTATTTGTGGTGGGCGCCAGTTGTGTGATTACACAACAATTAACATTACATTCAGTTACTGTTTACTACAAATAATAATTACATATTATACATTTTTCATTTAACACTCTTTATATATTTTAGAGCAACCATTTAGCTACATAAAAAAAATTTTAATAGTCAAATGATGGGTTTCGGGTCATACATTCATGATCTACAATTTATGTCAAAAATTTTTTTTGTACATAAATTTAGGCATGTCGGGCCCCACGTGCAGGGCGCCAATTTATGCAACATTACAACATTGCAAAAGTTGCATAATATTATATTGTATGTATACAAATTTCTGTACGTAAATTTGGGCATCTCGTGCCTCACGTCTAGGGCGACAAATTTATTTAACGTGACAATTTGGCAAATTTAATTTAATTTAAATTTGTGGAGTCCTTTGATCTTGGAGCACCAAATTTAAACAACGTTACATATACATAAATAGGTGTGAACGGTCTCACGTTCAAGATTGACAAATTCTTTAAACATATAACATTTAAATAGGGGGTCAGCTGTATCTGCAATAAGAACTCTACGGACTTGAAACGGTAATTAAAATTTATTTTATACTATAAAAAAATATGTGCACATGGCACTGACTTCGATTTTAAAACATTAGTTATTATTTGTTATAATGCCGTAAGGCTTAAGATATATACATCCTTACTAACTAAACATTCTATGCTACTAAATAGTATATAAAAGAAAAATCTCATTTTTAGACTACTCAGTCTATTAATATGTTTCAAAATCAATTTTTAAATCTTTTTTCTATATATGGTACGTACTCAAAAGATTAATAGTTATTACTTCTCAGTACTGTTTTCTCAAATACTAATTGTTTTTATTTATATTCTTTGTAATCATTTTATATCATATTAATTTGAGCTCTTATTACGTTAATCGTAATTCTAAAACTTCTATGATTTTTAACTCTACTATACAAGAAATATTACTCTTATTTTTAAATAAAATATTAATGTCTTTAACTGTCTTTGTATACTGTGTATGATTAAGATATGAATAAGTTGTCTATCACCTTATTGTCGTCAATCATACTCGATCATTTTTGTTCCATCGGTGTTCGTCTTCGTCTCGCCTCCAGCGTTGGCTGTCTCTCTTCTCCTCTTGTCCAGCGTCGGCTGTCTCTCTTCTCCTCTTGTCCAGCGTCGGCTGTCTCTCACTCTCTCGTCCTCTCCTCTTGTCCAGCGTCGTATCGCTATGGAACTTCTTCTCTTGTCCAGCGTCGTATCGCTATGGAACTTCTTCTCTTGTCCCGCGTCGTATCGCTATGGAACTTCTTCTCTTGTCCAGCGTCGTATCGCTATAGAACTTCTTCTCTTGTCCAGCGTCGTATCGCTATGGACTTCTTCAGTAGTGCTGTTATTAATTACAATGTTTGTCTTATAGCTTGGTTACGTATTTGTACATAACTGGCAATTTAAACTGTTTATAAAAATATTAATAAATATGCCGTGCTGACGGGCATAAGGTCCCGCTGCATCGTGGATGATTCAAGAAAGAGAACCACTGAAGCTTGCGTGTCCTATTTATACCCATGTCTTGGTCGACACCCTTCAGTGATACAAAATCGACATGTTAGAAACTGTCTTTGGCGTCAGTTCCCCCACTCTTTGTCAAATTCACTATTTTTTATATTTCTGCGAATTGCAGAGTCCTGTAAGTATTTTTTTATACTTATCTTATAACTAATTTTACAACACATGTTCATTGTAATTTTGGACATTGCAACTTAACCCTTTTGATTTGTACACAGTTATTTCACTATTGCACTTGTACGGCTTGTCACTTTCGCGTGGTTTTTGCACACAGTATTTATTAAATTTATTTACATTTTATGGTGCTTTTGGATTTTAATTCTTAATTCTAGTTTATGAATAATTACGGAAAAACAGTCATTGTGCAATTATTCATACTGGGGTGGCAAACTTGCCTGCAGAGACCTGCGTTCACACACACTAGCAAAATACTGGTGTACACACTTTCAGTTACATTTGTGTGTGTGTGCACGTTGATTCAGGTCGAAACACCTGTTCATATTTTTGTCTGAGTCAAGCTTGCAATCCATAACATGCTTATTTCTAATATATTATTAATTATTTACAGTTTATTAAGTAAATTTAAATTTTTATATTTCATGCTCAGTACATCACTTATTTGTACTGTCGCATTATTCCTCTGCTTGGTAACAAAAAAAATTTTAATAAATTTATTTATTATAAATTTTTTTTTTATCTATGTATTTATTATTATTATTTGCAAACAAAAAAATATAACAAATAATAAAGAATAATATTCGTCATTTCACCCTTAATAGGAGTGTATACAAATGTCTTACCTCCCCTCTTTTGTACGCTCACTGCTCGCGACCTTGAATTAGGGTGGCTTTACAAACAGCTGATTTGACTGGTTTCAATGACCTCTGTTTTATGTGTAGAACTTCTTAAATGACGTTGCGTGGAATTTACCAATTTCTTTCTTCTGTATCTCATCATATACAATGAAAGTGTTCTGTCCCACTCGCTGTCTTAACGTATACGGTCCATTATAAAGTCTGAAGAATTTCTTCGCCGTATTATCACTCCTTTTTCCCACTGGATTTGCTTTGAGTAGTATACTTTCTCCCACGTTGAATTGTTGTAACTTGTGAGTTAGATTAAATCTCTCTATTCTCTTGTTACCTCTCTCTCTTATTCGTTGCTTTGCGTATTCAATTTTCACACTTATTGGTACAGGTACATTTTGGTTATTAGGTTTGTTTAGATATTTAGTCCAAAATCTGGTTGGCTTCTTATCTTCTTCTAATTCCATTGGAGTGTATCCTGTTGCTTCACTATAATTTTCGTTAATGGCTTTTTCAATAAATGGTAAATATTCTGCCCATTTATTGTGTTGATTATGGCAATATATTCGTAAATATTTACCTAATTCTTTGTTAACTCTCTCAGCAAGGTTTCCTTGAGGATGTCTTATGGATGTGAGTACTGGTTGTATTCCATTTTCCCTTAACGTCCTCTCCCATTTTTCACTTTGGAATTTCACACCTTGATCACTGAGTATCTTCTTCATTTTTCCATATAACGGAATATATTTTTGCACTAGTATCTTTAGAACAACTTTGGTTGTGGGTCGCATAATTGGGTACAGTCGGACTGCCTTGGAAAACACATCGATACATACCAATATGTGCTTCACACCTCGACTTGATCGTGGTAATGGTCCCAGAAAATCCACTGCAATTAGCTCTCCTTTGTTTTCCTTCTGTATACTCTGCATTCCTACATATGTGTGTAAATTCGGTCCTTAATTTTACATTAACTTACTCATACATTCATACCTTCGCTTCTAATCTTCCTTAGCTCTTTTCTTAACATGACATTACTTTATCTAATACATTACTTATACAATACATTAACATTCATTACCTTTTATTACATTTCTTTAACATTACCTTTCTGATCGCTACAACTTTCTTGAAATACACTTCCGTAACAGAATACTTTTTTTAGCTCGTAGTGTGTTGCATGGTCGGTTACAGAGGAACTGTCTTGGAAAACAACGATATTTTTCTCGAAGTCCTTAATCCTAAGTAGTCTCTGCCCTTATGACTTTTCACTCTCGCTTTCTTCTGTGTCCTTGTATCTTCGATAAGTGTTCGCTTGATCAGCCGTTCTAATAATTATGGCAATTATTGCCGTTCCTAACCCTTTCTTCATATTAATAACAACAATAATAACATTCCTTACTTTCTTAAATATTTCTCTACAATAGCATTCCTTACCTTCAATAATACATTTCTTAATTAACCCTTTCAAATAATATTCCTTATAACATTTCTTAATTATACTCTCTTATATTATTACACATATTATTTCTTATTATTAATAATTAATAGTTATATTATTTTTCTCATTTAAAAATAATTATTTATTCCATTCGGGTATTGAGTTCAGTGTGTAGTTAGAACTGACACCCTTCATTATACAATTGCATTGTTGTACACAGGAAATTCATTGTGTTCACCCTCGTATAAACAACATCCACGTTCCATTGTATTAATCCCTTGTTACCTTTCCGTTGCATAGCTGCGACGTTTGTGTTTATCGTAGAAGTCACCTGTTCATAGTGCAATGTTTTCATCTTGCCTCTCGGCCACACAAAATCTACTCTCTTTCTCTCATTACAAATACTTCGTTCTTTCCCAATTCTCTCGTCCCTAGTTTGGTTGAGTGAACTTACCTGACCAGTTGTCGACGGTTTTTTCATACGTCGTTTACGATAACCTCTGTAGTTTTCATACTGACAGTTATAATTATCGTTACCATAATTATCGTGCGTATATCTAACATCATATTTACCACAATTTTGCGTAGTGTTTCGTCTAGATAACTTACTACGTTTCTTGTTAGGCCTACAGTGATATTTATCTCCGTAAGTGTGGTGTCTTATGTGTTTCAAATGTGTCATCTTGTGTGATTTACTATTGTGTGTGTGCCTCACACTTGGAATATCGCTATTAATAAGGTATGTTTTATTAACCTTCATTTGCTTCTCCTCCTTAATGTTAATTACTTTTTTATAATTATCATTAGTAATTACACATGTATTTTCAATTTGTATGAATTCTTCACATACTATCTTTTCACATATTATCTCCGTTTGTTTATTAATTATTCCACAGACATTTTCTGCGATCGTGTCAATACGTCTGTTTGTATTAACAATTTTTTCAGTTAACTGCGCATTACTGTCAATTATACTTTGTTTTATTTCTATGTTGTCTTGTTTCAACTCTTCTAGACTCTCTGTAATTTTTATGGTGTCCTGTCTAAAATTTTCGGACTGTAGCTCTAATTTATTTTCTAAACTTTCTGTTTGTTTCTTATTAGATTCTTTTAATTCGTCTAATTTAGCATTTAAATTTTCCGTTTGTTTTGTACTTATTTCATCGACCCAGGCACGCATCATCATTTGGAATGCCTCGACGTCTAAATTTCCTGGAGTCGTCATGTTGAAGTATTATTAAAATATTTATTTAATAGTAATTCTTTAAAAATTATTATTGATAACCGTTCCCTACTTATTTATTTATTTCTGTATTTTTATTAATAGTTATTATTAATACTCATTACAGTTACACCTGTTACATAGACAACAATATTATTTGTGGTGGGCGCCAGCTGTGTGATTACACAACAATTAACATTACATTCAGTTACTGTTTACTACAAATAATAATTACATATTATACATTTTTCATTTAACACTCTTTATATATTTTAGAGCAACCATTTAGCTACATAAAAAAAATTTTAATAGTCAAATGATGGGTATCGGGTCATACATTCAATGTCTACAATTTATGTCAAAAATTTTTTTTGTACATAAATTTAGGCATGTCGGGCCCCACGTGCAGGGCGCCAATTTATGCAACATTACAACATTGCAAAAGTTGCATAATATTATATTGTATGTATACAAATTTCTGTACGTAAATTTGGGCATCTCGTGCCTCACGTCTAGGGCGACAAATTTATTTAACGTGACAATTTGGCAAATTTAATTTAATTTAAATTTGTGGAGTCCTTTGATCTTGGAGCACCAAATTTAAACAACGTTACATATACATAAATAGGTGTGAACGGTCTCACGTTCAAGATTGACAATTTCTTTAAACATATAACATTTAAATAGGGGGCCAGGTGTATCTGCAATAAGAACTCTACGGACTTGAAACGGTAATTAAAATTTATTTTATACTATAAAAAAATATGTGCACATGGCACTGACTTCGATTTTAAAACATTAGTTATTAATTGTTATAATGCCGTAAGGCTTAAGATATATACATCCTTACTAACTAAACATTCTATGCTACTAAATAGTATATAAAAGAAAAATCTCATTTTTAGACTACTCAGTCTATTAATATGTTTCAAAATCAATTTTTAAATCTTTTTTCTATATATGGTACGTACTCAAAAGATTAATAGTTATTACTTCTCAGTACTGTTTTCTCAAATACTAATTGTTTTTATTTATATTCTTTGTAATCATTTTATATCATATTAATTTGAGCTCTTATTACGTTAATCGTAATTCTAAAACTTCTATGATTTTTAACTCTACTATACAAGAAATATTACTCTTATTTTTAAATAAAATATTAATGCCTTTAACTGTCTTTGTATACTGTGTATGATTAAGATATGAATAAGTTGTCTATCACCTTATTGTCGTCAATCATACTCGATCATTTTTGTTCCATCGGTGTTCGTCTTCGTCTCGCCTCCAGCGTTGGCTGTCTCTCTTCTCCTCTTGTCCAGCGTCGGCTGTCTCTCACTCTCTCGTCCTCTCCTCTTGTCCAGCGTCGTATCGCTATGGAACTTCTTCTCTTGTCCAGCGTCGTATCGCTATGGAACTTCTTCTCTTGTCCCGCGTCGTATCGCTATGGAACTTCTTCTCTTGTCCAGCGTCGTATCGCTATAGAACTTCTTCTCTTGTCCAGCGTCGTATCGCTATGGACTTCTTCAGTAGTGCTGTTATTAATTACAATGTTTGTCTTATAGCTTGGTTACGTATTTGTACATAACTGGCAATTTAAACTGTTTATAAAAATATTAATAAATATGCCGTGCTGACGGGCATAAGGTCCCGCTGCATCGTGGATGATTCAAGAAAGAGAACCACTGAAGCTTGCGTGTCCTATTTATACCCATGTCTTGGTCGACACCCTTCAGTGATACAAAATCGACATGTTAGAAACTGTCTTTGGCGTCAGTTCCCCCACTCTTTGTCAAATTCACTATTTTTTATATTTCTGCGAATTGCAGAGTCCTGTAAGTATTTTTTTATACTTATCTTATAACTAATTTTACAACACATGTTCATTGTAATTTTGGACATTGCAACTTAACCCTTTTGATTTGTACACAGTTATTTCACTATTGCACTTGTACGGCTTGTCACTTTCGCGTGGTTTTCGCACACAGTATTTATTAAATTTATTTACATTTTATGGTGCTTTTGGATTTTAATTCTTAATTCTAGTTTATGAATAATTACGGAAAAACAGTCATTGTGCAATTATTCATACTGGGGTGGCAAACTTGCCTGCAGAGACCTGCGTTCACACACACTAGCAAAATACTGGTGTACACACTTTCAGTTACATTTGTGTGTGTGTGCACGTTGATTCAGGTCGAAACACCTGTTCATATTTTTGTCTGAGTCAAGCTTGCAATCCATAACATGCTTATTTCTAATATATTATTAATTATTTACAGTTTATTAAGTAAATTTAAATTTTTATATTTCATGCTCAGTACATCACTTATTTGTACTGTCGCATTATTCCTCTGCTTGGTAACAAAAAAAATTTTAATAAATTTATTTATTATAAATTTTTTTTTTATCTATGTATTTATTATTATTATTTGCAAACAAAAAAATATAACAAATAATAAAGAATAATATTCGTCATTTCACCCTTAATAGGAGTGTATACAAATGTCTTACCTCCCCTCTTTTGTACGCTCACTGCTCGCGACCTTGAATTAGGGTGGCTTTACAAACAGCTGATTTGACTGGTTTCAATGACCTCTGTTTTATGTGTAGAACTTCTTAAATGACGTTGCGTGGAATTTACCAATTTCTTTCTTCTGTATCTCATCATATACAATGAAAGTGTTCTGTCCCACTCGCTGTCTTAACGTATACGGTCCATTATAAAGTCTGAAGAATTTCTTCGCCGTATTATCACTCCTTTTTCCCACTGGATTTGCTTTGAGTAGTATACTTTCTCCCACGTTGAATTGTTGTAACTTGTGAGTTAGATTAAATCTCTCTATTCTCTTGTTACCTCTCTCTCTTATTCGTTGCTTTGCGTATTCAATTTTCACACTTATTGGTACAGGTACATTTTGGTTATTAGGTTTGTTTAGATATTTAGTCCAAAATCTGGTTGGCTTCTTATCTTCTTCTAATTCCATTGGAGTGTATCCTGTTGCTTCACTATAATTTTCGTTAATGGCTTTTTCAATAAATGGTAAATATTCTGCCCATTTATTGTGTTGATTATGGCAATATATTCGTAAATATTTACCTAATTCTTTGTTAACTCTCTCAGCAAGGTTTCCTTGAGGATGTCTTATGGATGTGAGTACTGGTTGTATTCCATTTTCCCTTAACGTCCTCTCCCATTTTTCACTTTGGAATTTCACACCTTGATCACTGAGTATCTTCTTCATTTTTCCATAGAACGGAATATATTTTTGCACTAGTATCTTTAGAACAACTTTGGTTGTGGATCGCATAATTGGGTACAGTCGGACTGCCTTGGAAAACACATCGATACATACCAATATGTGCTTCACACCTCGACTTGATCGTGGTAATGGTCCCAGAAAATCCACTGCAATTAGCTCTCCTTTGTTTTCCTTCTGTATACTCTGCATTCCTACATATGTGTGTAAATTCGGTCCTTAATTTTACATTAACTTACTCATACATTCATACCTTCGCTTCTAATCTTCCTTAGCTCTTTTCTTAACATGACATTACTTTATCTAATACATTACTTATACAATACATTAACATTCATTACCTTTTATTACATTTCTTTAACATTACCTTTCTGATCGCTACAACTTTCTTGAAATACACTTCCGTAACAGAATACTTTTTTTAGCTCGTAGTGTGTTGCATGGTCGGTTACAGAGGAACTGTCTTGGAAAACAACGATATTTTTCTCGAAGTCCTTAATCCTAAGTAGTCTCTGCCCTTATGACTTTTCACTCTCGCTTTCTTCTGTGTCCTTGTATCTTCGATAAGTGTTCGCTTGATCAGCCGTTCTAATAATTATGGCAATTATTGCCGTTCCTAACCCTTTCTTCATATTAATAACAACAATAATAACATTCCTTACTTTCTTAAATATTTCTCTACAATAGCATTCCTTACCTTCAATAATACATTTCTTAATTAACCCTTTCAAATAATATTCCTTATAACATTTCTTAATTATACTCTCTTATATTATTACACATATTATTTCTTATTATTAATAATTAATAGTTATATTATTTTTCTCATTTAAAAATAATTATTTATTCCATTCGGGTATTGAGTTCAGTGTGTAGTTAGAACTGACACCCTTCATTATACAATTGCATTGTTGTACACAGGAAATTCATTGTGTTCACCCTCGTATAAACAACATCCACGTTCCATTGTATTAATCCCTTGTTACCTTTCCGTTGCATAGCTGCGACGTTTGTGTTTATCGTAGAAGTCACCTGTTCATAGTGCAATGTTTTCATCTTGCCTCTCGGCCACACAAAATCTACTCTCTTTCTCTCATTACAAATACTTCGTTCTTTCCCAATTCTCTCGTCCCTAGTTTGGTTGAGTGAACTTACCTGACCAGTTGTCGACGGTTTTTTCATACGTCGTTTACGATAACCTCTGTAGTTTTCATACTGACAGTTATAATTATCGTTACCATAATTATCGTGCGTATATCTAACATCATATTTACCACAATTTTGCGTAGTGTTTCGTCTAGATAACTTACTACGTTTCTTGTTAGGCCTACAGTGATATTTATCTCCGTAAGTGTGGTGTCTTATGTGTTTCAAATGTGTCATCTTGTGTGATTTACTATTGTGTGTGTGCCTCACACTTGGAATATCGCTATTAATAAGGTATGTTTTATTAACCTTCATTTGCTTCTCCTCCTTAATGTTAATTACTTTTTTATAATTATCATTAGTAATTACACATGTATTTTCAATTTGTATGAATTCTTCACATACTATCTTTTCACATATTATCTCCGTTTGTTTATTAATTATTCCACAGACATTTTCTGCGATCGTGTCAATACGTCTGTTTGTATTAACAATTTTTTCAGTTAACTGCGCATTACTGTCAATTATACTTTGTTTTATTTCTATGTTGTCTTGTTTCAACTCTTCTAGACTCTCTGTAATTTTTATGGTGTCCTGTCTAAAATTTTCGGACTGTAGCTCTAATTTATTTTCTAAACTTTCTGTTTGTTTCTTATTAGATTCTTTTAATTCGTCTAATTTAGCATTTAAATTTTCCGTTTGTTTTGTACTTATTTCATCGACCCAGGCACGCATCATCATTTGGAATGCCTCGACGTCTAAATTTCCTGGAGTCGTCATGTTGAAGTATTATTAAAATATTTATTTAATAGTAATTCTTTAAAAATTATTATTGATAACCGTTCCCTACTTATTTATTTATTTCTGTATTTTTATTAATAGTTATTATTAATACTCATTACAGTTACACCTGTTACATAGACAACAATATTATTTGTGGTGGGCGCCAGCTGTGTGATTACACAACAATTAACATTACATTCAGTTACTGTTTACTACAAATAATAATTACATATTATACATTTTTCATTTAACACTCTTTATATATTTTAGAGCAACCATTTAGCTACATAAAAAAAATTTTAATAGTCAAATGATGGGTATCGGGTCATACATTCAATGTCTACAATTTATGTCAAAAATTTTTTTTGTACATAAATTTAGGCATGTCGGGCCCCACGTGCAGGGCGCCAATTTATGCAACATTACAACATTGCAAAAGTTGCATAATATTATATTGTATGTATACAAATTTCTGTACGTAAATTTGGGCATCTCGTGCCTCACGTCTAGGGCGACAAATTTATTTAACGTGACAATTTGGCAAATTTAATTTAATTTAAATTTGTGGAGTCCTTTGATCTTGGAGCACCAAATTTAAACAACGTTACATATACATAAATAGGTGTGAACGGTCTCACGTTCAAGATTGACAATTTCTTTAAACATATAACATTTAAATAGGGGGCCAGGTGTATCTGCAATAAGAACTCTACGGACTTGAAACGGTAATTAAAATTTATTTTATACTATAAAAAAATATGTGCACATGGCACTGACTTCGATTTTAAAACATTAGTTATTAATTGTTATAATGCCGTAAGGCTTAAGATATATACATCCTTACTAACTAAACATTCTATGCTACTAAATAGTATATAAAAGAAAAATCTCATTTTTAGACTACTCAGTCTATTAATATGTTTCAAAATCAATTTTTAAATCTTTTTTCTATATATGGTACGTACTCAAAAGATTAATAGTTATTACTTCTCAGTACTGTTTTCTCAAATACTAATTGTTTTTATTTATATTCTTTGTAATCATTTTATATCATATTAATTTGAGCTCTTATTACGTTAATCGTAATTCTAAAACTTCTATGATTTTTAACTCTACTATACAAGAAATATTACTCTTATTTTTAAATAAAATATTAATGCCTTTAACTGTCTTTGTATACTGTGTATGATTAAGATATGAATAAGTTGTCTATCACCTTATTGTCGTCAATCATACTCGATCATTTTTGTTCCATCGGTGTTCGTCTTCGTCTCGCCTCCAGCGTTGGCTGTCTCTCTTCTCCTCTTGTCCAGCGTCGGCTGTCTCTCACTCTCTCGTCCTCTCCTCTTGTCCAGCGTCGTATCGCTATGGAACTTCTTCTCTTGTCCAGCGTCGTATCGCTATGGAACTTCTTCTCTTGTCCCGCGTCGTATCGCTATGGAACTTCTTCTCTTGTCCAGCGTCGTATCGCTATAGAACTTCTTCTCTTGTCCAGCGTCGTATCGCTATGGACTTCTTCAGTAGTGCTGTTATTAATTACAATGTTTGTCTTATAGCTTGGTTACGTATTTGTACATAACTGGCAATTTAAACTGTTTATAAAAATATTAATAAATATGCCGTGCTGACGGGCATAAGCTCCCGCTGCATCGTGGATGATTCAAGAAAGAGAACCACTGAAGCTTGCGTGTCCTATTTATACCCATGTCTTGGTCGACACCCTTCAGTGATACAAAATCGACATGTTAGAAACTGTCTTTGGCGTCAGTTCCCCCACTCTTTGTCAAATTCACTATTTTTTATATTTCTGCGAATTGCAGAGTCCTGTAAGTATTTTTTTATACTTATCTTATAACTAATTTTACAACACATGTTCATTGTAATTTTGGACATTGCAACTTAACCCTTTTGATTTGTACACAGTTATTTCACTATTGCACTTGTACGGCTTGTCACTTTCGCGTGGTTTTCGCACACAGTATTTATTAAATTTATTTACATTTTATGGTGCTTTTGGATTTTAATTCTTAATTCTAGTTTATGAATAATTACGGAAAAACAGTCATTGTGCAATTATTCATACTGGGGTGGCAAACTTGCCTGCAGAGACCTGCGTTCACACACACTAGCAAAATACTGGTGTACACACTTTCAGTTACATTTGTGTGTGTGTGCACGTTGATTCAGGTCGAAACACCTGTTCATATTTTTGTCTGAGTCAAGCTTGCAATCCATAACATGCTTATTTCTAATATATTATTAATTATTTACAGTTTATTAAGTAAATTTAAATTTTTATATTTCATGCTCAGTACATCACTTATTTGTACTGTCGCATTATTCCTCTGCTTGGTAACAAAAAAAATTTTAATAAATTTATTTATTATAAATTTTTTTTTTTATCTATGTATTTATTATTATTATTTGCAAACAAAAAAATATAACAAATAATAAAGAATAATATTCGTCATTTCACCCTTAATAGGAGTGTATACAAATGTCTTACCTCCCCTCTTTCGTACGCTCACTGCTCGCGACCTTGAATTAGGGTGGCTTTACAAACAGCTGATTTGACTGGTTTCAATGACCTCTGTTTTATGTGTAGAACTTCTTAAATGACGTTGCGTGGAATTTACCAATTTCTTTCTTCTGTATCTCATCATATACAATGAAAGTGTTCTGTCCCACTCGCTGTCTTAACGTATACGGTCCATTATAAAGTCTGAAGAATTTCTTCGCCGTATTATCACTCCTTTTTCCCACTGGATTTGCTTTGAGTAGTATACTTTCTCCCACGTTGAATTGTTGTAACTTGTGAGTTAGATTAAATCTCTCTATTCTCTTGTTACCTCTCTCTCTTATTCGTTGCTTTGCGTATTCAATTTTCACACTTATTGGTACAGGTACATTTTGGTTATTAGGTTTGTTTAGATATTTAGTCCAAAATCTGGTTGGCTTCTTATCTTCTTCTAATTCCATTGGAGTGTATCCTGTTGCTTCACTATAATTTTCGTTAATGGCTTTTTCAATAAATGGTAAATATTCTGCCCATTTATTGTGTTGATTATGGCAATATATTCGTAAATATTTACCTAATTCTTTGTTAACTCTCTCAGCAAGGTTTCCTTGAGGATGTCTTATGGATGTGAGTACTGGTTGTATTCCATTTTCCCTTAACGTCCTCTCCCATTTTTCACTTTGGAATTGCACACCTTGATCACTGAGTATCTTCTTCATTTTTCCATATAACGGAATATATTTTTGCACTAGTATCTTTAGAACAACTTTGGTTGTGGGTCGCATAATTGGGTACAGTCGGACTGCCTTGGAAAACACATCGATACATACCAATATGTGCTTCACACCTCGACTTGATCGTGGTAATGGTCCCAGAAAATCCACTGCAATTAGCTCTCCTTTGTTTTCCTTCTGTATACTCTGCATTCCTACATATGTGTGTAAATTCGGTCCTTAATTTTACATTAACTTACTCATACATTCATACCTTCGCTTCTAATCTTCCTTAGCTCTTTTCTTAACATGACATTACTTTATCTAATACATTACTTATACAATACATTAACATTCATTACCTTTTATTACATTTCTTTAACATTACCTTTCTGATCGCTACAACTTTCTTGAAATACACTTCCGTAACAGAATACTTTTTTTAGCTCGTAGTGTGTCGCATGGTCGGTTACAGAGGAACTGTCTTGGAAAACAACGATATTTTTCTCGAAGTCCTTAATCCTAAGTAGTCTCTGCCCTTATGACTTTTCACTCTCGCTTTCTTCTGTGTCCTTGTATCTTCGATAAGTGTTCGCTTGATCAGCCGTTCTAATAATTATGGCAATTATTGCCGTTCCTAACCCTTTCTTCATATTAATAACAACAATAATAACATTCCTTACTTTCTTAAATATTTCTCTACAATAGCATTCCTTACCTTCAATAATACATTTCTTAATTAACCCTTTCAAATAATATTCCTTATAACATTTCTTAATTATACTCTCTTATATTATTACACATATTATTTCTTATTATTAATAATTAATAGTTATATTATTTTTCTCATTTAAAAATAATTATTTATTCCATTCGGGTATTGAGTTCAGTGTGTAGTTAGAACTGACACCCTTCATTATACAATTGCATTGTTGTACACAGGAAATTCATTGTGTTCACCCTCGTATAAACAACATCCGCATTCCATTGTATTAATCCCTTGTTACCTTTCCGTTGCATAGCTGCGACGTTTGTGTTTATCGTAGAAATCACCTGTTCATAGTGCAATGTTTTCATCTTGCCTCTCGGCCACACAAAATCTACTCTCTTTCTCTCATTACAAATACTTCGTTCTTTCCCAATTCTCTCGTCCCTAGTTTGGTTGAGTGAACTTACCTGACCAGTTGTCGACGGTTTTTTCATACGTCGTTTACGATAACCTCTGTAGTTTTCATACTTACAGTTATAATTATCGTTACCATAATTATCGTGCGTATATCTAAAATCATATTTACCACAATTTTGCGTAGTGTTTCGTCTAGATAACTTACTACGTTTCTTGTTAGGCCTACAGTGATATTTATCTCCGTAAGTGTGGTGTCTTATGTGTTTCAAATGTGTCATCTTGTGTGATTTACTATTGTGTGTGTGCCTCACACTTGGAATATCACTATTAATAAGGTATGTTTTATTAACCTTTATTTGCTTCTCCTCCTTAATGTTAATTACTTTTTTATAATTATCATTAGTAATTACACATGTATTTTCAATTTGTATGAATTCTTCACATACTATCTTTTCACATATTAGCTCCGTTTGTTTATTAATTATTCCACAGACATTTTCTGCGATCGTGTCAATACGTCTGTTTGTATTAACAATTTTTTCAGTTAACTGCGCATTACTGTCAATTATACTTTGTTTTATTTCTATGTTGTCTTGTTTCAACTCTTCTAGACTCTCTGTAATTTTTATGGTGTCCTGTCTAAAATTTTCGGACTGTAGCTCTAATTTATTTTCTAAACTTTCTGTTTGTTTCTTATTAGATTCTTTTAATTCGTCTAATTTAGCATTTAAATTTTCCGTTTGTTTTGTACTTATTTCATCGACCCAGGCACGCATCATCATTTGGAATGCCTCGACGTCTAAATTTCCTGGAGTCGTCATGTTGAAGTATTATTAAAATATTTATTTAATAGTAATTCTTTAAAAATTATTATTGATAACCGTTCCCTACTTATTTATTTATTTCTGTATTTTTATTAATAGTTATTATTAATACTCATTACAGTTACACCTGTTACATAGACAACAATATTATTTGTGTTGGGCGCCAGCTGTGTGATTACACAACAATTAACATTACATTCAGTTACTGTTTACTACAAATAATAATTACATATTATACATTTTTCATTTAACACTCTTTATATATTTTAGAGCAACCATTTAGCTACATAAAAAAAATTTTAATAGTCAAATGATGGGTATCGGGTCATACATTCATGATCTACAATTTATGTCACAAATTTTGTTTGTACATAAATTTAGGCATGTCGGGCCCCACGTGCAGGGCGCCAATTTATGCAACATTACAACATTGCAAAAGTTGCATAATATTATATTGTATGTATACAAATTTCTGTACGTAAATTTGGGCATCTCGTGCCTCACGTCTAGGGCGACAAATTTATTTAACGTGACAATTTGGCAAATTTAATTTAATTTAAATTTGTGGAGTCCTTTGATCTTGGAGCACCAAATTTAAACAACGTTACATATACATAAATAGGTGTGAACGGTCTCACGTTCAAGATTGACAAATTCTTTAAACATATAACATTTAAATAGGGGGTCAGGTGTACCTGCAATAAGAACTCTACGGACTTGAAACGGTAATTAAAATTTATTTTATACTATAAAAAAATATGTGCACATGGCACTGACTTCGATTTTAAAACATTAGTTATTATTTGTTATAATGCCGTAAGGCTTAAGATATATACATCCTTACTAACTAAACATTCTATGCTACTAAATAGTATATAAAAGAAAAATCTCATTTTTAGACTACTCAGTCTATTAATATGTTTCAAAATCAATTTTTAAATCTTTTTTCTATATATGGTACGTACTCAAAAGATTAATAGTTATTACTTCTCAGTACTGTTTTCTCAAATACTAATTGTTTTTATTTATATTCTTTGTAATCATTTTATATCATATTAATTTGAGCTCTTATTACGTTAATCGTAATTCTAAAACTTCTATGATTTTTAACTCTACTATACAAGAAATATTACTCTTATTTTTAAATAAAATATTAATGTCTTTAACTGTCTTGTATACTGTGTATGATTAAGATATGAATAAGTTGTCTATCACCTTATTGTCGTCAATCATACTCTATCATTTTTGTTCCATCGGTGTTCGTCTTCGTCTCGCCTCCAGCGTTGGCTGTCTCTCTTCTCCTCTTGTCCAGCGTCGGCTGTCTCTCTTCTCCTCTTGTCCAGCGTCGTATCGCTATGGAACTTCTTCTCTTGTCCAGCGTCGTATCGCTATGGAACTTCTTCTCTTGTCCCGCGTCGTATCGCTATGGAACTTCTTCTCTTGTCCAGCGTCGTATCGCTATAGAACTTCTTCTCTTGTCCAGCGTCGTATCGCTATGGACTTCTTCAGTAGTGCTGTTATTAATTACAATGTTTGTCTTATAGCTTGGTTACGTATTTGTACATAACTGGCAATTTAAACTGTTTATAAAAATATTAATAAATATGCCGTGCTGACGGGCATAAGCTCCCGCTGCATCGTGGATGATTCAAGAAAGAGAACCACTGAAGCTTGCGTGTCCTATTTATACCCATGTCTTGGTCGACACCCTTCAGTGATACAAAATCGACATGTTAGAAACTGTCTTTGGCGTCAGTTCCCCCACTCTTTGTCAAATTCACTATTTTTTATATTTCTGCGAATTGCAGAGTCCTGTAAGTATTTTTTTATACTTATAACTAATTTTACAACACATGTTCATTGTAATTTTGGACATTGCAACTTAACCCTTTTGATTTGTACACAGTTATTTCACTATTGCACTTGTACGGCTTGTCACTTTCGCGTGGTTTTCGCACACAGTATTTATTAAATTTATTTACATTTTATGGTGCTTTTGGATTTTAATTCTTAATTCTAGTTTATGAATAATTACGGAAAAACAGTCATTGTGCAATTATTCATACTGGGGTGGCAAACTTGCCTGCAGAGACCTGCGTTCACACACACTAGCAAAATACTGGTGTACACACTTTCAGTTACATTTGTGTGTGTGTGCACGTTGATTCAGGTCGAAACACCTGTTCATATTTTTGTCTGAGTCAAGCTTGCAATCCATAACATGCTTATTTCTAATATATTATTAATTATTTACAGTTTATTAAGTAAATTTAAATTTTTATATTTCATGCTCAGTACATCACTTATTTGTACTGTCGCATTATTCCTCTGCTTGGTAACAAAAAAAATTTTAATAAATTTATTTATTATAAATTTTTTTTTTTTATCTATGTATTTATTATTATTATTTGCAAACAAAAAAATATAACAAATAATAAAGAATAATATTCGTCATTTCACCCTTAATAGGAGTGTATACAAATGTCTTACATCCCCTCTTTCGTACGCTCACTGCTCGCGACCTTGAATTAGGGTGGCTTTACAAACAGCTGATTTGACTGGTTTCAATGACCTCTGTTTTATGTGTAGAACTTCTTAAATGACGTTGCGTGGAATTTACCAATTTCTTTCTTCTGTATCTCATCATATACAATGAAAGTGTTCTGTCCCACTCGCTGTCTTAACGTATACGGTCCATTATAAAGTCTGAAGAATTTCTTCGCCGTATTATCACTCCTTTTTCCCACTGGATTTGCTTTGAGTAGTATACTTTCTCCCACGTTGAATTGTTGTAACTTGTGAGTTAGATTAAATCTCTCTATTCTCTTGTTACCTCTCTCTCTTATTCGTTGCTTTGCGTATTCAATTTTCACACTTATTGGTACAGGTACATTTTGGTTATTAGGTTTGTTTAGATATTTAGTCCAAAATCTGGTTGGCTTCTTATCTTCTTCTAATTCCATTGGAGTGTATCCTGTTGCTTCACTATAATTTTCGTTAATGGCTTTTTCAATAAATGGTAAATATTCTGCCCATTTATTGTGTTGATTATGGCAATATATTCGTAAATATTTACCTAATTCTTTGTTAACTCTCTCAGCAAGGTTTCCTTGAGGATGTCTTATGGATGTGAGTACTGGTTGTATTCCATTTTCCCTTAACGTCCTCTCCCATTTTTCACTTTGGAATTGCACACCTTGATCACTGAGTATCTTCTTCATTTTTCCATATAACGGAATATATTTTTGCACTAGTATCTTTAGAACAACTTTGGTTGTGGGTCGCATAATTGGGTACAGTCGGACTGCCTTGGAAAACACATCGATACATACCAATATGTGCTTCACACCTCGACTTGATCGTGGTAATGGTCCCAGAAAATCCACTGCAATTAGCTCTCCTTTGTTTTCCTTCTGTATACTCTGCATTCCTACATATGTGTGTAAATTCGGTCCTTAATTTTACATTAACTTACTCATACATTCATACCTTCGCTTCTAATCTTCCTTAGCTCTTTTCTTAACATGACATTACTTTATCTAATACATTACTTATACAATACATTAACATTCATTACCTTTTATTACATTTCTTTAACATTACCTTTCTGATCGCTACAACTTTCTTGAAATACACTTCCGTAACAGAATACTTTTTTTAGCTCGTAGTGTGTCGCATGGTCGGTTACAGAGGAACTGTCTTGGAAAACAATGATATTTTTCTCGAAGTCCTTAATCCTAAGTAGTCTCTGCCCTTATGACTTTTCACTCTCGCTTTCTTCTGTGTCCTTGTATCTTCGATAAGTGTTCGCTTGATCAGCCGTTCTAATAATTATGGCAATTATTGCCGTTCCTAACCCTTTCTTCATATTAATAACAACAATAATAACATTCCTTACTTTCTTAAATATTTCTCTACAATAGCATTCCTTACCTTCAATAATACATTTCTTAATTAACCCTTTCAAATAATATTCCTTATAACATTTCTTAATTATACTCTCTTATATTATTACACATATTATTTCTTATTATTAATAATTAATAGTTATATTATTTTTCTCATTTAAAAATAATTATTTATTCCATTCGGGTATTGAGTTCAGTGTGTAGTTAGAACTGACACCCTTCATTATACAATTGCATTGTTGTACACAGGAAATTCATTGTGTTCACCCTCGTATAAACAACATCCGCATTCCATTGTATTAATCCCTTGTTACCTTTCCGTTGCATAGCTGCGACGTTTGTGTTTATCGTAGAAATCACCTGTTCATAGTGCAATGTTTTCATCTTGCCTCTCGGCCACACAAAATCTACTCTCTTTCTCTCATTACAAATACTTCGTTCTTTCCCAATTCTCTCGTCCCTAGTTTGGTTGAGTGAACTTACCTGACCAGTTGTCGACGGTTTTTTCATACGTCGTTTACGATAACCTCTGTAGTTTTCATACTTACAGTTATAATTATCGTTACCATAATTATCGTGCGTATATCTAAAATCATATTTACCACAATTTTGCGTAGTGTTTCGTCTAGATAACTTACTACGTTTCTTGTTAGGCCTACAGTGATATTTATCTCCGTAAGTGTGGTGTCTTATGTGTTTCAAATGTGTCATCTTGTGTGATTTACTATTGTGTGTGTGCCTCACACTTGGAATATCGCTATTAATAAGGTATGTTTTATTAACCTTTATTTGCTTCTCCTCCTTAATGTTAATTACTTTTTTATAATTATCATTAGTAATTACACATGTATTTTCAATTTGTATGAATTCTTCACATACTATCTTTTCACATATTAGCTCCGTTTGTTTATTAATTATTCCACAGACATTTTCTGCGATCGTGTCAATACGTCTGTTTGTATTAACAATTTTTTCAGTTAACTGCGCATTACTGTCAATTATACTTTGTTTTATTTCTATGTTGTCTTGTTTCAACTCTTCTAGACTCTCTGTAATTTTTATGGTGTCCTGTCTAAAATTTTCGGACTGTAGCTCTAATTTATTTTCTAAACTTTCTGTTTGTTTCTTATTAGATTCTTTTAATTCGTCTAATTTAGCATTTAAATTTTCCGTTTGTTTTGTACTTATTTCATCGACCCAGGCACGCATCATCATTTGGAATGCCTCGACGTCTAAATTTCCTGGAGTCGTCATGTTGAAGTATTATTAAAATATTTATTTAATAGTAATTCTTTAAAAATTATTATTGATAACCGTTCCCTACTTATTTATTTATTTCTGTATTTTTATTAATAGTTATTATTAATACTCATTACAGTTACACCTGTTACATAGACAACAATATTATTTGTGGTGGGCGCCAGCTGTGTGATTACACAACAATTAACATTACATTCAGTTACTGTTTACTACAAATAATAATTACATATTATACATTTTTCATTTAACACTCTTTATATATTTTAGAGCAACCATTTAGCTACATAAAAAAAATTTTAATAGTCAAATGATGGGTATCGGGTCATACATTCATGATCTACAATTTATGTCACAAATTTTGTTTGTACATAAATTTAGGCATGTCGGGCCCCACGTGCAGGGCGCCAATTTATGCAACATTACAACATTGCAAAAGTTGCATAATATTATATTGTATGTATACAAATTTCTGTACGTAAATTTGGGCATCTCGTGCCTCACGTCTAGGGCGACAAATTTATTTAACGTGACAATTTGGCAAATTTAATTTAATTTAAATTTGTGGAGTCCTTTGATCTTGGAGCACCAAATTTAAACAACGTTACATATACATAAATAGGTGTGAACGGTCTCACGTTCAAGATTGACAAATTCTTTAAACATATAACATTTAAATAGGGGGTCAGGTGTATCTGCAATAAGAACTCTACGGACTTGAAACGGTAATTAAAATTTATTTTATACTATAAAAAAATATGTGCACATGGCACTGACTTCGATTTTAAAACATTAGTTATTATTTGTTATAATGCCGTAAGGCTTAAGATATATACATCCTTACTAACTAAACATTCTATGCTACTAAATAGTATATAAAAGAAAAATCTCATTTTTAGACTACTCAGTCTATTAATATGTTTCAAAATCAATTTTTAAATCTTTTTTCTATATATGGTACGTACTCAAAAGATTAATAGTTATTACTTCTCAGTACTGTTTTCTCAAATACTAATTGTTTTTATTTATATTCTTTGTAATCATTTTATATCATATTAATTTGAGCTCTTATTACGTTAATCGTAATTCTAAAACTTCTATGATTTTTAACTCTACTATACAAGAAATATTACTCTTATTTTTAAATAAAATATTAATGTCTTTAACTGTCTTGTATACTGTGTATGATTAAGATATGAATAAGTTGTCTATCACCTTATTGTCGTCAATCATACTCTATCATTTTTGTTCCATCGGTGTTCGTCTTCGTCTCGCCTCCAGCGTTGGCTGTCTCTCTTCTCCTCTTGTCCAGCGTCGGCTGTCTCTCTTCTCCTCTTGTCCAGCGTCGTATCGCTATGGAACTTCTTCTCTTGTCCAGCGTCGTATCGCTATGGAACTTCTTCTCTTGTCCCGCGTCGTATCGCTATGGAACTTCTTCTCTTGTCCAGCGTCGTATCGCTATAGAACTTCTTCTCTTGTCCAGCGTC
Source organism: Magicicada septendecula (assembly GCA_034769895.1). Classification (NCBI taxonomy): domain Eukaryota; kingdom Metazoa; phylum Arthropoda; class Insecta; order Hemiptera; family Cicadidae; genus Magicicada; species Magicicada septendecula. Next base: position 171,567,506 of record CM068376.1, read on the forward strand.
GTATCGCTATGGACTTCTTCAGTAGTGCTGTTATTAATTACAATGTTTGTCTTATAGCTTGGTTACGTATTTGTACATAACTGGCAATTTAAACTGTTTATAAAAATATTAATAAATATGCCGTGCTGACGGGCATAAGCTCCCGCTGCATCGTGGATGATTCAAGAAAGAGAACCACTGAAGCTTGCGTGTCCTATTTATACCCATGTCTTGGTCGACACCCTTCAGTGATACAAAATCGACATGTTAGAAACTGTCTTTGGCGTCAGTTCCCCCACTCTTTGTCAAATTCACTATTTTTTATATTTCTGCGAATTGCAGAGTCCTGTAAGTATTTTTTTATACTTATCTTATAACTAATTTTACAACACATGTTCATTGTAATTTTGGACATTGCAACTTAACCCTTTTGATTTGTACACAGTTATTTCACTATTGCACTTGTACGGCTTGTCACTTTCGCGTGGTTTTCGCACACAGTATTTATTAAATTTATTTACATTTTATGGTGCTTTTGGATTTTAATTCTTAATTCTAGTTTATGAATAATTACGGAAAAACAGTCATTGTGCAATTATTCATACTGGGGTGGCAAACTTGCCTGCAGAGACCTGCGTTCACACACACTAGCAAAATACTGGTGTACACACTTTCAGTTACATTTGTGTGTGTGTGCACGTTGATTCAGGTCGAAACACCTGTTCATATTTTTGTCTGAGTCAAGCTTGCAATCCATAACATGCTTATTTCTAATATATTATTAATTATTTACAGTTTATTAAGTAAATTTAAATTTTTATATTTCATGCTCAGTACATCACTTATTTGTACTGTCGCATTATTCCTCTGCTTGGTAACAAAAAAAAGTTTAATAAATTTATTTATTATAAATTTTTTTTTTTATCTATGTATTTATTATTATTATTTGCAATCAAAAAAATATAACAAATAATAAAGAATAATATTCGTCATTTCACCCTTAATAGGAGTGTATACAAATGTCTTACCTCCCCTCTTTCGTACGCTCACTGCTCGCGACCTTGAATTAGGGTGGCTTTACAAACAGCTGATTTGACTGGTTTCAATGACCTCTGTTTTATGTGTAGAACTTCTTAAATGACGTTGCGTGGAATTTACCAATTTCTTTCTTCTGTATCTCATCATATACAATGAAAGTGTTCTGTCCCACTCGCTGTCTTAACGTATACGGTCCATTATAAAGTCTGAAGAATTTCTTCGCCGTATTATCACTCCTTTTTCCCACTGGATTTGCTTTGAGTAGTATACTTTCTCCTACGTTGAATTGTTGTAACTTGTGAGTTAGATTAAATCTCTCTATTCTCTTGTTACCTCTCTCTCTTATTCGTTGCTTTGCGTATTCAATTTTCACACTTATTGGTACAGGTACATTTTGGTTATTAGGTTTGTTTAGATATTTAGTCCAAAATCTGGTTGGCTTCTTATCTTCTTCTAATTCCATTGGAGTGTATCCTGTTGCTTCACTATAATTTTCGTTAATGGCTTTTTCAATAAATGGTAAATATTCTGCCCATTTATTGTGTTGATTATGGCAATATATTCGTAAATATTTACCTAATTCTTTGTTAACTCTCTCAGCAATGTTTCCTTGAGGATGTCTTATGGATGTGAGTACTGGTTGTATTCCATTTTCCCTTAACGTCCTCTCCCATTTTTCACTTTGGAATTGCACACCTTGATCACTGAGTATCTTCTTCATTTTTCCATATAACGGAATATATTTTTGCACTAGTATCTTTAGAACAACTTTGGTTGTGGGTCGCATAATTGGGTACAGTCGGACTGCCTTGGAAAACACATCGATACATACCAATATGTGCTTCACACCTCGACTTGATCGTGGTAATGGTCCCAGAAAATCCACTGCAATTAGCTCTCCTTTGTTTTCCTTCTGTATACTCTGCATTCCTACATATGTGTGTAAATTCGGTCCTTAATTTTACATTAACTTACTCATACATTCATACCTTCGCTTCTAATCTTCCTTAGCTCTTTTCTTAACATGACATTACTTTATCTAATACATTACTTATACAATACATTAACATTCATTACCTTTTATTACATTTCTTTAACATTACCTTTCTGATCGCTACAACTTTCTTGAAATACACTTCCGTAACAGAATACTTTTTTTAGCTCGTAGTGTGTCGCATGGTCGGTTACAGAGGAACTGTCTTGGAAAACAACGATATTTTTCTCGAAGTCCTTAATCCTAAGTAGTCTCTGCCCTTATGACTTTTCACTCTCGCTTTCTTCTGTGTCCTTGTATCTTCGATAAGTGTTCGCTTGATCAGCCGTTCTAATAATTATGGCAATTATTGCCGTTCCTAACCCTTTCTTCATATTAATAACAACAATAATAACATTCCTTACTTTCTTAAATATTTCTCTACAATAGCATTCCTTACCTTCAATAATACATTTCTTAATTAACCCTTTCAAATAATATTCCTTATAACATTTCTTAATTATACTCTCTTATATTATTACACATATTATTTCTTATTATTAATAATTAATAGTTATATTATTTTTCTCATTTAAAAATAATTATTTATTCCATTCGGGTATTGAGTTCAGTGTGTAGTTAGAACTGACACCCTTCATTATACAATTGCATTGTTGTACACAGGAAATCCATTGTGTTCACCCTCGTATAAACAACATCCGCGTTCCATTGTATTAATCCCTTGTTACCTTTCCGTTGCATAGCTGCGACGTTTGTGTTTATCGTAGAAGTCACCTGTTCATAGTGCAATGTTTTCATCTTGCCTCTCGGCCACACAAAATCTACTCTCTTTCTCTCATTACAAATACTTCGTTCTTTCCCAATTCTCTCGTCCCTAGTTTGGTTGAGTGAACTTACCTGACCAGTTGTCGACGGTTTTTTCATACGTCGTTTACGATAACCTCTGTAGTTTTCATACTTACAGTTATAATTATCGTTACCATAATTATCGTGCGTATATCTAAAATCATATTTACCACAATTTTGCGTAGTGTTTCGTCTAGATAACTTACTACGTTTCTTGTTAGGCCTACAGTGATATTTATCTCCGTAAGTGTGGTGTCTTATGTGTTTCAAATGTGTCATCTTGTGTGATTTACTATTGTGTGTGTGCCTCACACTTGGAATATCGCTATTAATAAGGTATGTTTTATTAACCTTTATTTGCTTCTCCTCCTTAATGTTAATTACTCTTTTATAATTATCATTAGTAATTACACATGTATTTTCAATTTGTATGAATTCTTCACATACTATCTTTTCACATATTAGCTCCGTTTGTTTATTAATTATTCCACAGACATTTTCTGCGATCGTGTCAATACGTCTGTTTGTATTAACAATTTTTTCAGTTAACTGCGCATTACTGTCAATTATACTTTGTTTTATTTCTATGTTGTCTTGTTTCAACTCTTCTAGACTCTCTGTAATTTTTATGGTGTCCTGTCTAAAATTTTCGGACTGTAGCTCTAATTTATTTTCTAAACTTTCTGTTTGTTTCTTATTAGATTCTTTTAATTCGTCTAATTTAGCATTTAAATTTTCCGTTTGTTTTGTACTTATTTCATCGACCCAGGCACGCATCATCATTTGGAATGCCTCGACGTCTAAATTTCCTGGAGTCGTCATGTTGAAGTATTATTAAAATATTTATTTAATAGTAATTCTTTAAAAATTATTATTGATAACCGTTCCCTACTTATTTATTTATTTCTGTATTTTTATTAATAGTTATTATTAATACTCATTACAGTTACACCTGTTACATAGACAACAATATTATTTGTGGTGGGCGCCAGCTGTGTGATTACACAACAATTAACATTACATTCAGTTACTGTTTACTACAAATAATAATTACATATTATACATTTTTCATTTAACACTCTTTATATATTTTAGAGCAACCATTTAGCTACATAAAACAAATTTTAATAGTCAAATGATGGGTATCGGGTCATACATTCATGATCTACAATTTATGTCACAAATTTTGTTTGTACATAAATTTAGGCATGTCGGGCCCCACGTGCAGGGCGCCAATTTATGCAACATTACAACATTGCAAAAGTTGCATAATATTATATTGTATGTATACAAATTTCTGTACGTAAATTTGGGCATCTCGTGCCTCACGTCTAGGGCGACAAATTTATTTAACGTGACAATTTGGCAAATTTAATTTAATTTAAATTTGTGGAGTCCTTTGATCTTGGAGCACCAAATTTAAACAACGTTACATATATATAAATAGGTGTGAACGGTCTCACGTTCAAGATTGACAAATTCTTTAAACATATAACATTTAAATAGGGGGTCAGGTGTATCTGCAATAAGAACTCTACGGACTTGAAACGGTAATTAAAATTTATTTTATACTATAAAAAAATATGTGCACATGGCACTGACTTCGATTTTAAAACATTAGTTATTATTTGTTATAATGCCGTAAGGCTTAAGATATATACATCCTTACTAACTAAACATTCTATGCTACTAAATAGTATATAAAAGAAAAATCTCATTTTTAGACTACTCAGTCTATTAATATGTTTCAAAATCAATTTTTAAATCTTTTTTCTATATATGGTACGTACTCAAAAGATTAATAGTTATTACTTCTCAGTACTGTTTTCTCAAATACTAATTGTTTTTATTTATATTCTTTGTAATCATTTTATATCATATTAATTTGAGCTCTTATTACGTTAATCGTAATTCTAAAACTTCTATGATTTTTAACTCTACTATACAAGAAATATTACTCTTATTTTTAAATAAAATATTAATGTCTTTAACTGTCTTTGTATACTGTGTATGATTAAGATATGAATAAGTTGTCTATCACCTTATTGTCGTCAATCATATTCGATCATTTTTGTTCCATCGGTGTTCGTCTTCGTCTCGCCTCCAGCGTCGGCTGTCTCTCTTCTCCTCTTGTCCAGCGTCGGCTGTCTCTCTTCTCCTCTTGTCCAGCGTCGGCTGTCTCTCACTCTCTCGTCCTCTCCTCTTGTCCAGCGTCGTATCGCTATGGAACTTCTTCTCTTGTCCAGCGTCGTATCGCTATAGAACTTCTTCTCTTGTCCCGCGTCGTATCGCTATGGAACTTCTTCTCTTGTCCAGCGTCGTATCGCTATAGAACTTCTTCTCTTGTCCAGCGTCGTATCGCTATGGACTTCTTCAGTAGTGCTGTTATTAATTACAATGTTTGTCTTATAGCTTGGTTACGTATTTGTACATAACTGGCAATTTAAACTGTTTATAAAAATATTAATAAATATGCCGTGCTGACGGGCATAAGCTCCCGCTGCATCGTGGATGATTCAAGAAAGAGAACCACTGAAGCTTGCGTGTCCTATTTATACCCATGTCTTGGTCGACACCCTTCAGTGATACAAAATCGACATGTTAGAAACTGTCTTTGGCGTCAGTTCCCCCACTCTTTGTCAAATTCACTATTTTTTATATTTCTGCGAATTGCAAAGTCCTGTAAGTATTTTTTTATACTTATCTTATAACTAATTTTACAACACATGTTCATTGTAATTTTGGACATTGCAACTTAACCCTTTTGATTTGTACACAGTTATTTCACTATTGCACTTGTACGGCTTGTCACTTTTGCGTGGTTTTCGCACACAGTATTTATTAAATTTATTTACATTTTATGGTGCTTTTGGATTTTAATTCTTAATTCTAGTTTATGAATAATTACGGAAAAACAGTCATTGTGCAATTATTCATACTGGGGTGGCAAACTTGCCTGCAGAGACCTGCGTTCACACACACTAGCAAAATACTGGTGTACACACTTTCAGTTACATTTGTGTGTGTGTGCACGTTGATTCAGGTCGAAACACCTGTTCATATTTTTGTCTGAGTCAAGCTTGCAATCCATAACATGCTTATTTCTAATATATTATTAATTATTTACAGTTTATTAAGTAAATTTAAATTTTTATATTTCATGCTCAGTACATCACTTATTTGTACTGTCGCATTATTCCTCTGCTTGGTAACAAAAAAAATTTTAATAAATTTATTTATTATAAATTTTTTTTTTTATCTATGTATTTATTATTATTATTTGCAAACAAAAAAATATAACAAATAATAAAGAATAATATTCGTCATTTCACCCTTAATAGGAGTGTATACAAATGTCTTACCTCCCCTCTTTCGTACGCTCACTGCTCGCGACCTTGAATTAGGGTGGCTTTACAAACAGCTGATTTGACTGGTTTCAATGACCTCTGTTTTATGTGTAGAACTTCTTAAATGACGTTGCGTGGAATTTACCAATTTCTTTCTTCTGTATCTCATCATATACAATGAAAGTGTTCTGTCCCACTCGCTGTCTTAATGTATACGGTCCATTATAAAGTCTGAAGAATTTCTTCGCCGTATTATCACTCCTTTTTCCCACTGGATTTGCTTTGAGTAGTATACTTTCTCCCACGTTGAATTGTTGTAACTTGTGAGTTAGATTAAATCTCTCTATTCTCTTGTTACCTCTCTCTCTTATTCGTTGCTTTGCGTATTCAATTTTCACACTTATTGGTACAGGTACATTTTGGTTATTAGGTTTGTTTAGATATTTAGTCCAAAATCTGGTTGGCTTCTTATCTTCTTCTAATTCCATTGGAGTGTATCCTGTTGCTTCACTATAATTTTCGTTAATGGCTTTTTCAATAAATGGTAAATATTCTGCCCATTTATTGTGTTGATTATGGCAATATATTCGTAAATATTTACCTAATTCTTTGTTAACTCTCTCAGCAAGGTTTCCTTGAGGATGTCTTATGGATGTGAGTACTGGTTGTATTCCATTTTCCCTTAACGTCCTCTCCCATTTTTCACTTTGGAATTGCACACCTTGATCACTGAGTATCTTCTTCATTTTTCCATATAACGGAATATATTTTTGCACTAGTATCTTTAGAACAACTTTGGTTGTGGGTCGCATAATTGGGTACAGTCGGACTGCCTTGGAAAACACATCGATACATACCAATATGTGCTTCACACCTCGACTTGATCGTGGTAATGGTCCCAGAAAATCCACTGCAATTAGCTCTCCTTTGTTTTCCTTCTGTATACTCTGCATTCCTACATAAGTGTGTAAATTCGGTCCTTAATTTTACATTAACTTACTCATACATTCATACCTTCGCTTCTAATCTTCCTTAGCTCTTTTCTTAACATGACATTACTTTATCTAATACATTACTTATACAATACATTAACATTCATTACCTTTTATTACATTTCTTTAACATTACCTTTCTGATCGCTACAACTTTCTTGAAATACACTTCCGTAACAGAATACTTTTTTTAGCTCGTAGTGTGTTGCATGGTCGGTTACAGAGGAACTGTCTTGGAAAACAACGATATTTTTCTCGAAGTCCTTAATCCTAAGTAGTCTCTGCCCTTATGACTTTTCACTCTCTCTTTCTTCTGTGTCCTTGTATCTTCGATAAGTGTTCGCTTGATCAGCCGTTCTAATAATTATGGCAATTATTGCCGTTCCTAACCCTTTCTTCATATTAATAACAACAATAATAACATTCCTTACTTTCTTAAATATTTCTCTACAATAGCATTCCTTACCTTCAATAATACATTTCTTAATTAACCCTTTCAAATAATATTCCTTATAACATTTCTTAATTATACTCTCTTATATTATTACACATATTATTTCTTATTATTAATAATTAATAGTTATATTATTTTTCTCATTTAAAAATAATTATTTATTCCATTCGGGTATTGAGTTCAGTGTGTAGTTAGAACTGACACCCTTCATTATACAATTGCATTGTTGTACACAGGAAATTCATTGTGTTCACCCTCGTATAAACAACATCCGGGTTCCATTGTATTAATCCCTTGTTACCTTTCCGTTGCATAGCTGCGACGTTTGTGTTTATCGTAGAAATCACCTGTTCATAGTGCAATGTTTTCATCTTGCCTCTCGGCCACACAAAATCTACTCTCTTTCTCTCATTACAAATACTTCGTTCTTTCCCAATTCTCTCGTCCCTAGTTTGGTTGAGTGAACTTACCTGACCAGTTGTCGACGGTTTTTTCATACGTCGTTTACGATAACCTCTGTAGTTTTCATACTTACAGTTATAATTATCGTTACCATAATTATCGTGCGTATATCTAACATCATATTTACCACAATTTTGCGTAGTGTTTCGTCTAGATAACTTACTACGTTTCTTGTTAGGCCTACAGTGATATTTATCTCCGTAAGTGTGGTGTCTTATGTGTTTCAAATGTGTCATCTTGTGTGATTTACTATTGTGTGTGTGCCTCACACTTGGAATATCGCTATTAATAAGGTATGTTTTATTAACCTTTATTTGCTTCTCCTCCTTAATGTTAATTACTTTTTTATAATTATCATTAGTAATTACACATGTATTTTCAATTTGTATGAATTCTTCACATACTATCTTTTCACATATTAGCTCCGTTTGTTTATTAATTATTCCACAGACATTTTCTGCGATCGTGTCAATACGTCTGTTTGTATTAACAATTTTTTCAGTTAACTGCGCATTACTGTCAATTATACTTTGTTTTATTTCTATGTTGTCTTGTTTCAACTCTTCTAGACTCTCTGTAATTTTTATGGTGTCCTGTCTAAAATTTTCGGACTGTAGCTCTAATTTATTTTCTAAACTTTCTGTTTGTTTCTTATTAGATTCTTTTAATTCGTCTAATTTAGCATTTAAATTTTCCGTTTGTTTTGTACTTATTTCATCGACCCAGGCACGCATCATCATTTGGAATGCCTCGACGTCTAAATTTCCTGGAGTCGTCATGTTGAAGTATTATTAAAATATTTATTTAATAGTAATTCTTTAAAAATTATTATTGATAACCGTTCCCTACTTATTTATTTATTTCTGTATTTTTATTAATAGTTATTATTAATACTCATTACAGTTACACCTGTTACATAGACAACAATATTATTTGTGGTGGGCGCCAGCTGTGTGATTACACAACAATTAACATTACATTCAGTTACTGTTTACTACAAATAATAATTACATATTATACATTTTTCATTTAACACTCTTTATATATTTTAGAGCAACCATTTAGCTACATCAAAAAAATTTTAATAGTCAAATGATGGGTATCGGGTCATACATTCATGATCTACAATTTGTCACAAATTTTTTTTGTACATAAATTTAGGCATGTCGGGCCCCACGTGCAGGGCGCCAATTTATGCAACATTACAACATTGCAAAAGTTGCATAATATTATATTGTATGTATACAAATTTCTGTACGTAAATTTGGGCATCTCGTGCCTCACGTCTAGGGCGACAAATTTATTTAACATGACAATTTGGCAAATTTAATTTAATTTAAATTTGTGGAGTCCTTTGATCTTGGAGCACCAAATTTAAACAACGTTACATATACATAAATAGGTGTGAACGGTCTCACGTTCAAGATTGACAAATTCTTTAAACATATAACATTTAAATAGGGGGTCAGGTGTATCTGCAATAAGAACTCTACGGATTGAAACGGTAATTAAAAATTATTTTATACTATAAAAAAATATGTGCACATGGCACTGACTTCGATTTTAAAACATTAGTTATTATTTGTTATAATGCCGTAAGGCTTAAGATATATACATCCTTACTAACTAAACATTCTATGCTACTAAATAGTATATAAAAGAAAAATCTCATTTTTAGACTACTCAGTCTATTAATATGTTTCAAAATCAATTTTTAAATCTTTTTTCTATATATGGTACGTACTCAAAAGATTAATAGTTATTACTTCTCAGTACTGTTTTCTCAAATACTAATTGTTTTTATTTATATTCTTTGTAATCATTTTATATCATATTAATTTGAGCTCTTATTACGTTAATCGTAATTCTAAAACTTCTATGATTTTTAACTCTACTATACAAGAAATATTACTCTTATTTTTAAATAAAATATTAATGTCTTTAACTGTCTTTGTATACTGTGTATGATTAAGATATGAATAAGTTGTCTATCACCTTATTGTCGTCAATCATACTCGATCATTTTTGTTCCATCGGTGTTCGTCTTCGTCTCGCCTCCAGCGTCGGCTGTCTCTCTTCTCCTCTTGTCCAGCGTCGGCTGTCTCTCTTCTCCTCTTGTCCAGCGTCGGCTGTCTCTCACTCTCTCGTCCTCTCCTCTTGTCCAGCGTCGTATCGCTATGGAACTTCTTCTCTTGTCCAGCGTCGTATCGCTATAGAACTTCTTCTCTTGTCCCGCGTCGTATCGCTATGGAACTTCTTCTCTTGTCCAGCGTCGTATCGCTATAGAACTTCTTCTCTTGTCCAGCGTCGTATCGCTATGGACTTCTTCAGTAGTGCTGTTATTAATTACAATGTTTGTCTTATAGCTTGGTTACGTATTTGTACATAACTGGCAATTTAAACTGTTTATAAAAATATTAATAAATATGCCGTGCTGACGGGCATAAGCTCCCGCTGCATCGTGGATGATTCAAGAAAGAGAACCACTGAAGCTTGCGTGTCCTATTTATACCCATGTCTTGGTCGACACCCTTCAGTGATACAAAATCGACATGTTAGAAACTGTCTTTGGCGTCAGTTCCCCCACTCTTTGTCAAATTCACTATTTTTTATATTTCTGCGAATTGCAAAGTCCTGTAAGTATTTTTTTATACTTATCTTATAACTAATTTTACAACACATGTTCATTGTAATTTTGGACATTGCAACTTAACCCTTTTGATTTGTACACAGTTATTTCACTATTGCACTTGTACGGCTTGTCACTTTTGCGTGGTTTTCGCACACAGTATTTATTAAATTTATTTACATTTTATGGTGCTTTTGGATTTTAATTCTTAATTCTAGTTTATGAATAATTACGGAAAAACAGTCATTGTGCAATTATTCATACTGGGGTGGCAAACTTGCCTGCAGAGACCTGCGTTCACACACACTAGCAAAATACTGGTGTACACACTTTCAGTTACATTTGTGTGTGTGTGCACGTTGATTCAGGTCGAAACACCTGTTCATATTTTTGTCTGAGTCAAGCTTGCAATCCATAACATGCTTATTTCTAATATATTATTAATTATTTACAGTTTATTAAGTAAATTTAAATTTTTATATTTCATGCTCAGTACATCACTTATTTGTACTGTCGCATTATTCCTCTGCTTGGTAACAAAAAAAATTTTAATAAATTTATTTATTATAAATTTTTTTTTTTTATCTATGTATTTATTATTATTATTTGCAAACAAAAAAATATAACAAATAATAAAGAATAATATTCGTCATTTCACCCTTAATAGGAGTGTATACAAATGTCTTACCTCCCCTCTTTCGTACGCTCACTGCTCGCGACCTTGAATTAGGGTGGCTTTACAAACAGCTGATTTGACTGGTTTCAATGACCTCTGTTTTATGTGTAGAACTTCTTAAATGACGTTGCGTGGAATTTACCAATTTCTTTCTTCTGTATCTCATCATATACAATGAAAGTGTTCTGTCCCACTCGCTGTCTTAATGTATACGGTCCATTATAAAGTCTGAAGAATTTCTTCGCCGTATTATCACTCCTTTTTCCCACTGGATTTGCTTTGAGTAGTATACTTTCTCCCACGTTGAATTGTTGTAACTTGTGAGTTAGATTAAATCTCTCTATTCTCTTGTTACCTCTCTCTCTTATTCGTTGCTTTGCGTATTCAATTTTCACACTTATTGGTACAGGTACATTTTGGTTATTAGGTTTGTTTAGATATTTAGTCCAAAATCTGGTTGGCTTCTTATCTTCTTCTAATTCCATTGGAGTGTATCCTGTTGCTTCACTATAATTTTCGTTAATGGCTTTTTCAATAAATGGTAAATATTCTGCCCATTTATTGTGTTGATTATGGCAATATATTCGTAAATATTTACCTAATTCTTTGTTAACTCTCTCAGCAAGGTTTCCTTGAGGATGTCTTATGGATGTGAGTACTGGTTGTATTCCATTTTCCCTTAACGTCCTCTCCCATTTTTCACTTTGGAATTGCACACCTTGATCACTGAGTATCTTCTTCATTTTTCCATATAACGGAATATATTTTTGCACTAGTATCTTTAGAACAACTTTGGTTGTGGGTCGCATAATTGGGTACAGTCGGACTGCCTTGGAAAACACATCGATACATACCAATATGTGCTTCACACCTCGACTTGATCGTGGTAATGGTCCCAGAAAATCCACTGCAATTAGCTCTCCTTTGTTTTCCTTCTGTATACTCTGCATTCCTACATAAGTGTGTAAATTCGGTCCTTAATTTTACATTAACTTACTCATACATTCATACCTTCGCTTCTAATCTTCCTTAGCTCTTTTCTTAACATGACATTACTTTATCTAATACATTACTTATACAATACATTAACATTCATTACCTTTTATTACATTTCTTTAACATTACCTTTCTGATCGCTACAACTTTCTTGAAATACACTTCCGTAACAGAATACTTTTTTTAGCTCGTAGTGTGTTGCATGGTCGGTTACAGAGGAACTGTCTTGGAAAACAACGATATTTTTCTCGAAGTCCTTAATCCTAAGTAGTCTCTGCCCTTATGACTTTTCACTCTCTCTTTCTTCTGTGTCCTTGTATCTTCGATAAGTGTTCGCTTGATCAGCCGTTCTAATAATTATGGCAATTATTGCCGTTCCTAACCCTTTCTTCATATTAATAACAACAATAATAACATTCCTTACTTTCTTAAATATTTCTCTACAATAGCATTCCTTACCTTCAATAATACATTTCTTAATTAACCCTTTCAAATAATATTCCTTATAACATTTCTTAATTATACTCTCTTATATTATTACACATATTATTTCTTATTATTAATAATTAATAGTTATATTATTTTTCTCATTTAAAAATAATTATTTATTCCATTCGGGTATTGAGTTCAGTGTGTAGTTAGAACTGACACCCTTCATTATACAATTGCATTGTTGTACACAGGAAATTCATTGTGTTCACCCTCGTATAAACAACATCCGGGTTCCATTGTATTAATCCCTTGTTACCTTTCCGTTGCATAGCTGCGACGTTTGTGTTTATCGTAGAAATCACCTGTTCATAGTGCAATGTTTTCATCTTGCCTCTCGGCCACACAAAATCTACTCTCTTTCTCTCATTACAAATACTTCGTTCTTTCCCAATTCTCTCGTCCCTAGTTTGGTTGAGTGAACTTACCTGACCAGTTGTCGACGGTTTTTTCATACGTCGTTTACGATAACCTCTGTAGTTTTCATACTTACAGTTATAATTATCGTTACCATAATTATCGTGCGTATATCTAAAATCATATTTACCACAATTTTGCGTAGTGTTTCGTCTAGATAACTTACTACGTTTCTTGTTAGGCCTACAGTGATATTTATCTCCGTAAGTGTGGTGTCTTATGTGTTTCAAATGTGTCATCTTGTGTGATTTACTATTGTGTGTGTGCCTCACACTTGGAATATCGCTATTAATAAGGTATGTTTTATTAACCTTTATTTGCTTCTCCTCCTTAATGTTAATTACTTTTTTATAATTATCATTAGTAATTACACATGTATTTTCAATTTGTATGAATTCTTCACATACTATCTTTTCACATATTAGCTCCGTTTGTTTATTAATTATTCCACAGACATTTTCTGCGATCGTGTCAATACGTCTGTTTGTATTAACAATTTTTTCAGTTAACTGCGCATTACTGTCAATTATACTTTGTTTTATTTCTATGTTGTCTTGTTTCAACTCTTCTAGACTCTCTGTAATTTTTATGGTGTCCTGTCTAAAATTTTCGGACTGTAGCTCTAATTTATTTTCTAAACTTTCTGTTTGTTTCTTATTAGATTCTTTTAATTCGTCTAATTTAGCATTTAAATTTTCCGTTTGTTTTGTACTTATTTCATCGACCCAGGCACGCATCATCATTTGGAATGCCTCGACGTCTAAATTTCCTGGAGTCGTCATGTTGAAGTATTATTAAAATATTTATTTAATAGTAATTCTTTAAAAATTATTATTGATAACCGTTCCCTACTTATTTATTTATTTCTGTATTTTTATTAATAGTTATTATTAATACTCATTACAGTTACACCTGTTACATAGACAACAATATTATTTGTGGTGGGCGCCAGCTGTGTGATTACACAACAATTAACATTACATTCAGTTACTGTTTACTACAAATAATAATTACATATTATACATTTTTCATTTAACACTCTTTATATATTTTAGAGCAACCATTTAGCTACATAAAAAAAATTTTAATAGTCAAATGATGGGTATCGGGTCATACATTCATGATCTACAATTTGTCACAAATTTTTTTTGTACATAAATTTAGGCATGTCGGGCCCCACGTGCAGGGCGCCAATTTATGCAACATTACAACATTGCAAAAGTTGCATAATATTATATTGTATGTATACAAATTTCTGTACGTAAATTTGGGCATCTCGTGCCTCACGTCTAGGGCGACAAATTTATTTAACATGACAATTTGGCAAATTTAATTTAATTTAAATTTGTGGAGTCCTTTGATCTTGGAGCACCAAATTTAAACAACGTTACATATACATAAATAGGTGTGAACGGTCTCACGTTCAAGATTGACAAATTCTTTAAACATATAACATTTAAATAGGGGGTCAGGTGTATCTGCAATAAGAACTCTACGGATTGAAACGGTAATTAAAAATTATTTTATACTATAAAAAAATATGTGCACATGGCACTGACTTCGATTTTAAAACATTAGTTATTATTTGTTATAATGCCGTAAGGCTTAAGATATATACATCCTTACTAACTAAACATTCTATGCTACTAAATAGTATATAAAAGAAAAATCTCATTTTTAGACTACTCAGTCTATTAATATGTTTCAAAATCAATTTTTAAATCTTTTTTCTATATATGGTACGTACTCAAAAGATTAATAGTTATTACTTCTCAGTACTGTTTTCTCAAATACTAATTGTTTTTATTTATATTCTTTGTAATCATTTTATATCATATTAATTTGAGCTCTTATTACGTTAATCGTAATTCTAAAACTTCTATGATTTTTAACTCTACTATACAAGAAATATTACTCTTATTTTTAAATAAAATATTAATGTCTTTAACTGTCTTGTATACTGTGTATGATTAAGATATGAATAAGTTGTCTATCACCTTATTGTCGTCAATCATACTCTATCATTTTTGTTCCATCGGTGTTCGTCTTCGTCTCGCCTCCAGCGTTGGCTGTCTCTCTTCTCCTCTTGTCCAGCGTCGGCTGTCTCTCTTCTCCTCTTGTCCAGCGTCGTATCGCTATGGAACTTCTTCTCTTGTCCAGCGTCGTATCGCTATGGAACTTCTTCTCTTGTCCCGCGTCGTATCGCTATGGAACTTCTTCTCTTGTCCAGCGTCGTATCGCTATAGAACTTCTTCTCTTGTCCAGCGTCGTATCGCTATGGACTTCTTCAGTAGTGCTGTTATTAATTACAATGTTTGTCTTATAGCTTGGTTACGTATTTGTACATAACTGGCAATTTAAACTGTTTATAAAAATATTAATAAATATGCCGTGCTGACGGGCATAAGCTCCCGCTGCATCGTGGATGATTCAAGAAAGAGAACCACTGAAGCTTGCGTGTCCTATTTATACCCATGTCTTGGTCGACACCCTTCAGTGATACAAAATCGACATGTTAGAAACTGTCTTTGGCGTCAGTTCCCCCACTCTTTGTCAAATTCACTATTTTTTATATTTCTGCGAATTGCAGAGTCCTGTAAGTATTTTTTTATACTTATAACTAATTTTACAACACATGTTCATTGTAATTTTGGACATTGCAACTTAACCCTTTTGATTTGTACACAGTTATTTCACTATTGCACTTGTACGGCTTGTCACTTTCGCGTGGTTTTCGCACACAGTATTTATTAAATTTATTTACATTTTATGGTGCTTTTGGATTTTAATTCTTAATTCTAGTTTATGAATAATTACGGAAAAACAGTCATTGTGCAATTATTCATACTGGGGTGGCAAACTTGCCTGCAGAGACCTGCGTTCACACACACTAGCAAAATACTGGTGTACACACTTTCAGTTACATTTGTGTGTGTGTGCACGTTGATTCAGGTCGAAACACCTGTTCATATTTTTGTCTGAGTCAAGCTTGCAATCCATAACATGCTTATTTCTAATATATTATTAATTATTTACAGTTTATTAAGTAAATTTAAATTTTTATATTTCATGCTCAGTACATCACTTATTTGTACTGTCGCATTATTCCTCTGCTTGGTAACAAAAAAAATTTTAATAAATTTATTTATTATAAATTTTTTTTTTTTATCTATGTATTTATTATTATTATTTGCAAACAAAAAAATATAACAAATAATAAAGAATAATATTCGTCATTTCACCCTTAATAGGAGTGTATACAAATGTCTTACCTCCCCTCTTTCGTACGCTCACTGCTCGCGACCTTGAATTAGGGTGGCTTTACAAACAGCTGATTTGACTGGTTTCAATGACCTCTGTTTTATGTGTAGAACTTCTTAAATGACGTTGCGTGGAATTTACCAATTTCTTTCTTCTGTATCTCATCATATACAATGAAAGTGTTCTGTCCCACTCGCTGTCTTAACGTATACGGTCCATTATAAAGTCTGAAGAATTTCTTCGCCGTATTATCACTCCTTTTTCCCACTGGATTTGCTTTGAGTAGTATACTTTCTCCCACGTTGAATTGTTGTAACTTGTGAGTTAGATTAAATCTCTCTATTCTCTTGTTACCTCTCTCTCTTATTCGTTGCTTTGCGTATTCAATTTTCACACTTATTGGTACAGGTACATTTTGGTTATTAGGTTTGTTTAGATATTTAGTCCAAAATCTGGTTGGCTTCTTATCTTCTTCTAATTCCATTGGAGTGTATCCTGTTGCTTCACTATAATTTTCGTTAATGGCTTTTTCAATAAATGGTAAATATTCTGCCCATTTATTGTGTTGATTATGGCAATATATTCGTAAATATTTACCTAATTCTTTGTTAACTCTCTCAGCAAGGTTTCCTTGAGGATGTCTTATGGATGTGAGTACTGGTTGTATTCCATTTTCCCTTAACGTCCTCTCCCATTTTTCACTTTGGAATTGCACACCTTGATCACTGAGTATCTTCTTCATTTTTCCATATAACGGAATATATTTTTGCACTAGTATCTTTAGAACAACTTTGGTTGTGGGTCGCATAATTGGGTACAGTCGGACTGCCTTGGAAAACACATCGATACATACCAATATGTGCTTCACACCTCGACTTGATCGTGGTAATGGTCCCAGAAAATCCACTGCAATTAGCTCTCCTTTGTTTTCCTTCTGTATACTCTGCATTCCTACATATGTGTGTAAATTCGGTCCTTAATTTTACATTAACTTACTCATACATTCATACCTTCGCTTCTAATCTTCCTTAGCTCTTTTCTTAACATGACATTACTTTATCTAATACATTACTTATACAATACATTAACATTCATTACCTTTTATTACATTTCTTTAACATTACCTTTCTGATCGCTACAACTTTCTTGAAATACACTTCCGTAACAGAATACTTTTTTTAGCTCGTAGTGTGTCGCATGGTCGGTTACAGAGGAACTGTCTTGGAAAACAATGATATTTTTCTCGAAGTCCTTAATCCTAAGTAGTCTCTGCCCTTATGACTTTTCACTCTCGCTTTCTTCTGTGTCCTTGTATCTTCGATAAGTGTTCGCTTGATCAGCCGTTCTAATAATTATGGCAATTATTGCCGTTCCTAACCCTTTCTTCATATTAATAACAACAATAATAACATTCCTTACTTTCTTAAATATTTCTCTACAATAGCATTCCTTACCTTCAATAATACATTTCTTAATTAACCCTTTCAAATAATATTCCTTATAACATTTCTTAATTATACTCTCTTATATTATTACACATATTATTTCTTATTATTAATAATTAATAGTTATATTATTTTTCTCATTTAAAAATAATTATTTATTCCATTCGGGTATTGAGTTCAGTGTGTAGTTAGAACTGACACCCTTCATTATACAATTGCATTGTTGTACACAGGAAATTCATTGTGTTCACCCTCGTATAAACAACATCCGCATTCCATTGTATTAATCCCTTGTTACCTTTCCGTTGCATAGCTGCGACGTTTGTGTTTATCGTAGAAATCACCTGTTCATAGTGCAATGTTTTCATCTTGCCTCTCGGCCACACAAAATCTACTCTCTTTCTCTCATTACAAATACTTCGTTCTTTCCCAATTCTCTCGTCCCTAGTTTGGTTGAGTGAACTTACCTGACCAGTTGTCGACGGTTTTTTCATACGTCGTTTACGATAACCTCTGTAGTTTTCATACTTACAGTTATAATTATCGTTACCATAATTATCGTGCGTATATCTAAAATCATATTTACCACAATTTTGCGTAGTGTTTCGTCTAGATAACTTACTACGTTTCTTGTTAGGCCTACAGTGATATTTATCTCCGTAAGTGTGGTGTCTTATGTGTTTCAAATGTGTCATCTTGTGTGATTTACTATTGTGTGTGTGCCTCACACTTGGAATATCGCTATTAATAAGGTATGTTTTATTAACCTTTATTTGCTTCTCCTCCTTAATGTTAATTACTTTTTTATAATTATCATTAGTAATTACACATGTATTTTCAATTTGTATGAATTCTTCACATACTATCTTTTCACATATTAGCTCCGTTTGTTTATTAATTATTCCACAGACATTTTCTGCGATCGTGTCAATACGTCTGTTTGTATTAACAATTTTTTCAGTTAACTGCGCATTACTGTCAATTATACTTTGTTTTATTTCTATGTTGTCTTGTTTCAACTCTTCT
Organism: Magicicada septendecula; assembly: GCA_034769895.1. NCBI lineage: Eukaryota > Metazoa > Arthropoda > Insecta > Hemiptera > Cicadidae > Magicicada > Magicicada septendecula. The sequence continues at coordinate 171,586,557 of CM068376.1, forward strand.
AGACTCTCTGTAATTTTTATGGTGTCCTGTCTAAAATTTTCGGACTGTAGCTCTAATTTATTTTCTAAACTTTCTGTTTGTTTCTTATTAGATTCTTTTAATTCGTCTAATTTAGCATTTAAATTTTCCGTTTGTTTTGTACTTATTTCATCGACCCAGGCACGCATCATCATTTGGAATGCCTCGACGTCTAAATTTCCTGGAGTCGTCATGTTGAAGTATTATTAAAATATTTATTTAATAGTAATTCTTTAAAAATTATTATTGATAACCGTTCCCTACTTATTTATTTATTTCTGTATTTTTATTAATAGTTATTATTAATACTCATTACAGTTACACCTGTTACATAGACAACAATATTATTTGTGGTGGGCGCCAGCTGTGTGATTACACAACAATTAACATTACATTCAGTTACTGTTTACTACAAATAATAATTACATATTATACATTTTTCATTTAACACTCTTTATATATTTTAGAGCAACCATTTAGCTACATAAAAAAAATTTTAATAGTCAAATGATGGGTATCGGGTCATACATTCATGATCTACAATTTATGTCACAAATTTTGTTTGTACATAAATTTAGGCATGTCGGGCCCCACGTGCAGGGCGCCAATTTATGCAACATTACAACATTGCAAAAGTTGCATAATATTATATTGTATGTATACAAATTTCTGTACGTAAATTTGGGCATCTCGTGCCTCACGTCTAGGGCGACAAATTTATTTAACGTGACAATTTGGCAAATTTAATTTAATTTAAATTTGTGGAGTCCTTTGATCTTGGAGCACCAAATTTAAACAACGTTACATATACATAAATAGGTGTGAACGGTCTCACGTTCAAGATTGACAAATTCTTTAAACATATAACATTTAAATAGGGGGTCAGGTGTATCTGCAATAAGAACTCTACGGACTTGAAACGGTAATTAAAATTTATTTTATACTATAAAAAAATATGTGCACATGGCACTGACTTCGATTTTAAAACATTAGTTATTATTTGTTATAATGCCGTAAGGCTTAAGATATATACATCCTTACTAACTAAACATTCTATGCTACTAAATAGTATATAAAAGAAAAATCTCATTTTTAGACTACTCAGTCTATTAATATGTTTCAAAATCAATTTTTAAATCTTTTTTCTATATATGGTACGTACTCAAAAGATTAATAGTTATTACTTCTCAGTACTGTTTTCTCAAATACTAATTGTTTTTATTTATATTCTTTGTAATCATTTTATATCATATTAATTTGAGCTCTTATTACGTTAATCGTAATTCTAAAACTTCTATGATTTTTAACTCTACTATACAAGAAATATTACTCTTATTTTTAAATAAAATATTAATGTCTTTAACTGTCTTGTATACTGTGTATGATTAAGATATGAATAAGTTGTCTATCACCTTATTGTCGTCAATCATACTCTATCATTTTTGTTCCATCGGTGTTCGTCTTCGTCTCGCCTCCAGCGTTGGCTGTCTCTCTTCTCCTCTTGTCCAGCGTCGGCTGTCTCTCTTCTCCTCTTGTCCAGCGTCGTATCGCTATGGAACTTCTTCTCTTGTCCAGCGTCGTATCGCTATGGAACTTCTTCTCTTGTCCCGCGTCGTATCGCTATGGAACTTCTTCTCTTGTCCAGCGTCGTATCGCTATAGAACTTCTTCTCTTGTCCAGCGTCGTATCGCTATGGACTTCTTCAGTAGTGCTGTTATTAATTACAATGTTTGTCTTATAGCTTGGTTACGTATTTGTACATAACTGGCAATTTAAACTGTTTATAAAAATATTAATAAATATGCCGTGCTGACGGGCATAAGCTCCCGCTGCATCGTGGATGATTCAAGAAAGAGAACCACTGAAGCTTGCGTGTCCTATTTATACCCATGTCTTGGTCGACACCCTTCAGTGATACAAAATCGACATGTTAGAAACTGTCTTTGGCGTCAGTTCCCCCACTCTTTGTCAAATTCACTATTTTTTATATTTCTGCGAATTGCAGAGTCCTGTAAGTATTTTTTTATACTTATCTTATAACTAATTTTACAACACATGTTCATTGTAATTTTGGACATTGCAACTTAACCCTTTTGATTTGTACACAGTTATTTCACTATTGCACTTGTACGGCTTGTCACTTTCGCGTGGTTTTCGCACACAGTATTTATTAAATTTATTTACATTTTATGGTGCTTTTGGATTTTAATTCTTAATTCTAGTTTATGAATAATTACGGAAAAACAGTCATTGTGCAATTATTCATACTGGGGTGGCAAACTTGCCTGCAGAGACCTGCGTTCACACACACTAGCAAAATACTGGTGTACACACTTTCAGTTACATTTGTGTGTGTGTGCACGTTGATTCAGGTCGAAACACCTGTTCATATTTTTGTCTGAGTCAAGCTTGCAATCCATAACATGCTTATTTCTAATATATTATTAATTATTTACAGTTTATTAAGTAAATTTAAATTTTTATATTTCATGCTCAGTACATCACTTATTTGTACTGTCGCATTATTCCTCTGCTTGGTAACAAAAAAAAGTTTAATAAATTTATTTATTATAAATTTTTTTTTTTATCTATGTATTTATTATTATTATTTGCAATCAAAAAAATATAACAAATAATAAAGAATAATATTCGTCATTTCACCCTTAATAGGAGTGTATACAAATGTCTTACCTCCCCTCTTTCGTACGCTCACTGCTCGCGACCTTGAATTAGGGTGGCTTTACAAACAGCTGATTTGACTGGTTTCAATGACCTCTGTTTTATGTGTAGAACTTCTTAAATGACGTTGCGTGGAATTTACCAATTTCTTTCTTCTGTATCTCATCATATACAATGAAAGTGTTCTGTCCCACTCGCTGTCTTAACGTATACGGTCCATTATAAAGTCTGAAGAATTTCTTCGCCGTATTATCACTCCTTTTTCCCACTGGATTTGCTTTGAGTAGTATACTTTCTCCCACGTTGAATTGTTGTAACTTGTGAGTTAGATTAAATCTCTCTATTCTCTTGTTACCTCTCTCTCTTATTCGTTGCTTTGCGTATTCAATTTTCACACTTATTGGTACAGGTACATTTTGGTTATTAGGTTTGTTTAGATATTTAGTCCAAAATCTGGTTGGCTTCTTATCTTCTTCTAATTCCATTGGAGTGTATCCTGTTGCTTCACTATAATTTTCGTTAATGGCTTTTTCAATAAATGGTAAATATTCTGCCCATTTATTGTGTTGATTATGGCAATATATTCGTAAATATTTACCTAATTCTTTGTTAACTCTCTCAGCAATGTTTCCTTGAGGATGTCTTATGGATGTGAGTACTGGTTGTATTCCATTTTCCCTTAACGTCCTCTCCCATTTTTCACTTTGGAATTGCACACCTTGATCACTGAGTATCTTCTTCATTTTTCCATATAACGGAATATATTTTTGCACTAGTATCTTTAGAACAACTTTGGTTGTGGGTCGCATAATTGGGTACAGTCGGACTGCCTTGGAAAACACATCGATACATACCAATATGTGCTTCACACCTCGACTTGATCGTGGTAATGGTCCCAGAAAATCCACTGCAATTAGCTCTCCTTTGTTTTCCTTCTGTATACTCTGCATTCCTACATATGTGTGTAAATTCGGTCCTTAATTTTACATTAACTTACTCATACATTCATACCTTCGCTTCTAATCTTCCTTAGCTCTTTTCTTAACATGACATTACTTTATCTAATACATTACTTATACAATACATTAACATTCATTACCTTTTATTACATTTCTTTAACATTACCTTTCTGATCGCTACAACTTTCTTGAAATACACTTCCGTAACAGAATACTTTTTTTAGCTCGTAGTGTGTCGCATGGTCGGTTACAGAGGAACTGTCTTGGAAAACAACGATATTTTTCTCGAAGTCCTTAATCCTAAGTAGTCTCTGCCCTTATGACTTTTCACTCTCGCTTTCTTCTGTGTCCTTGTATCTTCGATAAGTGTTCGCTTGATCAGCCGTTCTAATAATTATGGCAATTATTGCCGTTCCTAACCCTTTCTTCATATTAATAACAACAATAATAACATTCCTTACTTTCTTAAATATTTCTCTACAATAGCATTCCTTACCTTCAATAATACATTTCTTAATTAACCCTTTCAAATAATATTCCTTATAACATTTCTTAATTATACTCTCTTATATTATTACACATATTATTTCTTATTATTAATAATTAATAGTTATATTATTTTTCTCATTTAAAAATAATTATTTATTCCATTCGGGTATTGAGTTCAGTGTGTAGTTAGAACTGACACCCTTCATTATACAATTGCATTGTTGTACACAGGAAATCCATTGTGTTCACCCTCGTATAAACAACATCCGCGTTCCATTGTATTAATCCCTTGTTACCTTTCCGTTGCATAGCTGCGACGTTTGTGTTTATCGTAGAAGTCACCTGTTCATAGTGCAATGTTTTCATCTTGCCTCTCGGCCACACAAAATCTACTCTCTTTCTCTCATTACAAATACTTCGTTCTTTCCCAATTCTCTCGTCCCTAGTTTGGTTGAGTGAACTTACCTGACCAGTTGTCGACGGTTTTTTCATACGTCGTTTACGATAACCTCTGTAGTTTTCATACTTACAGTTATAATTATCGTTACCATAATTATCGTGCGTATATCTAAAATCATATTTACCACAATTTTGCGTAGTGTTTCGTCTAGATAACTTACTACGTTTCTTGTTAGGCCTACAGTGATATTTATCTCCGTAAGTGTGGTGTCTTATGTGTTTCAAATGTGTCATCTTGTGTGATTTACTATTGTGTGTGTGCCTCACACTTGGAATATCGCTATTAATAAGGTATGTTTTATTAACCTTTATTTGCTTCTCCTCCTTAATGTTAATTACTCTTTTATAATTATCATTAGTAATTACACATGTATTTTCAATTTGTATGAATTCTTCACATACTATCTTTTCACATATTAGCTCCGTTTGTTTATTAATTATTCCACAGACATTTTCTGCGATCGTGTCAATACGTCTGTTTGTATTAACAATTTTTTCAGTTAACTGCGCATTACTGTCAATTATACTTTGTTTTATTTCTATGTTGTCTTGTTTCAACTCTTCTAGACTCTCTGTAATTTTTATGGTGTCCTGTCTAAAATTTTCGGACTGTAGCTCTAATTTATTTTCTAAACTTTCTGTTTGTTTCTTATTAGATTCTTTTAATTCGTCTAATTTAGCATTTAAATTTTCCGTTTGTTTTGTACTTATTTCATCGACCCAGGCACGCATCATCATTTGGAATGCCTCGACGTCTAAATTTCCTGGAGTCGTCATGTTGAAGTATTATTAAAATATTTATTTAATAGTAATTCTTTAAAAATTATTATTGATAACCGTTCCCTACTTATTTATTTATTTCTGTATTTTTATTAATAGTTATTATTAATACTCATTACAGTTACACCTGTTACATAGACAACAATATTATTTGTGGTGGGCGCCAGCTGTGTGATTACACAACAATTAACATTACATTCAGTTACTGTTTACTACAAATAATAATTACATATTATACATTTTTCATTTAACACTCTTTATATATTTTAGAGCAACCATTTAGCTACATAAAACAAATTTTAATAGTCAAATGATGGGTATCGGGTCATACATTCATGATCTACAATTTATGTCACAAATTTTGTTTGTACATAAATTTAGGCATGTCGGGCCCCACGTGCAGGGCGCCAATTTATGCAACATTACAACATTGCAAAAGTTGCATAATATTATATTGTATGTATACAAATTTCTGTACGTAAATTTGGGCATCTCGTGCCTCACGTCTAGGGCGACAAATTTATTTAACGTGACAATTTGGCAAATTTAATTTAATTTAAATTTGTGGAGTCCTTTGATCTTGGAGCACCAAATTTAAACAACGTTACATATATATAAATAGGTGTGAACGGTCTCACGTTCAAGATTGACAAATTCTTTAAACATATAACATTTAAATAGGGGGTCAGGTGTATCTGCAATAAGAACTCTACGGACTTGAAACGGTAATTAAAATTTATTTTATACTATAAAAAAATATGTGCACATGGCACTGACTTCGATTTTAAAACATTAGTTATTATTTGTTATAATGCCGTAAGGCTTAAGATATATACATCCTTACTAACTAAACATTCTATGCTACTAAATAGTATATAAAAGAAAAATCTCATTTTTAGACTACTCAGTCTATTAATATGTTTCAAAATCAATTTTTAAATCTTTTTTCTATATATGGTACGTACTCAAAAGATTAATAGTTATTACTTCTCAGTACTGTTTTCTCAAATACTAATTGTTTTTATTTATATTCTTTGTAATCATTTTATATCATATTAATTTGAGCTCTTATTACGTTAATCGTAATTCTAAAACTTCTATGATTTTTAACTCTACTATACAAGAAATATTACTCTTATTTTTAAATAAAATATTAATGTCTTTAACTGTCTTTGTATACTGTGTATGATTAAGATATGAATAAGTTGTCTATCACCTTATTGTCGTCAATCATATTCGATCATTTTTGTTCCATCGGTGTTCGTCTTCGTCTCGCCTCCAGCGTCGGCTGTCTCTCTTCTCCTCTTGTCCAGCGTCGGCTGTCTCTCTTCTCCTCTTGTCCAGCGTCGGCTGTCTCTCACTCTCTCGTCCTCTCCTCTTGTCCAGCGTCGTATCGCTATGGAACTTCTTCTCTTGTCCAGCGTCGTATCGCTATAGAACTTCTTCTCTTGTCCCACGTCGTATCGCTATGGAACTTCTTCTCTTGTCCAGCGTCGTATCGCTATAGAACTTCTTCTCTTGTCCAGCGTCGTATCGCTATGGACTTCTTCAGTAGTGCTGTTATTAATTACAATGTTTGTCTTATAGCTTGGTTACGTATTTGTACATAACTGGCAATTTAAACTGTTTATAAAAATATTAATAAATATGCCGTGCTGACGGGCATAAGCTCCCGCTGCATCGTGGATGATTCAAGAAAGAGAACCACTGAAGCTTGCGTGTCCTATTTATACCCATGTCTTGGTCGACACCCTTCAGTGATACAAAATCGACATGTTAGAAACTGTCTTTGGCGTCAGTTCCCCCACTCTTTGTCAAATTCACTATTTTTTATATTTCTGCGAATTGCAAAGTCCTGTAAGTATTTTTTTATACTTATCTTATAACTAATTTTACAACACATGTTCATTGTAATTTTGGACATTGCAACTTAACCCTTTTGATTTGTACACAGTTATTTCACTATTGCACTTGTACGGCTTGTCACTTTTGCGTGGTTTTCGCACACAGTATTTATTAAATTTATTTACATTTTATGGTGCTTTTGGATTTTAATTCTTAATTCTAGTTTATGAATAATTACGGAAAAACAGTCATTGTGCAATTATTCATACTGGGGTGGCAAACTTGCCTGCAGAGACCTGCGTTCACACACACTAGCAAAATACTGGTGTACACACTTTCAGTTACATTTGTGTGTGTGTGCACGTTGATTCAGGTCGAAACACCTGTTCATATTTTTGTCTGAGTCAAGCTTGCAATCCATAACATGCTTATTTCTAATATATTATTAATTATTTACAGTTTATTAAGTAAATTTAAATTTTTATATTTCATGCTCAGTACATCACTTATTTGTACTGTCGCATTATTCCTCTGCTTGGTAACAAAAAAAATTTTAATAAATTTATTTATTATAAATTTTTTTTTTTATCTATGTATTTATTATTATTATTTGCAAACAAAAAAATATAACAAATAATAAAGAATAATATTCGTCATTTCACCCTTAATAGGAGTGTATACAAATGTCTTACCTCCCCTCTTTCGTACGCTCACTGCTCGCGACCTTGAATTAGGGTGGCTTTACAAACAGCTGATTTGACTGGTTTCAATGACCTCTGTTTTATGTGTAGAACTTCTTAAATGACGTTGCGTGGAATTTACCAATTTCTTTCTTCTGTATCTCATCATATACAATGAAAGTGTTCTGTCCCACTCGCTGTCTTAATGTATACGGTCCATTATAAAGTCTGAAGAATTTCTTCGCCGTATTATCACTCCTTTTTCCCACTGGATTTGCTTTGAGTAGTATACTTTCTCCCACGTTGAATTGTTGTAACTTGTGAGTTAGATTAAATCTCTCTATTCTCTTGTTACCTCTCTCTCTTATTCGTTGCTTTGCGTATTCAATTTTCACACTTATTGGTACAGGTACATTTTGGTTATTAGGTTTGTTTAGATATTTAGTCCAAAATCTGGTTGGCTTCTTATCTTCTTCTAATTCCATTGGAGTGTATCCTGTTGCTTCACTATAATTTTCGTTAATGGCTTTTTCAATAAATGGTAAATATTCTGCCCATTTATTGTGTTGATTATGGCAATATATTCGTAAATATTTACCTAATTCTTTGTTAACTCTCTCAGCAAGGTTTCCTTGAGGATGTCTTATGGATGTGAGTACTGGTTGTATTCCATTTTCCCTTAACGTCCTCTCCCATTTTTCACTTTGGAATTGCACACCTTGATCACTGAGTATCTTCTTCATTTTTCCATATAACGGAATATATTTTTGCACTAGTATCTTTAGAACAACTTTGGTTGTGGGTCGCATAATTGGGTACAGTCGGACTGCCTTGGAAAACACATCGATACATACCAATATGTGCTTCACACCTCGACTTGATCGTGGTAATGGTCCCAGAAAATCCACTGCAATTAGCTCTCCTTTGTTTTCCTTCTGTATACTCTGCATTCCTACATAAGTGTGTAAATTCGGTCCTTAATTTTACATTAACTTACTCATACATTCATACCTTCGCTTCTAATCTTCCTTAGCTCTTTTCTTAACATGACATTACTTTATCTAATACATTACTTATACAATACATTAACATTCATTACCTTTTATTACATTTCTTTAACATTACCTTTCTGATCGCTACAACTTTCTTGAAATACACTTCCGTAACAGAATACTTTTTTTAGCTCGTAGTGTGTTGCATGGTCGGTTACAGAGGAACTGTCTTGGAAAACAACGATATTTTTCTCGAAGTCCTTAATCCTAAGTAGTCTCTGCCCTTATGACTTTTCACTCTCTCTTTCTTCTGTGTCCTTGTATCTTCGATAAGTGTTCGCTTGATCAGCCGTTCTAATAATTATGGCAATTATTGCCGTTCCTAACCCTTTCTTCATATTAATAACAACAATAATAACATTCCTTACTTTCTTAAATATTTCTCTACAATAGCATTCCTTACCTTCAATAATACATTTCTTAATTAACCCTTTCAAATAATATTCCTTATAACATTTCTTAATTATACTCTCTTATATTATTACACATATTATTTCTTATTATTAATAATTAATAGTTATATTATTTTTCTCATTTAAAAATAATTATTTATTCCATTCGGGTATTGAGTTCAGTGTGTAGTTAGAACTGACACCCTTCATTATACAATTGCATTGTTGTACACAGGAAATTCATTGTGTTCACCCTCGTATAAACAACATCCGGGTTCCATTGTATTAATCCCTTGTTACCTTTCCGTTGCATAGCTGCGACGTTTGTGTTTATCGTAGAAATCACCTGTTCATAGTGCAATGTTTTCATCTTGCCTCTCGGCCACACAAAATCTACTCTCTTTCTCTCATTACAAATACTTCGTTCTTTCCCAATTCTCTCGTCCCTAGTTTGGTTGAGTGAACTTACCTGACCAGTTGTCGACGGTTTTTTCATACGTCGTTTACGATAACCTCTGTAGTTTTCATACTTACAGTTATAATTATCGTTACCATAATTATCGTGCGTATATCTAACATCATATTTACCACAATTTTGCGTAGTGTTTCGTCTAGATAACTTACTACGTTTCTTGTTAGGCCTACAGTGATATTTATCTCCGTAAGTGTGGTGTCTTATGTGTTTCAAATGTGTCATCTTGTGTGATTTACTATTGTGTGTGTGCCTCACACTTGGAATATCGCTATTAATAAGGTATGTTTTATTAACCTTTATTTGCTTCTCCTCCTTAATGTTAATTACTTTTTTATAATTATCATTAGTAATTACACATGTATTTTCAATTTGTATGAATTCTTCACATACTATCTTTTCACATATTAGCTCCGTTTGTTTATTAATTATTCCACAGACATTTTCTGCGATCGTGTCAATACGTCTGTTTGTATTAACAATTTTTTCAGTTAACTGCGCATTACTGTCAATTATACTTTGTTTTATTTCTATGTTGTCTTGTTTCAACTCTTCTAGACTCTCTGTAATTTTTATGGTGTCCTGTCTAAAATTTTCGGACTGTAGCTCTAATTTATTTTCTAAACTTTCTGTTTGTTTCTTATTAGATTCTTTTAATTCGTCTAATTTAGCATTTAAATTTTCCGTTTGTTTTGTACTTATTTCATCGACCCAGGCACGCATCATCATTTGGAATGCCTCGACGTCTAAATTTCCTGGAGTCGTCATGTTGAAGTATTATTAAAATATTTATTTAATAGTAATTCTTTAAAAATTATTATTGATAACCGTTCCCTACTTATTTATTTATTTCTGTATTTTTATTAATAGTTATTATTAATACTCATTACAGTTACACCTGTTACATAGACAACAATATTATTTGTGGTGGGCGCCAGCTGTGTGATTACACAACAATTAACATTACATTCAGTTACTGTTTACTACAAATAATAATTACATATTATACATTTTTCATTTAACACTCTTTATATATTTTAGAGCAACCATTTAGCTACATCAAAAAAATTTTAATAGTCAAATGATGGGTATCGGGTCATACATTCATGATCTACAATTTGTCACAAATTTTTTTTGTACATAAATTTAGGCATGTCGGGCCCCACGTGCAGGGCGCCAATTTATGCAACATTACAACATTGCAAAAGTTGCATAATATTATATTGTATGTATACAAATTTCTGTACGTAAATTTGGGCATCTCGTGCCTCACGTCTAGGGCGACAAATTTATTTAACATGACAATTTGGCAAATTTAATTTAATTTAAATTTGTGGAGTCCTTTGATCTTGGAGCACCAAATTTAAACAACGTTACATATACATAAATAGGTGTGAACGGTCTCACGTTCAAGATTGACAAATTCTTTAAACATATAACATTTAAATAGGGGGTCAGGTGTATCTGCAATAAGAACTCTACGGATTGAAACGGTAATTAAAAATTATTTTATACTATAAAAAAATATGTGCACATGGCACTGACTTCGATTTTAAAACATTAGTTATTATTTGTTATAATGCCGTAAGGCTTAAGATATATACATCCTTACTAACTAAACATTCTATGCTACTAAATAGTATATAAAAGAAAAATCTCATTTTTAGACTACTCAGTCTATTAATATGTTTCAAAATCAATTTTTAAATCTTTTTTCTATATATGGTACGTACTCAAAAGATTAATAGTTATTACTTCTCAGTACTGTTTTCTCAAATACTAATTGTTTTTATTTATATTCTTTGTAATCATTTTATATCATATTAATTTGAGCTCTTATTACGTTAATCGTAATTCTAAAACTTCTATGATTTTTAACTCTACTATACAAGAAATATTACTCTTATTTTTAAATAAAATATTAATGTCTTTAACTGTCTTTGTATACTGTGTATGATTAAGATATGAATAAGTTGTCTATCACCTTATTGTCGTCAATCATACTCGATCATTTTTGTTCCATCGGTGTTCGTCTTCGTCTCGCCTCCAGCGTCGGCTGTCTCTCTTCTCCTCTTGTCCAGCGTCGGCTGTCTCTCTTCTCCTCTTGTCCAGCGTCGGCTGTCTCTCACTCTCTCGTCCTCTCCTCTTGTCCAGCGTCGTATCGCTATGGAACTTCTTCTCTTGTCCAGCGTCGTATCGCTATAGAACTTCTTCTCTTGTCCCGCGTCGTATCGCTATGGAACTTCTTCTCTTGTCCAGCGTCGTATCGCTATAGAACTTCTTCTCTTGTCCAGCGTCGTATCGCTATGGACTTCTTCAGTAGTGCTGTTATTAATTACAATGTTTGTCTTATAGCTTGGTTACGTATTTGTACATAACTGGCAATTTAAACTGTTTATAAAAATATTAATAAATATGCCGTGCTGACGGGCATAAGCTCCCGCTGCATCGTGGATGATTCAAGAAAGAGAACCACTGAAGCTTGCGTGTCCTATTTATACCCATGTCTTGGTCGACACCCTTCAGTGATACAAAATCGACATGTTAGAAACTGTCTTTGGCGTCAGTTCCCCCACTCTTTGTCAAATTCACTATTTTTTATATTTCTGCGAATTGCAAAGTCCTGTAAGTATTTTTTTATACTTATCTTATAACTAATTTTACAACACATGTTCATTGTAATTTTGGACATTGCAACTTAACCCTTTTGATTTGTACACAGTTATTTCACTATTGCACTTGTACGGCTTGTCACTTTTGCGTGGTTTTCGCACACAGTATTTATTAAATTTATTTACATTTTATGGTGCTTTTGGATTTTAATTCTTAATTCTAGTTTATGAATAATTACGGAAAAACAGTCATTGTGCAATTATTCATACTGGGGTGGCAAACTTGCCTGCAGAGACCTGCGTTCACACACACTAGCAAAATACTGGTGTACACACTTTCAGTTACATTTGTGTGTGTGTGCACGTTGATTCAGGTCGAAACACCTGTTCATATTTTTGTCTGAGTCAAGCTTGCAATCCATAACATGCTTATTTCTAATATATTATTAATTATTTACAGTTTATTAAGTAAATTTAAATTTTTATATTTCATGCTCAGTACATCACTTATTTGTACTGTCGCATTATTCCTCTGCTTGGTAACAAAAAAAATTTTAATAAATTTATTTATTATAAATTTTTTTTTTTTATCTATGTATTTATTATTATTATTTGCAAACAAAAAAATATAACAAATAATAAAGAATAATATTCGTCATTTCACCCTTAATAGGAGTGTATACAAATGTCTTACCTCCCCTCTTTCGTACGCTCACTGCTCGCGACCTTGAATTAGGGTGGCTTTACAAACAGCTGATTTGACTGGTTTCAATGACCTCTGTTTTATGTGTAGAACTTCTTAAATGACGTTGCGTGGAATTTACCAATTTCTTTCTTCTGTATCTCATCATATACAATGAAAGTGTTCTGTCCCACTCGCTGTCTTAATGTATACGGTCCATTATAAAGTCTGAAGAATTTCTTCGCCGTATTATCACTCCTTTTTCCCACTGGATTTGCTTTGAGTAGTATACTTTCTCCCACGTTGAATTGTTGTAACTTGTGAGTTAGATTAAATCTCTCTATTCTCTTGTTACCTCTCTCTCTTATTCGTTGCTTTGCGTATTCAATTTTCACACTTATTGGTACAGGTACATTTTGGTTATTAGGTTTGTTTAGATATTTAGTCCAAAATCTGGTTGGCTTCTTATCTTCTTCTAATTCCATTGGAGTGTATCCTGTTGCTTCACTATAATTTTCGTTAATGGCTTTTTCAATAAATGGTAAATATTCTGCCCATTTATTGTGTTGATTATGGCAATATATTCGTAAATATTTACCTAATTCTTTGTTAACTCTCTCAGCAAGGTTTCCTTGAGGATGTCTTATGGATGTGAGTACTGGTTGTATTCCATTTTCCCTTAACGTCCTCTCCCATTTTTCACTTTGGAATTGCACACCTTGATCACTGAGTATCTTCTTCATTTTTCCATATAACGGAATATATTTTTGCACTAGTATCTTTAGAACAACTTTGGTTGTGGGTCGCATAATTGGGTACAGTCGGACTGCCTTGGAAAACACATCGATACATACCAATATGTGCTTCACACCTCGACTTGATCGTGGTAATGGTCCCAGAAAATCCACTGCAATTAGCTCTCCTTTGTTTTCCTTCTGTATACTCTGCATTCCTACATAAGTGTGTAAATTCGGTCCTTAATTTTACATTAACTTACTCATACATTCATACCTTCGCTTCTAATCTTCCTTAGCTCTTTTCTTAACATGACATTACTTTATCTAATACATTACTTATACAATACATTAACATTCATTACCTTTTATTACATTTCTTTAACATTACCTTTCTGATCGCTACAACTTTCTTGAAATACACTTCCGTAACAGAATACTTTTTTTAGCTCGTAGTGTGTTGCATGGTCGGTTACAGAGGAACTGTCTTGGAAAACAACGATATTTTTCTCGAAGTCCTTAATCCTAAGTAGTCTCTGCCCTTATGACTTTTCACTCTCTCTTTCTTCTGTGTCCTTGTATCTTCGATAAGTGTTCGCTTGATCAGCCGTTCTAATAATTATGGCAATTATTGCCGTTCCTAACCCTTTCTTCATATTAATAACAACAATAATAACATTCCTTACTTTCTTAAATATTTCTCTACAATAGCATTCCTTACCTTCAATAATACATTTCTTAATTAACCCTTTCAAATAATATTCCTTATAACATTTCTTAATTATACTCTCTTATATTATTACACATATTATTTCTTATTATTAATAATTAATAGTTATATTATTTTTCTCATTTAAAAATAATTATTTATTCCATTCGGGTATTGAGTTCAGTGTGTAGTTAGAACTGACACCCTTCATTATACAATTGCATTGTTGTACACAGGAAATTCATTGTGTTCACCCTCGTATAAACAACATCCGGGTTCCATTGTATTAATCCCTTGTTACCTTTCCGTTGCATAGCTGCGACGTTTGTGTTTATCGTAGAAATCACCTGTTCATAGTGCAATGTTTTCATCTTGCCTCTCGGCCACACAAAATCTACTCTCTTTCTCTCATTACAAATACTTCGTTCTTTCCCAATTCTCTCGTCCCTAGTTTGGTTGAGTGAACTTACCTGACCAGTTGTCGACGGTTTTTTCATACGTCGTTTACGATAACCTCTGTAGTTTTCATACTTACAGTTATAATTATCGTTACCATAATTATCGTGCGTATATCTAACATCATATTTACCACAATTTTGCGTAGTGTTTCGTCTAGATAACTTACTACGTTTCTTGTTAGGCCTACAGTGATATTTATCTCCGTAAGTGTGGTGTCTTATGTGTTTCAAATGTGTCATCTTGTGTGATTTACTATTGTGTGTGTGCCTCACACTTGGAATATCGCTATTAATAAGGTATGTTTTATTAACCTTTATTTGCTTCTCCTCCTTAATGTTAATTACTTTTTTATAATTATCATTAGTAATTACACATGTATTTTCAATTTGTATGAATTCTTCACATACTATCTTTTCACATATTAGCTCCGTTTGTTTATTAATTATTCCACAGACATTTTCTGCGATCGTGTCAATACGTCTGTTTGTATTAACAATTTTTTCAGTTAACTGCGCATTACTGTCAATTATACTTTGTTTTATTTCTATGTTGTCTTGTTTCAACTCTTCTAGACTCTCTGTAATTTTTATGGTGTCCTGTCTAAAATTTTCGGACTGTAGCTCTAATTTATTTTCTAAACTTTCTGTTTGTTTCTTATTAGATTCTTTTAATTCGTCTAATTTAGCATTTAAATTTTCCGTTTGTTTTGTACTTATTTCATCGACCCAGGCACGCATCATCATTTGGAATGCCTCGACGTCTAAATTTCCTGGAGTCGTCATGTTGAAGTATTATTAAAATATTTATTTAATAGTAATTCTTTAAAAATTATTATTGATAACCGTTCCCTACTTATTTATTTATTTCTGTATTTTTATTAATAGTTATTATTAATACTCATTACAGTTACACCTGTTACATAGACAACAATATTATTTGTGGTGGGCGCCAGCTGTGTGATTACACAACAATTAACATTACATTCAGTTACTGTTTACTACAAATAATAATTACATATTATACATTTTTCATTTAACACTCTTTATATATTTTAGAGCAACCATTTAGCTACATAAAAAAAATTTTAATAGTCAAATGATGGGTATCGGGTCATACATTCATGATCTACAATTTGTCACAAATTTTTTTTGTACATAAATTTAGGCATGTCGGGCCCCACGTGCAGGGCGCCAATTTATGCAACATTACAACATTGCAAAAGTTGCATAATATTATATTGTATGTATACAAATTTCTGTACGTAAATTTGGGCATCTCGTGCCTCACGTCTAGGGCGACAAATTTATTTAACATGACAATTTGGCAAATTTAATTTAATTTAAATTTGTGGAGTCCTTTGATCTTGGAGCACCAAATTTAAACAACGTTACATATACATAAATAGGTGTGAACGGTCTCACGTTCAAGATTGACAAATTCTTTAAACATATAACATTTAAATAGGGGGTCAGGTGTATCTGCAATAAGAACTCTACGGATTGAAACGGTAATTAAAAATTATTTTATACTATAAAAAAATATGTGCACATGGCACTGACTTCGATTTTAAAACATTAGTTATTATTTGTTATAATGCCGTAAGGCTTAAGATATATACATCCTTACTAACTAAACATTCTATGCTACTAAATAGTATATAAAAGAAAAATCTCATTTTTAGACTACTCAGTCTATTAATATGTTTCAAAATCAATTTTTAAATCTTTTTTCTATATATGGTACGTACTCAAAAGATTAATAGTTATTACTTCTCAGTACTGTTTTCTCAAATACTAATTGTTTTTATTTATATTCTTTGTAATCATTTTATATCATATTAATTTGAGCTCTTATTACGTTAATCGTAATTCTAAAACTTCTATGATTTTTAACTCTACTATACAAGAAATATTACTCTTATTTTTAAATAAAATATTAATGTCTTTAACTGTCTTTGTATACTGTGTATGATTAAGATATGAATAAGTTGTCTATCACCTTATTGTCGTCAATCATACTCGATCATTTTTGTTCCATCGGTGTTCGTCTTCGTCTCGCCTCCAGCGTCGGCTGTCTCTCTTCTCCTCTTGTCCAGCGTCGGCTGTCTCTCTTCTCCTCTTGTCCAGCGTCGGCTGTCTCTCACTCTCTCGTCCTCTCCTCTTGTCCAGCGTCGTATCGCTATGGAACTTCTTCTCTTGTCCAGCGTCGTATCGCTATAGAACTTCTTCTCTTGTCCCGCGTCGTATCGCTATGGAACTTCTTCTCTTGTCCAGCGTCGTATCGCTATAGAACTTCTTCTCTTGTCCAGCGTCGTATCGCTATGGACTTCTTCAGTAGTGCTGTTATTAATTACAATGTTTGTCTTATAGCTTGGTTACGTATTTGTACATAACTGGCAATTTAAACTGTTTATAAAAATATTAATAAATATGCCGTGCTGACGGGCATAAGCTCCCGCTGCATCGTGGATGATTCAAGAAAGAGAACCACTGAAGCTTGCGTGTCCTATTTATACCCATGTCTTGGTCGACACCCTTCAGTGATACAAAATCGACATGTTAGAAACTGTCTTTGGCGTCAGTTCCCCCACTCTTTGTCAAATTCACTATTTTTTATATTTCTGCGAATTGCAAAGTCCTGTAAGTATTTTTTTATACTTATCTTATAACTAATTTTACAACACATGTTCATTGTAATTTTGGACATTGCAACTTAACCCTTTTGATTTGTACACAGTTATTTCACTATTGCACTTGTACGGCTTGTCACTTTTGCGTGGTTTTCGCACACAGTATTTATTAAATTTATTTACATTTTATGGTGCTTTTGGATTTTAATTCTTAATTCTAGTTTATGAATAATTACGGAAAAACAGTCATTGTGCAATTATTCATACTGGGGTGGCAAACTTGCCTGCAGAGACCTGCGTTCACACACACTAGCAAAATACTGGTGTACACACTTTCAGTTACATTTGTGTGTGTGTGCACGTTGATTCAGGTCGAAACACCTGTTCATATTTTTGTCTGAGTCAAGCTTGCAATCCATAACATGCTTATTTCTAATATATTATTAATTATTTACAGTTTATTAAGTAAATTTAAATTTTTATATTTCATGCTCAGTACATCACTTATTTGTACTGTCGCATTATTCCTCTGCTTGGTAACAAAAAAAATTTTAATAAATTTATTTATTATAAATTTTTTTTTTTTATCTATGTATTTATTATTATTATTTGCAAACAAAAAAATATAACAAATAATAAAGAATAATATTCGTCATTTCACCCTTAATAGGAGTGTATACAAATGTCTTACCTCCCCTCTTTCGTACGCTCACTGCTCGCGACCTTGAATTAGGGTGGCTTTACAAACAGCTGATTTGACTGGTTTCAATGACCTCTGTTTTATGTGTAGAACTTCTTAAATGATGTTGCGTGGAATTTACCAATTTCTTTCTTCTGTATCTCATCATATACAATGAAAGTGTTCTGTCCCACTCGCTGTCTTAATGTATACGGTCCATTATAAAGTCTGAAGAATTTCTTCGCCGTATTATCACTCCTTTTTCCCACTGGATTTGCTTTGAGTAGTATACTTTCTCCCACGTTGAATTGTTGTAACTTGTGAGTTAGATTAAATCTCTCTATTCTCTTGTTACCTCTCTCTCTTATTCGTTGCTTTGCGTATTCAATTTTCACACTTATTGGTACAGGTACATTTTGGTTATTAGGTTTGTTTAGATATTTAGTCCAAAATCTGGTTGGCTTCTTATCTTCTTCTAATTCCATTGGAGTGTATCCTGTTGCTTCACTATAATTTTCGTTAATGGCTTTTTCAATAAATGGTAAATATTCTGCCCATTTATTGTGTTGATTATGGCAATATATTCGTAAATATTTACCTAATTCTTTGTTAACTCTCTCAGCAAGGTTTCCTTGAGGATGTCTTATGGATGTGAGTACTGGTTGTATTCCATTTTCCCTTAACGTCCTCTCCCATTTTTCACTTTGGAATTGCACACCTTGATCACTGAGTATCTTCTTCATTTTTCCATATAACGGAATATATTTTTGCACTAGTATCTTTAGAACAACTTTGGTTGTGGGTCGCATAATTGGGTACAGTCGGACTGCCTTGGAAAACACATCGATACATACCAATATGTGCTTCACACCTCGACTTGATCGTGGTAATGGTCCCAGAAAATCCACTGCAATTAGCTCTCCTTTGTTTTCCTTCTGTATACTCTGCATTCCTACATAAGTGTGTAAATTCGGTCCTTAATTTTACATTAACTTACTCATACATTCATACCTTCGCTTCTAATCTTCCTTAGCTCTTTTCTTAACATGACATTACTTTATCTAATACATTACTTATACAATACATTAACATTCATTACCTTTTATTACATTTCTTTAACATTACCTTTCTGATCGCTACAACTTTCTTGAAATACACTTCCGTAACAGAATACTTTTTTTAGCTCGTAGTGTGTCGCATGTTCGGTTACAGAGGAACTGTCTTGGAAAACAACGATATTTTTCTCGAAGTCCTTAATCCTAAGTAGTCTCTGCCCTTATGACTTTTCACTCTCTCTTTCTTCTGTGTCCTTGTATCTTCGATAAGTGTTCGCTTGATCAGCCGTTCTAATAATTATGGCAATTATTGCCGTTCCTAACCCTTTCTTCATATTAATAACAACAATAATAACATTCCTTACTTTCTTAAATATTTCTCTACAATAGCATTCCTTACCTTCAATAATACATTTCTTAATTAACCCTTTCAAATAATATTCCTTATAACATTTCTTAATTATACTCTCTTATATTATTACACATATTATTTCTTATTATTAATAATTAATAGTTATATTATTTTTCTCATTTAAAAATAATTATTTATTCCATTCGGGTATTGAGTTCAGTGTGTAGTTAGAACTGACACCCTTCATTATACAATTGCATTGTTGTACACAGGAAATTCATTGTGTTCACCCTCGTATAAACAACATCCGGGTTCCATTGTATTAATCCCTTGTTACCTTTCCGTTGCATAGCTGCGACGTTTGTGTTTATCGTAGAAATCACCTGTTCATAGTGCAATGTTTTCATCTTGCCTCTCGGCCACACAAAATCTACTCTCTTTCTCTCATTACAAATACTTCGTTCTTTCCCAATTCTCTCGTCCCTAGTTTGGTTGAGTGAACTTACCTGACCAGTTGTCGACGGTTTTTTCATACGTCGTTTACGATAACCTCTGTAGTTTTCATACTTACAGTTATAATTATCGTTACCATAATTATCGTGCGTATATCTAACATCATATTTACCACAATTTTGCGTAGTGTTTCGTCTAGATAACTTACTACGTTTCTTGTTAGGCCTACAGTGATATTTATCTCCGTAAGTGTGGTGTCTTATGTGTTTCAAATGTGTCATCTTGTGTGATTTACTATTGTGTGTGTGCCTCACACTTGGAATATCGCTATTAATAAGGTATGTTTTATTAACCTTTATTTGCTTCTCCTCCTTAATGTTAATTACTTTTTTATAATTATCATTAGTAATTACACATGTATTTTCAATTTGTATGAATTCTTCACATACTATCTTTTCACATATTAGCTCCGTTTGTTTATTAATTATTCCACAGACATTTTCTGCGATCGTGTCAATACGTCTGTTTGTATTAACAATTTTTTCAGTTAACTGCGCATTACTGTCAATTATACTTTGTTTTATTTCTATGTTGTCTTGTTTCAACTCTTCTAGACTCTCTGTAATTTTTATGGTGTCCTGTCTAAAATTTTCGGACTGTAGCTCTAATTTATTTTCTAAACTTTCTGTTTGTTTCTTATTAGATTCTTTTAATTCGTCTAATTTAGCATTTAAATTTTCCGTTTGTTTTGTACTTATTTCATCGACCCAGGCACGCATCATCATTTGGAATGCCTCGACGTCTAAATTTCCTGGAGTCGTCATGTTGAAGTATTATTAAAATATTTATTTAATAGTAATTCTTTAAAAATTATTATTGATAACCGTTCCCTACTTATTTATTTATTTCTGTATTTTTATTAATAGTTATTATTAATACTCATTACAGTTACACCTGTTACATAGACAACAATATTATTTGTGGTGGGCGCCAGCTGTGTGATTACACAACAATTAACATTACATTCAGTTACTGTTTACTACAAATAATAATTACATATTATACATTTTTCATTTAACACTCTTTATATATTTTAGAGCAACCATTTAGCTACATAAAAAAAATTTTAATAGTCAAATGATGGGTATCGGGTCATACATTCATGATCTACAATTTATGTCACAAATTTTTTTTGTACATAAATTTAGGCATGTCGGGCCCCACGTGCAGGGCGCCAATTTATGCAACATTACAACATTGCAAAAGTTGCATAATATTATATTGTATGTATACAAATTTCTGTACGTAAATTTGGGCATCTCGTGCCTCACGTCTAGGGCGACAAATTTATTTAACATGACAATTTGGCAAATTTAATTTAATTTAAATTTGTGGAGTCCTTTGATCTTGGAGCACCAAATTTAAACAACGTTACATATACATAAATAGGTGTGAACGGTCTCACGTTCAAGATTGACAAATTCTTTAAACATATAACATTTAAATAGGGGGTCAGGTGTATCTGCAATAAGAACTCTACGGATTGAAACGGTAATTAAAAATTATTTTATACTATAAAAAAATATGTGCACATGGCACTGACTTCGATTTTAAAACATTAGTTATTATTTGTTATAATGCCGTAAGGCTTAAGATATATACATCCTTACTAACTAAACATTCTATGCTACTAAATAGTATATAAAAGAAAAATCTCATTTTTAGACTACTCAGTCTATTAATATGTTTCAAAATCAATTTTTAAATCTTTTTTCTATATATGGTACGTACTCAAAAGATTAATAGTTATTACTTCTCAGTACTGTTTTCTCAAATACTAATTGTTTTTATTTATATTCTTTGTAATCATTTTATATCATATTAATTTGAGCTCTTATTACGTTAATCGTAATTCTAAAACTTCTATGATTTTTAACTCTACTATACAAGAAATATTACTCTTATTTTTAAATAAAATATTAATGTCTTTAACTGTCTTTGTATACTGTGTATGATTAAGATATGAATAAGTTGTCTATCACCTTATTGTCGTCAATCATACTCGATCATTTTTGTTCCATCGGTGTTTGTCTTCGTCTCGCCTCCAGCGTCGGCTGTCTCTCTTCTCCTCTTGTCCAGCGTCGGCTGTCTCTCACTCTCTCGTCCTCTCCTCTTGTCCAGCGTCGTATCGCTATGGAACTTCTTCTCTTGTCCAGCGTCGTATCGCTATGGAACTTCTTCTCTTGTCCCACGTCGTATCGCTATGGAACTTCTTCTCTTGTCCAGCGTCGTATCGCTATAGAACTTCTTCTCTTGTCCAGCATCGTATCGCTATGGACTTCTTCAGTAGTGCTGTTATTAATTACAATGTTTGTCTTATAGCTTCGTTACGTATTTGTACATAACTGGCAATTTAAACTGTTTATAAAAATATTAATAAATATGCCGTGCTGACGGGCATAAGCTCCCGCTGCATCGTGGATGATTCAAGAAAGAGGACCACTGAAGCTTGCGTGTCCTATTTATACCCATGTCTTGGTCGACACCCTTCAGTGATACAAAATCGACATGTTAGAAACTGTCTTTGGCGTCAGTTCCCCCACTCTTTGTCAAATTCACTATTTTTTATATTTCTGCGAATTGCAGAGTCCTGTAAGTATTTTTTTATACTTATCTTGTAACTAATTTTACAACACATGTTCATTGTAATTTTGGACATTGCAACTTAACCCTTTTGATTTGTACACTGTTATTTCACTATTGCACTTGTACGGCTTGTCACTTTCGCGTGGTTTTCGCACACAGTATTTATTAAATTTATTTACATTTTATGGTGCTTTTGGATTTTAATTCTTAATTCTAGTTTATGAATAATTACGGAAAAACAGTCATTGTGCAATTATTCATACTGGGGTGGCAAACTTGCCTGCAGAGACCTGCGTTCACACACACTAGCAAAATACTGGTGTACGCACTTTCAGTTACATTTGTGTGTGTGTGCACGTTGATTCAGGTCGAAACACCTGTTCATATTTTTGTCTGAGTCAAGCTTGCAATCCATAACATGCTTATTTCTAATATATTATTAATTATTTACAGTTTATTAAGTAAATTTAAATTTTTATATTTCATGCTCAGTACATCACTTATTTGTACTGTCGCATTATTTCTCTGCTTGGTAACAAAAAAAATTTTAATAAATTTATTTATTATAAATTTTTTTTTTTATCTATGTATTTATTATTATTATTTGCAAACAAAAAAATATAACAAATAATAAAGAATAATATTCGTCATTTCACCCTTAATAGGAGTGTATACAAATGTCTTACCTCCCCTCTTTCGTACGCTCACTGCTCGCGACCTTGAATTAGGGTGGCTTTACAAACAGCTGATTTGACTGGTTTCAATGACCTCTGTTTTATGTGTAGAACTTCTTAAATGACGTTGCGTGGAATTTACCAATTTCTTTCTTCTGTATCTCATCATATACAATGAAAGTGTTCTGTCCCACTCGCTGTCTTAACGTATACGGTCCATTATAAAGTCTGAAGAATTTCTTCGCCGTATTATCACTCCTTTTTCCCACTGGATTTGCTTTGAGTAGTATACTTTCTCCCACGTTGAATTGTTGTAACTTGTGAGTTAGATTAAATCTCTCTATTCTCTTGTTACCTCTCTCTCTTATTCGTTGCTTTGCGTATTCAATTTTCACACTTATTGGTACAGGTACATTTTGGTTATTAGGTTTGTTTAGATATTTAGTCCAAAATCTGGCTGGGTTCTTATCTTCTTCTAATTCCATTGGAGTGTATCCTGTTGCTTCACTATAATTTTCGTTAATGGCTTTTTCAATAAATGGTAAATATTCTGCCCATTTATTGTGTTGATTATGGCAATATATTCGTAAATATTTACCTAATTCTTTGTTAACTCTCTCAGCAAGGTTTCCTTGAGGATGTCTTATGGATGTGAGTACTGGTTGTATTCCATTTTCCCTTAACGTCCTCTCCCATTTTTCACTTTGGAATTGCACACCTTGATCACTGAGTATCTTCTTCATTTTTCCATATAACGGAATATATTTTTGCACTAGTATCTTTAGAACAACTTTGGTTGTGGGTCGCATAATTGGGTACAGTCGGACTGCCTTGGAAAACACATCGATACATACCAATATGTGCTTCACACCTCGACTTGATCGTGGTAATGGTCCCAGAAAATCCACTGCAATTAGCTCTCCTTTGTTTTCCTTCTGTATACTCTGCATTCCTACATATGTGTGTAAATTCGGTCCTTAATTTTACATTAACTTACTCATACATTCATACCTTCGCTTCTAATCTTCCTTAGCTCTTTTCTTAACATGACATTACTTTATCTAATACATTACTTATACAATACATTAACATTCATTACCTTTTATTACATTTCTTTAACATTACCTTTCTGATCGCTACAACTTTCTTGAAATACACTTCCGTAACAGAATACTTTTTTTAGCTCGTAGTGTGTCGCATGTTCGGTTACAGAGGAACTGTCTTGGAAAACAACGATATTTTTCTCGAAGTCCTTAATCCTAAGTAGTCTCTACCCTTATGACTTTTCACTCTCGCTTTCTTCTGTGTCCTTGTATCTTCGATAAGTGTTCGCTTGATCAGCCGTTCTAATAATTATGGCAATTATTGCCGTTCCTAACCCTTTCTTCATATTAATAACAACAATAATAACATTCCTTACTTTCTTAAATATTTCTCTACAATAGCATTCCCTACCTTCAATAATACATTTCTTAATTAACCCTTTCAAATAATATTCCTTATAACATTTCTTAATTATACTCTCTTATATTATTACACATATTATTTCTTATTATTAATAATTAATAGTTATATTATTTTTCTCATTTAAAAATAATTATTTATTCCATTCGGGTATTGAGTTCAGTGTGTAGTTAGAACTGACACCCTTCATTATACAATTGCATTGTTGTACACAGGAAATTCATTGTGTTCACCCTCGTATAAACAACATCCGCGTTCCATTGTATTAATCCCTTGTTACCTTTCCGTTGCATAGCTGCGACGTTTGTGTTTATCGTAGAAATCACCTGTTCATAGTGCAATGTTTTCATCTTGCCTCTCGGCCACACAAAATCTACTCTCTTTCTCTCATTACAAATACTTCGTTCTTTCCCAATTCTCTCGTCCCTAGTTTGGTTGAGTGAACTTACCTGACCAGTTGTCGACGGTTTTTTCATACGTCGTTTACGATAACCTCTGTAGTTTTCATACTTACAGTTATAATTATCGTTACCATAATTATCGTGCGTATATCTAACATCATATTTACCACAATTTTGCGTAGTGTTTCGTTTAGATAACTTACTACGTTTCTTGTTAGGCCTACAGTGATATTTATCTCCGTAAGTGTGGTGTCTTATGTGTTTCAAATGTGTCATCTTGTGTGATTTACTATTGTGTGTGTGCCTCACACTTGGAATATCGCTATTAATAAGGTATGTTTTATTAACCTTTATTTGCTTCTCCTCCTTAATGTTAATTACTTTTTTATAATTATCATTAGTAATTACACATGTATTTTCAATTTGTATGAATTCTTCACATACTATCTTTTCACATATTAGCTCCGTTTGTTTATTAATTATTCCACAGACATTTTCTGCGATCGTGTCAATACGTCTGTTTGTATTAACAATTTTTTCAGTTAACTGCGCATTACTGTCAATTATACTTTGTTTTATTTCTATGTTGTCTTGTTTCAACTCTTCTAGACTCTCTGTAATTTTTATGGTGTCCTGTCTAAAATTTTCGGACTGTAGCTCTAATTTATTTTCTAAACTTTGTGTTTGTTTCTTATTAGTTTCTTTTAATTCGTCTAATTTAGCATTCAAATTTTCCGTTTGTTTTGTACTTATTTCATCGACCCAGGCACGCATCATCATTTGGAATGCCTCGACGTCTAAATTTCCTGGAGTCGTCATGTTGAAGTATTATTAAAATATTTATTTAATAGTAATTCTTTAAAAATTATTATTGATAACCATTCCCTACTTATTTATTTATTTCTGTATTTTTATTAATAGTTATTATTAATACTCATTACAGTTACACCTGTTACATAGACAACAATATTATTTGTGGTGGGCGCCAGCTGTGTGATTACACAACAATTAACATTACATTCAGTTACTGTTTACTACAAATAATAATTACATATTATACATTTTTCATTTAACACTCTTTATATATTTTAGAGCAACCATTTAGCTACATAAAAAAAATTTTAATAGTCAAATGATGGGTATCGGGTCATACATTCATGATCTACAATTTATGTCACAAATTTTTTTTGTACATAAATTTAGGCATGTCGGGCCCCACGTGCAGGGCGCCAATTTATGCAACATTACAACATTGCAAAAGTTGCATAATATTATATTGTATGTATACAAATTTCTGTACGTAAATTTGGGCATCTCGTGCCTCACGTCTAGGGCGACAAATTTATTTAACGTGACAATTTGGCAAATTTAATTTAATTTAAATTTGTGGAGTCCTTTGATCTTGGAGCACCAAATTTAAACAACGTTACATATACATAAATAGGTGTGAACGGTCTCACGTTCAAGATTGACAAATTCTTTAAACATATAACATTTAAATAGGGAGTCAGGTGTATCTGCAATAAGAACTCTACGGACTTGAAACGGTAATTAAAATTTATTTTATACTATAAAAAAATATGTGCACATGGCACTGACTTCGATTTTAAAACATTAGTTATTATTTGTTATAATGCCGTAAGGCTTAAGATATATACATCCTTACTAACTAAACATTCTATGCTACTAAATAGTATATAAAAGAAAAATCTCATTTTTAGACTACTCAGTCTATTAATATGTTTCAAAATCAATTTTTAAATTTGTTTTCTATATATGGTACGTACTCAAAAGATTAATAGTTATTACTTCTCAGTACTGTTTTCTCAAATACTAATTGTTTTTATTTATATTCTTTGTAATCATTTTATATCATATTAATTTGAGCTCTTATTACGTTAATCGTAATTCTAAAACTTCTATGATTTTTAACTCTACTATACAAGAAATATTACTCTTATTTTTAAATAAAATATTAATGTCTTTAACTGTCTTTGTATACTGTGTATGATTAAGATATGAATAAGTTGTCTATCACCTTATTGTCGTCAATCATGCTCGATCATTTTTGTTCCATCGGTGTTTGTCTTCGTCTCGCCTCCAGCGTCGGCTGTCTCTCTTCTCCTCTTGTCCAGCGTCGGCTGTCTCTCACTCTCTCGTCCTCTCCTCTTGTCCAGCGTCGTATCGCTATGGAACTTCTTCTCTTGTCCAGCGTCGTATCGCTATGGAACTTCTTCTCTTGTCCCGCGTCGTATCGCTATGGAACTTCTTCTCTTGTCCAGCGTCGTATCGCTATAGAACTTCTTCTCTTGTCCAGCGTCGTATCGCTATGGACTTCTTCAGTAGTGCTGTTATTAATTAAAATGTTTGTCTTATAGCTTGGTTATGTATTTGTACATAACTGGCAATTTAAACTGTTTATAAAAATTATTAATAAATATGCCATGCTGACGGGCATAAGCTCCCGCTGCATCGTGGATGATTCAAGAAAGAGAACCACTGAAGCTTGCGTGTCCTATTTATACCCATGTCTTGGTCGACACCCTTCAGTGATACAAAATCGACATGTTAGAATCTGTCTTTGGCGTCAGTTCCCCCACTCTTTGTCAAATTCACTATTTTTTATATTTCTGCGAATTGCAGAGTCCTGTAAGTATTTTTTTATACTTATCTTATAACTAATTTTACAACACATGTTTATTGTAATTTTGGACATTGCAACTTAACCCTTTTGATTTGTACACTGTTATTTCACTATTGCACTTGTACGGCTTGTCACTTTCGCGTGGTTTTCGCACACAGTATTTATTAAATTTATTTACATTTTATGGTGCTTTTGGATTTTAATTCTTAATTCTAGTTTATGAATAATTACGGAAAAACAGTCATTGTGCAATTATTCATACTGGGGTGGCAAACTTGCCTGCAGAGACCTGCGTTCACACACACTAGCAAAATACTGGTGTACACACTTTCAGTTACATTTGTGTGTGTGTGCACGTTGATTCAGGTCGAAACACCTGTTCATATTTTTGTCTGAGTCAAGCTTGCAATCCATAACATGCTTATTTCTAATATATTATTAATTATTTACAGTTTATTAAGTAAATTTAAATTTTTATATTTCATGCTCAGTACATCACTTATTTGTACTGTCACATTATTCCTCTGCTTGGTAACAAAAAAAAATGTTAATAAATTTATTTATTATAAATTTTTTTTTATCTATGTATTTATTATTATTATTTGCAAACAAAAAAATATAACAAATAATAAAGAATAATATTCGTCATTTCACCCTTAATAGGAGTGTATACAAATGTCTTACCTCCCCTCTTTCGTACGCTCACTGCTCGCGACCTTGAATTAGGGTGGCTTTACAAACAGCTGATTTGACTGGTTTCAATGACCTCTGTTTTATGTGTAGAACTTCTTAAATGACGTTGCGTGGAATTTACCAATTTCTTTCTTCTGTATCTCATCATATACAATGAAAGTGTTCTGTCCCACTCGCTGTCTTAACGTATACGGTCCATTATAAAGTCTGAAGAATTTCTTCGCCGTCTTATCACTCCTTTTTCCCACTGGATTTGCTTTGAGTAGTATACTTTCTCCCACGTTGAATTGTTGTAACTTGTGAGTTAGATTAAATCTCTCTATTCTCTTGTTACCTCTCTCTCTTATTCGTTGCTTTGCGTATTCAATTTTCACACTTATTGGTACAGGTACATTTTGGTTATTAGGTTTGTTTAGATATTTAGTCCAAAATCTGGTTGGCTTCTTATCTTCTTCTAATTCCATTGGAGTGTATCCTGTTGCTTCACTATAATTTTCGTTAATGGCTTTTTCAATAAATGGTAAATATTCTGCCCATTTATTGTGTTGATTATGGCAATATATTCGTAAATATTTACCTAATTCTTTGTTAACTCTCTCAGCAAGGTTTCCTTGAGGATGTCTTATGGATGTGAGTACTGGTTGTATTCCATTTTCCCTTAACGTCCTCTCCCATTTTTCACTTTGGAATTGCACACCTTGATCACTGAGTATCTTCTTCATTTTTCCATATAACGGAATATATTTTTGCACTAGTATCTTTAGAACAACTTTGGTTGTGGGTCGCATAATTGGGTACAGTCGGACTGCCTTGGAAAACACATCGATACATACCAATATGTGCTTCACACCTCGACTTGATCGTGGTAATGGTCCCAGAAAATCCACTGCAATTAGCTCTCCTTTGTTTTCCTTCTGTATACTCTGCATTCCTACATATGTGTGTAAATTCGGTCCTTAATTTTACATTAACTTACTCATACATTCATACCTTCGCTTCTAATCTTCCTTAGCTCTTTTCTTAACATGACATTACTTTATCTAATACATTACTTATACAATACATTAACATTCATTACCTTTTATTACATTTCTTTAACATTACCTTTCTGATCGCTACAACTTTCTTGAAATACACTTCCGTAACAGAATACTTTTTTTAGCTCGTAGTGTGTCGCATGTTCGGTTACAGAGGAACTGTCTTGGAAAACAACGATATTTTTCTCGAAGTCCTTAATCCTAAGTAGTCTCTGCCCTTATGACTTTTCACTCTCGCTTTCTTCTGTGTCCTTGTATCTTCGATAAGTGTTCGCTTGATCAGCCGTTCTAATAATTATGGCAATTATTGCCGTTCCTAACCCTTTCTTCATATTAATAACAACAATAATAACATTCCTTACTTTCTTAAATATTTCTCTACAATAGCATTCCCTACCTTCAATAATACATTTCTTAATTAACCCTTTCAAATAATATTCCTTATAACATTTCTTAATTATACTCTCTTATATTATTACACATATTATTTCTTATTATTAATAATTAATAGTTATATTATTTTTCTCATTTAAAAATAATTATTTATTCCATTCGGGTATTGAGTTCAGTGTGTAGTTAGAACTGACACCCTTCATTATACAATTGCATTGTTGTACACAGGAAATTCATTGTGTTCACCCTCGTATAAACAACATCCGCGTTCCATTGTATTAATCCCTTGTTACCTTTCCGTTGCATAGCTGCGACGTTTGTGTTTATCGTAGAAATCACCTGTTCATAGTGCAATGTTTTCATCTTGCCTCTCGGCCACACAAAATCTACTCTCTTTCTCTCATTACAAATACTTCGTTCTTTCCCAATTCTCTCGTCCCTAGTTTGGTTGAGTGAACTTACCTGACCAGTTGTCGACGGTTTTTTCATACGTCGTTTACGATAACCTCTGTAGTTTTCATACTTACAGTTATAATTATCGTTACCATAATTATCGTGCGTATATCTAACATCATATTTACCACAATTTTGCGTAGTGTTTCGTCTAGATAACTTACTACGTTTCTTGTTAGGCCTACAGTGATATTTATCTCCGTAAGTGTGGTGTCTTATGTGTTTCAAATGTGT
Organism: Magicicada septendecula; assembly: GCA_034769895.1. Taxonomy (NCBI): domain Eukaryota; kingdom Metazoa; phylum Arthropoda; class Insecta; order Hemiptera; family Cicadidae; genus Magicicada; species Magicicada septendecula. Next base: position 171,617,385 of record CM068376.1, read on the forward strand.
CATCTTGTGTGATTTACTATTGTGTGTGTGCCTCACACTTGGAATATCGCTATTAATAAGGTATGTTTTATTAACCTTTATTTGCTTCTCCTCCTTAATGTTAATTACTTTTTTATAATTATCATTAGTAATTACACATGTATTTTCAATTTGTATGAATTCTTCACATACTATCTTTTCACATATTAGCTCCGTTTGTTTATTAATTATTCCACAGACATTTTCTGCGATCGTGTCAATACGTCTGTTTGTATTAACAATTTTTTCAGTTAACTGCGCATTACTGTCAATTATACTTTGTTTTATTTCTATGTTGTCTTGTTTCAACTCTTCTAGACTCTCTGTAATTTTTATGGTGTCCTGTCTAAAATTTTCGGACTGTAGCTCTAATTTATTTTCTAAACTTTCTGTTTGTTTCTTATTAGATTCTTTTAATTCGTCTAATTTAGCATTTAAATTTTCCGTTTGTTTTGTACTTATTTCATCGACCCAGGCACGCATCATCATTTGGAATGCCTCGACGTCTAAATTTCCTGGAGTCGTCATGTTGAAGTATTATTAAAATATTTATTTAATAGTAATTCTTTAAAAATTATTATTGATAACCGTTCCCTACTTATTTATTTATTTCTGTATTTTTATTAATAGTTATTATTAATACTCATTACAGTTACACCTGTTACATAGACAACAATATTATTTGTGGTGGGCGCCAGCTGTGTGATTACACAACAATTAACATTACATTCAGTTACTGTTTACTACAAATAATAATTACATATTATACATTTTTCATTTAACACTCTTTATATATTTTAGAGCAACCATTTAGCTACATAAAAAAAATTTTAATAGTCAAATGATGGGTATCGGGTCATACATTCATGATCTACAATTTATGTCACAAATTTTTTTTGTACATAAATTTAGGCATGTCGGGCCCCACGTGCAGGGCGCCAATTTATGCAACATTACAACATTGCAAAAGTTGCATAATATTATATTGTATGTATACAAATTTCTGTACGTAAATTTGGGCATCTCGTGCCTCACGTCTAGGGCGACAAATTTATTTAACGTGACAATTTGGCAAATTTAATTTAATTTAAATTTGTGGAGTCCTTTGATCTTGGAGCACCAAATTTAAACAACGTTACATATACATAAATAGGTGTGAACGGTCTCACGTTCAAGATTGACAAATTCTTTAAACATATAACATTTAAATAGGGAGTCAGGTGTATCTGCAATAAGAACTCTACGGACTTGAAACGGTAATTAAAATTTATTTTATACTATAAAAAAATATGTGCACATGGCACTGACTTCGATTTTAAAACATTAGTTATTATTTGTTATAATGCCGTAAGGCTTAAGATATATACATCCTTACTAACTAAACATTCTATGCTACTAAATAGTATATAAAAGAAAAATCTCATTTTTAGACTACTCAGTCTATTAATATGTTTCAAAATCAATTTTTAAATTTGTTTTCTATATATGGTACGTACTCAAAAGATTAATAGTTATTACTTCTCAGTACTGTTTTCTCAAATACTAATTGTTTTTATTTATATTCTTTGTAATCATTTTATATCATATTAATTTGAGCTCTTATTACGTTAATCGTAATTCTAAAACTTCTATGATTTTTAACTCTACTATACAAGAAATATTACTCTTATTTTTAAATAAAATATTAATGTCTTTAACTGTCTTTGTATACTGTGTATGATTAAGATATGAATAAGTTGTCTATCACCTTATTGTCGTCAATCATGCTCGATCATTTTTGTTCCATCGGTGTTTGTCTTCGTCTCGCCTCCAGCGTCGGCTGTCTCTCTTCTCCTCTTGTCCAGCGTCGGCTGTCTCTCACTCTCTCGTCCTCTCCTCTTGTCCAGCGTCGTATCGCTATGGAACTTCTTCTCTTGTCCAGCGTCGTATCGCTATGGAACTTCTTCTCTTGTCCCGCGTCGTATCGCTATGGAACTTCTTCTCTTGTCCAGCGTCGTATCGCTATAGAACTTCTTCTCTTGTCCAGCGTCGTATCGCTATGGACTTCTTCAGTAGTGCTGTTATTAATTAAAATGTTTGTCTTATAGCTTGGTTATGTATTTGTACATAACTGGCAATTTAAACTGTTTATAAAAATTATTAATAAATATGCCATGCTGACGGGCATAAGCTCCCGCTGCATCATGGATGATTCAAGAAAGAGAACCACTGAAGCTTGCGTGTCCTATTTATACCCATGTCTTGGTCGACACCCTTCAGTGATACAAAATCGACATGTTAGAATCTGTCTTTGGCGTCAGTTCCCCCACTCTTTGTCAAATTCACTATTTTTTATATTTCTGCGAATTGCAGAGTCCTGTAAGTATTTTTTTATACTTATCTTATAACTAATTTTACAACACATGTTTATTGTAATTTTGGACATTGCAACTTAACCCTTTTGATTTGTACACTGTTATTTCACTATTGCACTTGTACGGCTTGTCACTTTCGCGTGGTTTTCGCACACAGTATTTATTAAATTTATTTACATTTTATGGTGCTTTTGGATTTTAATTCTTAATTCTAGTTTATGAATAATTACGGAAAAACAGTCATTGTGCAATTATTCATACTGGGGTGGCAAACTTGCCTGCAGAGACCTGCGTTCACACACACTAGCAAAATACTGGTGTACACACTTTCAGTTACATTTGTGTGTGTGTGCACGTTGATTCAGGTCGAAACACCTGTTCATATTTTTGTCTGAGTCAAGCTTGCAATCCATAACATGCTTATTTCTAATATATTATTAATTATTTACAGTTTATTAAGTAAATTTAAATTTTTATATTTCATGCTCAGTACATCACTTATTTGTACTGTCGCATTATTCCTCTGCTTGGTAACAAAAAAAAATGTTAATAAATTTATTTATTATAAATTTTTTGTTTATCTATGTATTTATTATTATTATTTGCAAACAAAAAAATATAACAAATAATAAAGAATAATATTCGTCATTTCACCCTTAATAGGAGTGTATACAAATGTCTTACCTCCCCTCTTTCGTACGCTCACTGCTCGCGACCTTGAATTAGGGTGGCTTTACAAACAGCTGATTTGACTGGTTTCAATGACCTCTGTTTTATGTGTAGAACTTCTTAAATGACGTTGCGTGGAATTTACCAATTTCTTTCTTCTGTATCTCATCATATACAATGAAAGTGTTCTGTCCCACTCGCTGTCTTAACGTATACGGTCCATTATAAAGTCTGAAGAATTTCTTCGCCGTCTTATCACTCCTTTTTCCCACTGGATTTGCTTTGAGTAGTATACTTTCTCCCACGTTGAATTGTTGTAACTTGTGAGTTAGATTAAATCTCTCTATTCTCTTGTTACCTCTCTCTCTTATTCGTTGCTTTGCGTATTCAATTTTCACACTTATTGGTACAGGTACATTTTGGTTATTAGGTTTGTTTAGATATTTAGTCCAAAATCTGGTTGGCTTCTTATCTTCTTCTAATTCCATTGGAGTGTATCCTGTTGCTTCACTATAATTTTCGTTAATGGCTTTTTCAATAAATGGTAAATATTCTGCCCATTTATTGTGTTGATTATGGCAATATATTCGTAAATATTTACCTAATTCTTTGTTAACTCTCTCAGCAATGTTTCCTTGAGGATGTCTTATGGATGTGAGTACTGGTTGTATTCCATTTTCCCTTAACGTCCTCTCCCATTTTTCACTTTGGAATTGCACACCTTGATCACTGAGTATCTTCTTCATTTTTCCATATAACGGAATATATTTTTGCACTAGTATCTTTAGAACAACTTTGGTTGTGGGTCGCATAATTGGGTACAGTCGGACTGCCTTGGAAAACACATCGATACATACCAATATGTGCTTCACACCTCGACTTGATCGTGGTAATGGTCCCAGAAAATCCACTGCAATTAGCTCTCCTTTGTTTTCCTTCTGTATACTCTGCATTCCTACATATGTGTGTAAATTCAGTCCTTAATTTTACATTAACTTACTCATACATTCATACCTTCGCTTCTAATCTTCCTTAGCTCTTTTCTTAACATGACATTACTTTATCTAATACATTACTTATACAATACATTAACATTCATTACCTTTTATTACATTTCTTTAACATTACCTTTCTGATCGCTACAACTTTCTTGAAATACACTTCTGTAACAGAATACTTTTTTTAGCTCGTAGTGTGTCGCATGTTCGGTTACAGAGGAACTGTCTTGGAAAACAACGATATTTTTCTCGAAGTCCTTAATCCTAAGTAGTCTCTGCCCTTATGACTTTTCACTCTCGCTTTCTTCTGTGTCCTTGTATCTTCGATAAGTGTTCGCTTGATCAGCCGTTCTAATAATTATGGCAATTATTGCCGTTCCTAACCCTTTCTTCATATTAATAACAACAATAATAACATTCCTTACTTTCTTAAATATTTCTCTACAATAGCATTCCTTACCTTCAATAATACATTTCTTAATTAACCCTTTCAAATAATATTCCTTATAACATTTCTTAATTATACTCTCTTATATTATTACACATATTATTTCTTATTATTAATAATTAATAGTTATATTATTTTTCTCATTTAAAAATAATTATTTATTCCATTCGGGTATTGAGTTCAGTGTGTAGTTAGAACTGACACCCTTCATTATACAATTGCATTGTTGTACACAGGAAATTCATTGTGTTCACCCTCGTATAAACAACATCCGCGTTCCATTGTATTAATCCCTTGTTACCTTTCCGTTGCATAGCTGCGACGTTTGTGTTTATCGTAGAAGTCACCTGTTCATAGTGCAATGTTTTCATCTTGCCTCTCGGCCACACAAAATCTACTCTCTTTCTCTCATTACAAATACTTCGTTCTTTCCCAATTCTCTCGTCCCTAGTTTGGTTGAGTGAACTTACCTGACCAGTTGTCGACGGTTTTTTCATACGTCGTTTACGATAACCTCTGTAGTTTTCATACTTACAGTTATAATTATCGTTACCATAATTATCGTGCGTATATCTAACATCATATTTACCACAATTTTGCGTAGTATTTCGTCTAGATAACTTACGTTTCTTGTTAGGCCTACAGTAATATTTATCTCCGTAAGTGTGGTGTCTTATGTGTTTCAAATGTGTCATCTTGTGTGATTTACTATTGTGTGTGTGCCTCACACTTGGAATATCGCTATTAATAAGGTATGTTTTATTAACCTTTATTTGCTTCTCCTCCTTAATGTTAATTACTTTTTTATAATTATCATTAGTAATTACACATGTATTTTCAATTTGTATGAATTCTTCACATACTATCTTTTCACATATTAGCTCCGTTTGTTTATTAATTATTCCACAGACATTTTCTGCGATCGTGTCAATACGTCTGTTTGTATTAACAATTTTTTCAGTTAACTGCGCATTACTGTCAATTATACTTTGTTTTATTTCTATGTTGTCTTGTTTCAACTCTTCTAGACTCTCTGTAATTTTTATGGTGTCCTGTCTAAAATTTTCGGACTGTAGCTCTAATTTATTTTCTAAACTTTCTGTTTGTTTCTTATTAGATTCTTTTAATTCGTCTAATTTAGCATTTAAATTTTCCGTTTGTTTTGTACTTATTTCATCGACCCAGGCACGCATCATCATTTGGAATGCCTCGACGTCTAAATTTCCTGGAGTCGTCATGTTGAAGTATTATTAAAATATTTATTTAATAGTAATTCTTTAAAAATTATTATTGATAACCATTCCCTACTTATTTATTTATTTCTGTATTTTTATTAATAGTTATTATTAATACTCATTACAGTTACACCTGTTACATAGACAACAATATTATTTGTGGTGGGCGCCAGCTGTGTGATTACACAACAATTAACATTACATTCAGTTACTGTTTACTACAAATAATAATTACATATTATACATTTTTCATTTAACACTCTTTATATATTTTAGAGCAACCATTTAGCTACATAAAAAAAATTTTAATAGTCAAATGATGGGTATCGGGTCATACATTCATGATCTACAATTTATGTCACAAATTTTTTTTGTACATAAATTTAGGCATGTCGGGCCCCACGTGCAGGGCGCCAATTTATGCAACATTACAACATTGCAAAAGTTGCATAATATTATATTGTATGTATACAAATTTCTGTACGTAAATTTGGGCATCTCGTGCCTCACATCTAGGGCGACAAATTTATTTAACGTGACAATTTGGCAAATTTAATTTAATTTAAATTTATGGAGTCCTTTGATCCTGGAGCACCAAATTTAAACAACGTTACATATACATAAATAGGTGTGAACGGTCTCACGTTCAAGATTGACAAATTCTTTAAACATATAACATTTAAATAGGGAGTCAGGTGTATCTGCAATAAGAACTCTACGGACTTGAAACGGTAATTAAAATTTATTTTATACTATAAAAAAATATGTGCACATGGCACTGACTTCGATTTTAAAACATTAGTTATTATTTGTTATAATGCCGTAAGGCTTAAGATATATACATCCTTACTAACTAAACATTCTATGCTACTAAATAGTATATAAAAGAAAAATCTCATTTTTAGACTACTCAGTCTATTAATATGTTTCAAAATCAATTTTTAAATCTTTTTTCTATATATGGTACGTACTCAAAAGATTAATAGTTATTACTTCTCAGTACTGTTTTCTCAAATACTAATTGTTTTTATTTATATACTTTGTAATCATTTTATATCATATTAATTTGAGCTCTTATTACGTTAATCGTAATTCTAAAACTTCTATGATTTTTAACTCTACTATACAAGAAATATTACTCTTATTTTTAAATAAAATATTAATGTCTTTAACTGTCTTTGTATACTGTGTATGATTAAGATATGAATAAGTTGTCTATCACCTTATTGTCGTCAATCATACTCGATCATTTTTGTTCCATCGGTGTTCGTCTTCGTCTCGCCTCCAGCGTCGGCTGTCTCTCTTCTCCTCTTGTCCAGCGTCGGCTGTCTCTCACTCTCTCGTCCTCTCCTCTTGTCCAGCGTCGTATCGCTATGGACTTCTTCAGTAGTGCTGTTATTAATTACAATGTTTGTCTTATAGCTTGGTTACGTATTTGTACATAACTGGCAATTAAACTGTTTATAAAATATTAATAAATATGCCATGCTGACGGGCATAAGCTCCCGCTGGCATCGTGGATGATTCAAGAAAGAGAACCACTGAAGCTTGCGTGTCCTATTTATACCCATGTCTTGGTCGGCACCCTTCAGTGATACAAACTCGACATGTTAGAAACTGTCTTGGCGTCAGTTCCCCCACTCTTTGTCAAATTCACTATTTTTTATATTTCTGCGAATTGCAGAGTCCTGTAAGTATTTTTTTTATACTTATCTTATAACTAATTTTACAACACATGTTCATTGTAATTTTGGACATTGCAACTTAACCCTTTTGATTTCGTACACAGTTATTTCACTATTGCACTTGTACGGCTTGTCACTTTGCGTGGTTTTCGCACACAGTATTTATTAAATTTATTTACATTTTATGGTGCTTTTGGATTTTTAATTCTTAATTCTAGTTTATGAATAATTACGGAAAAACAGTCATTGTGCAATTATTCATACTGGGGTGGCAAACTTGCTGCAGAGACCTGCGTTCACACACTAGCAAAATACTGGTGTACACACTTTCAGTTACATTGTGTGTGTGTGCACGTTCGTTGATTCAGGTCGAAACACCTGTTCATATTTTTGTCTGAGTCAAGCTTGCAATCCATAACATGCTTATTTCTAATATATTATTAATTATTTACAGTTTATTAAGTAAATTTAAATTATTATATTTCATGCTCAGTACATCACTTATTTGTACTGTCGCATTATTCCTCTGCTTGGTAACAAAAAAAATTTTAATAAATTTATTTATTATAAATTTTTTTTTTAATCTATTTATTTATTATTATTATTTGCAAACAAAAAAATATAACAAATAATAAAGAATAATATTCGTCATTTCACCCTTAATAGGAGTGTATACAAATGTCTTACCTCCCCCCCTCTTTCGTACGCTCACTGCTCGCGACCTTGAATTAGGGTGGCTTTACAAACAGCTGATTTGACTGGTTTCAGTGACCTCTGTTTTATGTGTAGAACTTCTTAAATGACGTTGCGTGGAATTTACCAATTTCTTTCTTCTGTATCTCATCATATACAATGAAAGTGTTCTGTCCCACTCGCTGTCTTAACGTATACGGTCCATTATAAAGTCTGAAGAATTTCTTCGCCGTCTTATCACTCCTTTTTCCCACTGGATTTGCTTTGAGTAGTATACTTTCTCCCACGTTGAATTGTTGTAACTTGTGAGTTAGATTAAATCTCTCTATTCTCTTGTTACCTCTCTCTCTTATTCGTTGCTTTGCGTATTCAATTTTCACACTTATTGGTACAGGTACATTTTGGTTATTAGGTTTGTTTAGATATTTAGTCCAAAATCTGGTTGGCTTCTTATCTTCTTCTAATTCCATTGGAGTGTATCCTGTTGCTTCACTATAATTTTCGTTAATGGCTTTTTCAATAAATGGTAAATATTCTGCCCATTTATTGTGTTGATTATGGCAATATATTCATAAATATTTACCTAATTCTTTGTTAACTCTCTCAGCAATGTTTCCTTGAGGATGTCTTATGGATGTGAGTACTGGTTGTATTCCATTTTCCCTTAACGTCCTCTCCCATTTTTCACTTTGGAATTGCACACCTTGATCACTGAGTATCTTCTTCATTTTTCCATATAACGGAATATATTTTTGCACTAGTATCTTTAGAACAACTTTGGTTGTGGGTCGCATAATTGGGTACAGTCGGACTGCCTTGGAAAACACATCGATACATACCAATATGTGCTTCACACCTCGACTTGATCGTGGTAATGGTCCCAGAAAATCCACTGCAATTAGCTCTCCTTTGTTTTCCTTCTGTATACTCTGCATTCCTACATATGTGTGTAAATTCGGTCCTTAATTTTACATTAACTTACTCATACATTCATACCTTCGCTTCTAATCTTCCTTAGCTCTTTTCTTAACATGACATTACTTTATCTAATACATTACTTATACAATACATTAACATTCATTACCTTTTATTACATTTCTTTAACATTACCTTTCTGATCGCTACAACTTTCTTGAAATACACTTCCGTAACAGAATACTTTTTTTAGCTCGTAGTGTGTCGCATGGTCGGTTACAGAGGAACTGTCTTGGAAAACAACGATATTTTTCTCGAAGTCCTTAATCCTAAGTAGTCTCTGCCCTTATGACTTTTCACTCTCGCTTTCTTCTGTGTCCTTGTATCTTCGATAAGTGTTCGCTTGATCAGCCGTTCTAATAATTATGGCAATTATTGCCGTTCCTAACCCTTTCTTCATATTAATAACAACAATAATAACATTCCTTACTTTCTTAAATATTTCTCTACAATAGCATTCCTTACCTTCAATAATACATTTCTTAATTAACCCTTTCAAATAATATTCCTTATAACATTTCTTAATTATACTCTCTTATATTATTACACATATTATTTCTTATTATTAATAATTAATAGTTATATTATTTTTCTCATTTAAAAATAATTATTTATTCCATTCGGGTATTGAGTTCAGTGTGTAGTTAGAACTGACACCCTTCATTATACAATTGCATTGTTGTACACAGGAAATTCATTGTGTTCACCCTCGTATAAACAACATCTGCGTTCCATTGTATTAATCCCTTGTTACCTTTCCGTTGCATAGCTGCGACGTTTGTGTTTATCGTAGAAGTCACCTGTTCATAGTGCAATGTTTTCATCTTGCCTCTCGGCCACACAAAATCTACTCTCTTTCTCTCATTACAAATACTTCGTTCTTTCCCAATTCTCTCGTCCCTAGTTTGGTTGAGTGAACTTACCTGACCAGTTGTCGACGGTTTTTTCATACATCGTTTACGATAACCTCTGTAGTTTTCATACTTACAGTTATAATTATCGTTACCATAATTATCGTGCGTATATCTAACATCATATTTACCACAATTTTGCGTAGTGTTTCGTCTAGATAACTTACTACGTTTCTTGTTAGGCCTACAGTGATATTTATCTCCGTAAGTGTGGTGTCTTATGTGTTTCAAATGTGTCATCTTGTGTGATTTACTATTGTGTGTGTGCCTCACACTTGGAATATCGCTATTAATAAGGTATGTTTTATTAACCTTTATTTGCTTCTCCTCCTTAATGTTAATTACTTTTTTATAATTATCATTAGTAATTACACATGTATTTTCAATTTGTATGAATTCTTCACATACTATCTTTTCACATATTAGCTCCGTTTGTTTATTAATTATTCCACAGACATTTTCTGCGATCGTGTCAATACGTCTGTTTGTATTAACAATTTTTTCAGTTAACTGCGCCTTACTGTCAATTATACTTTGTTTTATTTCTATGTTGTCTTGTTTCAACTCTTCTAGACTCTCTGTAATTTTTATGGTGTCCTGTCTTAAAATTTTCGGACTGTAGCTCTAATTTATTTTCTAAACTTTCTGTTTGTTTCTTATTAGATTCTTTTAATTCGTCTAATTTAGCATTTAAATTTTCCGTTTGTTTTGTACTTATTTCATCGACCCAGGCACGCATCATCATTTGGAATGCCTTGACGTCTAAATTTCCTGGAGTCGTCATGTTGAAGTATTATTAAAATATTTATTTAATAGTAATTCTTTAAAAATTATTATTGATAACCGTTCCCTACTTATTTATTTATTTCTGTATTTTTATTAATAGTTATTATTAATACTCATTACAGTTACACCTGTTACATAGACAACAATTTTATTTGTGGTGGTCGCCAGCTGTGTGATTACACAACAATTAACATTACATTCAGTTACTGTTTACTACAAATAATAATTACATATTATACATTTTTCATTTAACACTCTTTATATATTTTAGAGCAACCATTTAGCTACATAAAAAAAATTTTAATAGTCAAATGATGGGTATCGGGTCATACATTCATGATCTACAATTTATGTCACAATTTTTTTTGTACATAAATTTAGGCATGTCGGGCCCCACGTGCAGGGCGCTAATTTATGCAACATTACAACATTGCAAAAGTTGCATAATATTATATTGTATGTATACAAATTTCTGTACGTAAATTTGGGCATCTCGTGCCTCACGTCTAGGGCGACAAATTTATTTAACGTGACAATTTGGCAAATTTAATTTAATTTAAATTTATGGAGTCCTTTGATCTTGGAGCACCAAATTTAAACAACGTTACATATACATAAATAGGTGTGAACGGTCTCACGTTCAAGATTGACAAATTCTTTAAACATATAACATTTAAATAGGGAGTCAGGTTTATCTGCAATAAGAACTCTACGGACTTGAAACGGTAATTAAGATTTATTTGATACTATAAAAAAATATGTGCACATGGCACTGACTTCGATTTTAAAACATTAGTTATTATTTGTTATAATGCCGTAAGGCTTAAGATATATATACATCCTTACTAACTAAACATTCTATGCTACTAAATAGTATATAAAAGAAAAATCTCATTTTTAGACTACTCAGTCTATTAATATGTTTCAAAATCAATTTTTAAATTTGTTTTCTATATATGGTACGTACTCAAAAGATTAATAGTTATTACTTCTCAGTACTGTTTTCTCAAATACTAATTGTTTTTATTTATATTCTTTGTAATCATTTTATATCATATTAATTTGAGCTCTTATTACGTTAATCGTAATTCTAAAACTTCTATGATTTTTAACTCTACTATACAAGAAATATTACTCTTATTTTTAAATAAAATATTAATGTCTTTAACTGTCTTTGTATACTGTGTATGATTAAGATATGAATAAGTTGTCTATCACCTTATTGTCGTCAATCATACTCGATCATTTTTGTTCCATCGGTGTTCGTCTTCGTCTCGCCTCCAGCGTCGGCTGTCTCTCTTCTCCTCTTGTCCAGCGTCGGCTGTCTCTCACTCTCTCGTCCTCTCCTCTTGTCCAGCGTCGTATCGCTATGGAACTTCTTCTCTTGTCCAGCGTCGTATCGCTATGGAACTTCTTCTCTTGTCCAGCGTCGTATCGCTATGGAACTTCTTCTCTTGTCCAGCGTCGTATCGCTATAGAACTTCTTCTCTTGTCCAGCGTCGTATCGCTATGGACTTCTTCAGTAGTGCTGTTATTAATTACAATGTTTGTCTTATAGCTTGGTTACGTATTTGTACATAACTGGCAATTTAAACTGTTTATAAAAATATTAATAAATATGCCATGCTGACGGGCATAAGCTCCCGCTGCATCGTGGATGATTCAAGAAAGAGAACCACTGAAGCTTGCGTGTCCTATTTATACCCATGTCTTGGTCGACACCCCTTCAGTGATACAAAATCGACATGTTAGAAACTGTCTTTGGCGTCAGTTCCCCCACTCTTTGTCAAATTCACTATTTTTTATATTTCTGCGAATTGCAGAGTCCTGTAAGTATTTTTTTATACTTATCTTATAACTAATTTTACAACACATGTTCATTGTAATTTTGGACATTGCAACTTAACCCTTTTGATTTGTACACAGTTATTTCACTATTGCACTTGTACGGCGTGTCACTTTCGCGTGGTTTTCGCACACAGTATTTATTAAATTTATTTACATTTTATGGTGCTTTTGGATTTTAATTCTTAATTCTAGTTTATGAATAATTACGGAAAAACAGTCATTGTGCAATTATTCATACTGGGGTGGCAAACTTGCCTGCAGAGACCTGCGTTCACACACACTAGCAAAATACTGGTGTACACACTTTCAGTTACATTTGTGTGTGTGTGCACGTTGATTCAGGTCGAAACACCTGTTCATATTTTTGTCTGAGTCAAGCTTGCAATCCATAACATGCTTATTTCTAATATATTATTAATTATTTACAGTTTATTAAGTAAATTTAAATTATTATATTTCATGCTCAGTACATCACTTATTTGTACTGTCGCATTATTCCTCTGCTTGGTAACAAAAAAAAATTTTAATAAATTTATTTATTATAAATTTTTTTTTTAATCTATTTATTTATTATTATTATTTGCAAACAAAAAAATATAACAAATAATAAAGAATAATATTCGTCATTTCACCCTTAATAGGAGTGTATACAAATGTCTTACCTCCCCTCTTTCGTACGCTCACTGCTCGCGACCTTGAATTAGGGTGGCTTTACAAACAGCTGATTTGACTGGTTTCAGTGACCTCTGTTTTATGTGTAGAACTTCTTAAATGACGTTGCGTGGAATTTACCAATTTCTTTCTTCTGTATCTCATCATATACAATGAAAGTGTTCTGTCCCACTCGCTGTCTTAACGTATACGGTCCATTATAAAGTCTGAAGAATTTCTTCGCCGTCTTATCACTCCTTTTTCCCACTGGATTTGCTTTGAGTAGTATACTTTCTCCCACGTTGAATTGTTGTAACTTGTGAGTTAGATTAAATCTCTCTATTCTCTTGTTACCTCTCTCTCTTATTCGTTGCTTTGCGTATTCAATTTTCACACTTATTGGTACAGGTACATTTTGGTTATTAGGTTTGTTTAGATATTTAGTCCAAAATCTGGTTGGCTTCTTATCTTCTTCTAATTCCATTGGAGTGTATCCTGTTGCTTCACTATAATTTTCGTTAATGGCTTTTTCAATAAATGGTAAATATTCTGCCCATTTATTGTGTTGATTATGGCAATATATTCATAAATATTTACCTAATTCTTTGTTAACTCTCTCAGCAATGTTTCCTTGAGGATGTCTTATGGATGTGAGTACTGGTTGTATTCCATTTTCCCTTAACGTCCTCTCCCATTTTTCACTTTGAATTGCACACCTTGATCACTGAGTATCTTCTTCATTTTTCCATATAACGGAATATATTTTTGCACTAGTATCTTTAGAACAACTTTGGTTGTGGGTCGCATAATTGGGTACAGTCGGACTGCCTTGGAAAACACATCGATACATACCAATATGTGCTTCACACCTCGACTTGATCGTGGTAATGGTCCCAGAAAATCCACTGCAATTAGCTCTCCTTTGTTTTCCTTCTGTATACTCTGCATTCCTACATATGTGTGTAAATTCGGTCCTTAATTTTACATTAACTTACTCATACATTCATACCTTCGCTTCTAATCTTCCTTAGCTCTTTTCTTAACATGACATTACTTTATCTAATACATTACTTATACAATACATTAACATTCATTACCTTTTATTACATTTCTTTAACATTACCTTTCTGATCGCTACAACTTTCTTGAAATACACTTCCGTAACAGAATACTTTTTTTAGCTCGTAGTGTGTCGCATGTTCGGTTACAGAGGAACTGTCTTGGAAAACAACGATATTTTTCTCGAAGTCCTTAATCCTAAGTAGTCTCTGCCCTTATGACTTTTCACTCTCGCTTTCTTCTGTGTCCTTGTATCTTCGATAAGTGTTCGCTTGATCAGCCGTTCTAATAATTATGGCAATTATTGCCGTTCCTAACCCTTTCTTCATATTAATAACAACAATAATAACATTCCTTACTTTCTTAAATATTTCTCTACAATAGCATTCCTTACCTTCAATAATACATTTCTTAATTAACCCTTTCAAATAATATTCCTTATAACATTTCTTAATTATACTCTCTTATATTATTACACATATTATTTCTTATTATTAATAATTAATAGTTATATTATTTTTCTCATTTAAAAATAATTATTTATTCCATTCGGGTATTGAGTTCAGTGTGTAGTTAGAACTGACACCCTTCATTATACAATTGCATTGTTGTACACAGGAAATTCATTGTGTTCACCCTCGTATAAACAACATCCGCGTTCCATTGTATTAATCCCTTGTTACCTTTCCGTTGCATAGCTGCGACGTTTGTGTTTATCGTAGAAATCACCTGTTCATAGTGCAATGTTTTCATCTTGCCTCTCGGCCACACAAAATCTACTCTCTTTCTCTCATTACAAATACTTCGTTCTTTCCCAATTCTCTCGTCCCTAGTTTGGTTGAGTGAACTTACCTGACCAGTTGTCGACGGTTTTTTCGTACGTCGTTTACGATAACCTCTGTAGTTTTCATACTTACAGTTATAATTATCGTTACCATAATTATCGTGCGTATATCTAACATCATATTTACCACAATTTTGCGTAGTGTTTCGTCTAGATAACTTACTACGTTTCTTGTTAGGCCTACAGTGATATTTATCTCCGTAAGTGTGGTGTCTTATGTGTTTCAAATGTGTCATCTTGTGTGATTTACTATTGTGTGTGTGCCTCACACTTGGAATATCGCTATTAATAAGGTATGTTTTATTAACCTTTATTTGCTTCTCCTCCTTAATGTTAATTACTTTTTTATAATTATCATTAGTAATTACACATGTATTTTCAATTTGTATGAATTCTTCACATACTATCTTTTCACATATTAGCTCCGTTTGTTTATTAATTATTCCACAGACATTTTCTGCGATCGTGTCAATACGTCTGTTTGTATTAACAATTTTTTCAGTTAACTGCGCATTACTGTCAATTATACTTTGTTTTATTTCTATGTTGTCTTGTTTCAACTCTTCTAGACTCTCTGTAATTTTTATGGTGTCCTGTCTAAAATTTTCGGACTGTAGCTCTAATTTATTTTCTAAACTTTCTGTTTGTTTCTTATTAGATTCTTTTAATTCGTCTAATTTAGCATTTAAATTTTCCGTTTGTTTTGTACTTATTTCATCGACCCAGGCACGCATCATCATTTGGAATGCCTCGACGTCTAAATTTCCTGGAGTCGTCATGTTGAAGTATTATTAAAATATTTATTTAATAGTAATTCTTTAAAAATTATTATTGATAACCGTTCCCTACTTATTTATTTATTTCTGTATTTTTATTAATAGTTATTATTAATACTCATTACAGTTACACCTGTTACATAGACAACAATATTATTTGTGGTGGGCGCCAGCTGTGTGATTACACAACAATTAACATTACATTCAGTTACTGTTTACTACAAATAATAATTACATATTATACATTTTTCATTTAACACTCTTTATATATTTTAGAGCAACCATTTAGCTACATAAAACAAATTTGAATAGTCAAATGATGGGTATCGGGTCATACATTCATGATCTACAATTTATGTCACAAATTTTTTTTTGTACATAAATTTAGGCATGTCGGGCCCCACGTGCAGGGCGCCAATTTATGCAACATTACAACATTGCAAAAGTTGCATAATATTATATTGTATGTATACAAATTTCTGTACGTAAATTTGGGCATCTCGTGCCTCACGTCTAGGGCGACAAATTTATTTAACGTGACAATTTGGCAAATTTAATTTAATTTAAATTTATGGAGTCCTTTGATCTTGGAGCACCAAATTTAAACAACGTTACATATACATAAATAGGTGTGAACGGTCTCACGTTCAAGATTGACAAATTCTTTAAACATATAACATTTAAATAGGGGGTCAGGTGTATCTGCAATAAGAACTCTACGGACTTGAAACGGTAATTAAAATTTATTTTATACTATAAAAAAATATGTGCACATGGCACTGACTTCGATTTTAAAACATTAGTTATTATTTGTTATAATGCCGTAAGGCTTAAGATATATACATCCTTACTAACTAAACATTCTATGCTACTAAATAGTATATAAAAGAAAAATCTCATTTTTAGACTACTCAGTCTATTAATATGTTTCAAAACAATTTTTAAATTTTTTTTCTATATATGGTACGTACTCAAAAGATTAATAGTTATTACTTCTCAGTACTGTTTTCTCAAATACTAATTGTTTTTATTTATATTCTTTGTAATCATTTTATGTCATATTAATTTGAGCTCTTATTACGTTAATCGTAATTCTAAAACTTCTATGATTTTTAACTCTACTATACAAGAAATATTACTCTTATTTTTAAATAAAATATTAATGTCTTTAACTGTCTTTGTATACTGTGTATGATTAAGATATGAATAAGTTGTCTATCACCTTATTGTCGTCAATCATACTCGATCATTTTTGTTCCATCGGTGTTCGTCTTCGTCTCGCCTCCAGCGTCGGCTGTCTCTCTTCTCCTCTTGTCCAGCGTCGGCTGTCTCTCACTCTCTCGTCCAGCGTCGTATCGCTATGGAACTTCTTCTCTTGCCCAGCGTCGTATCGCTATAGAACTTCTTCTCTTGTCCAGCGTCGTATCGCTATGGACTTCTTCAGTAGTGCTGTTATTAATTACAATGTTTGTCTTATAGCTTGGTTACGTATTTGTACATAACTGGCAATTTAAACTGTTTATAAAAATATTAATAAATATGCCATGCTGACGGGCATAAGCTCCCGCTGCATCGTGGATGATTCAAGAAAGAGAACCACTGAAGCTTGCGTGTCCTATTTATACCCATGTCTTGGTCGACACCCTTCAGTGATACAAAATCGACATGTTAGAAACTGTCTTTGGCGTCAGTTCCCCCACTCTTTGTCAAATTCACTATTTTTTATATTTCTGCGAATTGCAGAGTCCTGTAAGTATTTTTTTATACTTATCTTATAACTAATTTTACAACACATGTTCATTGTAATTTTGGACATTGCAACTTAACCCTTTTGATTTGTACACAGTTATTTCACTATTGCACTTGTACGGCTTGTCACTTTCGCGTGGTTTTCGCACACAGTATTTATTAAATTTATTTACATTTTATGGTGCTTTTGGATTTTAATTCTTAATTCTAGTTTATGAATAATTACGGAAAAACAGTCATTGTGCAATTATTCATACTGGGGTGGCAAACTTGCCTGCAGAGACCTGCGTTCACACACACTAGCAAAATACTGGTGTACACACTTTCAGTTACATTTGTGTGTGTGTGCACGTTGATTCAGGTCGAAACACCTGTTCATATTTTTGTCTGAGTCAAGCTTGCAATCCATAACATGCTTATTTCTAATATATTATTAATTCTTTACAGTTTATTAAGTAAATTTAAATTTTTATATTTCATGCTCAGTACATCACTTATTTGTACTGTCGCATTATTCCTCTGCTTGGTAACAAAAAAAAATTTTAATAAATTTATTTATTATAATTTTTTTTTTTAATCTATTTATTTATTATTATTATTTGCAAACAAAAAAATATAACAAATAATAAAGAATAATATTCGTCATTTCACCCTTAATAGGAGTGTATACAAATGTCTTACCTCCCCTCTTTCGTACGCTCACTGCTCGCGACCTTGAATTAGGGTGGCTTTACAAACAGCTGATTTGACTGGTTTCAGTGACCTCTGTTTTATGTGTAGAACTTCTTAAATGACGTTGCGTGGAATTTACCAATTTCTTTCTTCTGTATCTCATCATATACAATGAAAGTGTTCTGTCCCACTCGCTGTCTTAACGTATACGGTCCATTATAAAGTCTGAAGAATTTCTTCGCCGTCTTATCACTCCTTTTTCCCACTGGATTTGCTTTGAGTAGTATACTTTCTCCCACGTTGAATTGTTGTAACTTGTGAGTTAGATTAAATCTCTCTATTCTCTTGTTACCTCTCTCTCTTATTCGTTGCTTTGCGTATTCAATTTTCACACTTATTGGTACAGGTACATTTTGGTTATTAGGTTTGTTTAGATATTTAGTCCAAAATCTGGTTGGCTTCTTATCTTCTTCTAATTCCATTGGAGTGTATCCTGTTGCTTCACTATAATTTTCGTTAATGGCTTTTTCAATAAATGGTAAATATTCTGCCCATTTATTGTGTTGATTATGGCAATATATTCATAAATATTTACCTAATTCTTTGTTAACTCTCTCAGCAAGGTTTCCTTGAGGATGTCTTATGGATGTGAGTACTGGTTGTATTCCATTTTCCCTTAACGTCCTCTCCCATTTTTCACTTTGGAATTGCACACCTTGATCACTGAGTATCTTCTTCATTTTTCCATATAACGGAATATATTTTTGCACTAGTATCTTTAGAACAACTTTGGTTGTGGGTCGCATAATTGGGTACAGTCGGACTGCCTTGGAAAACACATCGATACATACCAATATGTGCTTCACACCTCGACTTGATCGTGGTAATGGTCCCAGAAAATCCACTGCAATTAGCTCTCCTTTGTTTTCCTTCTGTATACTCTGCATTCCTACATATGTGTGTAAATTCGGTCCTTAATTTTACATTAACTTACTCATACATTCATACCTTCGCTTCTAATCTTCCTTAGCTCTTTTCTTAACATGACATTACTTTATCTAATACATTACTTATACAATACATTAACATTCATTACCTTTTATTACATTTCTTTAACATTACCTTTCTGATCGCTACAACTTTCTTGAAATACACTTCCGTAACAGAATACTTTTTTTAGCTCGTAGTGTGTCGCATGTTCGGTTACAGAGGAACTGTCTTGGAAAACAACGATATTTTTCTCGAAGTCCTTAATCCTAAGTAGTCTCTGCCCTTATGACTTTTCACTCTCGCTTTCTTCTGTGTCCTTGTATCTTCGATAAGTGTTCGCTTGATCAGCCGTTCTAATAATTATGGCAATTATTGCCGTTCCTAACCCTTTCTTCATATTAATAACAACAATAATAACATTCCTTACTTTCTTAAATATTTCTCTACAATAGCATTCCTTACCTTCAATAATACATTTCTTAATTAACCCTTTCAAATAATATTCCTTATAACATTTCTTAATTATACTCTCTTATATTATTACACATATTATTTCTTATTATTAATAATTAATAGTTATATTATTTTTCTCATTTAAAAATAATTATTTATTCCATTCGGGTATTGAGTTCAGTGTGTAGTTAGAACTGACACCCTTCATTATACAATTGCATTGTTGTACACAGGAAATTCATTGTGTTCACCCTCGTATAAACAACATCCGCGTTCCATTGTATTAATCCCTTGTTACCTTTCCGTTGCATAGCTGCGACGTTTGTGTTTATCGTAGAAATCACCTGTTCATAGTGCAATGTTTTCATCTTGCCTCTCGGCCACACAAAATCTACTATCTTTCTCTCATTACAAATACTTCGTTCTTTCCCAATTCTCTCGTCCCTAGTTTGGTTGAGTGAACTTACCTGACCAGTTGTCGACGGTTTTTTCATACGTCGTTTACGATAACCTCTGTAGTTTTCATACTTACAGTTATAATTATCGTTACCATAATTATCGTGCGTATATCTAACATCATATTTACCACAATTTTGCGTAGTGTTTCGTCTAGATAACTTACTACGTTTCTTGTTAGGCCTACAGTGATATTTATCTCCGTAAGTGTGGTGTCTTATGTGTTTCAAATGTGTCATCTTGTGTGATTTACTATTGTGTGTGTGCCTCACACTTGGAATATCGCTATTAATAAGGTATGTTTTATTAACCTTTATTTGCTTCTCCTCCTTAATGTTAATTACTTTTTTATAATTATCATTAGTAATTACACATGTATTTTCAATTTGTATGAATTCTTCACATACTATCTTTTCACATATTAGCTCCGTTTGTTTATTAATTATTCCACAGACATTTTCTGCGATCGTGTCAATACGTCTGTTTGTATTAACAATTTTTTCAGTTAACTGCGCATTACTGTCAATTATACTTTGTTTTATTTCTATGTTGTCTTGTTTCAACTCTTCTAGACTCTCTGTAATTTTTATGGTGTCCTGTCTAAAATTTTCGGACTGTAGCTCTAATTTATTTTCTAAACTTTCTGTTTGTTTCTTATTAGATTCTTTTAATTCGTCTAATTTAGCATTTAAATTTTCCGTTTGTTTTGTACTTATTTCATCGACCCAGGCACGCATCATCATTTGGAATGCCTTGACGTCTAAATTTCCTGGAGTCGTCATGTTGAAGTATTATTAAAATATTTATTTAATAGTAATTCTTTAAAAATTATTATTGATAACCGTTCCCTACTTATTTATTTATTTCTGTATTTTTATTAATAGTTATTATTAATACTCATTACAGTTACACCTGTTACATAGACAACAATATTATTTGTGGTGGGCGCCAGCTGTGTGATTACACAACAATTAACATTACATTCAGTTACTGTTTACTACAAATAATAATTACATATTATACATTTTTCATTTAACACTCTTTATATATTTTAGAGCAACCATTTAGCTAAATAAAAAAAATTTTAATAGTCAAATGATGGGTATCGGGTCATACATTCATGATCTACAATTTATGTCACAAATTTTTTTTGTACATAAATTTAGGCATGTCGGGCCCCACGTGCAGGGCGCCAATTTATGCAACATTACAACATTGCAAAAGTTGCATAATATTATATTGTATGTATACAAATTTCTGTACGTAAATTTGGGCATCTCGTGCCTCACGTCTAGGGCGACAAATTTATTTAACGTGACAATTTGGCAAATTTAATTTAATTTAAATTTATGGAGTCCTTTGATCTTGGAGCACCAAATTTAAACAACGTTACATATACATAAATAGGTGTGAACGGTCTCACGTTCAAGATTGACAAATTCTTTAAACATATAACTTTTAAATAGGGGGTCAGGTGTATCTGCAATAAGAACTCTACGGACTTGAAACGGTAATTAAAATTTATTTTATACTATAAAAAAATATGTGCACATGGCACTGACTTCGATTTTAAAACATTAGTTATTATTTGTTATAATGCCGTAAGGCTTAAGATATATACATCCTTACTAACTAAACATTCTATGCTACTAAATAGTATATAAAAGAAAAATCTCATTTTTAGACTACTCAGTCTATTAATATGTTTCAAAATCAATTTTTAAATTTTTTTTCTATATATGGTACGTACTCAAAAGATTAATAGTTATTACTTCTCAGTACTGTTTTCTCAAATACTAATTGTTTTTATTTATATTCTTTGTAATCATTTTATGTCATATTAATTTGAGCTCTTATTACGTTAATCGTAATTCTAAAACTTCTATGATTTTTAACTCTACTATACAAGAAATATTACTCTTATTTTTAAATAAAATATTAATGTCTTTAACTGTCTTTGTATACTGTGTATGATTAAGATATGAATAAGTTGTCTATCACCTTATTGTCGTCAATCATACTCGATCATTTTTGTTCCATCGGTGTTCGTCTTCGTCTCGCCTCCAGCGTCGGCTGTCTCTCTTCTCCTCTTGTCCAGCGTCGGCTGTCTCTCACTCTCTCGTCCAGCGTCGTATCGCTATGGAACTTCTTCTCTTGTCCAGCGTCGTATCGCTATAGAACTTCTTCTCTTGTCCAGCGTCGTATCGCTATGGACTTCTTCAGTAGTGCTGTTATTAATTACAATGTTTGTCTTATAGCTTGGTTACGTATTTGTACATAACTGGCAATTTAAACTGTTTATAAAAATATTAATAAATATGCCATGCTGACGGGCATAAGCTCCCGCTGCATCGTGGATGATTCAAGAAAGAGAACCACTGAAGCTTGCGTGTCCTATTTATACCCATGTCTTGGTCGACACCCTTCAGTGATACAAAATCGACATGTTAGAAACTGTCTTTGGCGTCAGTTCCCCCACTCTTTGTCAAATTCACTATTTTTTATATTTCTGCGAATTGCAGAGTCCTGTAAGTATTTTTTTATACTTATCTTATAACTAATTTTACAACACATGTTCATTGTAATTTTGGACATTGCAACTTAACCCTTTTGATTTGTACACAGTTATTTCACTATTGCACTTGTACGGCTTGTCACTTTCGCGTGGTTTTCGCACACAGTATTTATTAAATTTATTTACATTTTATGGTGCTTTTGGATTTTAATTCTTAATTCTAGTTTATGAATAATTACGGAAAAGCAGTCATTGTGCAATTATTCATACTGGGGTGGCAAACTTGCCTGCAGAGACCTGCGTTCACACACACTAGCAAAATACTGGTGTACACACTTTCAGTTACATTTGTGTGTGTGTGCACGTTGATTCAGGTCGAAACACCTGTTCATATTTTTGTCTGAGTCAAGCTTGCAATCCATAACATGCTTATTTCTAATATATTATTAATTCTTTACAGTTTATTAAGTAAATTTAAATTTTTATATTTCATGCTCAGTACATCACTTATTTGTACTGTCGCATTATTCCTCTGCTTGGTAACAAAAAAAAATTTTAATAAATTTATTTATTATAATTTTTTTTTTAATCTATTTATTTATTATTATTATTTGCAAACAAAAAATATAACAAATAATAAAGAATAATATTCGTCATTTCACCCTTAATAGGAGTGTATACAAATGTCTTACCTCCCCTCTTTCGTACGCTCACTGCTCGCGACCTTGAATTAGGGTGGCTTTACAAACAGCTGATTTGACTGGTTTCAGTGACCTCTGTTTTATGTGTAGAACTTCTTAAATGACGTTGCGTGGAATTTACCAATTTCTTTCTTCTGTATCTCATCATATACAATGAAAGTGTTCTGTCCCACTCGCTGTCTTAACGTATACGGTCCATTATAAAGTCTGAAGAATTTCTTCGCCGTCTTATCACTCCTTTTTCCCACTGGATTTGCTTTGAGTAGTATACTTTCTCCCACGTTGAATTGTTGTAACTTGTGAGTTAGATTAAATCTCTCTATTCTCTTGTTACCTCTCTCTCTTATTCGTTGCTTTGCGTATTCAATTTTCACACTTATTGGTACAGGTACATTTTGGTTATTAGGTTTGTTTAGATATTTAGTCCAAAATCTGGTTGGCTTCTTATCTTCTTCTAATTCCATTGGAGTGTATCCTGTTGCTTCACTATAATTTTCGTTAATGGCTTTTTCAATAAATGGTAAATATTCTGCCCATTTATTGTGTTGATTATGGCAATATATTCATAAATATTTACCTAATTCTTTGTTAACTCTCTCAGCAATGTTTCCTTGAGGATGTCTTATGGATGTGAGTACTGGTTGTATTCCATTTTCCCTTAACGTCCTCTCCCATTTTTCACTTTGGAATTGCACACCTTGATCACTGAGTATCTTTTTCATTTTTCCATATAACGGAATATATTTTTGCACTAGTATCTTTAGAACAACTTTGGTTGTGGGTCGCATAATTGGGTACAGTCGGACTGCCTTGGAAAACACATCGATACATACCAATATGTGCTTCACACCTCGACTTGATCGTGGTAATGGTCCCAGAAAATCCACTGCAATTAGCTCTCCTTTGTTTTCCTTCTGTATACTCTGCATTCCTACATATGTGTGTAAATTCGGTCCTTAATTTTACATTAACTTACTCATACATTCATACCTTCGCTTCTAATCTTCCTTAGCTCTTTTCTTAACATGACATTACTTTATCTAATACATTACTTATACAATACATTAACATTCATTACCTTTTATTACATTTCTTTAACATTACCTTTCTGATCGCTACAACTTTCTTGAAATACACTTCCGTAACAGAATACTTTTTTTAGCTCGTAGTGTGTCGCATGTTCGGTTACAGAGGAACTGTCTTGGAAAACAACGATATTTTTCTCGAAGTCCTTAATCCTAAGTAGTCTCTGCCCTTATGACTTTTCACTCTCGCTTTCTTCTGTGTCCTTGTATCTTCGATAAGTGTTCGCTTGATCAGCCGTTCTAATAATTATGGCAATTATTGCCGTTCCTAACCCTTTCTTCATATTAATAACAACAATAATAACATTCCTTACTTTCTTAAATATTTCTCTACAATAGCATTCCTTACCTTCAATAATACATTTCTTAATTAACCCTTTCAAATAATATTCCTTATAACATTTCTTAATTATACTCTCTTATATTATTACACATATTATTTCTTATTATTAATAATTAATAGTTATATTATTTTTCTCATTTAAAAATAATTATTTATTCCATTCGGGTATTGAGTTCAGTGTGTAGTTAGAACTGACACCCTTCATTATACAATTGCATTGTTGTACACAGGAAATTCATTGTGTTCACCCTCGTATAAACAACATCCGCGTTCCATTGTATTAATCCCTTGTTACCTTTCCGTTGCATAGCTGCGACGTTTGTGTTTATCGTAGAAATCACCTGTTCATAGTGCAATGTTTTCATCTTGCCTCTCGGCCACACAAAATCTACTATCTTTCTCTCATTACAAATACTTCGTTCTTTCCCAATTCTCTCGTCCCTAGTTTGGTTGAGTGAAGTTACCTGACCAGTTGTCGACGGTTTTTTCATACGTCGTTTACGATAACCTCTGTAGTTTTCATACTTACAGTTATAATTATCGTTACCATAATTATCGTGCGTATATCTAACATCATATTTACCACAATTTTGCGTAGTGTTTCGTCTAGATAACTTACTACGTTTCTTGTTAGGCCTACAGTGATATTTATCTCCGTAAGTGTGGTGTCTTATGTGTTTCAAATGTGTCATCTTGTGTGATTTACTATTGTGTGTGTGCCTCACACTTGGAATATCGCTATTAATAAGGTATGTTTTATTAACCTTTATTTGCTTCTCCTCCTTAATGTTAATTACTTTTTTATAATTATCATTAGTAATTACACATGTATTTTCAATTTGTATGAATTCTTCACATACTATCTTTTCACATATTAGCTCCGTTTGTTTATTAATTATTCCACAGACATTTTCTGCGATCGTGTCAATACGTCTGTTTGTATTAACAATTTTTTCAGTTAACTGCGCATTACTGTCAATTATACTTTGTTTTATTTCTATGTTGTCTTGTTTCAACTCTTCTAGACTCTCTGTAATTTTTATGGTGTCCTGTCTAAAATTTTCGGACTGTAGCTCTAATTTATTTTCTAAACTTTCTGTTTGTTTCTTATTAGATTCTTTTAATTCGTCTAATTTAGCATTTAAATTTTCCGTTTGTTTTGTACTTATTTCATCGACCCAGGCACGCATCATCATTTGGAATGCCTCGACGTCTAAATTTCCTGGAGTCGTCATGTTGAAGTATTATTAAAATATTTATTTAATAGTAATTCTTTAAAAATTATTATTGATAACCGTTCCCTACTTATTTATTTATTTCTGTATTTTTATTAATAGTTATTATTAATACTCATTACAGTTACACCTGTTACATAGACAACAATATTATTTGTGGTGGGCGCCAGCTGTGTGATTACACAACAATTAACATTACATTCAGTTACTGTTTACTACAAATAATAATTACATATTATACATTTTTCATTTAACACTCTTTATATATTTTAGAGCAACCATTTAGCTACATAAAAAAAATTTTAATAGTCAAATGATGGGTATCGGGTCATACATTCATGATCTACAATTTATGTCACAAATTTTTTTTGTACATAAATTTAGGCATGTCGGGCCCCACGTGCAGGGCGCCAATTTATGCAACATTACAACATTGCAAAAGTTGCATAATATTATATTGTATGTATACAAATTTCTGTACGTAAATTTGGGCATCTCGTGCCTCACGTCTAGGGCGACAAATTTATTTAACGTGACAATTTGGCAAATTTAATTTAATTTAAATTTATGGAGTCCTTTGATCTTGGAGCACCAAATTTAAACAACGTTACATATACATAAATAGGTGTGAACGGTCTCACGTTCAAGATTGACAAATTCTTTAAATATATAACATTTAAATAGGGGGTCAGGTGTATCTGCAATAAGAACTCTACGGACTTGAAATGGTAATTAAAATTTATTTTATACTATAAAAAAATATGTGCACATGGCACTGACTTCGATTTTAAAACATTAGTTATTATTTGTTATAATGCCGTAAGGCTTAAGATATATACATCCTTACTAACTAAACATTCTATGCTACTAAATAGTATATAAAAGAAAAATCTCATTTTTAGACTACTCAGTCTATTAATATGTTTCAAAACCAATTTTTAAATTTTTTTTCTATATATGGTACGTACTCAAAAGAGTAATAGTTATTACTTCTCAGTACTGTTTTCTCAAATACTAATTGTTTTTATTTATATTCTTTGTAATCATTTTATATCATATTAATTTGAGCTCTTATTACGTTAATCGTAATTCTAAAACTTCTATGATTTTTATCTCTACTATACAAGAAATATTACTCTTATTTTTAAATAAAATATTAATGTCTTTAACTGTCTTTGTATACTGTGTATGATTAAGATATGAATAAGTTGTCTATCACCTTATTGTCGTCAATCATACTCGATCATTTTTGTTCCATCGGTGTTCGTCTTCGTCTCGCCTCCAGCGTCGGCTGTCTCTCTTCTCCTCTTGTCCAGCGTCGGCTGTCTCTCACTCTCTCGTCCTCTCCTCTTGTCCAGCGTCGTATCGCTATGGAACTTCTTCTCTTGTCCAGCGTCGTATCGCTATGGAACTTCTTCTCTTGTCCCGCGTCGTATCGCTATGGAACTTCTTCTCTTGTCCAGCATCGTATCACTAAAGAACTTCTTCTCTTGTCCAGCGTCGTATCGCTATGGACTTCTTCAGTAGTGCTGTTATTAATTACAATGTTTGTCTTATAGCTTGGTTACGTATTTGTACATAACTGGCAATTTAAACTGTTTATAAAAATATTAATAAATATGTCGTGCTGACGGGCATAAGCTCCCGCTGCATCGTGGATGATTCAAGAAAGAGAACCACTGAAGCTTGCGTGTCCTATTTATACCCATGTCTTGGTCGACACCCTTCAGTGATACAAAATCGACATGTTTGAAACTGTCTTTGGCGTCAGTTCCCCCACTCTTTGTCAAATTCACTATTTTTTATATTTCTGCGAATTGCAGAGTCCTGTAAGTATTTTTTTATACTTATCTTATAACTAATTTTACAACACATGTTCATTGTAATTTTGGACATTGCAACTTAACCCTTTTGATTTGTACACAGTTATTTCACTATTGCACTTGTACGGCTTGTCACTTTCGCATGGTTTTCGCACACAGTATTTATTAAATTTATTTACATTTTATGGTGCTTTTGGATTTTAATTCTTAATTCTAGTTTATGAATAATTACGGAAAAACAGTCATTGTGCAATTATTCATACTGGGGTGGCAAACTTGCCTGCAGAGACCTGCGTTCACACACACTAGCAAAATACTGGTGTACACACTTTCAGTTACATTTGTGTGTGTGTGCACGTTGATTCAGGTCGAAACACCTGTTCATATTTTTGTCTGAGTCAAGCTTGCAATCCATAACATGCTTATTTCTAATATATTATTAATTATTTACAGTTTATTAAGTAAATTTAAATTATTATATTTTATGCTCAGTACATCACTTATTTGTACTGTCGCATTATTCCTCTGCTTGGTAACAAAAAAAAATTTTAATAAATTTATTTATTATAAATTTTTTTTTAATCTATTTATTTATTATTATTATTTGCAAACAAAAAAATATAACAAATAATAAAGAATAATATTCGTCATTTCACCCTTAATAGGAGTGTATACAAATGTCTTACCTCCCCTCTTTCGTACGCTCACTGCTCGCGACCTTGAATTAGGGTGGCTTTACAAACAGCTGATTTGACTGGTTTCAGTGACCTCTGTTTTATGTGTAGAACTTCTTAAATGACGTTGCGTGGAATTTACCAATTTCTTTCTTCTGTATCTCATCATATACAATGAAAGTGTTCTGTCCCACTCGCTGTCTTAACGTATACGGTCCATTATAAAGTCTGAAGAATTTCTTCGCCGTCTTATCACTCCTTTTTCCCACTTGATTTGCTTTGAGTAGTATACTTTCTCCCACGTTGAATTGTTGTAACTTGTGAGTTAGATTAAATCTCTCTATTCTCTTGTTACCTCTCTCTCTTATTCATTGCTTTGCGTATTCAATTTTCACACTTATTGGTACAGGTACATTTTGGTTATTAGGTTTGTTTAGATATTTAGTCCAAAATCTGGTTGGCTTCTTATCTTCTTCTAATTCCATTGGAGTGTATCCTGTTGCTTCACTATAATTTTCGTTAATGGCTTTTTCAATAAATGGTAAATATTCTGCCCATTTATTGTGTTGATTATGGCAATATATTCGTAAATATTTACTTAATTCTTTGTTAACTCTCTCAGCGAGGATGTCTTATGGATGTGAGTACTGGTTGTATTCCATTTTCCCTTAACGTCCTCTCCCATTTTTCACTTTGGAATTGCACACCTTGATCACTGAGTATCTTCTTCATTTTTCCATATAACGGAATATATTTTTGCACTAGTATCTTTAGAACAACTTTGGTTGTGGGTCGCATAATTGGGTACAGTCGGACTGCCTTGGAAAACACATCGATACATACCAATATGTGCTTCACACCTCGACTTGATCGTGGTAATGGTCCCAGAAAATCCACTGCAATTAGCTCTCCTTTGTTTTCCTTCTGTATACTCTGTATTCCTACATATGTGTGTAAATTCGGTCCTTAATTTTACATTAACTTACTCATACATTCATACCTTCGCTTCTAATCTTCCTTAGCTCTTTTCTTAACATGACATTACTTTATCTAATACATTACTTATACAATACATTAACATTCATTACCTTTTATTACATTTCTTTAACATTACCTTTCTGATCGCTACAACTTTCTTGAAATACACTTCCGTAACAGAATACTTTTTTTAGCTCGTAGTGTGTCGCATGGTCGGTTACAGAGGAACTGTCTTGGAAAACAACGATATTTGTCTCGAAGTCCTTAATCCTAAGTAGTCTCTGCCCTTATGACTTTTCACTCTCGCTTTCTTCTGTGTCCTTGTATCTTCGATAAGTGTTCGCTTGATCAGCCGTTCTAATAATTATGGCAATTATTGCCGTTCCTAACCCTTTCTTCATATTAATAACAACAATAATAACATTCCTTACTTTCTTAAATATTTCTCTACAATAGCATTCCTTACCTTCAATAATACATTTCTTAATTAACCCTTTCAAATAATATTCCTTATAACATTTCTTAATTATACTCTCTTATATTATTACACATATTATTTCTTATTATTAATAATTAATAGTTATATTATTTTTCTCATTTAAAAATAATTATTTATTCCATTTATTCGGGTATTGAGTTCAGTGTGTAGTTAGAACTGACACCCTTCATTATACAATTGCATTGTTGTACACAGGAAATTCATTGTGTTCACCCTCGTATAAACAACATCCGCATTCCATTGTATTAATCCCTTGTTACCTTTCCGTTGCATAGCTGCGACGTTTGTGTTTATCGTAGTAGTCACCTGTTCATAGTGCAATGTTTTCATCTTGCCTCTCGGCCACACAAAATCTACTCTCTTTCTCTCATTACAAATACTTCGTTCTTTCCCAATTCTCTCGTCCCTAGTTTGGTTGAGTGAACTTACCTGACCAGTTGTCGACGGTTTTTTCATACGTCGTTTACGATAACCTCTGTAGTTTTCATACTTACAGTTATAATTATCGTTACCATAATTATCGTGCGTATATCTAACATCATATTTACCACAATTTTGCGTAGTGTTTCGTCTAGATAACTTACTACGTTTCTTGTTAGGCCTAAAGTGATATTTATCTCCGTAAGTGTGGTGTCTTATGTGTTTCAAATGTGTCATCTTGTGTGATTTACTATTGTGTGTGTGCCTCACACTTGGAATATCGCTATTAATAAGGTATGTTTTATTAACCTTTATTTGCTTCTCCTCCTTAATGTTAATTACTTTTTTATAATTATCATTAGTAATTACACATGTATTTTCAATTTGTATGAATTCTTCACATACTATCTTTTCACATATTAGCTCCGTTTGTTTATTAATTATTCCACAGACATTTTCTGCGATCATGTCAATACGTCTGTTTGTATTAACAATTTTTTCAGTTAACTGCGCATTACTGTCAATTATACTTTGTTTTATTTCTATGTTGTCTTGTTTCAACTCTTCTAGTCTCTCTGTAATTTTTATGGTGTCCTGTCTAAAATTTTCGGACTGTAGCTCTAATTTATTTTCTAAACTTTCTGTTTGTTTCTTATTAGATTCTTTTAATTCGTCTAATTTAGCATTTAAATTTTCCGTTTGTTTTGTACTTATTTCATCGACCCAGGCACGCATCATCATTTGGAATACCTCGACGTCTAAATTTCCTGGAGTCGTCATGTTGAAGTATTATTAAAATATTTATTTAATAGTAATTCTTTAAAAATTATTATTGATAACCGTTCCCTACTTATTTATTTATT
The DNA here is from genome assembly GCA_034769895.1 of Magicicada septendecula. Taxonomy (NCBI): domain Eukaryota; kingdom Metazoa; phylum Arthropoda; class Insecta; order Hemiptera; family Cicadidae; genus Magicicada; species Magicicada septendecula. Next base: position 171,648,791 of record CM068376.1, read on the forward strand.
TCTGTATTTTTATTAATAGTTATTATTAATACTCATTACAGTTACACCTGTTACATAGACAACAATATTATTTGTGGTGGGCGCCAGCTGTGTGATTACACATCAATTAACATTACATTCAGTTACTGTTTACTACAAATAATAATTACATATTATACATTTTTCATTTAACACTCTTTATATATTTTAGAGCAACCATTTAGCTAAATAAAAAAAATTTTAATAGTCAAATGATGGGTATCGGGGTCATACATTCATGATCTACAATTTATGTCACAAATTTTTTTTGTACATAAATTTAGGCATGTCGGGCCCCACGTGCAGGGCGCCAATTTATGCAACATTACAACATTGCAAAAGTTGCATAATATTATATTGTATGTATACAAATTTCTGTACGTAAATTTGGGCATCTCGTGCCTCACGTCTAGGGCGACAAATTTATTTAACGTGACAATTTGGCAAATTTAATTTAATTTAAATTTATGGAGTCCTTTGATCTTGGAGCACCAAATTTAAACAACGTTACATATACATAAATAGGTGTGAACGGTCTCACGTTCAAGATTGACAAATTCTTTAAACATATAACTTTTAAATAGGGGGTCAGGTGTATCTGCAATAAGAACTCTACGGACTTGAAACGGTAATTAAAATTTATTTTATACTATAAAAAAATATGTGCACATGGCACTGACTTCGATTTTAAAACATTAGTTATTATTTGTTATAATGCCGTAAGGCTTAAGATATATACATCCTTACTAACTAAACATTCTATGCTACTAAATAGTATATAAAAGAAAAATCTCATTTTTAGACTACTCAGTCTATTAATATGTTTCAAAATCAATTTTTAAATTTTTTTTCTATATATGGTACGTACTCAAAAGATTAATAGTTATTACTTCTCAGTACTATTTTCTCAAATACTAATTGTTTTTATTTATATTCTTTGTAATCATTTTATGTCATATTAATTTGAGCTCTTATTACGTTAATCGTAATTCTAAAACTTCTATGATTTTTAACTCTACTATACAAGAAATATTACTCTTATTTTTAAATAAAATATTAATGTCTTTAACTGTCTTTGTATACTGTGTATGATTAAGATATGAATAAGTTGTCTATCACCTTATTGTCGTCAATCATACTCGATCATTTTTGTTCCATCGGTGTTCGTCTTCGTCTCGCCTCCAGCGTCGGCTGTCTCTCTTCTCCTCTTGTCCAGCGTCGGCTGTCTCTCACTCTCTCGTCCAGCGTCGTATCGCTATGGAACTTCTTCTCTTGTCCAGCGTCGTATCGCTATAGAACTTCTTCTCTTGTCCAGCGTCGTATCGCTATGGACTTCTTCAGTAGTGCTGTTATTAATTACAATGTTTGTCTTATAGCTTGGTTACGTATTTGTACATAACTGGCAATTTAAACTGTTTATAAAAATATTAATAAATATGCCATGCTGACGGGCATAAGCTCCCGCTGCATCGTGGATGATTCAAGAAAGAGAACCACTGAAGCTTGCGTGTCCTATTTATACCCATGTCTTGGTCGACACCCTTCAGTGATACAAAATCGACATGTTAGAAACTGTCTTTGGCGTCAGTTCCCCCACTCTTTGTCAAATTCACTATTTTTTATATTTCTGCGAATTGCAGAGTCCTGTAAGTATTTTTTTATACTTATCTTATAACTAATTTTACAACACATGTTCATTGTAATTTTGGACATTGCAACTTAACCCTTTTGATTTGTACACAGTTATTTCACTATTGCACTTGTACGGCTTGTCACTTTCGCGTGGTTTTCGCACACAGTATTTATTAAATTTATTTACATTTTATGGTGCTTTTGGATGTTAATTCTTAATTCTAGTTTATGAATAATTACGGAAAAACAGTCATTGTGCAATTATTCATACTGGGGTGGCAAACTTGCCTGCAGAGACCTGCGTTCACACACACTAGCAAAATACTGGTGTACACACTTTCAGTTACATTTGTGTGTGTGTGCACGTTGATTCAGGTCGAAACACCTGTTCATATTTTTGTCCGAGTCAAGCTTGCAATCCATAACATGCTTATTTCTAATATATTATTAATTATTTACAGTTTATTAAGTAAATTTAAATTATTATATTTCATGCTCAGTACATCACTTATTTGTACTGTCGCATTATTCCTCTGCTTGGTAACAAAAAAAAATTTTAATAAATTTATTTATTATAAATTTTTTTGTAATCTATTTATTTATTATTATTATTTGCAAACAAAAAAATATAACAAATAATAAAGAATAATATTCGTCATTTCACCCTTAATAGGAGTGTATACAAATGTCTTACCTCCCCTCTTTCGTACGCTCACTGCTCGCAACCTTGAATTAGGGTGGCTTTACAAACAGCTGATTTGACTGGTTTCAGTGACCTCTGTTTTATGTGTAGAACTTCTTAAATGACGTTGCGTGGAATTTACCAATTTCTTTCTTCTGTATCTCATCATATACAATGAAAGTGTTCTGTCCCACTCGCTGTCTTAACGTATACGGTCCATTATAAAGTCTGAAGAATTTCTTCGCCGTCTTATCACTCCTTTTTCCCACTGGATTTGCTTTGAGTAGTATACTTTCTCCCACGTTGAATTGTTGTAACTTGTGAGTTAGATTAAATCTCTCTATTCTCTTGTTACCTCTCTCTCTTATTCGTTGCTTTGCGTATTCAATTTTCACACTTATTGGTACAGGTACATTTTGGTTATTAGGTTTGTTTAGATATTTAGTCCAAAATCTGGTTGGCTTCTTATCTTCTTCTAATTCCATTGGAGTGTATCCTGTTGCTTCACTATAATTTTCGTTAATGGCTTTTTCAATAAATGGTAAATATTCTGCCCATTTATTGTGTTGATTATGGCAATATATTCATAAATATTTACCTAATTCTTTGTTAACTCTCTCAGCAATGTTTCCTTGAGGATGTCTTATGGATGTGAGTACTGGTTGTATTCCATTTTCCCTTAACGTCCTCTCCCATTTTTCACTTTGGAATTGCACACCTTGATCACTGAGTATCTTCTTCATTTTTCCATATAACGGAATATATTTTTGCACTAGTATCTTTAGAACAACTTTGGTTGTGGGTCGCATAATTGGGTACAGTCGGACTGCCTTGGAAAACACATCGATACATACCAATATGTGCTTCACACCTCGACTTGATCGTGGTAATGGTCCCAGAAAATCCACTGCAATTAGCTCTCCTTTGTTTTCCTTCTGTATACTCTGCATTCCTACATATGTGTGTAAATTCGGTCCTTAATTTTACATTAACTTACTCATACATTCATACCTTCGCTTCTAATCTTCCTTAGCTCTTTTCTTAACATGACATTACTTTATCTAATACATTACTTATACAATACATTAACATTCATTACCTTTTATTACATTTCTTTAACATTACCTTTCTAATCGCTACAACTTTCTTGAAATACACTTCCGTAACAGAATACTTTTTTTAGCTCGTAGTGTGTCGCATGTTCGGTTACAGAGGAACTGTCTTGGAAAACAACGATATTTTTCTCGAAGTCCTTAATCCTAAGTAGTCTCTGCCCTTATGACTTTTCACTCTCGCTTTCTTCTGTGTCCTTGTATCTTCGATAAGTGTTCGCTTGATCAGCCGTTCTAATAATTATGGCAATTATTGCCGTTCCTAACCCTTTCTTCATATTAATAACAACAATAATAACATTCCTTACTTTCTTAAATATTTCTCTACAATAGCATTCCTTACCTTCAATAATACATTTCTTAATTAACCCTTTCAAATAATATTCCTTATAACATTTCTTAATTATACTCTCTTATATTATTACACATATTATTTCTTATTATTAATAATTAATAGTTATATTATTTTTCTCATTTAAAAATAATTATTTATTCCATTCGGGTATTGAGTTCAGTGTGTAGTTAGAACTGACACCCTTCATTATACAATTGCATTGTTGTACACAGGAAATTCATTGTGTTCACCCTCGTATAAACAACATCCGCGTTCCATTGTATTAATCCCTTGTTACCTTTCCGTTGCATAGCTGCGACGTTTGTGTTTATCGTAGAAATCACCTGTTCATAGTGCAATGTTTTCATCTTGCCTCTCGGCCACACAAAATCTACTCTCTTTCTCTCATTACAAATACTTCGTTCTTTCCCAATTCTCTCGTCCCTAGTTTGGTTGAGTGAACTTACCTGACCAGTTGTCGACGGTTTTTTCATACGTCGTTTACGATAACCTCTGTAGTTTTCATACTTACAGTTATAATTATCGTTACCATAATTATCGTGCGTATATCTAACATCATATTTACCACAATTTTGCGTAGTGTTTCGTCTAGATAACTTACTACGTTTCTTGTTAGGCCTACAGTGATATTTATCTCCGTAAGTGTGGTGTCTTATGTGTTTCAAATGTGTCATCTTGTGTGATTTACTATTGTGTGTGTGCCTCACACTTGGAATATCGCTATTAATAAGGTATGTTTTATTAACCTTTATTTGCTTCTCCTCCTTAATGTTAATTACTTTTTTATAATTATCATTAGTAATTACACATGTATTTTCAATTTGTATGAATTCTTCACATACTATCTTTTCACATATTAGCTCCGTTTGTTTATTAATTATTCCACAGACATTTTCTGCGATCGTGTCAATACGTCTGTTTGTATTAACAATTTTTTCAGTTAACTGCGCATTACTGTCAATTATACTTTGTTTTATTTCTATGTTGTCTTGTTTCAACTCTTCTAGACTCTCTGTAATTTTTATGGTGTCCTGTCTAAAATTTTCGGACTGTAGCTCTAATTTATTTTCTAAACTTTCTGTTTGTTTCTTATTAGATTCTTTTAATTCGTCTAATTTAGCATTTAAATTTTCCGTTTGTTTTGTACTTATTTCATCGACCCAGGCACGCATCATCATTTGGAATGCCTCGACGTCTAAATTTCCTGGAGTCGTCATGTTGAAGTATTATTAAAATATTTATTTAATAGTAATTCTTTAAAAATTATTATTGATAACCGTTCCCTACTTATTTATTTATTTCTGTATTTTTATTAATAGTTATTATTAATACTCATTACAGTTACACCTGTTACATAGACAACAATATTATTTGTGGTGGGCGCCAGCTGTGTGATTACACAACAATTAACATTACATTCAGTTACTGTTTACTACAAATAATAATTACATATTATACATTTTTCATTTAACACTCTTTATATATTTTAGAGCAACCATTTAGCTACATAAAAAAAATTTTAATAGTCAAATGATGGGTATCGGGTCATACATTCATGATCTACAATTTATGTCACAAATTTTTTTTGTACATAAATTTAGGCATGTCGGGCCCCACGTGCAGGGCGCCAATTTATGCAACATTACAACATTGCAAAAGTTGCATAATATTATATTGTATGTATACAAATTTCTGTACGTAAATTTGGGCATCTCGTGCCTCACGTCTAGGGCGACAAATTTATTTAACGTGACAATTTGGCAAATTTAATTTAATTTAAATTTATGGAGTCCTTTGATCTTGGAGCACCAAATTTAAACAACGTTACATATACATAAATAGGTGTGAACGGTCTCACGTTCAAGATTGACAAATTCTTTAAATATATAACATTTAAATAGGGGGTCAGGTGTATCTGCAATAAGAACTCTACGGACTTGAAATGGTAATTAAAATTTATTTTATACTATAAAAAAATATGTGCACATGGCACTGACTTCGATTTTAAAACATTAGTTATTATTTGTTATAATGCCGTAAGGCTTAAGATATATACATCCTTACTAACTAAACATTCTATGCTACTAAATAGTATATAAAAGAAAAATCTCATTTTTAGACTACTCAGTCTATTAATATGTTTCAAAACCAATTTTTAAATTTTTTTTCTATATATGGTACGTACTCAAAAGATTAATAGTTATTACTTCTCAGTACTGTTTTCTCAAATACTAATTGTTTTTATTTATATTCTTTGTAATCATTTTATATCATATTAATTTGAGCTCTTATTACGTTAATCGTAATTCTAAAACTTCTATGATTTTTATCTCTACTATACAAGAAATATTACTCTTATTTTTAAATAAAATATTAATGTCTTTAACTGTCTTTGTATACTGTGTATGATTAAGATATGAATAAGTTGTCTATCACCTTATTGTCGTCAATCATACTCGATCATTTTTGTTCCATCGGTGTTCGTCTTCGTCTCGCCTCCAGCGTCGGCTGTCTCTCTTCTCCTCTTGTCCAGCGTCGGCTGTCTCTCACTCTCTCGTCCAGCGTCGTATCGCTATGGAACTTCTTCTCTTGTCCAGCGTCGTATCGCTATAGAACTTCTTCTCTTGTCCAGCGTCGTATCGCTATGGACTTCTTCAGTAGTGCTGTTATTAATTACAATGTTTGTCTTATAGCTTGGTTACGTATTTGTACATAACTGGCAATTTAAACTGTTTATAAAAATATTAATAAATATGCCATGCTGACGGGCATAAGCTCCCGCTGCATCGTGGATGATTCAAGAAAGAGAACCACTGAAGCTTGCGTGTCCTATTTATACCCATGTCTTGGTCGACACCCTTCAGTGATACAAAATCGACATGTTAGAAACTGTCTTTGGCGTCAGTTCCCCCACTCTTTGTCAAATTCACTATTTTTTATATTTCTGCGAATTGCAGAGTCCTGTAAGTATTTTTTTATACTTATCTTATAACTAATTTTACAACACATGTTCATTGTAATTTTGGACATTGCAACTTAACCCTTTTGATTTGTACACAGTTATTTCACTATTGCACTTGTACGGCTTGTCACTTTCGCGTGGTTTTCGCACACAGTATTTATTAAATTTATTTACATTTTATGGTGCTTTTGGATTTTAATTCTTAATTCTAGTTTATGAATAATTACGGAAAAACAGTCATTGTGCAATTATTCATACTGGGGTGGCAAACTTGCCTGCAGAGACCTGCGTTCACACACACTAGCAAAATACTGGTGTACACACTTTCAGTTACATTTGTGTGTGTGTGCACGTTGATTCAGGTCGAAACACCTGTTCATATTTTTGTCCGAGTCAAGCTTGCAATCCATAACATGCTTATTTCTAATATATTATTAATTATTTACAGTTTATTAAGTAAATTTAAATTATTATATTTCATGCTCAGTACATCACTTATTTGTACTGTCGCATTATTCCTCTGCTTGGTAACAAAAAAAAATTTTAATAAATTTATTTATTATAAATTTTTTTTTAATCTATTTATTTATTATTATTATTTGCAAACAAAAAAATATAACAAATAATAAAGAATAATATTCGTCATTTCACCCTTAATAGGAGTGTATACAAATGTCTTACCTCCCCTCTTTCGTACGCTCACTGCTCGCGACCTTGAATTAGGGTGGCTTTACAAACAGCTGATTTGACTGGTTTCAGTGACCTCTGTTTTATGTGTAGAACTTCTTAAATGACGTTGCGTGGAATTTACCAATTTCTTTCTTCTGTATCTCATCATATACAATGAAAGTGTTCTGTCCCACTCGCTGTCTTAACGTATACGGTCCATTATAAAGTCTGAAGAATTTCTTCGCCGTCTTATCACTCCTTTTTCCCACTGGATTTGCTTTGAGTAGTATACTTTCTCCCACGTTGAATTGTTGTAACTTGTGAGTTAGATTAAATCTCTCTATTCTCTTGTTACCTCTCTCTCTTATTCGTTGCTTTGCGTATTCAATTTTCACACTTATTGGTACAGGTACATTTTGGTTATTAGGTTTGTTTAGATATTTAGTCCAAAATCTGGTTGGCTTCTTATCTTCTTCTAATTCCATTGGAGTGTATCCTGTTGCTTCACTATAATTTTCGTTAATGGCTTTTTCAATAAATGGTAAATATTCTGCCCATTTATTGTGTTGATTATGGCAATATATTCATAAATATTTACCTAATTCTTTGTTAACTCTCTCAGCAATGTTTCCTTGAGGATGTCTTATGGATGTGAGTACTGGTTGTATTCCATTTTCCCTTAACGTCCTCTCCCATTTTTCACTTTGGAATTGCACACCTTGATCACTGAGTATCTTCTTCATTTTTCCATATAACGGAATATATTTTTGCACTAGTATCTTTAGAACAACTTTGGTTGTGGGTCGCATAATTGGGTACAGTCGGACTGCCTTGGAAAACACATCGATACATCCCAATATGTGCTTCACACCTCGACTTGATCGTGGTAATGGTCCCAGAAAATCCACTGCAATTAGCTCTCCTTTGTTTTCCTTCTGTATACTCTGCATTCCTACATATGTGTGTAAATTCGGTCCTTAATTTTACATTAACTTACTCATACATTCATACCTTCGCTTCTAATCTTCCTTAGCTCTTTTCTTAACATGACATTACTTTATCTAATACATTACTTATACAATACATTAACATTCATTACCTTTTATTACATTTCTTTAACATTACCTTTCTGATCGCTACAACTTTCTTGAAATACACTTCCGTAACAGAATACTTTTTTTAGCTCGTAGTGTGTCGCATGTTCGGTTACAGAGGAACTGTCTTGGAAAACAACGATATTTTTCTCGAAGTCCTTAATCCTAAGTAGTCTCTGCCCTTATGACTTTTCACTCTCGCTTTCTTCTGTGTCCTTGTATCTTCGATAAGTGTTCGCTTGATCAGCCGTTCTAATAATTATGGCAATTATTGCCGTTCCTAACCCTTTCTTCATATTAATAACAACAATAATAACATTCCTTACTTTCTTAAATATTTCTCTACAATAGCATTCCTTACCTTCAATAATACATTTCTTAATTAACCCTTTCAAATAATATTCCTTATAACATTTCTTAATTATACTCTCTTATATTATTACACATATTATTTCTTATTATTAATAATTAATAGTTATATTATTTTTCTCATTTAAAAATAATTATTTATTCCATTCGGGTATTGAGTTCAGTGTGTAGTTAGAACTGACACCCTTCATTATACAATTGCATTGTTGTACACAGGAAATTCATTGTGTTCACCCTCGTATAAACAACATCCGCGTTCCATTGTATTAATCCCTTGTTACCTTTCCGTTGCATAGCTGCGACGTTTGTGTTTATCGTAGAAATCACCTGTTCATAGTGCAATGTTTTCATCTTGCCTCTCGGCCACACAAAATCTACTCTCTTTCTCTCATTACAAATACTTCGTTCTTTCCCAATTCTCTCGTCCCTAGTTTGGTTGAGTGAACTTACCTGACCAGTTGTCGACGGTTTTTTCATACGTCGTTTACGATAACCTCTGTAGTTTTCATACTTACAGTTATAATTATCGTTACCATAATTATCGTGCGTATATCTAACATCATATTTACCACAATTTTGCGTAGTGTTTCGTCTAGATAACTTACTACGTTTCTTGTTAGGCCTACAGTGATATTTATCTCCGTAAGTGTGGTGTCTTATGTGTTTCAAATGTGTCATCTTGTGTGATTTACTATTGTGTGTGTGCCTCACACTTGGAATATCGCTATTAATAAGGTATGTTTTATTAACCTTTATTTGCTTCTCCTCCTTAATGTTAATTACTTTTTTATAATTATCATTAGTAATTACACATGTATTTTCAATTTGTATGAATTCTTCACATACTATCTTTTCACATATTAGCTCCGTTTGTTTATTAATTATTCCACAGACATTTTCTGCGATCGTGTCAATACGTCTGTTTGTATTAACAATTTTTTCAGTTAACTGCGCATTACTGTCAATTATACTTTGTTTTATTTCTATGTTGTCTTGTTTCAACTCTTCTAGACTCTCTGTAATTTTTATGGTGTCCTGTCTAAAATTTTCGGACTGTAGCTCTAATTTATTTTCTAAACTTTCTGTTTGTTTCTTATTAGATTCTTTTAATTCGTCTAATTTAGCATTTAAATTTTCCGTTTGTTTTGTACTTATTTCATCGACCCAGGCACGCATCATCATTTGGAATGCCTCGACGTCTAAATTTCCTGGAGTCGTCATGTTGAAGTATTATTAAAATATTTATTTAATAGTAATTCTTTAAAAATTATTATTGATAACCGTTCCCTACTTATTTATTTATTTCTGTATTTTTATTAATAGTTATTATTAATACTCATTACAGTTACACCTGTTACATAGACAACAATATTATTTGTGGTGGGCGCCAGCTGTGTGATTACACAACAATTAACATTACATTCAGTTACTGTTTACTACAAATAATAATTACATATTATACATTTTTCATTTAACACTCTTTATATATTTTAGAGCAACCATTTAGCTACATAAAAAAAATTTTAATAGTCAAATGATGGGTATCGGGTCATACATTCATGATCTACAATTTATGTCACAAATTTTTTTTGTACATAAATTTAGGCATGTCGGGCCCCACGTGCAGGGCGCCAATTTATGCAACATTACAACATTGCAAAAGTTGCATAATATTATATTGTATGTATACAAATTTCTGTACGTAAATTTGGGCATCTCGTGCCTCACGTCTAGGGCGACAAATTTATTTAACGTGACAATTTGGCAAATTTAATTTAATTTAAATTTATGGAGTCCTTTGATCTTGGAGCACCAAATTTAAACAACGTTACATATACATAAATAGGTGTGAACGGTCTCACGTTCAAGATTGACAAATTCTTTAAATATATAACATTTAAATAGGGGGTCAGGTGTATCTGCAATAAGAACTCTACGGACTTGAAATGGTAATTAAAATTTATTTTATACTATAAAAAAATATGTGCACATGGCACTGACTTCGATTTTAAAACATTAGTTATTATTTGTTATAATGCCGTAAGGCTTAAGATATATACATCCTTACTAACTAAACATTCTATGCTACTAAATAGTATATAAAAGAAAAATCTCATTTTTAGACTACTCAGTCTATTAATATGTTTCAAAACCAATTTTTAAATTTTTTTTCTATATATGGTACGTACTCAAAAGATTAATAGTTATTACTTCTCAGTACTGTTTTCTCAAATACTAATTGTTTTTATTTATATTCTTTGTAATCATTTTATATCATATTAATTTGAGCTCTTATTACGTTAATCGTAATTCTAAAACTTCTATGATTTTTAACTCTACTATACAAGAAATGTTACTCTTATTTTTAAATAAAATATTAATGTCTTTAACTGTCTTTGTATACTGTGTATGATTAAGATATGAATAAGTTGTCTATCACCTTATTGTCGTCAATCATACTCGATCATTTTTGTTCCATCGGTGTTCGTCTTCGTCTCGCCTCCAGCGTCGGCTGTCTCTCTTCTCCTCTTGTCCAGCGTCGGCTGTCTCTCACTCTCTCGTCCTCTCCTCTTGTCCAGCGTCGTATCGCTATGGAACTTCTTCTCTTGTCCAGCGTCGTATCGCTATGGAACTTCTTCTCTTGTCCCGCGTCGTATCGCTATGGAACTTCTTCTCTTGTCCAGCATCGTATCACTAAAGAACTTCTTCTCTTGTCCAGCGTCGTATCGCTATGGACTTCTTCAGTAGTGCTGTTATTAATTACAATGTTTGTCTTATAGCTTGGTTACGTATTTGTACATAGCTGGCAATTTAAACTGTTTATAAAAATATTAATAAATATGCCGTGCTGACGGGCATAAGCTCCCGCTGCATCGTGGATGATTCAAGAAAGAGAACCACTGAAGCTTGCGTGTCCTATTTATACCCATGTCTTGGTCGACACCCTTCAGTGATACAAAATCGACATGTTTGAAACTGTCTTTGGCGTCAGTTCCCCCACTCTTTGTCAAATTCACTATTTTTTATATTTCTGCGATTTGCAGAGTCCTGTAAGTATTTTTTTATACTTATCTTATAACTAATTTTACAACACATGTTCATTGTAATTTTGGACATTGCAACTTAACCCTTTTGATTTGTACACAGTTATTTCACTATTGCACTTGTACGGCTTGTCACTTTCGCGTGGTTTTCGCACACAGTATTTATTAAATTTATTTACATTTTATGGTGCTTTTGGATTTTAATTCTTAATTCTAGTTTATGAATAATTACGGAAAAACAGTCATTGTGCAATTATTCATACTGGGGTGGCAAACTTGCCTGCAGAGACCTGCGTTCACACACACTAGCAAAATACTGGTGTACACACTTTCAGTTACATTTGTGTGTGTGTGCACGTTGATTCAGGTCGAAACACCTGTTCATATTTTTGTCTGAGTCAAGCTTGCAATCCATAACATGCTTATTTCTAATATATTATTAATTATTTACAGTTTATTAAGTAAATTTAAATTATTATATTTTATGCTCAGTACATCACTTATTTGTACTGTCGCATTATTCCTCTGCTTGGTAACAAAAAAAAAATTTTAATAAATTTATTTATTATAAATTTTTTTTGTAATCTATTTATTTATTATTATTATTTGCAAACAAAAAAATATAACAAATAATAAAGAATAATATTCGTCATTTCACCCTTAATAGGAGTGTATACAAATGTCTTACCTCCCCTCTTTCGTACGCTCACTGCTCGCGACCTTGAATTAGGGTGGCTTTACAAACAGCTGATTTGACTGGTTTCAGTGACCTCTGTTTTATGTGTAGAACTTCTTAAATGACGTTGCGTGGAATTTACCAATTTCTTTCTTCTGTATCTCATCATATACAATGAAAGTGTTCTGTCCCACTCGCTGTCTTAACGTATACGGTCCATTATAAAGTCTGAAGAATTTCTTCGCCGTCTTATCACTCCTTTTTCCCACTTGATTTGCTTTGAGTAGTATACTTTCTCCCACGTTGAATTGTTGTAACTTGTGAGTTAGATTAAATCTCTCTATTCTCTTGTTACCTCTCTCTCTTATTCGTTGCTTTGCGTATTCAATTTTCACACTTATTGGTACAGGTACATTTTGGTTATTAGGTTTGTTTAGATATTTAGTCCAAAATCTGGTTGGCTTCTTATCTTCTTCTAATTCCATTGGAGTGTATCCTGTTGCTTCACTGTAATTTTCGTTAATGGCTTTTTCAATAAATGGTAAATATTCTGCCCATTTATTGTGTTGATTATGGCAATATATTCGTAAATATTTACTTAATTCTTTGTTAACTCTCTCAGCAATGTTTCCTTGAGGATGTCTTATGGATGTGAGTACTGGTTGTATTCCATTTTCCCTTAACGTCCTCTCCCATTTTTCACTTTGGAATTGCACACCTTGATCACTGAGTATCTTCTTCATTTTTCCATATAACGGAATATATTTTTGCACTAGTATCTTTAGAACAACCTTGGTTGTGGGTCGCATAATTGGGTACAGTCGGACTGCCTTGGAAAACACATCGATACATACCAATATGTGCTTCACACCTCGACTTGATCGTGGTAATGGTCCCAGAAAATCCACTGCAATTAGCTCTCCTTTGTTTTCCTTCTGTATACTCTGTATTCCTACATATGTGTGTAAATTCGGTCCTTAATTTTACATTAACTTACTCATACATTCATACCTTCGCTTCTAATCTTCCTTAGCTCTTTTCTTAACATGACATTACTTTATCTAATACATTACTTATACAATACATTAACATTCATTACCTTTTATTACATTTCTTTAACATTACCTTTCTGATCGCTACAACTTTCTTGAAATACACTTCCGTAACAGAATACTTTTTTTAGCTCGTAGTGTGTCGCATGGTCGGTTACAGAGGAACTGTCTTGGAAAACAACGATATTTTTCTCGAAGTCCTTAATCCTAAGTAGTCTCTGCCCTTATGACTTTTCACTCTCGCTTTCTTCTGTGTCCTTGTATCTTCGATAAGTGTTCGCTTGATCAGCCGTTCTAATAATTATGGCAATTATTGCCGTTCCTAACCCTTTCTTCATATTAATAACAACAATAATAACATTCCTTACTTTCTTAAATATTTCTCTACAATAGCATTCCTTACCTTCAATAATACATTTCTTAATTAACCCTTTCAAATAATATTCCTTATAACATTTCTTAATTATACTCTCTTATATTATTACACATATTATTTCTTATTATTAATAATTAATAGTTATATTATTTTTCTCATTTAAAAATAATTATTTATTCCATTCGGGTATTGAGTTCAGTGTGTAGTTAGAACTGACACCCTTCATTATACAATTGCATTGTTGTACACAGGAAATTCATTGTGTTCACCCTCGTATAAACAACATCCGCATTCCATTGTATTAATCCCTTGTTACCTTTCCGTTGCATAGCTGCGACGTTTGTGTTTATCGTAGTAGTCACCTGTTCATAGTGCAATGTTTTCATCTTGCCTCTCGGCCACACAAAATCTACTCTCTTTCTCTCATTACAAATACTTCGTTCTTTCCCAATTCTCTCGTCCCTAGTTTGGTTGAGTGAACTTACCTGACCAGTTGTCGACGGTTTTTTCATACGTCGTTTACGATAACCTCTGTAGTTTTCATACTTACAGTTATAATTATCGTGCGTATATCTAACATCATATTTACCACAATTTTGCGTAGTGTTTCGTCTAGATAACTTACTACGTTTCTTGTTAGGCCTAAAGTGATATTTATCTCCGTAAGTGTGGTGTCTTATGTGTTTCAAATGTGTCATCTTGTGTGATTTACTATTGTGTGTGTGCCTCACACTTGGAATATCGCTATTAATAAGGTATGTTTTATTAACCTTTATTTGCTTCTCCTCCTTAATGTTAATTACTTTTTTATAATTATCATTAGTAATTACACATGTATTTTCAATTTGTATGAATTCTTCACATACTATCTTTTCACATATTAGCTCCGTTTGTTTATTAATTATTCCACAGACATTTTCTGCGATCATGTCAATACGTCTGTTTGTATTAACAATTTTTTCAGTTAACTGCGCATTACTGTCAATTATACTTTGTTTTATTTCTATGTTGTCTTGTTTCAACTCTTCTAGTCTCTCTGTAATTTTTATGGTGTCCTGTCTAAAATTTTCGGACTGTAGCTCTAATTTATTTTCTAAACTTTCTGTTTGTTTCTTATTAGATTCTTTTAATTCGTCTAATTTAGCATTTAAATTTTCCGTTTGTTTTGTACTTATTTCATCGACCCAGGCACGCATCATCATTTGGAATGCCTCGACGTCTAAATTTCCTGGAGTCGTCATGTTGAAGTATTATTAAAATATTTATTTAATAGTAATTCTTTAAAAATTATTATTGATAACCGTTCCCTACTTATTTATTTATTTCTGTATTTTTATTAATAGTTATTATTAATACTCATTACAGTTACACCTGTTACATAGACAACAATATTATTTGTGGTGGGCGCCAGCTGTGTGATTACACATCAATTAACATTACATTCAGTTACTGTTTACTACAAATAATAATTACATATTATACATTTTTCATTTAACACTCTTTATATATTTTAGAGCAACCATTTAGCTACATAAAAAAAATTTTAATAGTCAAATGATGGGTATCGGGTCATACATTCATGATCTACAATTTATGTCACAAATTTTTTTTGTACATAAATTTAGGCATGTCGGGCCCCACGTGCAGGGGGCCAATTTATGCAACATTACAACATTGCAAAAGTTGCATAATATTATATTGTATGTATACAAATTTCTGTACGTAAATTTGAGCATCTCGTGCCTCACGTCTAGGGCGACCAATTTATTTAACGTGACAATTTGGCAAATTTAATTTAATTTAAATTTGTGGAGTCCTTTGATCTTGGAGCACCAAATTTAAACAACGTTACATATACATAAATAGGTGTGAACGGTCTCACGTTCAAGATTGACAAATTCTTTAAACATATAACATTTAAATAGGGGGTCAGGTGTATCTTCAATAAGAACTCTACGGACTTGAAACGGTAATTAAAATTTATTTTATACTATAAAAAAATATGTGCACATGGCACTGACTTCGATTTTAAAACATTAGTTATTATTTGTTATAATGCCGTAAGGCTTAAGATATATACATCCTTACTAAAAACATTCTATGCTACTAAATAGTATATAAAAGAAAAATCTCATTTTTAGACTACTCAGTCTATTAATATGTTTCAAAATCAATTTTTAAATCTTTTTTCTATATATGGTACGTACTCAAAAAATTAATAGTTATTACTTCTCAGTACTGTTTTCTCAAATACTAATTGTTTTTATTTATATTCTTTGTAATCATTTTATATCATATTAATTTGAGCTCTTATTACGTTAATCGTAATTCTAAAACTTCTATGATTTTTAACTCTACTATACAAGAAATATTACTCTTATTTTTAAATAAAATATTAATGTCTTTAACTGTCTTTGTATACTGTGTATGATTAAGATATGAATAAGTTGTCTATCACCTTATTGTCGTCAATCATACTCGATCATTTTTGTTCCATCGGTGTTCGTCTTCATCTCGCCTCCAGCGTCGGCTGTCTCTCTTCTCCTCTTGTCCAGCGTCGGCTGTCTCTCACTCTCTCGTCCTCTCCTCTTGTCCAGCGTCGTATCGCTATGGAACTTCTTCTCTTGTCCAGCGTCGTATCGCTATGGAACTTCTTCTCTTGTCCCGCGTCGTATCGCTATGGAACTTCTTCTCTTGTCCAGCGTCGTATCGCTATAGAACTTCTTCTCTTGTCCAGCGTCGTATCGCTATGGACTTCTTCAGTAGTGCTGTTATTAATTACAATGTTTGTCTTATAGCTTGGTTACGTATTTGTACATAACTGGCAATTTAAACTGTTTATAAAAATATTAATAAATATGCCGTGCTGACGGGCATAAGCTCCCGCTGCATCGTGGATGATTCAAGAAAGAGAACCACTGAAGCTTGCGTGTCCTATTTATACCCATGTCTTGGTCGACACCCTTCAGTGATACAAAATCGACATGTTAGAAACTGTCTTTGGCGTCAGTTCCCCCACTCTTTGTCAAATTCACTATTTTTTATATTTCTGCGAATTGCAGAGTCCTGCAAGTATTTTTTTATACTTATCTTATAACTAATTTTACAACACATGTTCATTGTAATTTTGGACATTGCAACTTAACCCTTTTGATTTGTACTTGTACGGCTTGTCACTTTCGCGTGGTTTTCGCACACAGTATTTATTAAATTTATTTACATTTTATGGTGCTTTTGGATTTTAATTCTTAATTCTAGTTTATGAATAATTACGGAAAAACAGTCATTGTGCAATTATTCATACTGGGGTGGCAAACTTGCCTGCAGAGACCTGCGTTCACACACACTAGCAAAATACTGGTGTACACACTTTCAGTTACATTTGTGTGTGTGTGCACGTTGATTCAGGTCGAAACACCTGTTCATATTTTTGTCTGAGTCAAGCTTGCAATCCATAACATGCTTATTTCTAATATATTATTAATTATTTACAGTTTATTAAGTAAATTTAAATTATTATATTTCATGCTCAGTACATCACTTATTTGTACTGTCGCATTATTCCTCTGCTTGGTAACAAAAAAAAATTTTAATAAACTTATTTATTATAAATTTTTTTTTTCTATTTATTTATTATTATTATTTGCAAAAAAAAATATAACAAATAATAAAGAATAATATTCGTCATTTCACCCTTAATAGGAGTGTATACAAATGTCTTACCTCCCCTCTTTCGTACACTCACTGCTCGCGACCTTGAATTAGGGTGGCTTTACAAACAGCTGATTTGACTGGTTTCAATGACCTCTGTTTTATGTGTAGAACTTCTTAAATGACGTTGCGTGGAATTTACCAATTTCTTTCTTCTGTATCTCATCATATACAATGAAAGTGTTCTGTCCCACTCGCTGTCTTAATGTATACGGTCCATTATAAAGTCTGAAGAATTTCTTCGCCGTATTATCACTCCTTTTTCCCACTGGATTTGCTTTGAGTAGTATACTTTCTCCCACGTTGAATTGTTGTAACTTGTGAGTTAGATTAAATCTCTCTATTCTCTTGTTACCTCTCTCTCTTATTCGTTGCTTTGCGTATTCAATTTTCACACTTATTGGTACAGGTACATTTTGGTTATTAGGTTTGTTTAGATATTTAGTCCAAAATCTGGTTGGCTTCTTATCTTCTTCTAATTCTATTGGAGTGTATCCTGTTGCTTCACTATAATTTTTGTTAATGGCTTTTTCAATAAATGGTAAATATTCTGCCCATTTATTGTGTTGATTATGGCAATATATTCGTAAATATTTACTTAATTCTTTGTTAACTCTCTCAGCAAGGTTTCCTTGAGGATGTCTTATGGATGTGAGTACTGGTTGTATTCCATTTTCCCTTAACGTCCTCTCCCATTTTTCACTTTGGAATTGCACACCTTGATCACTGAGTATCTTCTTCATTTTTCCATATAACGGAATATATGTTTGCAGTAGTATCTTTAGAACAACTTTGGTTGTGGGTCGCATAATTGGGTACAGTCGGACTGCCTTGGAAAACACATCGATACATACCAATATGTGCTTCACACCTCGATTTGATCGTGGTAATGGTCCCAGAAAATCCACTGCAATTAGCTCTCCTTTGTTTTCCTTCTGTATACTCTGCATTCCTACATATGTGTGTAAATTCAGTCCATAATTTTACATTAACTTACTCATACATTCATACCTTCGCTTCTAATCTTCCTTAGCTCTTTTCTTAACATGACATTACTTTATCTAATACATTACTTACACAATACATTAACATTCATTACCTTTTATTACATTTCTTTAACATTACCTTTCTGATCGCTACAACTTTCTTGAAATACACTTCCGTAACAGAATACTTTTTTTAGCTCGTAGTGTGTCGCATGGTCGGTTACAGAAGAACTGTCTTGGAAAACAACGATATTTTTCTCGAAGTCCTTAATCCTAAGTAGTCTCTGCCCTTACGACTTTTCACTCTCGCTTTCTTCTGTGTCCTTGTATCTTCGATAAGTGTTCGCTTGATCAGCCGTTCTAATAATTATGGCAATTATTGCCGTTCCTAACCCTTTCTTCATATTAATAACAACAATAATAACATTCCTTACTTTCTTAAATATTTCTCTACAATAGCATTCCTTACCTTCAATAATACATTTCTTAATTAACCCTTTCAAATAATATTCCTTATAACATTTCTTAATTATACTCTCTTATATTATTACACATATTATTTCTTATTATTAATAATTAATAGTTATATTATTTTTCTCATTTAAAAATAATTATTTATTCCATTCGGGTATTGAGTTCAGTGTGTAGTTAGAACTGACACCCTTCATTATACAATTGCATTGTTGTACACAGGAAATTCATTGTGTTCACCCTCGTATAAACAACATCCGCATTCCATTGTATTAATCCCTTGTTACCTTTCCGTTGCATAGCTGCGACGTTTGTGTTTATCGTAGTAGTCACCTGTTCATAGTGCAATGTTTTCATCTTGCCTCTCGGCCACACAAAATCTACTCTCTTTCTCTCATTACAAATACTTCGTTCTTTCCCAATTCTCTCGTGCCTAGTTTGGTTGAGTGAACTTACCTGACCAGTTGTCGACGGTTTTTTCATACGTCGTTTACGATAACCTCTGTAGTTTTCATACTTACAGTTATAATTATCGTTACCATAATTATCGTGCGTATATCTAACATCATATTTACCACAATTTTGCGTAGTGTTTCGTCTAGATAACTTACTACGTTTCTTGTTAGGCCTACAGTGATATTTATCTCCGTAAGTGTGGTGTCTTATGTGTTTCAAATGTGTCATCTTGTGTGATTTACTATTGTGTGTGTGCCTCACACTTGGAATATCGCTATTAATAAGGTATGTTTTATTAACCTTTATTTGCTTCTCCTCCTTAATGTTAATTACTTTTTTATAATTATCATTAGTAATTACACATGTATTTTCAATTTGTATGAATTCTTCACATACTATCTTTTCACATATTAGCTCCGTTTGTTTATTAATTATTCCACAGACATTTTCTGCGATCGTGTCAATACGTCTGTTTGTATTAACAATTTTTTCAGTTAACTGCGCATTACTGTCAATTATACTTTGTTTTATTTCTATGTTGTCTTGTTTCAACTCTTCTAGACTCTCTGTAATTTTTATGGTGTCCTGTCTAAAATTTTCGGACTGTAGCTCTAATTTATTTTCTAAACTTTCTGTTTGTTTCTTATTAGATTCTTTTAATTCGTCTAATTTAGCATTTAAATTTTCCGTTTGTTTTGTACTTATTTCATCGACCCAGGCACGCATCATCATTTGGAATGCCTCGACGTCTAAATTTCCTGGAGTCGTCATGTTGAAGTATTATTAAAATATTTATTTAATAGTAATTCTTTAAAAATTATTATTGATAACCGTTCCCTACTTATTTATTTATTTCTGTATTTTTATTAATAGTTATTATTAATACTCATTACAGTTACACCTGTTACATAGACAACAATATTATTTGTGGTGGGCGCCAGCTGTGTGATTACACAACAATTAACATTACATTCAGTTACTGTTTACTACAAATAATAATTACATATTATACATTTTTCATTTAACACTCTTTATATATTTTAGAGCAACCATTTAGCTACATAAAAAAAATTTTAATAGTCAAATGATGGGTATCGGGTCATACATTCATGATCTACAATTTATGTCACAAATTTTGTTTGTACATAAATTTAGGCATGTCGGGCCCCACGTGCAGGGGGCCAATTTATGCAACATTACAACATTGCAAAAGTTGCATAATATTATATTGTATGTATACAAATTTCTGTACGTAAATTTGAGCATCTCGTGCCTCACGTCTAGGGCGACCAATTTATTTAACGTGACAATTTGGCAAATTTAATTTAATTTAAATTTGTGGAGTCCTTTGATCTTGGAGCACCAAATTTAAACAACGTTACATATACATAAATAGGTGTGAACGGTCTCACGTTCAAGATTGACAAATTCTTTAAACATATAACATTTAAATAGGGGGTCAGGTGTATCTTCAATAAGAACTCTACGGACTTGAAACGGTAATTAAAATTTATTTTATACTATAAAAAAATATGTGCACATGGCACTGACTTCGATTTTAAAACATTAGTTATTATTTGTTATAATGCCGTAAGGCTTAAGATATATACATCCTTACTAAAAACATTCTATGCTACTAAATAGTATATAAAAGAAAAATCTCATTTTTAGACTACTCAGTCTATTAATATGTTTCAAAATCAATTTTTAAATCTTTTTTCTATATATGGTACGTACTCAAAAAATTAATAGTTATTACTTCTCAGTACTGTTTTCTCAAATACTAATTGTTTTTATTTATATTCTTTGTAATCATTTTATATCATATTAATTTGAGCTCTTATTACGTTAATCGTAATTCTAAAACTTCTATGATTTTTAACTCTACTATACAAGAAATATTACTCTTATTTTTAAATAAAATATTAATGTCTTTAACTGTCTTTGTATACTGTGTATGATTAAGATATGAATAAGTTGTCTATCACCTTATTGTCGTCAATCATACTCGATCATTTTTGTTCCATCGGTGTTCGTCTTCATCTCGCCTCCAGCGTCGGCTGTCTCTCTTCTCCTCTTGTCCAGCGTCGGCTGTCTCTCACTCTCTCGTCCTCTCCTCTTGTCCAGCGTCGTATCGCTATGGAACTTCTTCTCTTGTCCAGCGTCGTATCGCTATGGAACTTCTTCTCTTGTCCCGCGTCGTATCGCTATGGAACTTCTTCTCTTGTCCAGCGTCGTATCGCTATAGAACTTCTTCTCTTGTCCAGCGTCGTATCGCTATGGACTTCTTCAGTAGTGCTGTTATTAATTACAATGTTTGTCTTATAGCTTGGTTACGTATTTGTACATAACTGGCAATTTAAACTGTTTATAAAAATATTAATAAATATGCCGTGCTGACGGGCATAAGCTCCCGCTGCATCGTGGATGATTCAAGAAAGAGAACCACTGAAGCTTGCGTGTCCTATTTATACCCATGTCTTGGTCGACACCCTTCAGTGATACAAAATCGACATGTTAGAAACTGTCTTTGGCGTCAGTTCCCCCACTCTTTGTCAAATTCACTATTTTTTATATTTCTGCGAATTGCAGAGTCCTGCAAGTATTTTTTTATACTTATCTTATAACTAATTTTACAACACATGTTCATTGTAATTTTGGACATTGCAACTTAACCCTTTTGATTTGTACTTGTACGGCTTGTCACTTTCGCGTGGTTTTCGCACACAGTATTTATTAAATTTATTTACATTTTATGGTGCTTTTGGATTTTAATTCTTAATTCTAGTTTATGAATAATTACGGAAAAACAGTCATTGTGCAATTATTCATACTGGGGTGGCAAACTTGCCTGCAGAGACCTGCGTTCACACACACTAGCAAAATACTGGTGTACACACTTTCAGTTACATTTGTGTGTGTGTGCACGTTGATTCAGGTCGAAACACCTGTTCATATTTTTGTCTGAGTCAAGCTTGCAATCCATAACATGCTTATTTCTAATATATTATTAATTATTTACAGTTTATTAAGTAAATTTAAATTATTATATTTCATGCTCAGTACATCACTTATTTGTACTGTCGCATTATTCCTCTGCTTGGTAACAAAAAAAAATTTTAATAAACTTATTTATTATAAATTTTTTTTTTCTATTTATTTATTATTATTATTTGCAAAAAAAAATATAACAAATAATAAAGAATAATATTCGTCATTTCACCCTTAATAGGAGTGTATACAAATGTCTTACCTCCCCTCTTTCGTACACTCACTGCTCGCGACCTTGAATTAGGGTGGCTTTACAAACAGCTGATTTGACTGGTTTCAATGACCTCTGTTTTATGTGTAGAACTTCTTAAATGACGTTGCGTGGAATTTACCAATTTCTTTCTTCTGTATCTCATCATATACAATGAAAGTGTTCTGTCCCACTCGCTGTCTTAATGTATACGGTCCATTATAAAGTCTGAAGAATTTCTTCGCCGTATTATCACTCCTTTTTCCCACTGGATTTGCTTTGAGTAGTATACTTTCTCCCACGTTGAATTGTTGTAACTTGTGAGTTAGATTAAATCTCTCTATTCTCTTGTTACCTCTCTCTCTTATTCGTTGCTTTGCGTATTCAATTTTCACACTTATTGGTACAGGTACATTTTGGTTATTAGGTTTGTTTAGATATTTAGTCCAAAATCTGGTTGGCTTCTTATCTTCTTCTAATTCTATTGGAGTGTATCCTGTTGCTTCACTATAATTTTTGTTAATGGCTTTTTCAATAAATGGTAAATATTCTGCCCATTTATTGTGTTGATTATGGCAATATATTCGTAAATATTTACTTAATTCTTTGTTAACTCTCTCAGCAAGGTTTCCTTGAGGATGTCTTATGGATGTGAGTACTGGTTGTATTCCATTTTCCCTTAACGTCCTCTCCCATTTTTCACTTTGGAATTGCACACCTTGATCACTGAGTATCTTCTTCATTTTTCCATATAACGGAATATATGTTTGCAGTAGTATCTTTAGAACAACTTTGGTTGTGGGTCGCATAATTGGGTACAGTCGGACTGCCTTGGAAAACACATCGATACATACCAATATGTGCTTCACACCTCGATTTGATCGTGGTAATGGTCCCAGAAAATCCACTGCAATTAGCTCTCCTTTGTTTTCCTTCTGTATACTCTGCATTCCTACATATGTGTGTAAATTCAGTCCATAATTTTACATTAACTTACTCATACATTCATACCTTCGCTTCTAATCTTCCTTAGCTCTTTTCTTAACATGACATTACTTTATCTAATACATTACTTACACAATACATTAACATTCATTACCTTTTATTACATTTCTTTAACATTACCTTTCTGATCGCTACAACTTTCTTCAAATACACTTCCGTAACAGAATACTTTTTTTAGCTCGTAGTGTGTCGCATGGTCGGTTACAGAAGAACTGTCTTGGAAAACAACGATATTTTTCTCGAAGTCCTTAATCCTAAGTAGTCTCTGCCCTTACGACTTTTCACTCTCGCTTTCTTCTGTGTCCTTGTATCTTCGATAAGTGTTCGCTTGATCAGCCGTTCTAATAATTATGGCAATTATTGCCGTTCCTAACCCTTTCTTCATATTAATAACAACAATAATAACATTCCTTACTTTCTTAAATATTTCTCTACAATAGCATTCCTTACCTTCAATAATACATTTCTTAATTAACCCTTTCAAATAATATTCCTTATAACATTTCTTAATTATACTCTCTTATATTATTACACATATTATTTCTTATTATTAATAATTAATAGTTATATTATTTTTCTCATTTAAAAATAATTATTTATTCCATTCGGGTATTGAGTTCAGTGTGTAGTTAGAACTGACACCCTTCATTATACAATTGCATTGTTGTACACAGGAAATTCATTGTGTTCACCCTCGTATAAACAACATCCGCGTTCCATTGTATTAATCCCTTGTTACCTTTCCGTTGCATAGCTGCGACGTTTGTGTTTATCGTAGAAATCACCTGTTCATAGTGCAATGTTTTCATCTTGCCTCTCGGCCACACAAAATCTACTCTCTTTCTCTCATTACAAATACTTCGTTCTTTCCCAATTCTCTCGTCCCTAGTTTGGTTGAGTGAACTTACCTGACCAGTTGTCGACGGTTTTTTCATACGTCGTTTACGATAACCTCTGTAGTTTTCATACTTACAGTTATAATTATCGTGCGTATATCTAACATCATATTTACCACAATTTTGCGTAGTGTTTCGTCTAGATAACTTACTACGTTTCTTGTTAGGCCTAAAGTGATATTTATCTCCGTAAGTGTGGTGTCTTATGTGTTTCAAATGTGTCATCTTGTGTGATTTACTATTGTGTGTGTGCCTCACACTTGGAATATCGCTATTAATAAGGTATGTTTTATTAACCTTTATTTGCTTCTCCTCCTTAATGTTAATTACTTTTTTATAATTATCATTAGTAATTACACATGTATTTTCAATTTGTATGAATTCTTCACATACTATCTTTTCACATATTAGCTCCGTTTGTTTATTAATTATTCCACAGACATTTTCTGCGATCATGTCAATACGTCTGTTTGTATTAACAATTTTTTCAGTTAACTGCGCATTACTGTCAATTATACTTTGTTTTATTTCTATGTTGTCTTGTTTCAACTCTTCTAGTCTCTCTGTAATTTTTATGGTGTCCTGTCTAAAATTTTCGGACTGTAGCTCTAATTTATTTTCTAAACTTTCTGTTTGTTTCTTATTAGATTCTTTTAATTCGTCTAATTTAGCATTTAAATTTTCCGTTTGTTTTGTACTTATTTCATCGACCCAGGCACGCATCATCATTTGGAATGCCTCGACGTCTAAATTTCCTGGAGTCGTCATGTTGAAGTATTATTAAAATATTTATTTAATAGTAATTCTTTAAAAATTATTATTGATAACCGTTCCCTACTTATTTATTTATTTCTGTATTTTTATTAATAGTTATTATTAATACTCATTACAGTTACACCTGTTACATAGACAACAATATTATTTGTGGTGGGCGCCAGCTGTGTGATTACACATCAATTAACATTACATTCAGTTACTGTTTACTACAAATAATAATTACATATTATACATTTTTCATTTAACACTCTTTATATATTTTAGAGCAACCATTTAGCTACATAAAAAAAATTTTAATAGTCAAATGATGGGTATCGGGTCATACATTCATGATCTACAATTTATGTCACAAATTTTTTTTGTACATAAATTTAGGCATGTCGGGCCCCACGTGCAGGGGGCCAATTTATGCAACATTACAACATTGCAAAAGTTGCATAATATTATATTGTATGTATACAAATTTCTGTACGTAAATTTGAGCATCTCGTGCCTCACGTCTAGGGCGACCAATTTATTTAACGTGACAATTTGGCAAATTTAATTTAATTTAAATTTGTGGAGTCCTTTGATCTTGGAGCACCAAATTTAAACAACGTTACATATACATAAATAGGTGTGAACGGTCTCACGTTCAAGATTGACAAATTCTTTAAACATATAACATTTAAATAGGGGGTCAGGTGTATCTTCAATAAGAACTCTACGGACTTGAAACGGTAATTAAAATTTATTTTATACTATAAAAAAATATGTGCACATGGCACTGACTTCGATTTTAAAACATTAGTTATTATTTGTTATAATGCCGTAAGGCTTAAGATATATACATCCTTACTAAAAACATTCTATGCTACTAAATAGTATATAAAAGAAAAATCTCATTTTTAGACTACTCAGTCTATTAATATGTTTCAAAATCAATTTTTAAATCTTTTTTCTATATATGGTACGTACTCAAAAAATTAATAGTTATTACTTCTCAGTACTGTTTTCTCAAATACTAATTGTTTTTATTTATATTCTTTGTAATCATTTTATATCATATTAATTTGAGCTCTTATTACGTTAATCGTAATTCTAAAACTTCTATGATTTTTAACTCTACTATACAAGAAATATTACTCTTATTTTTAAATAAAATATTAATGTCTTTAACTGTCTTTGTATACTGTGTATGATTAAGATATGAATAAGTTGTCTATCACCTTATTGTCGTCAATCATACTCGATCATTTTTGTTCCATCGGTGTTCGTCTTCATCTCGCCTCCAGCGTCGGCTGTCTCTCTTCTCCTCTTGTCCAGCGTCGGCTGTCTCTCACTCTCTCGTCCTCTCCTCTTGTCCAGCGTCGTATCGCTATGGAACTTCTTCTCTTGTCCAGCGTCGTATCGCTATGGAACTTCTTCTCTTGTCCCGCGTCGTATCGCTATGGAACTTCTTCTCTTGTCCAGCGTCGTATCGCTATAGAACTTCTTCTCTTGTCCAGCGTCGTATCGCTATGGACTTCTTCAGTAGTGCTGTTATTAATTACAATGTTTGTCTTATAGCTTGGTTACGTATTTGTACATAACTGGCAATTTAAACTGTTTATAAAAATATTAATAAATATGCCGTGCTGACGGGCATAAGCTCCCGCTGCATCGTGGATGATTCAAGAAAGAGAACCACTGAAGCTTGCGTGTCCTATTTATACCCATGTCTTGGTCGACACCCTTCAGTGATACAAAATCGACATGTTAGAAACTGTCTTTGGCGTCAGTTCCCCCACTCTTTGTCAAATTCACTATTTTTTATATTTCTGCGAATTGCAGAGTCCTGCAAGTATTTTTTTATACTTATCTTATAACTAATTTTACAACACATGTTCATTGTAATTTTGGACATTGCAACTTAACCCTTTTGATTTGTACTTGTACGGCTTGTCACTTTCGCGTGGTTTTCGCACACAGTATTTATTAAATTTATTTACATTTTATGGTGCTTTTGGATTTTAATTCTTAATTCTAGTTTATGAATAATTACGGAAAAACAGTCATTGTGCAATTATTCATACTGGGGTGGCAAACTTGCCTGCAGAGACCTGCGTTCACACACACTAGCAAAATACTGGTGTACACACTTTCAGTTACATTTGTGTGTGTGTGCACGTTGATTCAGGTCGAAACACCTGTTCATATTTTTGTCTGAGTCAAGCTTGCAATCCATAACATGCTTATTTCTAATATATTATTAATTATTTACAGTTTATTAAGTAAATTTAAATTATTATATTTCATGCTCAGTACATCACTTATTTGTACTGTCGCATTATTCCTCTGCTTGGTAACAAAAAAAAATTTTAATAAACTTATTTATTATAAATTTTTTTTTTCTATTTATTTATTATTATTATTTGCAAAAAAAAATATAACAAATAATAAAGAATAATATTCGTCATTTCACCCTTAATAGGAGTGTATACAAATGTCTTACCTCCCCTCTTTCGTACACTCACTGCTCGCGACCTTGAATTAGGGTGGCTTTACAAACAGCTGATTTGACTGGTTTCAATGACCTCTGTTTTATGTGTAGAACTTCTTAAATGACGTTGCGTGGAATTTACCAATTTCTTTCTTCTGTATCTCATCATATACAATGAAAGTGTTCTGTCCCACTCGCTGTCTTAATGTATACGGTCCATTATAAAGTCTGAAGAATTTCTTCGCCGTATTATCACTCCTTTTTCCCACTGGATTTGCTTTGAGTAGTATACTTTCTCCCACGTTGAATTGTTGTAACTTGTGAGTTAGATTAAATCTCTCTATTCTCTTGTTACCTCTCTCTCTTATTCGTTGCTTTGCGTATTCAATTTTCACACTTATTGGTACAGGTACATTTTGGTTATTAGGTTTGTTTAGATATTTAGTCCAAAATCTGGTTGGCTTCTTATCTTCTTCTAATTCTATTGGAGTGTATCCTGTTGCTTCACTATAATTTTTGTTAATGGCTTTTTCAATAAATGGTAAATATTCTGCCCATTTATTGTGTTGATTATGGCAATATATTCGTAAATATTTACTTAATTCTTTGTTAACTCTCTCAGCAAGGTTTCCTTGAGGATGTCTTATGGATGTGAGTACTGGTTGTATTCCATTTTCCCTTAACGTCCTCTCCCATTTTTCACTTTGGAATTGCACACCTTGATCACTGAGTATCTTCTTCATTTTTCCATATAACGGAATATATGTTTGCAGTAGTATCTTTAGAACAACTTTGGTTGTGGGTCGCATAATTGGGTACAGTCGGACTGCCTTGGAAAACACATCGATACATACCAATATGTGCTTCACACCTCGATTTGATCGTGGTAATGGTCCCAGAAAATCCACTGCAATTAGCTCTCCTTTGTTTTCCTTCTGTATACTCTGCATTCCTACATATGTGTGTAAATTCAGTCCATAATTTTACATTAACTTACTCATACATTCATACCTTCGCTTCTAATCTTCCTTAGCTCTTTTCTTAACATGACATTACTTTATCTAATACATTACTTACACAATACATTAACATTCATTACCTTTTATTACATTTCTTTAACATTACCTTTCTGATCGCTACAACTTTCTTGAAATACACTTCCGTAACAGAATACTTTTTTTAGCTCGTAGTGTGTCGCATGGTCGGTTACAGAGGAACTGTCTTGGAAAACAACGATATTTTTCTCGAAGTCCTTAATCCTAAGTAGTCTCTGCCCTTACGACTTTTCACTCTCGCTTTCTTCTGTGTCCTTGTATCTTCGATAAGTGTTCGCTTGATCAGCCGTTCTAATAATTATGGCAATTATTGCCGTTCCTAACCCTTTCTTCATATTAATAACAACAATAATAACATTCCTTACTTTCTTAAATATTTCTCTACAATAGCATTCCTTACCTTCAATAATACATTTCTTAATTAACCCTTTCAAATAATATTCCTTATAACATTTCTTAATTATACTCTCTTATATTATTACACATATTATTTCTTATTATTAATAATTAATAGTTATATTATTTTTCTCATTTAAAAATAATTATTTATTCCATTCGGGTATTGAGTTCAGTGTGTAGTTAGAACTGACACCCTTCATTATACAATTGCATTGTTGTACACAGGAAATTCATTGTGTTCACCCTCGTATAAACAACATCCGCATTCCATTGTATTAATCCCTTGTTACCTTTCCGTTGCATAGCTGCGACGTTTGTGTTTATCGTAGTAGTCACCTGTTCATAGTGCAATGTTTTCATCTTGCCTCTCGGCCACACAAAATCTACTCTCTTTCTCTCATTACAAATACTTCGTTCTTTCCCAATTCTCTCGTGCCTAGTTTGGTTGAGTGAACTTACCTGACCAGTTGTCGACGGTTTTTTCATACGTCGTTTACGATAACCTCTGTAGTTTTCATACTTACAGTTATAATTATCGTTACCATAATTATCGTGCGTATATCTAACATCATATTTACCACAATTTTGCGTAGTGTTTCGTCTAGATAACTTACTACGTTTCTTGTTAGGCCTACAGTGATATTTATCTCCGTAAGTGTGGTGTCTTATGTGTTTCAAATGTGTCATCTTGTGTGATTTACTATTGTGTGTGTGCCTCACACTTGGAATATCGCTATTAATAAGGTATGTTTTATTAACCTTTATTTGCTTCTCCTCCTTAATGTTAATTACTTTTTTATAATTATCATTAGTAATTACACATGTATTTTCAATTTGTATGAATTCTTCACATACTATCTTTTCACATATTAGCTCCGTTTGTTTATTAATTATTCCACAGACATTTTCTGCGATCGTGTCAATACGTCTGTTTGTATTAACAATTTTTTCAGTTAACTGCGCATTACTGTCAATTATACTTTGTTTTATTTCTATGTTGTCTTGTTTCAACTCTTCTAGACTCTCTGTAATTTTTATGGTGTCCTGTCTAAAATTTTCGGACTGTAGCTCTAATTTATTTTCTAAACTTTCTGTTTGTTTCTTATTAGATTCTTTTAATTCGTCTAATTTAGCATTTAAATTTTCCGTTTGTTTTGTACTTATTTCATCGACCCAGGCACGCATCATCATTTGGAATGCCTCGACGTCTAAATTTCCTGGAGTCGTCATGTTGAAGTATTATTAAAATATTTATTTAATAGTAATTCTTTAAAAATTATTATTGATAACCGTTCCCTACTTATTTATTTATTTCTGTATTTTTATTAATAGTTATTATTAATACTCATTACAGTTACACCTGTTACATAGACAACAATATTATTTGTGGTGGGCGCCAGCTGTGTGATTACACAACAATTAACATTACATTCAGTTACTGTTTACTACAAATAATAATTACATATTATACATTTTTCATTTAACACTCTTTATATATTTTAGAGCAACCATTTAGCTACATAAAAAAAATTTTAATAGTCAAATGATGGGTATCGGGTCATACATTCATGATCTACAATTTATGTCACAAATTTTGTTTGTACATAAATTTAGGCATGTCGGGCCCCACGTGCAGGGCGCCAATTTATGCAACATTACAACATTGCAAAAGTTGCATAATATTATATTGTATGTATACAAATTTCTGTACGTAAATTTGGGCATCTCGTGCCTCACGTCTAGGGCGACAAATTTATTTAACGTGACAATTTGGCAAATTTAATTTAAATTTGTGGAGTCCTTTGATCTTGGAGCACCAAATTTAAACAACGTTACATATACATAAATAGGT
This sequence comes from Magicicada septendecula, assembly GCA_034769895.1. Taxonomy (NCBI): domain Eukaryota; kingdom Metazoa; phylum Arthropoda; class Insecta; order Hemiptera; family Cicadidae; genus Magicicada; species Magicicada septendecula. The sequence goes on from CM068376.1 coordinate 171,680,142, forward strand.
GTGAACGGTCTCACGTTCAAGATTGACAAATTCTTTAAACATATAACATTTAAATAGGGGGTCAGGTGTATCTGCAATAAGAACTCTACGGACTTGAAACGGTAATTAAAATTTATTTTATACTATAAAAAAATATGTGCACATGGCACTGACTTCGATTTTAAAACATTAGTTATTATTTGTTATAATGCCGTAAGGCTTAAGATATATACATCCTTACTAAAAACATTCTATGCTACTAAATAGTATATAAAAGAAAAATCTCATTTTTAGACTACTCAGTCTATTAATATGTTTCAAAATCAATTTTTAAATCTTTTTTCTATATATGGTACGTACTCAAAAAATTAATAGTTATTACTTCTCAGTACTGTTTTCTCAAATACTAATTGTTTTTATTTATATTCTTTGTAATCATTTTATATCATATTAATTTGAGCTCTTATTACGTTAATCGTAATTCTAAAACTTCTATGATTTTTAACTCTACTATACAAGAAATATTACTCTTATTTTTAAATAAAATATTAATGTCTTTAACTGTCTTTGTATACTGTGTATGATTAAGATATGAATAAGTTGTCTATCACCTTATTGTCGTCAATCATACTCGATCATTTTTGTTCCATCGGTGTTCGTCTTCATCTCGCCTCCAGCGTCGGCTGTCTCTCTTCTCCTCTTGTCCAGCGTCGGCTGTCTCTCACTCTCTCGTCCTCTCCTCTTGTCCAGCGTCGTATCGCTATGGAACTTCTTCTCTTGTCCAGCGTCGTATCGCTATGGAACTTCTTCTCTTGTCCCGCGTCGTATCGCTATGGAACTTCTTCTCTTGTCCAGCGTCGTATCGCTATAGAACTTCTTCTCTTGTCCAGCGTCGTATCGCTATGGACTTCTTCAGTAGTGCTGTTATTAATTACAATGTTTGTCTTATAGCTTGGTTACGTATTTGTACATAACTGGCAATTTAAACTGTTTATAAAAATATTAATAAATATGCCGTGCTGACGGGCATAAGCTCCCGCTGCATCGTGGATGATTCAAGAAAGAGAACCACTGAAGCTTGCGTGTCCTATTTATACCCATGTCTTGGTCGACACCCTTCAGTGATACAAAATCGACATGTTAGAAACTGTCTTTGGCGTCAGTTCCCCCACTCTTTGTCAAATTCACTATTTTTTATATTTCTGCGAATTGCAGAGTCCTGCAAGTATTTTTTTATACTTATCTTATAACTAATTTTACAACACATGTTCATTGTAATTTTGGACATTGCAACTTAACCCTTTTGATTTGTACTTGTACGGCTTGTCACTTTCGCGTGGTTTTCGCACACAGTATTTATTAAATTTATTTACATTTTATGGTGCTTTTGGATTTTAATTCTTAATTCTAGTTTATGAATAATTACGGAAAAACAGTCATTGTGCAATTATTCATACTGGGGTGGCAAACTTGCCTGCAGAGACCTGCGTTCACACACACTAGCAAAATACTGGTGTACACACTTTCAGTTACATTTGTGTGTGTGTGCACGTTGATTCAGGTCGAAACACCTGTTCATATTTTTGTCTGAGTCAAGCTTGCAATCCATAACATGCTTATTTCTAATATATTATTAATTATTTACAGTTTATTAAGTAAATTTAAATTATTATATTTCATGCTCAGTACATCACTTATTTGTACTGTCGCATTATTCCTCTGCTTGGTAACAAAAAAAAATTTTAATAAACTTATTTATTATAAATTTTTTTTTTCTATTTATTTATTATTATTATTTGCAAAAAAAAATATAACAAATAATAAAGAATAATATTCGTCATTTCACCCTTAATAGGAGTGTATACAAATGTCTTACCTCCCCTCTTTCGTACACTCACTGCTCGCGACCTTGAATTAGGGTGGCTTTACAAACAGCTGATTTGACTGGTTTCAATGACCTCTGTTTTATGTGTAGAACTTCTTAAATGACGTTGCGTGGAATTTACCAATTTCTTTCTTCTGTATCTCATCATATACAATGAAAGTGTTCTGTCCCACTCGCTGTCTTAATGTATACGGTCCATTATAAAGTCTGAAGAATTTCTTCGCCGTATTATCACTCCTTTTTCCCACTGGATTTGCTTTGAGTAGTATACTTTCTCCCACGTTGAATTGTTGTAACTTGTGAGTTAGATTAAATCTCTCTATTCTCTTGTTACCTCTCTCTCTTATTCGTTGCTTTGCGTATTCAATTTTCACACTTATTGGTACAGGTACATTTTGGTTATTAGGTTTGTTTAGATATTTAGTCCAAAATCTGGTTGGCTTCTTATCTTCTTCTAATTCTATTGGAGTGTATCCTGTTGCTTCACTATAATTTTTGTTAATGGCTTTTTCAATAAATGGTAAATATTCTGCCCATTTATTGTGTTGATTATGGCAATATATTCGTAAATATTTACTTAATTCTTTGTTAACTCTCTCAGCAAGGTTTCCTTGAGGATGTCTTATGGATGTGAGTACTGGTTGTATTCCATTTTCCCTTAACGTCCTCTCCCATTTTTCACTTTGGAATTGCACACCTTGATCACTGAGTATCTTCTTCATTTTTCCATATAACGGAATATATGTTTGCAGTAGTATCTTTAGAACAACTTTGGTTGTGGGTCGCATAATTGGGTACAGTCGGACTGCCTTGGAAAACACATCGATACATACCAATATGTGCTTCACACCTCGATTTGATCGTGGTAATGGTCCCAGAAAATCCACTGCAATTAGCTCTCCTTTGTTTTCCTTCTGTATACTCTGCATTCCTACATATGTGTGTAAATTCAGTCCATAATTTTACATTAACTTACTCATACATTCATACCTTCGCTTCTAATCTTCCTTAGCTCTTTTCTTAACATGACATTACTTTATCTAATACATTACTTACACAATACATTAACATTCATTACCTTTTATTACATTTCTTTAACATTACCTTTCTGATCGCTACAACTTTCTTCAAATACACTTCCGTAACAGAATACTTTTTTTAGCTCGTAGTGTGTCGCATGGTCGGTTACAGAGGAACTGTCTTGGAAAACAACGATATTTTTCTGCGACGTTTGTGTTTATCGTAGTAGTCACCTGTTCATAGTGCAATGTTTTCATCTTGCCTCTCGGCCACACAAAATCTACTCTCTTTCTCTCATTACAAATACTTCGTTCTTTCCCAATTCTCTCGTGCCTAGTTTGGTTGAGTGAACTTACCTGACCAGTTGTCGACGGTTTTTTCATACGTCGTTTACGATAACCTCTGTAGTTTTCATACTTACAGTTATAATTATCGTTACCATAATTATCGTGCGTATATCTAACATCATATTTACCACAATTTTGCGTAGTGTTTCGTCTAGATAACTTACTACGTTTCTTGTTAGGCCTACAGTGATATTTATCTCCGTAAGTGTGGTGTCTTATGTGTTTCAAATGTGTCATCTTGTGTGATTTACTATTGTGTGTGTGCCTCACACTTGGAATATCGCTATTAATAAGGTATGTTTTATTAACCTTTATTTGCTTCTCCTCCTTAATGTTAATTACTTTTTTATAATTATCATTAGTAATTACACATGTATTTTCAATTTGTATGAATTCTTCACATACTATCTTTTCACATATTAGCTCCGTTTGTTTATTAATTATTCCACAGACATTTTCTGCGATCGTGTCAATACGTCTGTTTGTATTAACAATTTTTTCAGTTAACTGCGCATTACTGTCAATTATACTTTGTTTTATTTCTATGTTGTCTTGTTTCAACTCTTCTAGACTCTCTGTAATTTTTATGGTGTCCTGTCTAAAATTTTCGGACTGTAGCTCTAATTTATTTTCTAAACTTTCTGTTTGTTTCTTATTAGATTCTTTTAATTCGTCTAATTTAGCATTTAAATTTTCCGTTTGTTTTGTACTTATTTCATCGACCCAGGCACGCATCATCATTTGGAATGCCTCGACGTCTAAATTTCCTGGAGTCGTCATGTTGAAGTATTATTAAAATATTTATTTAATAGTAATTCTTTAAAAATTATTATTGATAACCGTTCCCTACTTATTTATTTATTTCTGTATTTTTATTAATAGTTATTATTAATACTCATTACAGTTACACCTGTTACATAGACAACAATATTATTTGTGGTGGGCGCCAGCTGTGTGATTACACAACAATTAACATTACATTCAGTTACTGTTTACTACAAATAATAATTACATATTATACATTTTTCATTTAACACTCTTTATATATTTTAGAGCAACCATTTAGCTACATAAAAAAAATTTTAATAGTCAAATGATGGGTATCGGGTCATACATTCATGATCTACAATTTATGTCACAAATTTTGTTTGTACATAAATTTAGGCATGTCGGGCCCCACGTGCAGGGCGCCAATTTATGCAACATTACAACATTGCAAAAGTTGCATAATATTATATTGTATGTATACAAATTTCTGTACGTAAATTTGGGCATCTCGTGCCTCACGTCTAGGGCGACAAATTTATTTAACGTGACAATTTGGCAAATTTAATTTAATTTAAATTTGTGGAGTCCTTTGATCTTGGAGCACCAAATTTAAACAACGTTACATATACATAAATAGGTGTGAACGGTCTCACGTTCAAGATTGACAAATTCTTTAAACATATAACATTTAAATAGGGGGTCAGGTGTATCTGCAATAAGAACTCTACGGACTTGAAACGGTAATTAAAATTTATTTTATACTATAAAAAAATATGTGCACATGGCACTGACTTCGATTTTAAAACATTAGTTATTATTTGTTATAATGCCGTAAGGCTTAAGATATATACATCCTTACTAAAAACATTCTATGCTACTAAATAGTATATAAAAGAAAAATCTCATTTTTAGACTACTCAGTCTATTAATATGTTTCAAAATCAATTTTTAAATCTTTTTTCTATATATGGTACGTACTCAAAAAATTAATAGTTATTACTTCTCAGTACTGTTTTCTCAAATACTAATTGTTTTTATTTATATTCTTTGTAATCATTTTATATCATATTAATTTGAGCTCTTATTACGTTAATCGTAATTCTAAAACTTCTATGATTTTTAACTCTACTATACAAGAAATATTACTCTTATTTTTAAATAAAATATTAATGTCTTTAACTGTCTTTGTATACTGTGTATGATTAAGATATGAATAAGTTGTCTATCACCTTATTGTCGTCAATCATACTCGATCATTTTTGTTCCATCGGTGTTCGTCTTCATCTCGCCTCCAGCGTCGGCTGTCTCTCTTCTCCTCTTGTCCAGCGTCGGCTGTCTCTCACTCTCTCGTCCTCTCCTCTTGTCCAGCGTCGTATCGCTATGGAACTTCTTCTCTTGTCCAGCGTCGTATCGCTATGGAACTTCTTCTCTTGTCCCGCGTCGTATCGCTATGGAACTTCTTCTCTTGTCCAGCGTCGTATCGCTATAGAACTTCTTCTCTTGTCCAGCGTCGTATCGCTATGGACTTCTTCAGTAGTGCTGTTATTAATTACAATGTTTGTCTTATAGCTTGGTTACGTATTTGTACATAACTGGCAATTTAAACTGTTTATAAAAATATTAATAAATATGCCGTGCTGACGGGCATAAGCTCCCGCTGCATCGTGGATGATTCAAGAAAGAGAACCACTGAAGCTTGCGTGTCCTATTTATACCCATGTCTTGGTCGACACCCTTCAGTGATACAAAATCGACATGTTAGAAACTGTCTTTGGCGTCAGTTCCCCCACTCTTTGTCAAATTCACTATTTTTTATATTTCTGCGAATTGCAGAGTCCTGCAAGTATTTTTTTATACTTATCTTATAACTAATTTTACAACACATGTTCATTGTAATTTTGGACATTGCAACTTAACCCTTTTGATTTGTACTTGTACGGCTTGTCACTTTCGCGTGGTTTTCGCACACAGTATTTATTAAATTTATTTACATTTTATGGTGCTTTTGGATTTTAATTCTTAATTCTAGTTTATGAATAATTACGGAAAAACAGTCATTGTGCAATTATTCATACTGGGGTGGCAAACTTGCCTGCAGAGACCTGCGTTCACACACACTAGCAAAATACTGGTGTACACACTTTCAGTTACATTTGTGTGTGTGTGCACGTTGATTCAGGTCGAAACACCTGTTCATATTTTTGTCTGAGTCAAGCTTGCAATCCATAACATGCTTATTTCTAATATATTATTAATTATTTACAGTTTATTAAGTAAATTTAAATTATTATATTTCATGCTCAGTACATCACTTATTTGTACTGTCGCATTATTCCTCTGCTTGGTAACAAAAAAAAATTTTAATAAACTTATTTATTATAAATTTTTTTTTTCTATTTATTTATTATTATTATTTGCAAAAAAAAATATAACAAATAATAAAGAATAATATTTGTCATTTCACCCTTAATAGGAGTGTATACAAATGTCTTACCTCCCCTCTTTCGTACACTCACTGCTCGCGACCTTGAATTAGGGTGGCTTTACAAACAGCTGATTTGACTGGTTTCAATGACCTCTGTTTTATGTGTAGAACTTCTTAAATGACGTTGCGTGGAATTTACCAATTTCTTTCTTCTGTATCTCATCATATACAATGAAAGTGTTCTGTCCCACTCGCTGTCTTAATGTATACGGTCCATTATAAAGTCTGAAGAATTTCTTCGCCGTATTATCACTCCTTTTTCCCACTGGATTTGCTTTGAGTAGTATACTTTCTCCCACGTTGAATTGTTGTAACTTGTGAGTTAGATTAAATCTCTCTATTCTCTTGTTACCTCTCTCTCTTATTCGTTGCTTTGCGTATTCAATTTTCACACTTATTGGTACAGGTACATTTTGGTTATTAGGTTTGTTTAGATATTTAGTCCAAAATCTGGTTGGCTTCTTATCTTCTTCTAATTCTATTGGAGTGTATCCTGTTGCTTCACTATAATTTTTGTTAATGGCTTTTTCAATAAATGGTAAATATTCTGCCCATTTATTGTGTTGATTATGGCAATATATTCGTAAATATTTACTTAATTCTTTGTTAACTCTCTCAGCAAGGTTTCCTTGAGGATGTCTTATGGATGTGAGTACTGGTTGTATTCCATTTTCCCTTAACGTCCTCTCCCATTTTTCACTTTGGAATTGCACACCTTGATCACTGAGTATCTTCTTCATTTTTCCATATAACGGAATATATGTTTGCAGTAGTATCTTTAGAACAACTTTGGTTGTGGGTCGCATAATTGGGTACAGTCGGACTGCCTTGGAAAACACATCGATACATACCAATATGTGCTTCACACCTCGATTTGATCGTGGTAATGGTCCCAGAAAATCCACTGCAATTAGCTCTCCTTTGTTTTCCTTCTGTATACTCTGCATTCCTACATATGTGTGTAAATTCAGTCCATAATTTTACATTAACTTACTCATACATTCATACCTTCGCTTCTAATCTTCCTTAGCTCTTTTCTTAACATGACATTACTTTATCTAATACATTACTTACACAATACATTAACATTCATTACCTTTTATTACATTTCTTTAACATTACCTTTCTGATCGCTACAACTTTCTTGAAATACACTTCCGTAACAGAATACTTTTTTTAGCTCGTAGTGTGTCGCATGGTCGGTTACAGAGGAACTGTCTTGGAAAACAACGATATTTTTCTCGAAGTCCTTAATCCTAAGTAGTCTCTGCCCTTACGACTTTTCACTCTCGCTTTCTTCTGTGTCCTTGTATCTTCGATAAGTGTTCGCTTGATCAGCCGTTCTAATAATTATGGCAATTATTGCCGTTCCTAACCCTTTCTTCATATTAATAACAACAATAATAACATTCCTTACTTTCTTAAATATTTCTCTACAATAGCATTCCTTACCTTCAATAATACATTTCTTAATTAACCCTTTCAAATAATATTCCTTATAACATTTCTTAATTATACTCTCTTATATTATTACACATATTATTTCTTATTATTAATAATTAATAGTTATATTATTTTTCTCATTTAAAAATAATTATTTATTCCATTCGGGTATTGAGTTCAGTGTGTAGTTAGAACTGACACCCTTCATTATACAATTGCATTGTTGTACACAGGAAATTCATTGTGTTCACCCTCGTATAAACAACATCCGCATTCCATTGTATTAATCCCTTGTTACCTTTCCGTTGCATAGCTGCGACGTTTGTGTTTATCGTAGTAGTCACCTGTTCATAGTGCAATGTTTTCATCTTGCCTCTCGGCCACACAAAATCTACTCTCTTTCTCTCATTACAAATACTTCGTTCTTTCCCAATTCTCTCGTGCCTAGTTTGGTTGAGTGAACTTACCTGACCAGTTGTCGACGGTTTTTTCATACGTCGTTTACGATAACCTCTGTAGTTTTCATACTTACAGTTATAATTATCGTTACCATAATTATCGTGCGTATATCTAACATCATATTTACCACAATTTTGCGTAGTGTTTCGTCTAGATAACTTACTACGTTTCTTGTTAGGCCTACAGTGATATTTATCTCCGTAAGTGTGGTGTCTTATGTGTTTCAAATGTGTCATCTTGTGTGATTTACTATTGTGTGTGTGCCTCACACTTGGAATATCGCTATTAATAAGGTATGTTTTATTAACCTTTATTTGCTTCTCCTCCTTAATGTTAATTACTTTTTTATAATTATCATTAGTAATTACACATGTATTTTCAATTTGTATGAATTCTTCACATACTATCTTTTCACATATTAGCTCCGTTTGTTTATTAATTATTCCACAGACATTTTCTGCGATCGTGTCAATACGTCTGTTTGTATTAACAATTTTTTCAGTTAACTGCGCATTACTGTCAATTATACTTTGTTTTATTTCTATGTTGTCTTGTTTCAACTCTTCTAGACTCTCTGTAATTTTTATGGTGTCCTGTCTAAAATTTTCGGACTGTAGCTCTAATTTATTTTCTAAACTTTCTGTTTGTTTCTTATTAGATTCTTTTAATTCGTCTAATTTAGCATTTAAATTTTCCGTTTGTTTTGTACTTATTTCATCGACCCAGGCACGCATCATCATTTGGAATGCCTCGACGTCTAAATTTCCTGGAGTCGTCATGTTGAAGTATTATTAAAATATTTATTTAATAGTAATTCTTTAAAAATTATTATTGATAACCGTTCCCTACTTATTTATTTATTTCTGTATTTTTATTAATAGTTATTATTAATACTCATTACAGTTACACCTGTTACATAGACAACAATATTATTTGTGGTGGGCGCCAGCTGTGTGATTACACAACAATTAACATTACATTCAGTTACTGTTTACTACAAATAATAATTACATATTATACATTTTTCATTTAACACTCTTTATATATTTTAGAGCAACCATTTAGCTACATAAAAAAAATTTTAATAGTCAAATGATGGGTATCGGGTCATACATTCATGATCTACAATTTATGTCACAAATTTTGTTTGTACATAAATTTAGGCATGTCGGGCCCCACGTGCAGGGCGCCAATTTATGCAACATTACAACATTGCAAAAGTTGCATAATATTATATTGTATGTATACAAATTTCTGTACGTAAATTTGGGCATCTCGTGCCTCACGTCTAGGGCGACAAATTTATTTAACGTGACAATTTGGCAAATTTAATTTAATTTAAATTTGTGGAGTCCTTTGATCTTGGAGCACCAAATTTAAACAACGTTACATATACATAAATAGGTGTGAACGGTCTCACGTTCAAGATTGACAAATTCTTTAAACATATAACATTTAAATAGGGGGTCAGGTGTATCTGCAATAAGAACTCTACGGACTTGAAACGGTAATTAAAATTTATTTTATACTATAAAAAAATATGTGCACATGGCACTGACTTCGATTTTAAAACATTAGTTATTATTTGTTATAATGCCGTAAGGCTTAAGATATATACATCCTTACTAAAAACATTCTATGCTACTAAATAGTATATAAAAGAAAAATCTCATTTTTAGACTACTCAGTCTATTAATATGTTTCAAAATCAATTTTTAAATCTTTTTTCTATATATGGTACGTACTCAAAAAATTAATAGTTATTACTTCTCAGTACTGTTTTCTCAAATACTAATTGTTTTTATTTATATTCTTTGTAATCATTTTATATCATATTAATTTGAGCTCTTATTACGTTAATCGTAATTCTAAAACTTCTATGATTTTTAACTCTACTATACAAGAAATATTACTCTTATTTTTAAATAAAATATTAATGTCTTTAACTGTCTTTGTATACTGTGTATGATTAAGATATGAATAAGTTGTCTATCACCTTATTGTAGTCAATCATACTCGATCATTTTTGTTCCATCGGTGTTCGTCTTCATCTCGCCTCCAGCGTCGGCTGTCTCTCTTCTCCTCTTGTCCAGCGTCGGCTGTCTCTCACTCTCTCGTCCTCTCCTCTTGTCCAGCGTCGTATCGCTATGGAACTTCTTCTCTTGTCCAGCGTCGTATCGCTATGGAACTTCTTCTCTTGTCCCGCGTCGTATCGCTATGGAACTTCTTCTCTTGTCCAGCGTCGTATCGCTATAGAACTTCTTCTCTTGTCCAGCGTCGTATCGCTATGGACTTCTTCAGTAGTGCTGTTATTAATTACAATGTTTGTCTTATATAGCTTGGTTACGTATTTGTACATAACTGGCAATTTAAACTGTTTATAAAAATATTAATAAATATGCCGTGCTGACGGGCATAAGCTCCCGCTGCATCGTGGATGATTCAAGAAAGAGAACCACTGAAGCTTGCGTGTCCTATTTATACCCATGTCTTGGTCGACACCCTTCAGTGATACAAAATCGACATGTTAGAAACTGTCTTTGGCGTCAGTTCCCCCACTCTTTGTCAAAGTCACTATTTTTTATATTTCTGCGAATTGCAGAGTCCTGTAAGTATTTTTTTATACTTATCTTATAACTAATTTTACAACACATGTTCATTGTAATTTTGGACATTGCAACTTAACCCTTTTGATTTGTACACAGTTATTTCACTATTGCACTTGTACGGCTTGTCACTTTCGCGTGGTTTTCGCACACAGTATTTATTAAATTTATTTACATTTTATGGTGCTTTTGGATTTTAATTCTTAATTCTAGTTTATGAATAATTACGGAAAAACAGTTATTGTGCAATTATTCATACTGGGGTGGCAAACTTGCCTGCAGAGACCTGCGTTCACACACACTAGCAAAATACTGGTGTACACACTTTCAGTTACATTTGTGTGTGTGTGCACGTTGATTCAGGTCGAAACACCTGTTCATATTTTTGTCTGAGTCAAGCTTGCAATCCATAACATGCTTATTTCTAATATATTATTAATTATTTACAGTTTATTAAGTAAATTTAAATTATTATATTTCATGCTCAGTACATCACTTATTTGTACTGTCGCATTATTCCTCTGCTTGGTAACAAAAAAAAATTTTAATAAATTTATTTATTATAAATTTTTTTTTTATCTATTTATTTATTATTATTATTTGCAAAAAAAAATATAACAAATAATAAAGAATAATATTCATCATTTCACCCTTAATAGGAGTGTATACAAATGTCTTACCTCCCCTCTTTCGTACACTCACTGCTCGCGACCTTGAATTAGGGTGGCTTTACAAACAGCTGATTTGACTGGTTTCAATGACCTCTGTTTTATGTGTAGAACTTCTTAAATGACGTTGCGTGGAATTTACCAATTTCTTTCTTCTGTATCTCATCATATACAATGAAAGTGTTCTGTCCCACTCGCTGTCTTAATGTATACGGTCCATTATAAAGTCTGAAGAATTTCTTCGCCGTATTATCACTCCTTTTTCCCACTGGATTTGCTTTGAGTAGTATACTTTCTCCCACGTTGAATTGTTGTAACTTGTGAGTTAGATTAAATCTCTCTATTCTCTTGTTACCTCTCTCTCTTATTCGTTGCTTTGCGTATTCAATTTTCACACTTATTGGTACAGGTACATTTTGGTTATTAGGTTTGTTTAGATATTTAGTCCAAAATCTGGTTGGCTTCTTATCTTCTTCTAATTCTATTGGAGTGTATCCTGTTGCTTCACTATAATTTTTGTTAATGGCTTTTTCAATAAATGGTAAATATTCTGCCCATTTATTGTGTTGATTATGGCAATATATTCGTAAATATTTACTTAATTCTTTGTTAACTCTCTCAGCAAGGTTTCCTTGAGGATGTCTTATGGATGTGAGTACTGGTTGTATTCCATTTTCCCTTAACGTCCTCTCCCATTTTTCACTTTGGAATTGCACACCTTGATCACTGAGTATCTTCTTCATTTTTCCATATAACGGAATATATGTTTGCAGTAGTATCTTTAGAACAGCTTTGGTTGTGGGTCGCATAATTGGGTACAGTCGGACTGCCTTGGAAAACACATCGATACATACCAATATGTGCTTCACACCTCGACTTGATCGTGGTAATGGTCCCAGAAAATCCACTGCAATTAGCTCTCCTTTGTTTTCCTTCTGTATACTCTGCATTCCTACATATGTGTGTAAATTCAGTCCTTAATTTTACATTAACTTACTCATACATTCATACCTTCGCTTCTAATCTTCCTTAGCTCTTTTCTTAACATGACATTACTTTATCTAATACATTACTTACACAATACATTAACATTCATTACCTTTTATTACATTTCTTTAACATTACCTTTCTGATCGCTACAACTTTCTTGAAATACACTTCCGTAACAGAATACTTTTTTTAGCTCGTAGTGTGTCGCATGGTCGGTTACAGAAGAACTGTCTTGGAAAACAACGATATTTTTCTCGAAGTCCTTAATCCTAAGTAGTCTCTGCCCTTACGACTTTTCACTCTCGCTTTCTTCTGTGTCCTTGTATCTTCGATAAGTGTTCGCTTGATCAGCCGTTCTAATAATTATGGCAATTATTGCCGTTCCTAACCCTTTCTTCATATTAATAACAACAATAATAACATTCCTTACTTTCTTAAATATTTCTCTACAATAGCATTCCTTACCTTCAATAATACATTTCTTAATTAACCCTTTCAAATAATATTCCTTATAACATTTCTTAATTATACTCTCTTATATTATTACACATATTATTTCTTATTATTAATAATTAATAGTTATATTATTTTTCTCATTTAAAAATAATTATTTATTCCATTCGGGTATTGAGTTCAGTGTGTAGTTAGAACTGACACCCTTCATTATACAATTGCATTGTTGTACACAGGAAATTCATTGTGTTCACCCTCGTATAAACAACATCCGCGTTCCATTGTATTAATCCCTTGTTACCTTTCCGTTGCATAGCTGCGACGTTTGTGTTTATCGTAGAAATCACCTGTTCATAGTGCAATGTTTTCATCTTGCCTCTCGGCCACACAAAATCTACTCTCTTTCTCTCATTACAAATACTTCGTTCTTTCCCAATTCTCTCGTCCCTAGTTTGGTTGAGTGAACTTACCTGACCAGTTGTCGACGGTTTTTTCATACGTCGTTTACGATAACCTCTGTAGTTTTCATACTTACAGTTATAATTATCGTGCGTATATCTAACATCATATTTACCACAATTTTGCGTAGTGTTTCGTCTAGATAACTTACTACGTTTCTTGTTAGGCCTAAAGTGATATTTATCTCCGTAAGTGTGGTGTCTTATGTGTTTCAAATGTGTCATCTTGTGTGATTTACTATTGTGTGTGTGCCTCACACTTGGAATATCGCTATTAATAAGGTATGTTTTATTAACCTTTATTTGCTTCTCCTCCTTAATGTTAATTACTTTTTTATAATTATCATTAGTAATTACACATGTATTTTCAATTTGTATGAATTCTTCACATACTATCTTTTCACATATTAGCTCCGTTTGTTTATTAATTATTCCACAGACATTTTCTGCGATCATGTCAATACGTCTGTTTGTATTAACAATTTTTTCAGTTAACTGCGCATTACTGTCAATTATACTTTGTTTTATTTCTATGTTGTCTTGTTTCAACTCTTCTAGTCTCTCTGTAATTTTTATGGTGTCCTGTCTAAAATTTTCGGACTGTAGCTCTAATTTATTTTCTAAACTTTCTGTTTGTTTCTTATTAGATTCTTTTAATTCGTCTAATTTAGCATTTAAATTTTCCGTTTGTTTTGTACTTATTTCATCGACCCAGGCACGCATCATCATTTGGAATGCCTCGACGTCTAAATTTCCTGGAGTCGTCATGTTGAAGTATTATTAAAATATTTATTTAATAGTAATTCTTTAAAAATTATTATTGATAACCGTTCCCTACTTATTTATTTATTTCTGTATTTTTATTAATAGTTATTATTAATACTCATTACAGTTACACCTGTTACATAGACAACAATATTATTTGTGGTGGGCGCCAGCTGTGTGATTACACATCAATTAACATTACATTCAGTTACTGTTTACTACAAATAATAATTACATATTATACATTTTTCATTTAACACTCTTTATATATTTTAGAGCAACCATTTAGCTACATAAAAAAAATTTTAATAGTCAAATGATGGGTATCGGGTCATACATTCATGATCTACAATTTATGTCACAAATTTTTTTTGTACATAAATTTAGGCATGTCGGGCCCCACGTGCAGGGGGCCAATTTATGCAACATTACAACATTGCAAAAGTTGCATAATATTATATTGTATGTATACAAATTTCTGTACGTAAATTTGAGCATCTCGTGCCTCACGTCTAGGGCGACCAATTTATTTAACGTGACAATTTGGCAAATTTAATTTAATTTAAATTTGTGGAGTCCTTTGATCTTGGAGCACCAAATTTAAACAACGTTACATATACATAAATAGGTGTGAACGGTCTCACGTTCAAGATTGACAAATTCTTTAAACATATAACATTTAAATAGGGGGTCAGGTGTATCTTCAATAAGAACTCTACGGACTTGAAACGGTAATTAAAATTTATTTTATACTATAAAAAAATATGTGCACATGGCACTGACTTCGATTTTAAAACATTAGTTATTATTTGTTATAATGCCGTAAGGCTTAAGATATATACATCCTTACTAAAAACATTCTATGCTACTAAATAGTATATAAAAGAAAAATCTCATTTTTAGACTACTCAGTCTATTAATATGTTTCAAAATCAATTTTTAAATCTTTTTTCTATATATGGTACGTACTCAAAAAATTAATAGTTATTACTTCTCAGTACTGTTTTCTCAAATACTAATTGTTTTTATTTATATTCTTTGTAATCATTTTATATCATATTAATTTGAGCTCTTATTACGTTAATCGTAATTCTAAAACTTCTATGATTTTTAACTCTACTATACAAGAAATATTACTCTTATTTTTAAATAAAATATTAATGTCTTTAACTGTCTTTGTATACTGTGTATGATTAAGATATGAATAAGTTGTCTATCACCTTATTGTCGTCAATCATACTCGATCATTTTTGTTCCATCGGTGTTCGTCTTCATCTCGCCTCCAGCGTCGGCTGTCTCTCTTCTCCTCTTGTCCAGCGTCGGCTGTCTCTCACTCTCTCGTCCTCTCCTCTTGTCCAGCGTCGTATCGCTATGGAACTTCTTCTCTTGTCCAGCGTCGTATCGCTATGGAACTTCTTCTCTTGTCCCGCGTCGTATCGCTATGGAACTTCTTCTCTTGTCCAGCGTCGTATCGCTATAGAACTTCTTCTCTTGTCCAGCGTCGTATCGCTATGGACTTCTTCAGTAGTGCTGTTATTAATTACAATGTTTGTCTTATAGCTTGGTTACGTATTTGTACATAACTGGCAATTTAAACTGTTTATAAAAATATTAATAAATATGCCGTGCTGACGGGCATAAGCTCCCGCTGCATCGTGGATGATTCAAGAAAGAGAACCACTGAAGCTTGCGTGTCCTATTTATACCCATGTCTTGGTCGACACCCTTCAGTGATACAAAATCGACATGTTAGAAACTGTCTTTGGCGTCAGTTCCCCCACTCTTTGTCAAATTCACTATTTTTTATATTTCTGCGAATTGCAGAGTCCTGCAAGTATTTTTTTATACTTATCTTATAACTAATTTTACAACACATGTTCATTGTAATTTTGGACATTGCAACTTAACCCTTTTGATTTGTACTTGTACGGCTTGTCACTTTCGCGTGGTTTTCGCACACAGTATTTATTAAATTTATTTACATTTTATGGTGCTTTTGGATTTTAATTCTTAATTCTAGTTTATGAATAATTACGGAAAAACAGTCATTGTGCAATTATTCATACTGGGGTGGCAAACTTGCCTGCAGAGACCTGCGTTCACACACACTAGCAAAATACTGGTGTACACACTTTCAGTTACATTTGTGTGTGTGTGCACGTTGATTCAGGTCGAAACACCTGTTCATATTTTTGTCTGAGTCAAGCTTGCAATCCATAACATGCTTATTTCTAATATATTATTAATTATTTACAGTTTATTAAGTAAATTTAAATTATTATATTTCATGCTCAGTACATCACTTATTTGTACTGTCGCATTATTCCTCTGCTTGGTAACAAAAAAAAATTTTAATAAACTTATTTATTATAAATTTTTTTTTTCTATTTATTTATTATTATTATTTGCAAAAAAAAATATAACAAATAATAAAGAATAATATTCGTCATTTCACCCTTAATAGGAGTGTATACAAATGTCTTACCTCCCCTCTTTCGTACACTCACTGCTCGCGACCTTGAATTAGGGTGGCTTTACAAACAGCTGATTTGACTGGTTTCAATGACCTCTGTTTTATGTGTAGAACTTCTTAAATGACGTTGCGTGGAATTTACCAATTTCTTTCTTCTGTATCTCATCATATACAATGAAAGTGTTCTGTCCCACTCGCTGTCTTAATGTATACGGTCCATTATAAAGTCTGAAGAATTTCTTCGCCGTATTATCACTCCTTTTTCCCACTGGATTTGCTTTGAGTAGTATACTTTCTCCCACGTTGAATTGTTGTAACTTGTGAGTTAGATTAAATCTCTCTATTCTCTTGTTACCTCTCTCTCTTATTCGTTGCTTTGCGTATTCAATTTTCACACTTATTGGTACAGGTACATTTTGGTTATTAGGTTTGTTTAGATATTTAGTCCAAAATCTGGTTGGCTTCTTATCTTCTTCTAATTCTATTGGAGTGTATCCTGTTGCTTCACTATAATTTTTGTTAATGGCTTTTTCAATAAATGGTAAATATTCTGCCCATTTATTGTGTTGATTATGGCAATATATTCGTAAATATTTACTTAATTCTTTGTTAACTCTCTCAGCAAGGTTTCCTTGAGGATGTCTTATGGATGTGAGTACTGGTTGTATTCCATTTTCCCTTAACGTCCTCTCCCATTTTTCACTTTGGAATTGCACACCTTGATCACTGAGTATCTTCTTCATTTTTCCATATAACGGAATATATGTTTGCAGTAGTATCTTTAGAACAACTTTGGTTGTGGGTCGCATAATTGGGTACAGTCGGACTGCCTTGGAAAACACATCGATACATACCAATATGTGCTTCACACCTCGATTTGATCGTGGTAATGGTCCCAGAAAATCCACTGCAATTAGCTCTCCTTTGTTTTCCTTCTGTATACTCTGCATTCCTACATATGTGTGTAAATTCAGTCCATAATTTTACATTAACTTACTCATACATTCATACCTTCGCTTCTAATCTTCCTTAGCTCTTTTCTTAACATGACATTACTTTATCTAATACATTACTTACACAATACATTAACATTCATTACCTTTTATTACATTTCTTTAACATTACCTTTCTGATCGCTACAACTTTCTTGAAATACACTTCCGTAACAGAATACTTTTTTTAGCTCGTAGTGTGTCGCATGGTCGGTTACAGAGGAACTGTCTTGGAAAACAACGATATTTTTCTCGAAGTCCTTAATCCTAAGTAGTCTCTGCCCTTACGACTTTTCACTCTCGCTTTCTTCTGTGTCCTTGTATCTTCGATAAGTGTTCGCTTGATCAGCCGTTCTAATAATTATGGCAATTATTGCCGTTCCTAACCCTTTCTTCATATTAATAACAACAATAATAACATTCCTTACTTTCTTAAATATTTCTCTACAATAGCATTCCTTACCTTCAATAATACATTTCTTAATTAACCCTTTCAAATAATATTCCTTATAACATTTCTTAATTATACTCTCTTATATTATTACACATATTATTTCTTATTATTAATAATTAATAGTTATATTATTTTTCTCATTTAAAAATAATTATTTATTCCATTCGGGTATTGAGTTCAGTGTGTAGTTAGAACTGACACCCTTCATTATACAATTGCATTGTTGTACACAGGAAATTCATTGTGTTCACCCTCGTATAAACAACATCCGCATTCCATTGTATTAATCCCTTGTTACCTTTCCGTTGCATAGCTGCGACGTTTGTGTTTATCGTAGTAGTCACCTGTTCATAGTGCAATGTTTTCATCTTGCCTCTCGGCCACACAAAATCTACTCTCTTTCTCTCATTACAAATACTTCGTTCTTTCCCAATTCTCTCGTGCCTAGTTTGGTTGAGTGAACTTACCTGACCAGTTGTCGACGGTTTTTTCATACGTCGTTTACGATAACCTCTGTAGTTTTCATACTTACAGTTATAATTATCGTTACCATAATTATCGTGCGTATATCTAACATCATATTTACCACAATTTTGCGTAGTGTTTCGTCTAGATAACTTACTACGTTTCTTGTTAGGCCTACAGTGATATTTATCTCCGTAAGTGTGGTGTCTTATGTGTTTCAAATGTGTCATCTTGTGTGATTTACTATTGTGTGTGTGCCTCACACTTGGAATATCGCTATTAATAAGGTATGTTTTATTAACCTTTATTTGCTTCTCCTCCTTAATGTTAATTACTTTTTTATAATTATCATTAGTAATTACACATGTATTTTCAATTTGTATGAATTCTTCACATACTATCTTTTCACATATTAGCTCCGTTTGTTTATTAATTATTCCACAGACATTTTCTGCGATCGTGTCAATACGTCTGTTTGTATTAACAATTTTTTCAGTTAACTGCGCATTACTGTCAATTATACTTTGTTTTATTTCTATGTTGTCTTGTTTCAACTCTTCTAGACTCTCTGTAATTTTTATGGTGTCCTGTCTAAAATTTTCGGACTGTAGCTCTAATTTATTTTCTAAACTTTCTGTTTGTTTCTTATTAGATTCTTTTAATTCGTCTAATTTAGCATTTAAATTTTCCGTTTGTTTTGTACTTATTTCATCGACCCAGGCACGCATCATCATTTGGAATGCCTCGACGTCTAAATTTCCTGGAGTCGTCATGTTGAAGTATTATTAAAATATTTATTTAATAGTAATTCTTTAAAAATTATTATTGATAACCGTTCCCTACTTATTTATTTATTTCTGTATTTTTATTAATAGTTATTATTAATACTCATTACAGTTACACCTGTTACATAGACAACAATATTATTTGTGGTGGGCGCCAGCTGTGTGATTACACAACAATTAACATTACATTCAGTTACTGTTTACTACAAATAATAATTACATATTATACATTTTTCATTTAACACTCTTTATATATTTTAGAGCAACCATTTAGCTACATAAAAAAAATTTTAATAGTCAAATGATGGGTATCGGGTCATACATTCATGATCTACAATTTATGTCACAAATTTTGTTTGTACATAAATTTAGGCATGTCGGGCCCCACGTGCAGGGCGCCAATTTATGCAACATTACAACATTGCAAAAGTTGCATAATATTATATTGTATGTATACAAATTTCTGTACGTAAATTTGGGCATCTCGTGCCTCACGTCTAGGGCGACAAATTTATTTAACGTGACAATTTGGCAAATTTAATTTAATTTAAATTTGTGGAGTCCTTTGATCTTGGAGCACCAAATTTAAACAACGTTACATATACATAAATAGGTGTGAACGGTCTCACGTTCAAGATTGACAAATTCTTTAAACATATAACATTTAAATAGGGGGTCAGGTGTATCTGCAATAAGAACTCTACGGACTTGAAACGGTAATTAAAATTTATTTTATACTATAAAAAAATATGTGCACATGGCACTGACTTCGATTTTAAAACATTAGTTATTATTTGTTATAATGCCGTAAGGCTTAAGATATATACATCCTTACTAAAAACATTCTATGCTACTAAATAGTATATAAAAGAAAAATCTCATTTTTAGACTACTCAGTCTATTAATATGTTTCAAAATCAATTTTTAAATCTTTTTTCTATATATGGTACGTACTCAAAAAATTAATAGTTATTACTTCTCAGTACTGTTTTCTCAAATACTAATTGTTTTTATTTATATTCTTTGTAATCATTTTATATCATATTAATTTGAGCTCTTATTACGTTAATCGTAATTCTAAAACTTCTATGATTTTTAACTCTACTATACAAGAAATATTACTCTTATTTTTAAATAAAATATTAATGTCTTTAACTGTCTTTGTATACTGTGTATGATTAAGATATGAATAAGTTGTCTATCACCTTATTGTCGTCAATCATACTCGATCATTTTTGTTCCATCGGTGTTCGTCTTCATCTCGCCTCCAGCGTCGGCTGTCTCTCTTCTCCTCTTGTCCAGCGTCGGCTGTCTCTCACTCTCTCGTCCTCTCCTCTTGTCCAGCGTCGTATCGCTATGGAACTTCTTCTCTTGTCCAGCGTCGTATCGCTATGGAACTTCTTCTCTTGTCCCGCGTCGTATCGCTATGGAACTTCTTCTCTTGTCCAGCGTCGTATCGCTATAGAACTTCTTCTCTTGTCCAGCGTCGTATCGCTATGGACTTCTTCAGTAGTGCTGTTATTAATTACAATGTTTGTCTTATAGCTTGGTTACGTATTTGTACATAACTGGCAATTTAAACTGTTTATAAAAATATTAATAAATATGCCGTGCTGACGGGCATAAGCTCCCGCTGCATCGTGGATGATTCAAGAAAGAGAACCACTGAAGCTTGCGTGTCCTATTTATACCCATGTCTTGGTCGACACCCTTCAGTGATACAAAATCGACATGTTAGAAACTGTCTTTGGCGTCAGTTCCCCCACTCTTTGTCAAATTCACTATTTTTTATATTTCTGCGAATTGCAGAGTCCTGCAAGTATTTTTTTATACTTATCTTATAACTAATTTTACAACACATGTTCATTGTAATTTTGGACATTGCAACTTAACCCTTTTGATTTGTACTTGTACGGCTTGTCACTTTCGCGTGGTTTTCGCACACAGTATTTATTAAATTTATTTACATTTTATGGTGCTTTTGGATTTTAATTCTTAATTCTAGTTTATGAATAATTACGGAAAAACAGTCATTGTGCAATTATTCATACTGGGGTGGCAAACTTGCCTGCAGAGACCTGCGTTCACACACACTAGCAAAATACTGGTGTACACACTTTCAGTTACATTTGTGTGTGTGTGCACGTTGATTCAGGTCGAAACACCTGTTCATATTTTTGTCTGAGTCAAGCTTGCAATCCATAACATGCTTATTTCTAATATATTATTAATTATTTACAGTTTATTAAGTAAATTTAAATTATTATATTTCATGCTCAGTACATCACTTATTTGTACTGTCGCATTATTCCTCTGCTTGGTAACAAAAAAAAATTTTAATAAACTTATTTATTATAAATTTTTTTTTTCTATTTATTTATTATTATTATTTGCAAAAAAAAATATAACAAATAATAAAGAATAATATTCGTCATTTCACCCTTAATAGGAGTGTATACAAATGTCTTACCTCCCCTCTTTCGTACACTCACTGCTCGCGACCTTGAATTAGGGTGGCTTTACAAACAGCTGATTTGACTGGTTTCAATGACCTCTGTTTTATGTGTAGAACTTCTTAAATGACGTTGCGTGGAATTTACCAATTTCTTTCTTCTGTATCTCATCATATACAATGAAAGTGTTCTGTCCCACTCGCTGTCTTAATGTATACGGTCCATTATAAAGTCTGAAGAATTTCTTCGCCGTATTATCACTCCTTTTTCCCACTGGATTTGCTTTGAGTAGTATACTTTCTCCCACGTTGAATTGTTGTAACTTGTGAGTTAGATTAAATCTCTCTATTCTCTTGTTACCTCTCTCTCTTATTCGTTGCTTTGCGTATTCAATTTTCACACTTATTGGTACAGGTACATTTTGGTTATTAGGTTTGTTTAGATATTTAGTCCAAAATCTGGTTGGCTTCTTATCTTCTTCTAATTCTATTGGAGTGTATCCTGTTGCTTCACTATAATTTTTGTTAATGGCTTTTTCAATAAATGGTAAATATTCTGCCCATTTATTGTGTTGATTATGGCAATATATTCGTAAATATTTACTTAATTCTTTGTTAACTCTCTCAGCAAGGTTTCCTTGAGGATGTCTTATGGATGTGAGTACTGGTTGTATTCCATTTTCCCTTAACGTCCTCTCCCATTTTTCACTTTGGAATTGCACACCTTGATCACTGAGTATCTTCTTCATTTTTCCATATAACGGAATATATGTTTGCAGTAGTATCTTTAGAACAACTTTGGTTGTGGGTCGCATAATTGGGTACAGTCGGACTGCCTTGGAAAACACATCGATACATACCAATATGTGCTTCACACCTCGATTTGATCGTGGTAATGGTCCCAGAAAATCCACTGCAATTAGCTCTCCTTTGTTTTCCTTCTGTATACTCTGCATTCCTACATATGTGTGTAAATTCAGTCCATAATTTTACATTAACTTACTCATACATTCATACCTTCGCTTCTAATCTTCCTTAGCTCTTTTCTTAACATGACATTACTTTATCTAATACATTACTTACACAATACATTAACATTCATTACCTTTTATTACATTTCTTTAACATTACCTTTCTGATCGCTACAACTTTCTTCAAATACACTTCCGTAACAGAATACTTTTTTTAGCTCGTAGTGTGTCGCATGGTCGGTTACAGAGGAACTGTCTTGGAAAACAACGATATTTTTCTGCGACGTTTGTGTTTATCGTAGTAGTCACCTGTTCATAGTGCAATGTTTTCATCTTGCCTCTCGGCCACACAAAATCTACTCTCTTTCTCTCATTACAAATACTTCGTTCTTTCCCAATTCTCTCGTGCCTAGTTTGGTTGAGTGAACTTACCTGACCAGTTGTCGACGGTTTTTTCATACGTCGTTTACGATAACCTCTGTAGTTTTCATACTTACAGTTATAATTATCGTTACCATAATTATCGTGCGTATATCTAACATCATATTTACCACAATTTTGCGTAGTGTTTCGTCTAGATAACTTACTACGTTTCTTGTTAGGCCTACAGTGATATTTATCTCCGTAAGTGTGGTGTCTTATGTGTTTCAAATGTGTCATCTTGTGTGATTTACTATTGTGTGTGTGCCTCACACTTGGAATATCGCTATTAATAAGGTATGTTTTATTAACCTTTATTTGCTTCTCCTCCTTAATGTTAATTACTTTTTTATAATTATCATTAGTAATTACACATGTATTTTCAATTTGTATGAATTCTTCACATACTATCTTTTCACATATTAGCTCCGTTTGTTTATTAATTATTCCACAGACATTTTCTGCGATCGTGTCAATACGTCTGTTTGTATTAACAATTTTTTCAGTTAACTGCGCATTACTGTCAATTATACTTTGTTTTATTTCTATGTTGTCTTGTTTCAACTCTTCTAGACTCTCTGTAATTTTTATGGTGTCCTGTCTAAAATTTTCGGACTGTAGCTCTAATTTATTTTCTAAACTTTCTGTTTGTTTCTTATTAGATTCTTTTAATTCGTCTAATTTAGCATTTAAATTTTCCGTTTGTTTTGTACTTATTTCATCGACCCAGGCACGCATCATCATTTGGAATGCCTCGACGTCTAAATTTCCTGGAGTCGTCATGTTGAAGTATTATTAAAATATTTATTTAATAGTAATTCTTTAAAAATTATTATTGATAACCGTTCCCTACTTATTTATTTATTTCTGTATTTTTATTAATAGTTATTATTAATACTCATTACAGTTACACCTGTTACATAGACAACAATATTATTTGTGGTGGGCGCCAGCTGTGTGATTACACAACAATTAACATTACATTCAGTTACTGTTTACTACAAATAATAATTACATATTATACATTTTTCATTTAACACTCTTTATATATTTTAGAGCAACCATTTAGCTACATAAAAAAAATTTTAATAGTCAAATGATGGGTATCGGGTCATACATTCATGATCTACAATTTATGTCACAAATTTTGTTTGTACATAAATTTAGGCATGTCGGGCCCCACGTGCAGGGCGCCAATTTATGCAACATTACAACATTGCAAAAGTTGCATAATATTATATTGTATGTATACAAATTTCTGTACGTAAATTTGGGCATCTCGTGCCTCACGTCTAGGGCGACAAATTTATTTAACGTGACAATTTGGCAAATTTAATTTAATTTAAATTTGTGGAGTCCTTTGATCTTGGAGCACCAAATTTAAACAACGTTACATATACATAAATAGGTGTGAACGGTCTCACGTTCAAGATTGACAAATTCTTTAAACATATAACATTTAAATAGGGGGTCAGGTGTATCTGCAATAAGAACTCTACGGACTTGAAACGGTAATTAAAATTTATTTTATACTATAAAAAAATATGTGCACATGGCACTGACTTCGATTTTAAAACATTAGTTATTATTTGTTATAATGCCGTAAGGCTTAAGATATATACATCCTTACTAAAAACATTCTATGCTACTAAATAGTATATAAAAGAAAAATCTCATTTTTAGACTACTCAGTCTATTAATATGTTTCAAAATCAATTTTTAAATCTTTTTTCTATATATGGTACGTACTCAAAAAATTAATAGTTATTACTTCTCAGTACTGTTTTCTCAAATACTAATTGTTTTTATTTATATTCTTTGTAATCATTTTATATCATATTAATTTGAGCTCTTATTACGTTAATCGTAATTCTAAAACTTCTATGATTTTTAACTCTACTATACAAGAAATATTACTCTTATTTTTAAATAAAATATTAATGTCTTTAACTGTCTTTGTATACTGTGTATGATTAAGATATGAATAAGTTGTCTATCACCTTATTGTCGTCAATCATACTCGATCATTTTTGTTCCATCGGTGTTCGTCTTCATCTCGCCTCCAGCGTCGGCTGTCTCTCTTCTCCTCTTGTCCAGCGTCGGCTGTCTCTCACTCTCTCGTCCTCTCCTCTTGTCCAGCGTCGTATCGCTATGGAACTTCTTCTCTTGTCCAGCGTCGTATCGCTATGGAACTTCTTCTCTTGTCCCGCGTCGTATCGCTATGGAACTTCTTCTCTTGTCCAGCGTCGTATCGCTATAGAACTTCTTCTCTTGTCCAGCGTCGTATCGCTATGGACTTCTTCAGTAGTGCTGTTATTAATTACAATGTTTGTCTTATAGCTTGGTTACGTATTTGTACATAACTGGCAATTTAAACTGTTTATAAAAATATTAATAAATATGCCGTGCTGACGGGCATAAGCTCCCGCTGCATCGTGGATGATTCAAGAAAGAGAACCACTGAAGCTTGCGTGTCCTATTTATACCCATGTCTTGGTCGACACCCTTCAGTGATACAAAATCGACATGTTAGAAACTGTCTTTGGCGTCAGTTCCCCCACTCTTTGTCAAATTCACTATTTTTTATATTTCTGCGAATTGCAGAGTCCTGCAAGTATTTTTTTATACTTATCTTATAACTAATTTTACAACACATGTTCATTGTAATTTTGGACATTGCAACTTAACCCTTTTGATTTGTACTTGTACGGCTTGTCACTTTCGCGTGGTTTTCGCACACAGTATTTATTAAATTTATTTACATTTTATGGTGCTTTTGGATTTTAATTCTTAATTCTAGTTTATGAATAATTACGGAAAAACAGTCATTGTGCAATTATTCATACTGGGGTGGCAAACTTGCCTGCAGAGACCTGCGTTCACACACACTAGCAAAATACTGGTGTACACACTTTCAGTTACATTTGTGTGTGTGTGCACGTTGATTCAGGTCGAAACACCTGTTCATATTTTTGTCTGAGTCAAGCTTGCAATCCATAACATGCTTATTTCTAATATATTATTAATTATTTACAGTTTATTAAGTAAATTTAAATTATTATATTTCATGCTCAGTACATCACTTATTTGTACTGTCGCATTATTCCTCTGCTTGGTAACAAAAAAAAATTTTAATAAACTTATTTATTATAAATTTTTTTTTTCTATTTATTTATTATTATTATTTGCAAAAAAAAATATAACAAATAATAAAGAATAATATTCGTCATTTCACCCTTAATAGGAGTGTATACAAATGTCTTACCTCCCCTCTTTCGTACACTCACTGCTCGCGACCTTGAATTAGGGTGGCTTTACAAACAGCTGATTTGACTGGTTTCAATGACCTCTGTTTTATGTGTAGAACTTCTTAAATGACGTTGCGTGGAATTTACCAATTTCTTTCTTCTGTATCTCATCATATACAATGAAAGTGTTCTGTCCCACTCGCTGTCTTAATGTATACGGTCCATTATAAAGTCTGAAGAATTTCTTCGCCGTATTATCACTCCTTTTTCCCACTGGATTTGCTTTGAGTAGTATACTTTCTCCCACGTTGAATTGTTGTAACTTGTGAGTTAGATTAAATCTCTCTATTCTCTTGTTACCTCTCTCTCTTATTCGTTGCTTTGCGTATTCAATTTTCACACTTATTGGTACAGGTACATTTTGGTTATTAGGTTTGTTTAGATATTTAGTCCAAAATCTGGTTGGCTTCTTATCTTCTTCTAATTCTATTGGAGTGTATCCTGTTGCTTCACTATAATTTTTGTTAATGGCTTTTTCAATAAATGGTAAATATTCTGCCCATTTATTGTGTTGATTATGGCAATATATTCGTAAATATTTACTTAATTCTTTGTTAACTCTCTCAGCAAGGTTTCCTTGAGGATGTCTTATGGATGTGAGTACTGGTTGTATTCCATTTTCCCTTAACGTCCTCTCCCATTTTTCACTTTGGAATTGCACACCTTGATCACTGAGTATCTTCTTCATTTTTCCATATAACGGAATATATGTTTGCAGTAGTATCTTTAGAACAACTTTGGTTGTGGGTCGCATAATTGGGTACAGTCGGACTGCCTTGGAAAACACATCGATACATACCAATATGTGCTTCACACCTCGATTTGATCGTGGTAATGGTCCCAGAAAATCCACTGCAATTAGCTCTCCTTTGTTTTCCTTCTGTATACTCTGCATTCCTACATATGTGTGTAAATTCAGTCCATAATTTTACATTAACTTACTCATACATTCATACCTTCGCTTCTAATCTTCCTTAGCTCTTTTCTTAACATGACATTACTTTATCTAATACATTACTTACACAATACATTAACATTCATTACCTTTTATTACATTTCTTTAACATTACCTTTCTGATCGCTACAACTTTCTTGAAATACACTTCCGTAACAGAATACTTTTTTTAGCTCGTAGTGTGTCGCATGGTCGGTTACAGAGGAACTGTCTTGGAAAACAACGATATTTTTCTCGAAGTCCTTAATCCTAAGTAGTCACTGCCCTTACGACTTTTCACTCTCGCTTTCTTCTGTGTCCTTGTATCTTCGATAAGTGTTCGCTTGATCAGCCGTTCTAATAATTATGGCAATTATTGCCGTTCCTAACCCTTTCTTCATATTAATAACAACAATAATAACATTCCTTACTTTCTTAAATATTTCTCTACAATAGCATTCCTTACCTTCAATAATACATTTCTTAATTAACCCTTTCAAATAATATTCCTTATAACATTTCTTAATTATACTCTCTTATATTATTACACATATTATTTCTTATTATTAATAATTAATAGTTATATTATTTTTCTCATTTAAAAATAATTATTTATTCCATTCGGGTATTGAGTTCAGTGTGTAGTTAGAACTGACACCCTTCATTATACAATTGCATTGTTGTACACAGGAAATTCATTGTGTTCACCCTCGTATAAACAACATCCGCATTCCATTGTATTAATCCCTTGTTACCTTTCCGTTGCATAGCTGCGACGTTTGTGTTTATCGTAGTAGTCACCTGTTCATAGTGCAATGTTTTCATCTTGCCTCTCGGCCACACAAAATCTACTCTCTTTCTCTCATTACAAATACTTCGTTCTTTCCCAATTCTCTCGTGCCTAGTTTGGTTGAGTGAACTTACCTGACCAGTTGTCGACGGTTTTTTCATACGTCGTTTACGATAACCTCTGTAGTTTTCATACTTACAGTTATAATTATCGTTACCATAATTATCGTGCGTATATCTAACATCATATTTACCACAATTTTGCGTAGTGTTTCGTCTAGATAACTTACTACGTTTCTTGTTAGGCCTACAGTGATATTTATCTCCGTAAGTGTGGTGTCTTATGTGTTTCAAATGTGTCATCTTGTGTGATTTACTATTGTGTGTGTGCCTCACACTTGGAATATCGCTATTAATAAGGTATGTTTTATTAACCTTTATTTGCTTCTCCTCCTTAATGTTAATTACTTTTTTATAATTATCATTAGTAATTACACATGTATTTTCAATTTGTATGAATTCTTCACATACTATCTTTTCACATATTAGCTCCGTTTGTTTATTAATTATTCCACAGACATTTTCTGCGATCGTGTCAATACGTCTGTTTGTATTAACAATTTTTTCAGTTAACTGCGCATTACTGTCAATTATACTTTGTTTTATTTCTATGTTGTCTTGTTTCAACTCTTCTAGACTCTCTGTAATTTTTATGGTGTCCT
The DNA here is from genome assembly GCA_034769895.1 of Magicicada septendecula. Classification (NCBI taxonomy): domain Eukaryota; kingdom Metazoa; phylum Arthropoda; class Insecta; order Hemiptera; family Cicadidae; genus Magicicada; species Magicicada septendecula. Next base: position 171,709,233 of record CM068376.1, read on the forward strand.
GTCTAAAATTTTCGGACTGTAGCTCTAATTTATTTTCTAAACTTTCTGTTTGTTTCTTATTAGATTCTTTTAATTCGTCTAATTTAGCATTTAAATTTTCCGTTTGTTTTGTACTTATTTCATCGACCCAGGCACGCATCATCATTTGGAATGCCTCGACGTCTAAATTTCCTGGAGTCGTCATGTTGAAGTATTATTAAAATATTTATTTAATAGTAATTCTTTAAAAATTATTATTGATAACCGTTCCCTACTTATTTATTTATTTCTGTATTTTTATTAATAGTTATTATTAATACTCATTACAGTTACACCTGTTACATAGACAACAATATTATTTGTGGTGGGCGCCAGCTGTGTGATTACACAACAATTAACATTACATTCAGTTACTGTTTACTACAAATAATAATTACATATTATACATTTTTCATTTAACACTCTTTATATATTTTAGAGCAACCATTTAGCTACATAAAAAAAATTTTAATAGTCAAATGATGGGTATCGGGTCATACATTCATGATCTACAATTTATGTCACAAATTTTGTTTGTACATAAATTTAGGCATGTCGGGCCCCACGTGCAGGGCGCCAATTTATGCAACATTACAACATTGCAAAAGTTGCATAATATTATATTGTATGTATACAAATTTCTGTACGTAAATTTGGGCATCTCGTGCCTCACGTCTAGGGCGACAAATTTATTTAACGTGACAATTTGGCAAATTTAATTTAATTTAAATTTGTGGAGTCCTTTGATCTTGGAGCACCAAATTTAAACAACGTTACATATACATAAATAGGTGTGAACGGTCTCACGTTCAAGATTGACAAATTCTTTAAACATATAACATTTAAATAGGGGGTCAGGTGTATCTGCAATAAGAACTCTACGGACTTGAAACGGTAATTAAAATTTATTTTATACTATAAAAAAATATGTGCACATGGCACTGACTTCGATTTTAAAACATTAGTTATTATTTGTTATAATGCCGTAAGGCTTAAGATATATACATCCTTACTAAAAACATTCTATGCTACTAAATAGTATATAAAAGAAAAATCTCATTTTTAGACTACTCAGTCTATTAATATGTTTCAAAATCAATTTTTAAATCTTTTTTCTATATATGGTACGTACTCAAAAAATTAATAGTTATTACTTCTCAGTACTGTTTTCTCAAATACTAATTGTTTTTATTTATATTCTTTGTAATCATTTTATATCATATTAATTTGAGCTCTTATTACGTTAATCGTAATTCTAAAACTTCTATGATTTTTAACTCTACTATACAAGAAATATTACTCTTATTTTTAAATAAAATATTAATGTCTTTAACTGTCTTTGTATACTGTGTATGATTAAGATATGAATAAGTTGTCTATCACCTTATTGTAGTCAATCATACTCGATCATTTTTGTTCCATCGGTGTTCGTCTTCATCTCGCCTCCAGCGTCGGCTGTCTCTCTTCTCCTCTTGTCCAGCGTCGGCTGTCTCTCACTCTCTCGTCCTCTCCTCTTGTCCAGCGTCGTATCGCTATGGAACTTCTTCTCTTGTCCAGCGTCGTATCGCTATGGAACTTCTTCTCTTGTCCCGCGTCGTATCGCTATGGAACTTCTTCTCTTGTCCAGCGTCGTATCGCTATAGAACTTCTTCTCTTGTCCAGCGTCGTATCGCTATGGACTTCTTCAGTAGTGCTGTTATTAATTACAATGTTTGTCTTATATAGCTTGGTTACGTATTTGTACATAACTGGCAATTTAAACTGTTTATAAAAATATTAATAAATATGCCGTGCTGACGGGCATAAGCTCCCGCTGCATCGTGGATGATTCAAGAAAGAGAACCACTGAAGCTTGCGTGTCCTATTTATACCCATGTCTTGGTCGACACCCTTCAGTGATACAAAATCGACATGTTAGAAACTGTCTTTGGCGTCAGTTCCCCCACTCTTTGTCAAAGTCACTATTTTTTATATTTCTGCGAATTGCAGAGTCCTGTAAGTATTTTTTTATACTTATCTTATAACTAATTTTACAACACATGTTCATTGTAATTTTGGACATTGCAACTTAACCCTTTTGATTTGTACACAGTTATTTCACTATTGCACTTGTACGGCTTGTCACTTTCGCGTGGTTTTCGCACACAGTATTTATTAAATTTATTTACATTTTATGGTGCTTTTGGATTTTAATTCTTAATTCTAGTTTATGAATAATTACGGAAAAACAGTTATTGTGCAATTATTCATACTGGGGTGGCAAACTTGCCTGCAGAGACCTGCGTTCACACACACTAGCAAAATACTGGTGTACACACTTTCAGTTACATTTGTGTGTGTGTGCACGTTGATTCAGGTCGAAACACCTGTTCATATTTTTGTCTGAGTCAAGCTTGCAATCCATAACATGCTTATTTCTAATATATTATTAATTATTTACAGTTTATTAAGTAAATTTAAATTATTATATTTCATGCTCAGTACATCACTTATTTGTACTGTCGCATTATTCCTCTGCTTGGTAACAAAAAAAAATTTTAATAAATTTATTTATTATAAATTTTTTTTTTATCTATTTATTTATTATTATTATTTGCAAAAAAAAATATAACAAATAATAAAGAATAATATTCATCATTTCACCCTTAATAGGAGTGTATACAAATGTCTTACCTCCCCTCTTTCGTACACTCACTGCTCGCGACCTTGAATTAGGGTGGCTTTACAAACAGCTGATTTGACTGGTTTCAATGACCTCTGTTTTATGTGTAGAACTTCTTAAATGACGTTGCGTGGAATTTACCAATTTCTTTCTTCTGTATCTCATCATATACAATGAAAGTGTTCTGTCCCACTCGCTGTCTTAATGTATACGGTCCATTATAAAGTCTGAAGAATTTCTTCGCCGTATTATCACTCCTTTTTCCCACTGGATTTGCTTTGAGTAGTATACTTTCTCCCACGTTGAATTGTTGTAACTTGTGAGTTAGATTAAATCTCTCTATTCTCTTGTTACCTCTCTCTCTTATTCGTTGCTTTGCGTATTCAATTTTCACACTTATTGGTACAGGTACATTTTGGTTATTAGGTTTGTTTAGATATTTAGTCCAAAATCTGGTTGGCTTCTTATCTTCTTCTAATTCTATTGGAGTGTATCCTGTTGCTTCACTATAATTTTTGTTAATGGCTTTTTCAATAAATGGTAAATATTCTGCCCATTTATTGTGTTGATTATGGCAATATATTCGTAAATATTTACTTAATTCTTTGTTAACTCTCTCAGCAAGGTTTCCTTGAGGATGTCTTATGGATGTGAGTACTGGTTGTATTCCATTTTCCCTTAACGTCCTCTCCCATTTTTCACTTTGGAATTGCACACCTTGATCACTGAGTATCTTCTTCATTTTTCCATATAACGGAATATATGTTTGCAGTAGTATCTTTAGAACAGCTTTGGTTGTGGGTCGCATAATTGGGTACAGTCGGACTGCCTTGGAAAACACATCGATACATACCAATATGTGCTTCACACCTCGACTTGATCGTGGTAATGGTCCCAGAAAATCCACTGCAATTAGCTCTCCTTTGTTTTCCTTCTGTATACTCTGCATTCCTACATATGTGTGTAAATTCAGTCCTTAATTTTACATTAACTTACTCATACATTCATACCTTCGCTTCTAATCTTCCTTAGCTCTTTTCTTAACATGACATTACTTTATCTAATACATTACTTACACAATACATTAACATTCATTACCTTTTATTACATTTCTTTAACATTACCTTTCTGATCGCTACAACTTTCTTGAAATACACTTCCGTAACAGAATACTTTTTTTAGCTCGTAGTGTGTCGCATGGTCGGTTACAGAAGAACTGTCTTGGAAAACAACGATATTTTTCTCGAAGTCCTTAATCCTAAGTAGTCTCTGCCCTTACGACTTTTCACTCTCGCTTTCTTCTGTGTCCTTGTATCTTCGATAAGTGTTCGCTTGATCAGCCGTTCTAATAATTATGGCAATTATTGCCGTTCCTAACCCTTTCTTCATATTAATAACAACAATAATAACATTCCTTACTTTCTTAAATATTTCTCTACAATAGCATTCCTTACCTTCAATAATACATTTCTTAATTAACCCTTTCAAATAATATTCCTTATAACATTTCTTAATTATACTCTCTTATATTATTACACATATTATTTCTTATTATTAATAATTAATAGTTATATTATTTTTCTCATTTAAAAATAATTATTTATTCCATTCGGGTATTGAGTTCAGTGTGTAGTTAGAACTGACACCCTTCATTATACAATTGCATTGTTGTACACAGGAAATTCATTGTGTTCACCCTCGTATAAACAACATCCGCGTTCCATTGTATTAATCCCTTGTTACCTTTCCGTTGCATAGCTGCGACGTTTGTGTTTATCGTAGAAATCACCTGTTCATAGTGCAATGTTTTCATCTTGCCTCTCGGCCACACAAAATCTACTCTCTTTCTCTCATTACAAATACTTCGTTCTTTCCCAATTCTCTCGTCCCTAGTTTGGTTGAGTGAACTTACCTGACCAGTTGTCGACGGTTTTTTCATATGTCGTTTACGATAACCTCTGTAGTTTTCATACTTACAGTTATAATTATCGTTACCATAATTATCGTGCGTATATCTAACATCATATTTACCACAATTTTGCGTAGTGTTTCGTCTAGATAACTTACTACGTTTCTTGTTAGGCCTACAGTGATATTTATCTCCGTAAGTGTGGTGTCTTATGTGTTTCAAATGTGTCATCTTGTGTGATTTACTATTGTGTGTGTGCCTCACACTTGGAATATCGCTATTAATAAGGTATGTTTTATTAACCTTTATTTGCTTCTCCTCCTTAATGTTAATTACTTTTTTATAATTATCATTAGTAATTACACATGTATTTTCAATTTGTATGAATTCTTCACATACTATCTTTTCACATATTAGCTCCGTTTGTTTATTAATTATTCCACAGACATTTTCTGCGATCGTGTCAATACGTCTGTTTGTATTAACAATTTTTTCAGTTAACTGCGCATTACTGTCAATTATACTTTGTTTTATTTCTATGTTGTCTTGTTTCAACTCTTCTAGACTCTCTGTAATTTTTATGGTGTCCTGTCTAAAATTTTCGGACTGTAGCTCTAATTTATTTTCTAAACTTTCTGTTTGTTTCTTATTAGATTCTTTTAATTCGTCTAATTTAGCATTTAAATTTTCCGTTTGTTTTGTACTTATTTCATCGACCCAGGCACGCATCATCATTTGGAATGCCTCGACGTCTAAATTTCCTGGAGTCGTCATGTTGAAGTATTATTAAAATATTTATTTAATAGTAATTCTTTAAAAATTATTATTGATAACCGTTCCCTACTTATTTATTTATTTCTGTATTTTTATTAATAGTTATTATTAATACTCATTACAGTTACACCTGTTACATAGACAACAATATTATTTGTGGTGGGCGCCAGCTGTGTGATTACACAACAATTAACATTACATTCAGTTACTGTTTACTACAAATAATAATTACATATTATACATTTTTCATTTAACACGCTTTATATATTTTAGAGCAACCATTTAGCTACATAAAAAAAATTTTAATAGTCAAATGATGGGTATCGGGTCATACATTCATGATCTACAATTTATGTCACAAATTTTGTTTGTACATAAACTTAGGCATGTCGGGCCCCACGTGCAGGGCGCCAATTTATGCAACATTACAACATTGCAAAAGTTGCATAATATTATATTGTATGTATACAAATTTCTGTACGTAAATTTGGGCATCTCGTGCCTCACGTCTAGGGCGACAAATTTATTTAACGTGACAATTTGGCAAATTTAATTTAATTTAAATTTGTGGAGTCCTTTGATCTTGGAGCACCAAATTTAAACAACGTTACATATACATAAATAGGTGTGAACGGTCTCACGTTCAAGATTGACAAATTCTTTAAACATATAACATTTAAATAGGGGGTCAGGTGTATCTGCAATAAGAACTCTACGGACTTGAAACGGTAATTAAAATTTATTTTATACTATAAAAAAATATGTGCACATGGCACTGACTTCGATTTTAAAACATTAGTTATTATTTGTTATAATGCCGTAAGGCTTAAGATATATACATCCTTACTAAAAACATTCTATGCTACTAAATAGTATATAAAAGAAAAATCTCATTTTTAGACTACTCAGTCTATTAATATGTTTCAAAATCAATTTTTAAATCTTTTTTCTATATATGGTACGTACTCAAAAGATTAATAGTTATTACTTCTCAGTACTGTTTTCTCAAATACTAATTGTTTTTATTTATATTCTTTGTAATCATTTTATATCATATTAATTTGAGCTCTTATTACGTTAATCGTAATTCTAAAACTTCTATGATTTTTATCTCTACTATACAAGAAATATTACTCTTATTTTTAAATAAAATATTAATGTCTTTAACTGTCTTTGTATACTGTGTATGATTAAGATATGAATAAGTTGTCTATCACCTTATTGTCGTCAATCATACTCGATCATTTTTGTTCCATCGGTGTTCGTCTTCGTCTCGCCTCCAGCGTCGGCTGTCTCTCTTCTCCTCTTGTCCAGCGTCGGCTGTCTCTCACTCTCTCGTCCTCTCCTCTTGTCCAGCGTCGTATCGCTATGGAACTTCTTCTCTTGTCCAGCGTCGTATCGCTATGGAACTTCTTCTCTTGTCCAGCGTCGTATCGCTATGGAACTTCTTCTCTTGTCCAGCATCGTATCGCTAAAGAACTTCTTCTCTTGTCCAGCGTCGTATCGCTATGGACTTCTTCAGTAGTGCTGTTATTAATTACAATGTTTGTCTTATAGCTTGGTTACATATTTGTACATAACTGGCAATTTAAACTGTTTATAAAAATATTAATAAATATGCCGTGCTGACGGGCATAAGCTCCCGCTGCATCGTGGATGATTCAAGAAAGAGAACCACTGAAGCTTGCGTGTCCTATTTATACCCATGTCTTGGTCGACACCCTTCAGTGATACAAAATCGACATGTTTGAAACTGTCTTTGGCGTCAGTTCCCCCACTCTTTGTCAAATTCACTATTTTTTATATTTCTGCGAATTGCAGAGTCCTGTAAGTATTTTTTTATACTTATCTTATAACTAATTTTACAACACATGTTCATTGTAATTTTGGACATTGCAACTTAACCCTTTTGATTTGTACACAGTTATTTCACTATTGCACTTGTACGGCTTGTCACTTTCGCGTGGTTTTCGCACACAGTATTTATTAAATTTATTTACATTTTATGGTGCTTTTGGATTTTAATTCTTAATTCTAGTTTATGAATAATTACGGAAAAACAGTCATTGTGCAATTATTCATACTGGGGTGGCAAACTTGCCTGCAGAGACCTGCGTTCACACACACACTAGCAAAATACTGGTGTACACACTTTCAGTTACATTTGTGTGTGTGTGCACATTGATTCAGGTCGAAACACCTGTTCATATTTTTGTCTGAGTCAAGCTTGCAATCCATAACATGCTTATTTCTAATATATTATTAATTATTTACAGTTTATTAAGTAAATTTAAATTTTTATATTTCATGCTCAGTACATCACTTATTTGTACTGTCGCAATATATATATAGTATTTAAAATTTATAATTATATTACCTCAAGATGTTCTTTTCCTTATTTGTAATATGTTTCGAGAGTTCCTGTTCTCTCATCTTCAGCCTTCGCCATCTTGTTTCTGGTTAAGTATTTGTGTGTTGGCTGCTGGGTGTTATTAAGGTAGTTTGTTGGTCTTTGGTCTTTTAAAGTTGTATTATTGTGTTGTGTGGTTGTGGTATATGTTTTTGTATTTTGTGTATTTTCGATATTGAGTGCTTTGAATATTGTGTCATCTTTTGTATTGATTTGTATTTGTTCTGGTATTAGTTTGTTTTGTGTTTTATGTTTGTATATTTGTAAATTTTCCCAAATGTTCATTATGGTGCCTTTGTGTGGTATATGTTTTATTAGTGATACATTGGGTTATGTTTGGGAATTCGTGTCCTGTGTTTATTGCATGTGTGGCTAAATTGGATTTATATATTTCTGGTTTTTTGTATGCATTTAGGTGTTCAAAATAACGTTTTTTTCAGCTGGTTTTTTGTTTGTCCTATGTAACATTTATTGCAATCTTGGCATTCAATTTTGTATATACCGTTAGTTGTTGTATTATCTTTGTTGTGTGAGCTATTTAGAATTTGTAATTTATTTTTATTAGTTTTGTATGCTATTTTTATATCTGTGTTTTAAAATAGTTTTGTAAGTTTTGTCATTTTATTATTTATGTATGTGAATGTGGCCCATTTTTTGTTGTTAATATTTATGTGTTGTTCATTTTTATTGATTCTTAATTGTTCAGTTTTTATTTTATATTTGATTTTATTTTCTATTTTGTTCACAGTATTTTTATTGTATCCATTTTCATAACCTATTTGGTATATTATATTTCTTTCTTTGTCAGGTTCTTGTTTCTTTAGGGGAATTTTGTACGTTCTGTTAAATAGTGAATAGAATGCTGCCATTTTATGTTGTGGTGGATGGTCAGAATGGTTAGGTATAATGATGTTAGTGGAAGTTGGTTTTCTATATATTGCATATTGTATGTAGTTGTTGTATCTTGTGATGGTTATGTCTAAATAGTTTATTTTATTATAGCAGAAAGTGATTGAATATATATAGTCTTTAATGAAAGTTCACGTTTCTATAAAAACTTTAGTTGTACTTGGTGTCACCCTTTAGATTAACACCCCTTTTTTTTTGTTAACAATGGTTCTGTTAGGTTAAGTTAGCTTGAATGATTTAACCGTGTCTTTCATCCAACCTAATGACATGCCCTAATCCATTCAGCTATCCTACCTAAGAATTTGATATGCACATACTAATGTTGTAATGGGACAATTCTGAAGGGTATAGGTATTTTATTTCATTTAATAATTATTTGAGACCAATCTGTTTGGGCACCCTTTATGGCCACTAAGACCTGCTTTGTGTAACACCCTGTATTCAAGTCCGTGCCAGTCTGTGCCTAGTACAAAAACGATAACATTGGAATGTGGCGGCGAGTGTGCGCTCGTGTGCCATTGGCGATAATCTTGAACCCAAAAATTGGCGGAAGTTACCACCACATGGCTCATTAAACCGGCCACATGAGTGCATCAACCAATCCGAGCGCAGGTGGACGGAAGTGAACTTTACCGACGCTTAGCGTGGCATCACCCAGTCGTCCTACAATTTCGTCCCCGGCTGAGCGGACCAAAACAACTCGTGTGCACCAAATAAAATTTTTAACTGTAGACGGTGACAAACATACATAAATGAAGTGAACCGACATCTCAGAGTGGAATAAGTGAAGTGAGGGAAGAAAATTTTAAAGTGTACGGACTGACGAAACCTTCGGACAGATATCTAGTGCAGTACGCGGCGATGAGAGTGACGCCGAAAGTTAAGTAGACGACGAACCGTTTCCCAACTTAATTATTCTAAATTAAAAGAGCGCTCTAAATAAATTATGGGGATTTAAATGTGAATGAATGTAGTGTGTGTGAGCAATTGCTGGGTTGCCTTCATATAATTTAAGATTTTATGTGAAGATGTGAACTAGTATTAGGGCGTTAATCATGTTGAAATAAGGTTTTGTATTTTCCGAAAAGGGGTAAGAAAATTAATAGAAATGAGTCTTCAGACAAAAATGAACATTGAGTAAATTTAGAAGAAAAGTAAACCAAATGTTGAGATTGAATAATAAACAGATTTAATTTATATAGTCAAAGAGCGTGTTTATTACGTAACGAACCCATTAACCTCTCTTACAGACTGTGAGTTCGTGTAAAAGGATCCTGGACCCGTCAAAGGTAAGAATTACCATAAAGAATATATTTTGTCTTTTATTAGTTGTGATAATGATGAAACAGTTCAATGGCCCCCCGTAACAGGGACAGTCTATATAAATGATATTTCGTATAGGGTATGCCTACTCACAGATGTAACAGATGCTGGTGGGAGTTACATATGAACGAAAATTAAGTACAGGAAATATTTATAGAATAAAATTAAAAAAAGAGTATGTTGTAATATGAGTGATAAGTGTAAAGCTAAATTTGTGTAAGATTAAAATCTCGTAAAGAATAATTAAAGTTATAAAAATGGAAAATAATGAAAGTAAAGTTAGTATGGTAACGGGGGAGGTAGAAAGTAATTTAGACCCGAATAGGGGCAAAGAGAATGTTTTCTACGAAGTAGATAATGTAAACGATTCAGGAATGGAGACAACTCCAAACCTAACAGATGAATCTGTAATAATTAGTGAGGCGGGAGCAAATTCCACTCCCGTAGCAACTAAAGTTAAAGAAAAAGAGTTGTCAATGAATGACCTGTTTAACCTCATCAGTAAACGTTTTGATAGTAATGATGAAAAATTCGATAAAATAGATCATCGTTTTGACGTTCAAAATAGCAATTTTAATGAGAAATTAAATGAACAGAATGATAAAATTAAAAGTAATTTTAATGATAAATTCAACGTGATCAGAGACACAATAAAAAAAACAACAAAATATTAATTTTAGTAAGCAAGTAGATGAAATTAATACACGTTTTGATAATATGAAAGATGAAATAATAGAATCAATAGGTCATGTGTTTGAGAAACAAATAAACAGAATAGGTGACACAATTAATAAATTTACAAAGAACAAAGTAGATGAAAATGACAAGATTAAAAGGGGGGTAGAGACTGGTGAAAAGTCCGATAAATTCAATGAAAATAAAAACGGGCAGATGACATATAGTGAGGTAAGTAGGGGTGAGAATTACGATGATATAATTAAGAATGTGGTGTTAGAAAGTAAGGTTGTGAGTATAGAAAGGGTTGATGAGGTTGTGAGAGAGTGTGATGAAAGGTTAGATGGGCAAAGGGCAAGTTTTCCCCAAGTTTATGGTGAAACAGAGGTTTCACAGGTATTTTATGAGGACAGTTTCCTCCAGTAGTGGTGTGGAAGACGAGGTGTCTTCAAATGGTCCCTTTATTTTTTGTGATGGTCTTGGAAGTGCCAAGACGTATAGTAAGTTTGTTGAGCCCTTTGCGTGGTATGAAAGAGGTCAGGGGGGTTGTGACAGGTGTTATGATGATGAGAGATATTTAGAGAGAGAGTTGTGTATAGATAGGGAGATAGAATTATATCAGTTAAAGAGAAATTATAAAAAGTTGAAAGAGAGGTTAGAAGTGGAGAAGATAAACAATATGAAATGCTTACCTTATGAAATGAGGATTGATGATTATTTTGATGATACTGTTGTAAATGATAAAAACTTACCTTATGTTGTGATTGATATAGTAAATGAATATGATGATACAAATGACATGGGAATAACAAATAATATTAAGGGAGACAGAACTAAAATCACCAATGTAGACGGGCTTTGTGAATTAATGGTAGACAAAAATGTAGTTAATTATTGTGTTAATGTAATTAACAAAGTAGTCATTATAATGATCATTACAATGTAATGTATGTTGACAAGAATGACGTGTTATAAATATATAAGACTAATACATGATGATGGAGGGTAAATATAAACTCAATGAATGGACATTTTAAATATTTTAATTTGTGGTAATGACATGGCTAGATTATGAAATGAAGTGTGTTAAACTGAAAAATAATGACAAGAGATTGTGTCATAGTGAAATTAATTGTGTCTATGTTGTAAAATGTATTTGATGTAAACAATGTGTGTATGTAGTAGAAATTGATCTTAATAATAATAATAATAATATTTTGGCAGACTAAATAAATAACAAGAATAATTATGAAGGTAACAAATGAATTGTAATTGTTTTGGAGAAAGTAATTAAAATAACTTGTGTTTTCAAGAATTGATTGAATTAAATGATTTGAGATGTTTAAATATTTTGATTGATTCAAAATGTTGTATAAAGAGATTTAGATAATGAATTTAAATGATTTCATGAGATTGGAACTTGATAATAAATAATAAATAAATAAATGTAAAATGTGTTTAGTTTGTGGAGTAACATGGTTGTTAAAATGTTTCAGAAGATACATGGAGTTATGTACATTATTTGGTGTTTATATTTTTGTGTCTATGACAGTATATGAGTGATGTAATGTAAGTATGAATTTTTAATGCAATTTAAAGAAAGTGAAATGTTTGATGTTTAAAAGTTAAAAATATAGATGAATCTAAGAGATGTTAAACATGAAAATTTAAATACAGTAAAGTCCCGATTATCCGCGAACGGATGATCCGCGGTGCGGATTATCCGCGAGTGCCGCGAAAAATTTTTTTAATTACGAACCTCAAAAAAACCAATTTTAATCCAAGCCAACAACAGGGAAAATACAATAGGCCCTACAGCGCGAAGGTCGAAAATTTCTGACAGGTTTATTGTGCATCATAATCCTATAGGCCTTCTCGGAATTTTGTTTTGGCTCTTGCTCTTTTGTTTTGGTCAAGTTCACTAACCTTCCCCCTCTATGTACATATTCTCTCAGTCTGCCAGTGGTGTCAGTTGTCAGTAAGCGTGCTTAGTGATCAGTCGTGATCAGTTTGTTAGTTCCTGAAATTAATAATGGCTGAAAAACGAAAGAAGGTTGTGTTAACGATTGCACAAAAACTTGAAATGATTTCTAAAATAGAAAATGGCGCTTCAAGGAAGCAGATGTGTTTGAATTACGGGATCGGGGAAACAACAGTGCGAGACGTTTTAAAGCAAAAAGACAAACTGTTAGCCTTTGCATCAGTGTCGGACAGTGATTCTGGGATGAAAAAACGAAAAACAATGAAGAAATCCACCTATAATGAACTTGACTCGGCATTAGCGGAATGGTTAGCTCAGGTGCGAAGTGAGGGCACCCCCGTGTCTGGTCCAACCATTGCAGCTAAAGCAAAAACCTTTTTTGATTTGTTAGGCCTGGAAGGAAATTTTGATGCGTCGTCCGGTTGGTTACATCGTTTTAAGAAACGTCATGGAATTAGAGAGATTGGTCTACACGGAGAGAAGCTGAGTGGTGATCAACAAGCAGCCGATGAATTTCAACGTGATTTTGAAGAGTTTGTGTTGTCTGTCATATGAACAAATTTATAACGCTGATGAATCAGGGGTTTTTTGGAAGTGTCTTCCCACTCGTACTATAGCATTTGAAAGTGAACATCAAGCGGCAGGTCACAAAAGTAGCAAGGAAAGAATTACAATCTTACCATGCAGCAACGCTGCGGGTAGTCACAAACTTAGGCTTCTTGTAATCGGTAAATCTAAGAAACCGAGGTCTTTTAAGGGGACAAGAGCAGAAAATTTACTAGTTGATTATTTCAACCAAAAAAAAGGTTGGACGAACCAGCAGATTTTTCAAGAATGGTTTGAAAACATTTTTGTGCCTCAAGTACGTAAACATCTTGACTCAAAAAATTTGCCAAAGAAGGCTGTTTTGTTAATTACAACGCGCCTTCACACCCAGCTACATGTGTGCTTAAATCTTCTGACAGGCAAATCTTCGCAAAGTTTTTGCCCCCAAATGTTACTGCGCTGATACAACCTGTGGACCAGGGAGTCATTGCAACCATGAAGAGAACATACAGAACAAAGTTGTTAACTGTCAAAAATCGAAGAAGGCTGCGATCTCAAAGAATTTTGAAGAATTATACAATTTTGGATAGCATTTACGATATTGCGTCTGCATGGGATTACATCAAACCCTCAACCCTTGTTAAATCATGGAGAAAACTCTTTCCGAGTATCGAAACAAATGTCAACCAAAACATTTGTGAAGAAGAGAATAAAGTCATGACGACCGCTACACTTGTTGACCTAGTGACGTCCGTTCCGGGAGGTGAGAATGTCTACGAAGAGAACATAGAAGAGTGGCTGGAATGCGACGCAAGTGAGCTGGGGTTTGAACGACTGACTGGCGTAGAGATAACGAACAAAGCAATGGGAGTGAACGAGAATGAAGAAGAGCAAAGTGAAAGTGAAGAAGACGAGGCGCCTGCGTGGATGACACACGAAACTGCTTTGCAGCACGTAGACGGATTGCTTCAATATTTAGAGGAACAAGACGACGACGCACATCTGGCAGAAAAACTCATGTTAAGGAAAGTACAATCTAGAATAAAGAAAAGGTGTTTCCAAAGCAAGAAGCAAAAACGAGTGACTGACTTTTTTTGTTAACAGTACAGTATTGTTTTTTGTTTACTGTTCTTTATTTTAGTGATTTAGACATAGGGCAAAGGTTTCTGCTGTACTGTACATATTTTAAAAGTTTTACATATTATGTTTTTTGTACAATAAAACATAGTTTTTATGCTGAAATATTTTTTTTCGTGTTTACACCTCATTTTTAGTCTTTTTTCGGGTTATCCGCGATTTTCACTATCCGCGGTGCCCTTGCCACCCAATTCCACGAATAATCGGGGCTTTACTGTAAATAATATAACCAAACATATAAGAGTTGACCATCTGTGAATTGTAGTAACGGTGTCAGTGTGAATCTTATATGTCTTTTGGTAGTTTCCCCAATTTTCGAGCGGTCACGGCTTCACCGAACCCTGACCGTGGATTTATGTAAGTATATTCTAAATTGGTGAATACAGAAATTGACCGGGGGGTAACTCAGGGGGAAACTACATAACTATGGAACAGCGGCTATCATCGAAGGGGGTGATAGTGCCGTTTTAAGGGTGTGTGAATCATTATAGTAGGATTACTGGTGTCCTCAGACATCAGTAATGCCGAATTTTATATAACGCTGAACCAAGAACGGTATAGGCAGCGTCTATACCATATATATGTAAACTTCAGTTCTTGGGGATGCAAATGGGCGCTACAGTCCAACGCCAGGAAACAATAGTGTGTGTGGAAAAGGATCTGGCCGTTACAAGCCAGGGGCATAGATAACGCATCTGTGCATAAGGCAAACGCTCGATCCGGTTTATCCGGCGGGTGGTTACCTAATTGTAACTGGGTATAAGGGGGGACTTTAAGAAATTGATGAAGCAGGAGGGTAGCTGAAAATTCAGTGAGAGGGTGATGACCTCTGTAAACAGCGGGCGGTCAATTTCACTTCCTCTATAGAGAGAGTTGGGGGTTGACAACCCAGAGGGCTGTTCAGTAACAGTTGCTATAACTATGACTCAATGATTAGTGATGTATGTCACGCATGAGAGCAAACAATTTTAAGTGATAGGGTCAATTATAATGATTTTATGTTGATTCAAGAATTAATATTGGAATAGATAGTTGTTTAGAAGTAAGTGATTTAAATGTGTCATGCTCTGTATAATAATTTTATAAAGGACTTTACTTATTTTGAAAAGATTATTTCAAGTGAAGATGTTTATCATATGTGGTTTATTATGTCTTATTGTGTTATTATTGTATTATGTTAGAATATAAGGATTGTAAACATATGATGTATTTCACACGGTATAATGGTTTGAAACGTATTTAGAGTAAGGTCAGTCACCTGACCAGGAACATCAGCTGACTGCTGGGGTTATATATGTAGTATGTCACTTATAAGTAATTTGCAGGATTCTATCAAGGTAATTAAATGTTTGAATATAATTAAAGATTTGAATAATAACTTTTCAATGTGTTTAAGAGGGTTTAAATAAACGATGAAATTAATTTGAGATAGTTATGAAGTTTCGATGCGTTGTAAAAGATAGAATTTGGGTGATAGTAATTGTTTAAGTAGGGCATGGGAGTCAATCAAAGGTAGTTTCAAATGGGTGTTAAACAGAAATAAGATTTTGGGAATATAAGTAAGATAGAAAACTGAGTATTGGTAGTGACACAGTAGCGAGAGTGATTATAGGTAGAGTAATGAGAGTGGTATATTTAGGTAATAAACAGATGGGGGAAATTTGTAAAGGGGGTGGTGTGATAAGGAGTCCTCAACGAAAAGCGTTGTGGCGGGAGGTGAACCGTATGTGCGCTGGAGGGGTTACCTAGGGGGAGACCAGGAACCAATAAGGGAATGAGCATAGGGAGGGAACACACGTCCTAAGTACAAAGAGGGTAGAGAGTATTTTGTTATAAGGGTAGCATGATTTGAGATGAATTAGAGTAGAAAGTTAGTGGAGATAAATGTTTTGAGAGATAGGTGTCATACTAGATAAAATCCGTTAGTGAGTGTTAGAGTCAGAGGGGAGATAAGGTTATATTTAAACACCCATATGTAAATCGAATTATTATGAATAATTGAAAATCACCCAGACCAATAAATGATGAAAATGTTAAATCCAAAATCTTAATTAAAGGATAATAATAATTGAAACAAGTGAAGAGTTTAAGAGAATTTGAAAATAAAATTAAAACTGTAAGTTGTGTAATTTTGGTCAATCTTAAAGGTTTATTGTTTATTGTAAGGTAATAACAACAATGTTAATTTTGAATATTCTATGTTTATTATGTTGTATTATGTTTGAAGGTAAAATTTACAAACATGTTTCATGTATTTTATGGTGTAGCTTTGTGTAGTGTATATATGTCAAGGTCATTCACTTGACCCAGAGAGATCAGCTGATGACTGATGTTAGAGACCGGACAGGTTTTAGTAATTGATTCATAAAATTTTGTTACTAAATTGAATTAAATAATTTTATTTTTCTTTATATCGATAAAAGAAATATTTAGGGAAATTAAAATTTTTTTGAAAAAAAAAAAATTATTTTTTTTATGCCTGCCGTATAAATGATGTTTTGAGGTTCCGAGTATATTGTTGCTTGTATGTATTACTAGTGCGTTTACTGAATTATATTGTTTAGTATATATGGGTAAGCAAATGTAATGATAAGTGAATTTATGATTTAATGTATTCAATTGATTTTTTTTTTTTTTTTTTGGATTGCCAGCGGCTAGTGAAGAAGTTGTAATTTTAGTCCAAGGAATTTGAATTTTATGGTAAATGAAAGGAGATGATGAAATCAATAACAATATGAAATTTTGATTTTGAGCTTAGAGTAAATTTTGAACAAAATTTAATGATTTAAATTTAATTTGTTTGTTATGTTTTGACTTGAAAAAGTAACGTTGATTAGAGAAAATAAATTGAACTTGGGGAGATAAAATATTGCTACGACAGCATAGAACAATCTACGCGTTTATCGAATGCGCTAGAAAGAACTCGACGTAAGCGTGTGGTGTACATGCTACTAGATGCATTTTGCGAGAATTTTTTCGACTGTGCCGGCCTTCGCTCGGGCGCTCGGACTGTGTCAAGGCCGTACAATTACGTAGTTTGCGAGAGATAAGACGCAGTTTGGAAGCTTCTGGTGTGTGAGCGTAACTATAAATACATCGTGTCGCGGCCTTAGTTTTTCAGTTCAATGCGAGATTTTTGACTGTGCGGTTCGAGAGTATTAGTGCGATATATTTACAGAGCGGTTCGAGTTATTACGGTGTACGTTCAAGTAGTTATTAGTGAAGTGTTGCGTTTTATATTCGGACGGTATAATTGTAATACAGTTGAGTTTTAATATAAGTGGACATTTTATTGCGTATGAACAATTTCATTTGATTTGTTGTAGACACTGTGTTGTTAATTACGAACTGTTTTACTATAACAATTAAAGGTGTGATTAGTGACTTAATTGGTGTCTTGTACTTATTTTGTTTCCACTGTACCTACGACGATCGAGTAGACCGTCGTAACAGTGGTGTCAGAACTGGGATAGAACGGTTAACAGTGGAAACAGTGGACACTTTGTACAAGACGAGTGTGATTCGTAATTAATCGGTAAACATGGATCCCAGTCAGATGATGGAAGTTTTACAAACACTTCTGCGGCAGACACAGGAAGAAGCAGAAAAACGACAGGATGAGAAACGAAGACAGGAAAGAGAAGAGGCTGAGGAATGTCAGAAAGCACTAATGCTAGAAACAGAAGAAAGACAGGATGAAAAACGTAAGCAAGAAGCAGATAAAACGGAAGCTCTCTTTGAAGTTATGCAGAAACAGTTGCAAGAACACAGTACCGCAGAATTGGGTATCCTACGAGGTGAGCTTAATAAACAAGTTACTAAAATATCGGAGGTACAAGAATCAATGACATTAAAAATAGCTGAAGTAGAAAAATCTGTCTTGACTGTTGAAGAATCGATGTCTACAAAAATATCTGTTATAGAAGAATCTGTTTCAAATAAAATATCTGCAGAAGAAAACTCAATGGCAAACATAAGAGAACAAATTAAAAGTGAAGTTGAACAGTGCATGAAGATTCAACCAAAACAAATTTCTGAACAGACTGTACCAGTGATCAAGACAGAAAAAGACACAGAAAATAAGTTAACAGAGAAAGTCACTTTTCCGGCAGTAGGGACAGTTCATGTCAAAGCTCCAACCTTTGACGGAAGCACTCACTGGGCAACGTACCTCCGCCAATTTGAAGCTGCTGCATGCGCAAATAATTGGACAGAAAAAGACAAGGCTGTTTCACTTGTTCTTGCATTAAAAGGACCCGCGGCAGACCTACTACAGAAAGTGCCACCTGACAGCCAGAACACCTATGCCGAGTTGATAAAAGCTCTGGAATTACGGTATGGTGATAAACATTTGCGAGATGTGTACTGCACCCAGTTGAGAGCAAGGCGACAGCATTCCGGGGAAAGTCTTCAAGAGTTTGAAGCAAGTATCGACAGACTAATTAGATTGGCCTATCCTGAAGCACCAGAAGACTTCCGAATAAGGCTTACGGTGCAGACATTTATTGATGGCATCGGAGATTGTGAACTTCAGCAAGTGTTACGAATGGCAAGACACCGAGATAGCTCAGAAGCTCTTGTTCACGCCCTAGAGTTTGAAGCTGCCAAGTCAGCGTCCCGCTACATTAATGGGTTTGTGCCATCACGTTGCAGTCAGAAGATCCCTGTATCACATTACCGTTACGATGGGTGCAGAAAAACAGTGTTGTCGGACAAACAATTCAAAAGTTCAAGAGAGTCACAACGATTTGAAAAAGACAGAAGACCGAAATGTTACAACTGTGGAAAACGTGGTCATCTACAGGTAGACTGTTGGGAGAAGAAGATACAGAGAGAAGAGACTGATCGCACCAAATGGAGAAGAAAAGGCCCAGAACAGCACACAGTTTCCACACTACATAAGATCAGTGGAAACTTGATTGTTAGTGGATTTGCGGATGGTAAACCAACATCATTTACAGTTGACACAGGCGCAACAGTGTCCATTGTGCGCCCTGACTTAGTCTGTAATTGCCATCCTCTAATTAGCTCTTGTACAATACAAACTGTGACTGGAAGCCCCGTCAAGGTGCTAGGAAAGGTAGACGTACGTGTACGCCTGGGTCTTCTCGAGTTTAGCCACCAAATGCTCGTTGCAGACATTGTCGATGAAGTGATTCTTGGCACGGACATTATGAATGCCTACGGATTCATTGTGGACTTAAGAGAGAATGTCCTGAAAGTTGGCCAAGAGAAGATAAAGCTTTGCATGGCTAAAATGACAGGGTCTACCAACCATTCGATTAAGCGAGTGGCATTAGTCGAAGAAAAATTCAACAAGTCTGGTCAAGAGGAAGCACAAATAAGTATAACGACAAAAGAAGTGATTGGAGAGCCAACTATGGGTGTCGAGACAAAACTCTTGCTTGTTCCTGAGCTGATAGAAGCGCCCGAGGGTAAAGTGGCTGACGATGAGGTTACGCAAGAGGTTGTTGACGAGAACCAAACAAACTTGGATCAGCCAGTGGCATTTAGGTCATTAGTACATGATGCAACAAGAGTGATTCTAGCGAAGCTAGTGGTTGCGCGAAAGATTCGCATTCCTGGGAACGTGATGTTCGGATCACACGAGACTGAATTCGAAGAACAGGAAAATTATCCTTCGCAAGGATGGCCACCTAGATCGCCTGGTCGAGTATTACTTCGAAGACGCTTTGCCAGTTCGGGACGAACAGGCTTAAGGAGGGGGCAGTGCTACGACAGCATAGAACAATCTACGCGTTTATCGAATGCGCCAGAAAGAACTCGACATAAGCGTGTGGTGTACGTGCTACTAGATGCATTTTGCGAGAATTTTCTCGACTGTGCCGGCCTTCGCTCGGGCGCTTGGACTGTGTCAAGGCCATACAATTACGTAGTTCGCGAGAGATAAGACGCAGTTTGGAAGGTTCTGGTGTGTGAGCGTAACTATAAATACATCGCGTCGCGGCCTTAGTTTTTCAGTTCAATGCGAGATTTTTGACTGTGCGGTTCGAGAGTATTAGTGCGATATATTTACAGAGCGGTTCGAGTTATTACGGTGTACGTTCAAGTAGTTATTAGTGAAGTGTTGCGTTTTATATTCGGACGGTATAATTGTAATACAGTTGAGTTTTAATATAAGTGGACATTTTATTGCGTATGAACAATTTCATTTGATTTGTTGTAGACACTGTGTTGTTAATTACGAACTGTTTTACTATAACAATTAAAGGTGTGATTAGTGACTTAATTGGTGTCTTGTATTTGTTTTGTTTCCACTGTACCTACGACGATCGAGTAGACCGTCGTAACAATATTTTATGGAGTTTGTGCAAAATGTAATAATGAGAGTGTGTACGCACCCAGTACTTGCTAAAGGCAACCCAGTATGCATGTAAGGGGGAACATATCGGTTGAGGATCTGGTATGGTATAAGGCCAGGGTTTTGATTTTGGGGTGGAATGTTAGAAGGTTATGTGTACTATGGTGAGTATCTGTCCGATTTTATGGTGTTGGGATCTCGAACAGAGAAGTCCAGTAATCTCGTTCAGGTGCAGCCATAGTCGCCGAGCTAGGGGGGTAGGTTACCCATGATGTGTTTAGAAATTAACGGGGGGTTGTTGGCACCATATCCTCACCGATCCTCTTAGGGGTTTAGCAATGAGAATTTTTATGCTCTAGGGCATAAAACCTCTCATTGGGGGGGGGGTCTTGTAATGGGACAATTCTGAAGGGTATAGATATTTTATTTCATTTAATAATTATTTGAGACCAATCTGTTTGGGCACCTTTTATGGCCAGTAAGACCTGCTTTGTGTAACACCCTGTATTCAAGTCCGTGCATAGTACAAAAACGATAACATTGGAATGTGGCAGTGAGTGTGCCGTTGGCGATAATCTTGAACCCAAAAATTGGCGGAAGTTACCACCATGTGGCTCAATAAACTGGCCACGTGAGTGCATCAACCAATCCGAGCGCAAGCGGACGGAAGTGAACTTTACCGACGCTTAGCGTGGCATCACCCAGTCGTCCTACAATTTCGTCCCCGGCCGGGCGGACCAAAACAACTCATGTGCACCAAATAAAATTTTTAACTGTAGACGGTGACAAACATACATAAATGAAGTGAACCGACATCTCAGAGTGGAATAAGTGAAGTGAGGGAAGAAAATTTTAAAGAGTACGGACTGACGAAACTTTCGGACAGATATCTAGTGCAGCACGCGGCGATGAGAGTGACGCCGAAAGTTAAGTAGACGACGAACCATTTCCCAAATTAATTATTCTAAATTAAAAGAGCGCTCTAAATAAATTATGGGGATTTAAATGTGAATGAATGTAGTGTGTGGGACAATTGCTGGGTTGCCTTCATATATTTTAAGATTTTATGTGAAGATGTGAACTAGTATTAGGGCGTTAATCATGTTGAAATAAGGTTTGTATTTTCTGAAAAGGGGTAAGAAAATTAATAGAAATGAGTCTTCAGACAAAAATGAACATTGAGTAAATTTAGAAGAAAAGGAAACCAAATGTTGAGATTGAATAATAAACAGATTTAATTTATATAGTCAAAGAGCGTGTTTATTACGTAACGAACCCATTAACTTCTCTTACAGACTGTGAGTTCGTGTAAAAGGATCCTGGACCCGTCAAAGGTAAGAATTACCATAAAGAATATATTTTGTCTTTTATTAGTTGTGATAATGATGAAACAGTTCAATGGCCCCCGTAACAGGGACAGTCTATATAAATGATATTTCGTATAGGCTATGCCTACTCACAGATGTAACAGATGCTGGTGGGAGTTACATATGAACAAAAATTAAGTACAGGAAATATTTATAGAATAAAATTAAAAAAAGAGTATTTTGTAATATGAGTGCTAAGTGTAAAGATAAATTTGTGTAAGATTAAAATCTCGTAAAGAATAATTAAAGTTATAAAAATGGAAAATAATGAAAGTAAAGTTAGTATGGTAACGGGGGAGGTAGAAAGTAATTTAGACCCGAATAGGGGCAAAGAGAATGTTTTCTACGAAGTAGATAATGTAAACGATTCAGGAATGGAGACAACTCCAAACCTAACAGATGAATGAACTCACAAAATTTATCGATCCGTCATTGTATAGCATCTGATTGACAATACGTTCTGATCAGCACGTCATCACCAATCTCAAATCTTGTTATTTTGTTTGCTTCATTACATTTCTTCGCTTGTTTCT
Organism: Magicicada septendecula; assembly: GCA_034769895.1. Lineage (NCBI taxonomy): Eukaryota > Metazoa > Arthropoda > Insecta > Hemiptera > Cicadidae > Magicicada > Magicicada septendecula. The sequence goes on from CM068376.1 coordinate 171,731,799, forward strand.
CCCTTTTATTGTGCATCCTCACGAAGATTTGACTGTTATCAGTCTGACATTCACCTAGGATCTCTTTGTCTACATATTTCTCCCAAATCCGTGTCGGTTTCTTTCCGAGGTGTGCCTCGTAAGGTGTAATTTCAATTGTTTCATGAAATGTCTCATTGATACAACTTTCAATTATTGTAACATAGCTTGACCATTTACTATGCTGGTCACTTACAAATATCCTAAACAAATTTCCGAGTTGCCTGTTGACTCTTTTGGCAAGATTTCACAAGGATTTCTTATCGCTGTATATTTAGGTTTTATTTTCAATTCATTTAATCCATTTATCCACTGTTTGGATGTAAATTGAGTTCCATTATCCGTCAAAATTGCCCTCGGCGTTCCGAACTCTTCACAATACTGTCGGATCCTTCGTAATGTCGCTAAGGTTGTTGCCCTTTTCAATGTATATAGCTTCACGTATTTAGTGAAATTGTCTATTATAACTAGCAGGTATTTGTTTCCACCTGTGGAAGTAGGTAGTTGGCCATAAAAGTCCGCGCTAACTAGGTCATTCTTGTGTAATGGCAATAAGGGTTTTGTCCCTCCAAACAAGTTTTTGTTGTGTGTATCCTTACACCTCTGACACTTATCACACATTCTCACATAGTCTATTATTCTATTATACATTCCATCTAGGGTAAAATACTCCTGCATCATCTTGGCGCACTTTTTTGTACCAAGGTGACCATACATCTTGTGTATTTTAGCAATAATCATAGCAGATACACTAGCAGGTACGTATAGCTTCCACTTCCCCTTGCATTTTCTATACAATCTGTTGTTAATATAATCATAAAATTTACACAAGTCCTTATCCTGACGCTTATCCCTTATCCTCTCTATTATACATTTAAGTTTACTGTCTTCTAGTTGGTATTTCCCTATGTTTTTAATTACTTTACTAACGTTCCTATCCATTTTTATTACAACATGATTTATTAAATATTCACAAACATCGTCGTTCACTTCTCCATCCGTAACATTTTCTGGATGTCTACTTAAAACATCGGCAACTATATTATCCTTGCCCTTACAATGGATAATATCAAACTTATACTCTTGAATGCTCAAGACCAACGAGTTATTCACGAATTATTTAAGTGACATTTGTTCATAAAGATCAACGGTTTATTGTCCGTAATTATGGTCAAAGGTTGTCCGAGTATATAAATACGGAATTTCTCTAGACATCGGACTATACTTAATAATTGTTTCTCTGTTGTCTAGTAGTTCTTCTCTGCTCCTTTGAATGTTTTACTGGTGAATGCAATGACGCCAATTCTCCCCTCGTCGTCCAGTTGATATAATTGTTCACCGTATGCGAAGTTGCTTGCAACACACTGGGTACAAATAAATTTTTTACTTCCTGGAAACACTTATTTAGCTCTAGTGTTCATGTGAATTTACTCCCTTTCTTTAATAAACTTAATAGTGGTTTGTTGTCTGTGTGTACTTATCCGTAAAGCGGTTGTAAAAGTTGGTTAATCCTAAGAAACTTTTCAATTGTTTTTGGTTCCTAGGTGTAGGAAAATTCCTAATCGCTGCTACCTTTTCTTCTGTTCCCTGGATCCCATTTGTTGTCAGACGATAGCCTAAATAAGCAATCTCCTGTCGGAAAAATTGTGATTTTTCTAAATTGATCGTAAGGTTTGCCCTACGCAAATTATTCAATAATAGTTCTAAGTGTTGAAGGTGTGTTTCAAGACCATTCGAATAGCATAAACAGTCATCAACATAAATAATAGTATTCCTTTTCACATCTTCGTCTAGCACCATGTCTAAGCCTCTTGTTAACGCCGCTGAACTTGTGCTGAGACCAAATGGCGTTACAGTGAATCTATAGCACTTTCCTTCGTATATGAAGGCGGTGAAGTCTCGGCATTCCGGTTTTAATGGAACCTGCCAAAAACTACTACTTAGATCGACAGTCGACAGATATATCATTTTCCCACATCTCACCAAAATTTCCTGAATCGGTGGAGCTCCTTCATAATCTGGAACGGTAACACTATTCACTTTCCTGGCATCCAGACACAGCTTAACTTTACCATCTTTCTTGATAACAGTTACAAGTGGGTTTATATAAGGACTGTTACATCTTTCAATAACCCCATACCTCAACATGTTACTTATTTCAATATCAACTTTCCCCTTGTACGCTATTGGTACAGGCCACCCCCTTTGAAAATGCGGCGTGTTGTCTGTCACTCTGAATTCATGTACATACCGATCAATCCGTCCAGGACACTCCCAAAATAAATTTTTATTCTTCAAGAGAATCTCTTTAAGCTTCTTTAATAATTCTCCATCTTCACAATCAATACTATCAATTTTTCTATCGATGTTCTGTTCAATCGCTTCATCCTCTTCCGCATTCATCACCTCCATATGCATGATTGGTACTGTACATTCCACTTCGTCCGTTCTTCCTTTGAATTCGATGACCCCTTTTGCTATACCGATACGACATCCTTCTTCGTTAAGGAAACTCATGCCTAATATGGTAATTAAATTTGGTATAATTAGAAATACACAATCACTCTTAATTTCATTTATATATATATATATATATATATTACTATAATACTTATAACTATTTTACCTCAAGATGTATTTTTTCCTTTAGGGACATGTTTCGGGAGATCCTGTTCTCCCATCTTCAACCTTCGCCATCTTCCTTCTGGTGCAGTATTTGTGTGTTGGCTTCTGGATGTTATTATGGTGGTTTGTTGGTCTTTGGTCCTTCAATGTTGCATTATTGTGTGTGGTTGTGGTATCTGTTTTTGTATTTTGTGTATTTTCGATGTTGAGTGCTTTGAATATTGTGTCATGTTTTGTATTGATTTGTATTTGTTCTGGTATTAATTTGTTTTGTGTTTTATGTTTGTAAATCTGTAAATTTTCCCAAATGTTCATTATGGTGCCTTTGTGTGGTATATGTTTTATTAGTGTTACATTGGTTATGTCTGGGAATTCATGTCCTGTGTTTATTGCATGTGTGGCTAAATTGGATTTATATATGTTTGGTTTTTTGTATGCATTTAGGTGTTCAAAATAACGTTTTTTCAGCTGTTTTTTTGTTTGTCCTATATAACATTTATTGCAATCTTGGCATTCAATTTTGTATATACCGTTGGTTGTTGTATTATCTTTGTTGTGTGAGTTATTTAGATTTTGTAATTTATTTTTATTAGTTTTGTATGCTATTTTTATATCTGTGTTTTTAAATAGTTTTGTTAGTTTTGATATTTTATTATTTATATATGTGAATGTGGCCCATTTTTTGTTGTTGTTATTATTTATGTGTTGTTCAGTTTGATTAATTCTTAATTGTTCAGTTTTTATTTTGTATTTGATTTTATTTTCTATTTTGATCATAGTATTTTTATTGTATCCATTTGCATAACCAATTTGGTATATTATATTTCTTTCTTTGTCAGTTTCTTGTTTGTTTAGGGGTATTTTGTACATTCTGTTAAATAACGAATAAAATGCTGCCATTTTATGTTGTGGTGGGTGGTCAGAATGGTTAGGTATAATGATGTTAGTGGAAGTTGGTTTTCTATATATTGCATATTGTATGTGTTTGTTGTATCTTGTGATGGTTATGTCTAAATAGTTGATTTTGTTATGTTTTTCTTTTTCTTCTGTGAATTGTATTTTGGGATGTATGTTATTGATTTGTTTCAGTATGTTCTCTGCATTTGTGTTTTTGTTATTTGATATCTACATATCTTATCCATATGCCATCTGGGTCATGTGTTTTTATGATATTTTGTATTTTGGTGTCTATATGTTGTAGGAATATTTCTGCTATTATGCTTGATAATGGTGATCCCATTGCTAAACCTTCTTTCTGTTGATAAATTTTGCTATTAAATTCAAAGTAATTTTGTTTTAGTATTAGTTGGAGACTATTTTTTATTTCGGTTATATATTGTTTGTTTTCATTTTGTTCTATAAGTTTGTTTATTATTATGTCAATTGTTTCTTCTACTGGGATATTAGTGTACATGTTTGTTATGTCATATGATGTGAAAAATGTATTTGCATTTATATTTATTATTTTTAGTTTGTCTATTAATTCGTATGTATTTTTTATGTTATGATGGTTATTTGTTAGATGGTTATTTTTTAGTTTTTGTGCTATTATTCTTGCTATTTTGTATGTAGGAGCTTTTTTGAAATTGATTAATGGACGTATTGGGTTGTTTAATTTGTGTATTTTTATTAGGCTGTTCATTTTAGGTGGTTCTGGATTATTGTTTATATATATGTCTATGTTTTTATTGTTGAAAATGTTTTTATTTGTTTTTATTAGTTTTATTGTTTGTTTAAGATAGTTTTCTGTTTGGTTTTTATCTAGTTGTACGCATTTATTATTGTTGATGAAGTCTTCGGTTTTTTTGATGTAGTCTGTTTTATCAATGATTACTGTTGCTTGACTTTTGTCTGCTTTAGTTATTATTAAATTATTGTTCTTTACTTTATTTTTAATTTCTTTTATTGTTTTATTGTTTTTCTTTTGTTTATCTTTGTTTTTCATTTCGCTAGTGATTATTTTTTTAATTATATGTGTTGCTTCTGTTCTTTTTTCTTCTTGTATATTGTCTTTTATTAGGTTAATGGCAAATTCTGTTTCTACTATTAAATTTTCTAGATTTTTGTTTGCATTTTGGGTTATGTTAGTTTTTGACATATTGTTTAAATATTCTGTTTCTTTTTTGTTAAATTCTGTATTGCTGAGGTTAATGGTTCGAGGGTAAAATGTGTGTTTATTTTTGTTTTTTTGTTCTTGATTTTTGTTTTGTTGTTTTAATGTGTTAAGTTTTTTGTTGAGTGTATAAGTCTTTTTGTTTTTCTCAAATCTTATTTTATTTTCTATGTTATTGTATTTATTGTTCCAAGTGATTGGATGTAATAAATTTGTTAGCTCTAAGTGTAGTTTGTATATGTCTAGTGTTATGCTATTTTTCTTACTGTATAATTGATTAATTTTGTTTTGTATCCATAGCCTTTGTGCTTGTTTTATAGTTTTTTGTGCAGTCATATTTTTGTTGTTTGTGTTTATGTTGATGTATTTAGGTGTTAATTTATGTTTTTGGCATTGTCTATTGAAGTATATGTTTATGTTTGTGTTCATTAGTTGTTTTTTTCGTGTTTGAAATTTGTTTAACAATTTGGTAATGTGGTTATATGGAATTGTGGTTATGTTGTTTGTGTACATGTTAATGTATATTTATGTGAGAGATGCTTTGTTATCTGTTATTTGGTAGTTGATTTCACTTATTTGCTATTCACTTCACTATTTTTTTCTTCACTATACACTTTTGTTTTTGCTTTGTTTTATAACCTCACTTTTCGTTTTTTCACTGTAGGCTTATTTACCTTGTATGGTTATATTATTTCAATCACTTTCTGCTACAGTCCGTTTCTTGATGTATATAATACTATAATACTTATAACTATTTTACCTCAAGATGTATTTTTTCCTTTAGGGACATGTTTCGGGAGATCCTGTTCTCCCATCTTCAACCTTCGCCATCTTGCTTCTGGTGCAGTATTTGTGTGTTGGCTTCTGGATGTTATTATGGTGGTTTGTTGGTCTTTGGTCCTTCAATGTTGCATTATTGTGTGTGGTTGTGGTATCTGTTTTTGTATTTTGTGTATTTTCGATGTTGAGTGCTTTGAATATTGTGTCATGTTTTGTATTGATTTGTATTTCAATAAAAACAGGATCTCCCGAAACATGTCCCTAAAGGAAAAAATACATCTTGAGGTAAAATAGTTATAAGTATTATAGTATTATATACATCAAGAAACGGACTGTAGCAGAAAGTGATTGAAATAATATAACCATACAAGGTAAATAAGCCTACAGTGAAAAAACGAAAAGTGAGGTTATAAAACAAAGCAAAAACAAAAGTGTATAGTGAAGAAAAAAATAGTGAAGTGAATAGCAAATAAGTGAAATCAACTACCAAATAACAGATAACAAAGCATCTCTCACATAAATATACATTAACATGTACACAAACAACATAACCACAATTCCATATAACCACATTACCAAATTGTTAAACAAATTTCAAACACGAAAAAAACAACTAATGAACACAAACATAAACATATACTTCAATAGACAATGCCAAAAACATAAATTAACACCTAAATACATCAACATAAACACAAACAACAAAAATATGACTGCACAAAAAACTATAAAACAAGCACAAAGGCTATGGATACAAAACGAAATTAATCAATTATACAGTAAGAAAAATAGCATAACACTAGACATATACAAACTACACTTAGAGCTAACAAATTTATTACATCCAATCACTTGGAACAATAAATACAATAACATAGAAAATAAAATAAGATTTGAGAAAAACAAAAAGACTTATACACTCAACAAAAAACTTAACACATTAAAACAACAAAACAAAAATCAAGAACAAAAAAACAAAAATAAACACACATTTTACCCTCGAACCATTAACCTCAGCAATACAGAATTTAACAAAAAAGAAACAGAATATTTAAACAATATGTCAAAAACTAACATAACCCAAAATGCAAACAAAAATCTAGAAAATTTAATAGTAGAAACAGAATTTGCCATTAACCTAATAAAAGACAATATACAAGAAGAAAAAAGAACAGAAGCAACACATATAATTAAAAAAATAATCACTAGCGAAATGAAAAACAAAGATAAACAAAAGAAAAACAATAAAACAATAAAAGAAATTAAAAATAAAGTAAAGAACAATAATTTAATAATAACTAAAGCAGACAAAAGTCAAGCAACAGTAATCATTGATAAAACAGACTACATCAAAAAAACCGAAGACTTCATCAACAATAATAAATGCGTACAACTAGATAAAAACCCAACAGAAAACTATCTTAAACAAACAATAAAACTAATAAAAACAAATAAAAACATTTTCAACAATAAAAACATAGATATATATATAAACAATAATCCAGAACCACCTAAAATGAACAGCCTAATAAAAATACACAAATTAAACAACCCAATACGTCCATTAATCAATTTCAAAAAAGCTCCTACATACAAAATAGCAAGAATAATAGCACAAAAACTAAAAAATAACCATCTAACAAATAACCATCATAACATAAAAAATACATACGAATTAATAGACAAACTAAAAATAATAAATATAAATGCAAATACATTTTTCACATCATATGACATAACAAACATGTACACTAATATCCCAGTAGAAGAAACAATTGACATAATAATAAACAAACTTATAGAACAAAATGAAAACAAACAATATATAACCGAAATAAAAAATAGTCTCCAACTAATACTAAAACAAAATTACTTTGAATTTAATAGCAAAATTTATCAACAGAAAGAAGGTTTAGCAATGGGATCACCATTATCAAGCATAATAGCAGAAATATTCCTACAACATATAGACACCAAAATACAAAATATCATAAAAACACATGACCCAGATGGCATATGGATAAGATATGTAGATGATGGACTATATGTATCAAATAACAAAAACACAAATGCAGAGAACATACTGAAACAAATCAATAACATACATCCCAAAATACAATTCACAGAAGAAAAAGAAAAACATAACAAAATCAACTATTTAGACATAACCATCACAAGATACAACAAACGCATACAATATGCAATATATAGAAAACCAACTTCCACTAACATCATTATACCTAACCATTCTGACCACCCACCACAACATAAAATGGCAGCATTTTATTCGTTATTTAACAGAATGTACAAAATACCCCTAAACAAACAAGAAACTGACAAAGAAAGAAATATAATATACCAAATTGGTTATGCAAATGGATACAATAAAAATACTATGATCAAAATAGAAAATAAAATCAAATACAAAATAAAAACTGAACAATTAAGAATTAATCAAACTGAACAACACATAAATAATAACAACAACAAAAAATGGGCCACATTCACATATATAAATAATAAAATGTCAAAACTAACAAAACTATTTAAAAACACAGATATAAAAATAGCATACAAAACTAATAAAAATAAATTACAAAATCTAAATAACTCACACAACAAAGATAATACAACAACCAACGGTATATACAAAATTGAATGCCAAGATTGCAATAAATGTTATATAGGACAAACAAAAAAACAGCTGAAAAAACGTTATTTTGAACACCTAAATGCATACAAAAAACCAAACATATATAAATCCAATTTAGCCACACATGCAATAAACACAGGACATGAATTCCCAGACATAACCAATGTAACACTAATAAAACATATACCACACAAAGGCACCATAATGAACATTTGGGAAAATTTACAGATTTACAAACATAAAACACAAAACAAATTAATACCAGAACAAATACAAATCAATACAAAACATGACACAATATTCAAAGCACTCAACATCGAAAATACACAAAATACAAAAACAGATACCACAACCACACACAATAATGCAACATTGAAGGACCAAAGACCAACAAACCACCATAATAACATCCAGAAGCCAACACACAAATACTGCACCAGAAGCAAGATGGCGAAGGTTGAAGATGGGAGAACAGGATCTCCCGAAACATGTCCCTAAAGGAAAAAATACATCTTGAGGTAAAATAGTTATAAGTATTATAGTATTATATACATCAAGAAACGGACTGTAGCAGAAAGTGATTGAAATATATATATATATATATATATATATATATATATATATATATCACAAGATTTGTTTTCTTACTAATCTAGATTTATTTCCGACGGCGCTTACAACTAAAGTATTCGTCATTGTTAGTACTGCAAATGGCATTATATCTTGCTTATTTTGGTTAATCCACGTTTCTGATAACCCGTTTATCACGCTACCAGTGTCGATTAATACTGGTACAGTAATATCGTTATTAATTTTAATGGTAATCTCAGGACATTTTAAAATTCTTTGTGCAATCTCTTCATCGTCGTCGCATAATAATTAAAACATTACGAGTTAAAAAATTATTAATATTGAAATATTGATTTTTGTTGTATTACCTACCTTTCGTAAAACTTCCAAGGTCTCGTCTGGTGTACTCATTAGCAGAGAGAAATAGGTAAACGCAATAACCAATACATCTTGATATGTGAAATTAACTCTGTTTTATTATATCTACTTCAACATCTAAATAGTATCAAACAATTTATTTTACGTATCACTGTAATACTCATTGTATATGGTTTACTTTACTTACGTTATACAGGAAACCAAATTTGTTACACCATTTAACACTAATGCTTATACCCTAACCAAACTAACAAAAGTTACTAAACTAATTAGGCCGCCCAGCCTGCTCACTCGCAACATTCATTCCATTTTAAAATCCCATTTTGTTTTAATTAATTGAATTGAACACTTTTAAAAGACGACATTATTTGGATTGAGGTGGATTACCCAACCCGCGTCACTCCTCTCGTTGCAGTGTGCCGCGTGTTTTTTGATGTCCGAAAGTTTTATTTAGTTCACATTTTTTCTTTGTCCCGTTTACGTCACTGACTCTATTTCGCTTTATTAGTTCATTTTTAACTTCTGGTTAATACTTTTTTACAATAGAAATTCAAATTGTTGTGCACACGTTTTTCACTTCGTTCCCGGCCGGCGTAACGATGCAATTCAACTGGGCAGAGAGTCACCAACAGAGTCTCCCACCAGAAACTAGGCATAACCGGAATTACAATGCCTTATGCTCTGAAGTCTTAGTCGTTGCATACACAACACGTGTAACTCCCGTGTGTTGGACGTCGACGAAATCTGGTGTCCACTGGTTTACGTCACTGAAAAGGTGTGTCCTTAATCTTACATCCGTCTTGCATCAAGCACATGTTGAAAAAATATCATCTCCAAGCCATATTGTTTTAGCTTCTCGGCGTCAGTTGCGCGCCCGCTGGTGTTTGCGCGTGTCGCACAGTAATACAGTTCTTAGAATTATATTGCGCTGTTGCATACCTGACGCATTCCATCGTACAGCTACACCGCACTGAACCGTTTTATGTAGGTGACTCACTGTTTTGGGCCCGTATAAAGTGAATAAAATTACAATAAAATATAATACCCCTTTTTGCCCCGTTACATAATTCGTGTCGTAGGTCGGGCAAAATAATTTTTACATCTTTAAGACGGCTACGCAATGTGTTTATGGCTATATCCTTTGTTGGTGGTTTTAATTTTTTTTTTCTCTAACTGTGTCGGGTTTCACTTCTGCATTTGAGGTAGGCGGCCTCTTATTCACAAACACGACTGTGTTTAATTGTTGACGGTCGTTCGCCCTTGTGTACTGTCTCCGTTCACTAACTTTCTCATTTTTGTTACCCCAACCCTGCTGTGGCATTCCAAAGCCTTTGTTCTGTGAGGGTGTTGGCTGGAACTTATAACTTTCACTGTCTCGTGCGTTCAAATTTCCATTTGTTGTATCAAAACTACGTTCCCTGTTACTTCGTTGGTGAATATTGGCATATTCTAAAATCAATGATTCGAAGTTAGGAATTGTATTTACTCCTCTCATCATGACGGCGATTTCGAGTTCACGGCCATAATGACGTGCAATCTTTTTAATTAATTGACGATCCATTATCGCTGGTGTCAATTGTTGACTCTCCAATAATATCCTTTCCATATATTGAACAGCATTAATTCCGCTGCGCCAATTATATCTCCCGAACTCTAGGTTATCACGTATGTTATCTTGCTTTTCTTGGCCCCAATACTTCTGAGTAAAAGCCTCTTTAAATTCATCGAAGTCTGTTACCTGGCTCCTTATTACTTTCCACCAGATCCCAGCATCTGCTTCCAAGTGTCATCCTATCCATTTGATATCAGCTGTGGGATAATATAGATCTTACAACTCCGTAAGGAACTCCATGGGGTATCTATCTGTCCCATTATACTTCAACTCGACATGATTTGGTCCATTTGATCTATTAATCAGTCCGCCTTCTCCTTCCGCTAATCGTCTTTGTAGTCGTTCCTGACTCTCTCTCACCTTAGCTAAGTGGTTCCTTAACTCTTCCATCCCAGTACCCTTCTCCTTATCTGTTTCATCAAACTTCTGTTCGGTCGAACGTTGCCTCCCATCCACTTCTACTATCTTCTGCATTACAGTATTAATTACCTCCCCTTGCTCTTGCAGATTCTGTCTGAGAGTATTATGTATCTCAGTTTTCGATTCTTCGTTCTTATTACAGGTATCTTTGATATGTGAATCTAATTTATTGTTCATTTTCTTGATCGTCGTCTGGGTGCTGTGAATTTCCCCCTTCCACTCCTGGCGATCCGCTTCTCGTGACTCCCGTTGCTCTTCGGTCTTCTTGTTGATATCATCTTTCAATTCTTTTATTGCGTTATCTTGGTTCCTTTGTACCTTGCTAATCTTCTCTCCCCAGGTGTTCTTGAACTCGTGTAATTCGGTTCTGATTCGTTCAAACTGCTCTTCGTTTTGTCATTTTATTTCTTCCTTCTGCTTGTCTAGCTTCTCATTAATTTGCTTATTATTTTCTTCCTGTTTTTCTAACTTCTCATTAATTTGCTTATTATTTTCTTCCTGCTTTTCTAACTTCTTATTAATTTGTGTTCTCGTTTCTTCATTTTGCTGTCTGATGAAATCCATCAGTAGCTGAAAGTCCATTTCTCGCAGTTGATGCGTTTGTCCCCGCGCCCTCTCCTTCTCTGGATTCTCGACACTATTCGATTCACTAGGTGTGGTATCCTCTCTGGTATCCACTACGCCTATCTGATTATTAACTTCAAAATCAACACTTTCAGAACTGTTAGCCACCTAGCTCGCCTACACGTTATCATTCAAGCTAACTTATTGCTATAATTCTAACTCTATCTTAATTCTACACCACTACACTACTGCCTGTTCTCAACCTACTTGTTTTTTGAGTATTAATTAATGTATTAATATTGCTTATCAAGCATCGCGTTGGGTAATTAATTAGTTTGTTAATTAGTACAAGTCACATCTGTAAAAGGTAAACCTCACGTATTGGTATTAACAACGAAGTTAACAAGACATAGCTTGGCGTTATAACATTCTTGTAATCATAATCATCATAGGGCAATAGTAATAATGAACGCTTAAGCACATCTGGATTAGAATAACAACTTATCGTTTATTAATCAATTCTTAAATTACAATTATAGCTAACATTTCGTCGTTCCTGAAATAAAATCACAAATACAACATACTCTATATGACATATAATGACAATATCATTACTAGCCTACAACTGCAAACATATATGAATTAATTATTACATTCAACAAATGTTATATCTATAATGCGTTCATAGTTCCAGATGGCAATATCTATTCATAACTTTTAATTTATGGTTCATGATTATCTTGAAATTTACGTTCGTAATTATCTCAAGGAGTGGGGTCTTTGTAAGAAACAGGTTCAGTAGTAGTGATTATCAATATATAAATATTTTACATTACTTGGTTGAGTTATCCATTTCATCTGGCTGCAACGTCCCGTGGTTCCCATGTCCAACTACGTGGTCGTATCTTCGCATGTTGTTCAAAGATGATATTCACTTTCACAAAACCACTACTAAACTTCCGTGCAGGCGTACCGCTGGTTTTGACTGATGTGATTGTTCGTGTAAATATATATATCAAATATTGATTTCCTGTGTGAAGATCATGTGTGTCCGTTTATTTGTCTGGGTGAGATCATCTTCGCTATAATGAATATGCGCTTCGAGCCACAATGTGAATTGACTACAAGTGTTCGATGCAAGAGTTCGAAAACATTATAGTTACAATTATACTTTGTATTGCGAGTGAATGTTTATGTTAGTGAACTCGAATTATACTTATGAGTGATTCTAAATGTCTGTCGAGTGTTACATCACTATAATCGCTGATTGACGCGCACTGACCTTAACTGTCGCTTTTATTATGGTCATTTATCATCGTTACTAATGCTGATCAACGTTCTAAGATAATTTGAAATTGTCTGAGTATCACATTTATGTAACCGATCACTTTTGAAATCGACAAGCAAAATTTTACAGAGTTACCGACTTACTCTTCGATAATAATAACACTGAGTGATTGATACTGATTGACTGCTAACAATAATACCGACTGATTCATTGACTAACTCTCTGACTGACTGCCCCCTTTTGACTGACTGATCATTTTACTAACTAACTCTCTAACTGACTGACTGATTGATAATAATAATACTGACTGACTGCCTCTGTGACTGACTGCATGACTGTGATAATAATACTGACAGATTATCGATTGACTGACTGACCGTTTTACTGACTGATTGATCAACTGGGTGCGTCCGCACGTCCAAAATAATTGAGTAAAATTTTAAGTTTGACTGCCTATCTCCACGTGGCAAGTAGATAGTTTTTATTAACTCCACCCCTACCAGATTTCCTCGTCAGATTCCTTCCACACATCGTCTTGCTCTTCATTGGTCAGACTACCCGATTTCTTCGAAGTATCCACCCACCATCTAGATTTTTCTTTGTGAATCTGTTCTGATTTGCTTCTGTCTTTCGTTGCTATGGGAACTCTCCCCAAGACTCGGTTCCTAGCTGAATTCTGTCTTCTGATAGGTCGTCTAACATCCCCGGTATATACGCTGGTGTCATTACCCTGTGTTCTAAGAAAAGCTGTCATTCCTCGCCTGTCAGTCATCTTCTTTGTTCAACTCTTGTCCTAGCTTCGTCTCGCTAGTGGATGTCTTGTCACCCCAAGATTTCTGTGTTGCTGGTGTAACGAACCGTCGCATTGTTTACTTAACCTTCCCCTTTCGTACCAATTAATAATTCTATGACTGACGTCTACTAGTAAAGTTTCTCTAGCTCTCTCCTCGTAAATCGTATATGTCTCCTAAATGAGCAGTCCTGCTGTGTTACATCGCCGTCGACTATTCACCTTCGTATCTGCTTTGTTGTTCCTGTGAGTTAAACTGTCGTAAACCCTTTTGTGTCCGAGTATGTTTTGTCACTTCACGTAGGGTGTGATGTAACATGTTTGTCATTTACCTCGTTTCGTCGTAACTGTGTGAATGGAGTAGTGACTGCTTTGTTCTTATGTTATGAAGCAATAACTCCACTTAAACCCTCTTCTGTCGTTTCAACTTTCTGATCAATTTTCTCAACTGAACGAAGTCGTCGCCTTTCCACCCTTTCGTACACCAGTATTATTTGGCTGTCAGTTGATGCTCACTCCTTATTTATTGCTTTACTCGCCAGAAATTAACTGCCTCGACGTGTCCCTGACGTTTGAGAAATGTTAAAAATTTTATTCGCTATAGTGTCCCCAATTTTGATTCGATGAGGTAAGTCCCAGAGCTCATTGAATCCAAATTCTCGCCCTATCCTATGTCACTCTATATCCATTTTCCACTGGTTAAGGTATCGTATGCTCGACGTTTCCTCTACTGACCCAATTCCACTAAAGATATACCCCCCTTTAACTTTTGTCTAGATCTCGAATTTATTGCTGCACATCTGGAATGTTTGAACGCATTTTGACATATAATTGTGCATTGGGCACCTATAACATGCTTAAATTATGCTAATCATCTATCTGTCATGATTCAATATTACAGAAATTTTAATTAATAATTCCTATCTGTCTAACATTTCTCTTATACTTCTGTAAAAGATTTACACAATATTACCATAAAACATAAAAATCAAATTACTGCAATTTCATCTAACATTCTTTAAGTCCTAACCATACGTTATTTACATTTTACCACAAAATAAAATTTACATTGTATTCACGACTCTATCGTTTTGATATACAGTACTTGTACTGTACTTGTACCTAATGTCTACTAAATACTTTTATTAATTGAACTATAGATAACTTTTAGACCTAATTACATTTCCTCCTTTACTTTCATTCATTTCTATTCAAACTTTTATTTACCAAGTATACATATACATGTGTTCTACTCACAAATAAACTCAATTTAATATTCTACTATCTTAAGTATACAAGTTTATACATATACTCATTATATATTATAAACCCTTTTCACTATGTTACCTCTATCTTTCCATGGAATTCTTATAAGTAATAGTCTGTAATAAAACTTTAATTGTGTTTAATTAATCGGTTACATTTAATTTGATGTGTATTAAAATATCGGGCGCCATGTTGCATACTGCACAACAAATACAAAACGAAAGCCAGAATTCGGGTTACACGAACCAGGTTCATGGAATGTATTACCTGAAATAATTGTACTCAAAATAAAACGTACCATTGACCTTTAATTTTTTGAAAATGACTACACATTGAAAATCGACTACAGGTTATGCCATGTGGCGTTTATCAAATATTACACCCTTACAATACTTTATCCGTCCAAAAACAAATATGTATTATAATATTAAGAAACATGATAAACATATATATATATCTACATATATAGTGGCACAACCCAGCACTTTTTAATATTGAATAGTATCCACTCTTTCACTCCCCCCTCTCATTCTCTGGTACAATTTCGTCATGAGCTCATTTTACTGAATTTAGTTAATTTTGAGTATTGGATTTTAATATTTATATTTGATTGTTTTTTGTACTGCGTAAGTTAGTGGTACTTAGCTGTCACTGCATTGAAACTGTACTATCGTGGATCTCACACTCCCAATTGTAGTGTCCCATCGTGATCTTACGATTTCAATTTGTAACAACTGTTAATGCATATTAAATAAACTTTTGGTAATGTAAAATTTAGATAACCACACTCGGTGAATTTGCCGGCCGGCACGCTTCACTGTCTGAATGAAAATGACCGCGTTTCACCACTGAGCATTGCAGAGGTGGGGCAAAAACTACGTCACCAGTCTTTTGTTTGTACGGCCAAGCCTAGTTAAATACAATTGTATAATAATGCGCCTTGCATTCCTTCAGCTGATGTAATCTTGGGCTAGGCTTGTTTACCCGTTATTATGACGAACTGTTTTTTGCTACTTTTGTCATTTTCCACTGACCTCGACACAAATCCTGTTATCTCAATATTGCGTTATTGAAAATTCTCAATAACTTTACCAATCTTTTATATGGGATATAAAATGAAATACAATAATTATGCTTTTGAACAGTGATTTCCCAAAATTATTATGGTACCAGAATTGTACCGTTACAAAACCCCCTCAATGAAAGATTTTATGCCGAAGCATAAAGACTTTCATTGACACATTCGTACTTCTTAAAGGGATCAGCTAGGATATGTTGCCACAACCCCCTTACTGTTTATGTGAAAAGAAATACAGTAACTCACCCGTGGTCCGATGATGGTGACAGTACCTGCATGACCTTACTCGACTTCTCCTACGAGATCCCAACACCATAAGGCCAATCAGGCGCGTAACGCTCCTGTTCTGACGCGCTGGCCAGCTCAGGACCGCCGTCACAACATCACCAAACACTGAAACAATAAATCAAAAATATCAAAATAGTGGCTTGGTATAATGCTATATCCCTAACTGATCTGTTTCCCCTTAACTGTGTGCTGGTTTGTGTTAAGAAGCACTGGGTTTGCTTCAACTCAACAAGAATTATATAGAAGTGCCATTCT
The DNA here is from genome assembly GCA_034769895.1 of Magicicada septendecula. Classification (NCBI taxonomy): domain Eukaryota; kingdom Metazoa; phylum Arthropoda; class Insecta; order Hemiptera; family Cicadidae; genus Magicicada; species Magicicada septendecula. The sequence continues at coordinate 171,748,497 of CM068376.1, forward strand.
CTTACACTAATACATAATACATATTACATACTAATACACTCATCATTAATATTACAAGTATTCTAGTAAAACAAACAACTCACATTTAACTTGATTAAGATTTACACACCCTACATTACATTTTAATTTCTATTAATTAATTAATAATTATTAATTAGCCATCAATTATTTATCGTTTACTACCATTTAATTCTTCACAATTTCAAATTTATTATTAATATTCGTATTACATTATATTATTTCATTTCTTATTACCTTCCTACTATGAATTTCCTACTTAACCTTTCACATTTTTATCCTTGATTAGTCTGGGTGACTCCTGTATTCACTATGATTTGACTTCTTATATAGGCACTAACATTTATAATCCTACTCACCTTTCTTTCTACTAACAACTACTATTAACAACCAGATTTACATATTATGACACCAATTTCTCAATTATAAACACCTTCACTAATTCCATTTAAATCCTCTGGCACCGCTCGTCTTTGTACTTGGATGTGTGTTCCCTACCTGGCCATATACATACATAATTTTTTGCCCTTCCAAAATATCGGCAAACACTCCCTTAAACTACGCTATTACCTGCCACAACGCTATACGTTGGTCACTCCTTATCACCTCACCCCCACTACAAAATATCATCATCAACAAATATATGTTTACCCTTTACTTTACTCACCTCTCTACATATAATCACTACTACTGTGTTCCTAAAATATCTAATACTCTCTTTGTGTATTATTTTCTTCAAAATTCTTAGCTATCTAACTCCCATTAACTTTAATTGACTAACTCACATGCCTTTATTTACTAATACACCCAGGCTCTATCCCCTTTTTAAACTTTACATTACTATGATAATTGACAATTGCATTAGAAAATTCATCCCTCACCTACTAATAACAATACATCTCGATATTCAAATATATATCATATGCTTAATCATTTAACTTCATTATAAACTTTATTTTGTACAACATTAATTGAGTAATTAACCTTCAATTATTTAAAATTTCACTATTACTTTCACTTGTTTAGTCAAAACAAAAACATGTTAATTGTTAATTATTACATCAATTAAACTATAATTTACTGTTACATACATGGTGTACATAAAATTTACCTGTAATACACAACATCAAAATACACAAATACATTTACATTAATACAATTAAAAATATACAATCCAACTTATTATTTTATCATTGACCAATATCAGTTCATATGCAGTCCATTTCAAAACCACTGTTCACATATATTAATGTTCATTACACAATAAAACAATCTATCCTCCATCATTGAATAACAGTCGAATCTTAGGTCTATACAACTTATTTTTTAGTAAATAAATGATATTAATATTATCAATATCATGTTTATTTAAGACTTTATATTCTTTCACAATCTCATTTGAATTAATAGGTTTGTTCCATATTAATTTATCATATACCATGTCACGATCGGGTATGGTTCTGTCTACCTCAGTATTATCGGTCATAATCATGTTAATCATATAGTCATCATAATTATCTACTATGACACCCATTACTTCCCAAGGTAAGTAATTGTTATCATTGTTATCATCATCTACTATTATTGCTATCTCACTTTTACTATAAGGTAAGTATTCACTATAATTATCCACCATCTCTACACCTAACCTTTCTACAAATTCTCTATACTTTCTATTTATCTTAAAAATCTCTATTACTCTCTGTCTCTCTCTCTCTCAATATATTTCTCACCATAACACCAAGCTACACTCTCTCTCTCCAAATATGCAGGGGTCACCACCTATGAGGTACACAAAAACACCAGGGAACTCTATTTGTAGACCTATCGTCTCCCAAATATAAATCTAAGGAACTCACGTCCTTGCTAAAAATACGTGAAGACTTTACTTTACCCCCTACAACAACATCAAGGGAAAATTCTACCCCCTGCATCCCTTACAAATATACTTTCTCTCAGCTCTCTCTCTGACTCAACACACACAAACATCTCATTATCACTCCCAATATTCTCATCATCATTTTCTAACACCCTGTTCTTAATTATATCATTGTTACTACCTGTAAACTCATTATTCAAATTATCATTGTTACTCACCTTATTGATTAGCACTTTGTTTTTCGTCATATTTTCACTGCTACTTACCTTCTTATTCTTTATTTGAATTAACCTCTCATCTAACCTTTTAGTCACTTCGTCACATTGTTTATCAAAATTATCATTTAGTTCTTTAAGTTCATTTTTTATTTCGTCAAACTTTACATCAAAACTATTTCTGATTTCATTTTTCTGCTCGTTAAAATTTTTTTATCAAAATTATCGAATCTTACACTCTGTTCATCAAATTTGTCATTCAAGTTATTATATTTAACATTAGAATCACTTTTTTGCTCATCTAACTTCTTGACTAACTTTAACAGTAATTGCATCATTGCACTAATCTCATCTGTTTTATTTTCCTGACTACTTGAGATGGAGGTTACTGTTACTGTCTCTACAGATACATTCGTATTCGACTCGTCAATCTGACTAATTTGTGTTAATGGAACATCCATCTCACTAGTCAAATTTTCATCAGTTGTACTGATTTCTAATGTTTTATTGTCATTGGTACTCATTTTGGTTCTTATATCTCTAACACATATATGTTTATAACCTCGTAACTTAACCCTACCTTTCGCACGTGTTTACGTACTTTCCCAATTATCTCAGGTAAATATTCCGTTTCTCCGGTAGGTATACTCCACATAAAATAAGTCTTATGTAGAGTCCCTGTTCGCAAAAGCCATTTGTAATAAAACTTTAATTGTGTTTAATTAATCGGTTACATTTGACCATTGACCTTTAATTTTTTGAAAATGACTACACATTGAAAATCGACTACAGGTTACGCCATGTGGCGTTTATCAAATATTACACCCTTACAATACTTTATCCGTCCAAAAACAAACATGTATTATAATATTAAGAAACATGATAAACATATATATATATATATATATAGTGGCACAACCCAGCACTTATTAATATTGAATAGTATCCAATCTTTCACTCCCACCCTCTCATTCTCTGGTACAATTTTGTCATGAGCTCATTTTACTGAATTTAGTTAATTTTGAGTATTGGATTTTAATATTTATATTTGATTGTTTTTTGTACTGCGTAAGTTAGTGGTACTTAGCTGTCACTGCATTGAAACTGTACTATCGTGGATCTCACACTCTCGATTGTAGTGTCCCATCGTGATCTTACGATTTCAATTTGTAACAACTGTTAATGCATATTAAATAAACTTTTGGTAGTGTAAAATTTAGATAACCACACTCGGTGACGGCACGCTTCACTGTCTGGACGAAAATGACCGCGTTTCACCACTGAGCATTGCAGAGGTGGGGCAAAAACTACGTCACCAGTCTTTTGTCTGTACGGCCAAGCCTAGTTAAATACAATTGTATAATAATGCGCCTTGCATTCCTTCAGCTGACGTAATCTTGGGCTAGGCTTGTTTACCCGTTATTATGACGAACTGTTTTTTGCTACTTTTGTCATTTTCCACTGACCTCGGCACAAATCCTGTTAACTCAATATTGCGTTATTAAAAATTCTCAATAACTTTACCAATCTTTTATATGGGATATAAAATGAAATACAATAATTATGCTTTGGAACAATGATTTCCCAAAATTATTATGGTACCAGAATTGTACCGTTACAAGTCCGTTTTGTTCAGAAAAAATTTTTCTTTATAATCTGTTGTTACACACTAGTCACTTATAACAGACTGTTTTATCGCTATACAATATATATATATACATTTTTCTATCATTTTGGCATCTTTTCAAAATGTATACGTTTTGGCGTCTACTCGAAAACGAAGAGTATATTGAAATTTTATTATAACATTACGTTCTTGTGATTATGTTATTTGTGTTTTGCGTTTTATATTTCAATATACTCTTAATACAAGAAAATAATTTTTGTTGTACAAAACGCTATCATTATGGCATCTTTTTATAATTACGACAATAGGGCATCTTTTCAGTTTCCCGACAATTAAGCGTCTGAAATGTATACTTTTTTCGAATCGTAGCGGTTTTTGCTTCCAGCGACGTTGCCAGTTTTCAACCCCGGGTATTGCACAGTTTACATTGACGCTTATTTGTTTGTATGAAAGAGTGACTAACTGCAGGCGAATGACCATTATTCTTTTCCTTTGTCCACGCGCCAACTTTACATCATAATTTTAACTAAATATTTATAAACTGTCAAATATTTATCAGCAATTCTTAAACTTCACTATCCAATTCTATTAACCGTGATAATATAATTATTGTGTTTTATGAAGCATGCCAAAGTAGCGTACTGGCCTTTCGAATTATGTAAAGATTGACCACTTGTCGTCGGATTAACTAACGGAATTAACGGGCATGTTAATATTTTCTCACATGCATTGATACCGGGTGATAACGTAACTTTGATCTCATTTACTAGAGAAATTTCCTATGCATATTGGCAGTCAAAAATAATAAATATATAGTGAAACCTCTCTAATTCGGACTTCTCTAATTCGGAATTTACGATAATTCGGACTCCCTAAAAAAAAAATTATAATTAAAAAAAAAAATTAATTTTGTGAATTCTTCGTGAAACATTTGCCTTTAGGGAATTATTAAAGTGTTATGTTGGCAAAAGTGCGATACGCACCCCCAGTTTAGTCCAGTTTCAACTGCTGCTTTGGTAGTGTGTGGGTCATTGTTATTGTATTCGTGTGCGTTCTATTGTAGTGAAGTTATTTCTTAGTTGCGTACAGCTTTTCAAACCGCATTTTCTTCAAACACTGTTTAGTATTAATTTACAGTACTGTATTACAATATGAGTGCTAGAGTTAAATACAGTAAACCCTCGATTTAACGGACTAATTGGGGCTGAGGGGTGTCCGTAAAATCGAAAGTCCGTTAAATCGCAAATTTTGTTTTTTGAGGATATATTTAAATCAAATAGGCCTATAACACTTGAAATTTTAATACTATTAATATCATGCAAATACCGTGTTGTTCCGACAAGCCACACTTTTTCTCCTAAAAACATGGTCGCTAATTTGGCCTGCAGCTTGCATTCGCACGCTAACGAAATTCGAAGTTATAACTGACTTCTGGCGGGACGAACGCTTTTGGAATCTATGAGTTGTTTACTGCCTAAGCAACAGCAGTTTGCCTGGCTGTAGTTAACTCTGGCGTTATGATTTATGACTACAACCGAATGTTTTAACAGCAAACTGAAGAAAGAATAGGAAGATAAAGTGTAAGTACGTGCGCACGTGGGCGTGCTCGCACCCTTCTGTAGGCAGCAAGACAAAGGATGAGTAGAGGGGGTGTGAGTAACATGTTTCTAAATAACGGGTAAACTGACAGTGTGGTTTTCTATTGTAACAGCGACAACATCGCTTATCTGTACTTTGTTTTCATTCGGCGTTTTTGTAGTGCGTTTGCGGTATGAGTGATATTGTGGAGACTAAAGGCACGCGGTCAAATCAAATTAAACGTAACCCGTGCGATGCGAATTATAAATTAATTGTGATTCAAAATGTAGAAAAAACGTGCAATCGTGAAGCCGCAAGGAAATTCGATATTGATGAATCCTGTATTCAACAATGGAGAAAACAGAAGGAACGACTTTTACATGCAAATACTGCGCGACGAGCATTCGCGGGACCTCAAGTTGGGCGTTTTGTAGCAGTAGGGTCCAGCATCTGTGAATACGTACGGCTTTTAAGAAGGCAAGGACTCCCTGTCATTAGACATGTTTT